>JARVGS010000001.1:28309466-28323662 GCA_031762315.1 Hypsolebias antenori | reverse complement strand
ACTTGTTGCCAGTTGAAAGATAATCGTCCATGCAGTAATTATCCAATAGGAGGCTTGTACCTATTTGCATAGTTAAATCCATGTGGCGACTTTTTTTTTTTTTTTTTTGGACAGGCAGTGTATTTCACAGATTTAATCAAAAAGTACAAACGTGCTAAAAATGTGTGAAAATTTAAAGAATTACTGGGATTTCCTCAAAGATGACCAAAAATGATGCTCAGATCTTCATCCATCCATCATCTTTACCCACTTCTTCGTTTTCAGGTCGCGGGTGCCACTGGTGTCCACATCCAGCCATCACTGTGTGAGAGGAGGGGGACACCCTGGACAGGTCTCTTGTCCATCACAGGGACAAATGAGAAACATTCACTCTTTCTCACCTAGAGACAATTTAGAGTTACCGTCAGTCTAACATGCATGTTGGTCTAGAAACAAGAGTATTCGGAGAAAACCCACGCATGCACGGAGAGAACATGCAAAGTCCACACAGAAAGGTCCCCGGTCCCGGATTTGCACCGGCAACCTGCTCACTGAGAGGCAACAGCTCCACCAACTGAGCCACCGTTCATCAAAGTCACAAAAACACTCAAACGAGTTGAGTAATCATCTCAACGCAGGCTGGAAAAATACAAACTTCTTTCATAACGTCTTCAAAAAGTGGTTTTAAAAAAGTCCAGAATGTTTCTGCAGTGAAGCGTTGAAACGAGAGTCAGCTGACAGTCGCAGAAGAACCAACGTTTGATAGAAGTTTTGTGGAAATATAAAGCTAATAAAAACATGGGGGGTTAAATTAACAGCAGGAGGAGCATTTAGCTAATTGTTGTAGTTATCAACAGTTGAGTAAGAGGTCTGGATATGATGAGACCTTTAGAGAGGCTGAGTCTGTCAGGAGTAAAGATGGGCAGAGGTTCACCACAAGACTGAGCTTCTATCAACTACAGGTTGTGAAATCATCAAAAAATCAGAAGGATCTAAAAACCTTTGAGCTCAAAGAACGAGGCTGGTGTTGAAACCGGAGGGTCGTGATCTTCACACCCTCAGGGGCCACGTCATTAAAACCAGGTCTGGTTCTGTTCTGGGTTCAGGAACACCTCCACAGATCGTTGTGAACACAGTTCATCTACAAATGCTGCTTAAAGCTCTATCAGGCAAAGAAGAAGCCGTGCATGAACATCCACGAGCTTCTGTGGATCGAAGCTCGTTTGAAATGGACTGAGGTGAAGTCCAGAACTGCTCTGAGGTCGGATGGATCCAAATTAGAATCATCAGTACTGAAGAGGACAGAGACCATCCAGCTGTTTATCAGCAGTACAAAAGCCTGCCTCTCTGATGGTATGGGCGTGCATAAGTTTCTCTAACACATCTGGAAAGGCTCCATCAAGGTACCATCAGGTTTTACAGCAGTGCATACGCCCATTCAAACTACCGGTATGTCCTAAACGTCCAGGCGCTGAACCGACCAGTCCAGACCCCGCAACAAATAAAAACATCTGGCGCATCATAAAACCAAAAATCCACCAAAAAGGAGCCAGGACCGCTGAACAGCTGGATCAGACCAGAACGGGACAACGTTCCCTCCAAAACCTCCAACAGCTGGTCTGCTCAGGTCCTGGACCTTTACAGACAGCTGTGGACCAGGAGCGACATCTGGAGAATAGCTGCTGCCATCAAATTTAAACTATTTAATTAAATATTTGAGACGCTCCAGTGTGAACAAAATCAAGTTCAAGCATCTTTAATGTCGTTCACATCACACGTGGTACATGTGGTGGAACGAAAGGATGCACTCAAAGTCCCAGTTACACCCAAAAGCAGAAAAATATAAAGTGTAAACAGAAGCAGTAAACAAGGATCTAAGATATAAACTAAACGAACGCCTAAGGGTACGCTAAAGATCTACACTAAACACTATTAATGTAAAGTAACGTGTATAAATACGGGTTGAGAGATGCAAACCATCAAAGACTGTTTTTATTTACAATTTAATCAACGTCCCAACGTTTCCAGAACTGGAGTTGTTTTTAACTGGAGAGAAATTTATTCTTTAACCCAACACGAACTGGAACAAACTCTTAGGCTCCACATTTCCACTCAGAGCTACTTCTGGTCGAAGACGATTAGAGCGCCGTGTGTGTCCTCGGGGGAACGGGCGTCTCGGCCCTGTCCCAGGACCCCGGAACCTCGCAGAGCACCGGGACCCGAGTGCACAACAAAACGGGCCCGTCAGCGTGATTTATCGACCATTCACGTGCCCGCCGACGTACGAAAGCAACGCACGGACGTGGAAAGCTCCCCGGAGAACAAAGCGGATCCCGGGCAAAGATGCGCTCGGGCAGATGTGCACTCGCAGGAGTTGGGCATGAAAGCACGTCTGGAGGCGAGAGGAATGCACCTCTTTTGATATGATAAGAATGGTCACAAAAAACAATGGAAGGGAACGAAATAAAAGAGCTGAATAACTCCTGAAGAGGAGGGGGGAAGGATGTGGATGAAGGAAGATGTCGGAGGAGAAGGAGCCGAGGAGGAGGCCGGGGGTTTGAAGTAAACATGGATGCCGGATGAATGCAATTTTTCCTTTTCTTCTTCTCCCCATCTTCGCTCCTTCCTTCTCCTCCTCCGAGCGAGAGAACAAGAGGCACTGCATCATCCCGACAGGCGGAGAAAGAGAAGAGAAGGAGAGAGAAAGAGGGATTGTGACGGAGGGATAAAGGGCTATCCGTCTCTGTCTGTCACCTCATTCATCGTCCCCTGCTCCGTCCTGCCGTCCCATCCGTCATCTGCTGTCACGCACCAACAACAAAAAAAAAAACCTCTTTCCACGACGAGCACACACATCAAAGACAAACTCGGACTCGCTCTCCGCCCCGTTTCACCCATTCCCAGCGACGACACACAAACACTTCCACCGACTTTCACAGGAACGGGCGGCGAAACGAAGCCAAAAGGCCTCTCGGGCTCTCCGGCCCGTTTCACACACTCAACAGAGATGACAGCGCACCAAACGTTCGCTCACACGGACTTTTCATGCACGTCTGCACCCGTTTGGGAGAGTAGAGACGCGACGTTCTCAGTGTCGCCGTCCAGCTCCGACCGGTTCTGCCCCGTCCTCTCCCAGGAAACCAAAGGAAACAGACGGCGCCCAAGCCGAGTCGCTTCCTGCTCGCTGAAGTCCGACTACGCCGGGGCCCAGGGCCCAAGTTGACCCCAGAATATCCGGTAAAGTTTCTGAACTAGGAACAAACATTTCAAGAAACCAAACACTGAATTTATTGACACCTATTCAATAGTTGCGGTAAATATTCGTCTACGTACCCACCGATGGAACCGAGGTTTGGATATGCTGCTGCTAATTCTGTGGGTACTGTTCCAATAAGGTAGAGGAATGTGTACGTATACACAGTTCCTATTAGACGATCGGACACTAGTCCTGCTGGAAAACCACCATCTTGGTTGGATACCTGTAACCAGTGGTGGAGGAAGTACTCAAACACTGTACTTAAGTAAAGGTACAAATAAACAGACAAACTGGATTTTAAAACTACTTAAAGTATTAAAAGTAAACGTACTTGCTGAATGTATTATCTAATGCACACAGTATCAGTATGCCTACCGTATGTACATTTTCTGTAATACATTAATAGTGTTGAGCCATTCTAGTTCAAATACTGTCTAGTCAACCTTGTAATGGGTCAATAGTGAACAATATTTTAACTTCCTGTCACCATTTTCAAAACTTGGACCAGAGTGTCGAGCCATGTGGAGACATCTCTTGTCTCCTAACATCACGAACTGACACATTTTAATGTTGTAGCAAGAATTTATTGTTCAAGTTCAGAAGAAGTTGGTTTTCAAGGTTTTTTTGAGTCCAGTCTGGCTCTTTCGGGAGAGAGAATCCGTCCTGCTGAACTGAACAGTCTTTCAATAATATTTCAATAGTCTTTCAATAATATTTCAATAGTCTTTCAATAAGGCCATGGGTGGCACCAATCTTCTGGCTGACTCTGTGGTGGAATCCATTTTGGGTGTGTTAGTGGTGCTGCGGGTGCGCCCAGTCCAATGACATATATATTTGAATATACGTTAATGGTCCAGCTCTTCTTGAAGGCACGTCTAACATTATCTGTCCACTTTGCAGTGATTCACTGGACCAACTCCCTCTCACCATCAGTTACTTTCAAACTAAGGAACAACTCAAAAAAACGCAACGTGAATGTAACTTGTAACGCAACACAATACAGAAATGTAGTGTAGTAGAAAGTACAAATACTTACTGTGAAATGTAGTGGAGTAAAAGTAGAAAGTACCCATCAACTCTACTTAAGTATAGAATCATAAAAATGAACTCAAGTACAGTAACAAAGTACTTGTACTTCGATACATCCCACCACTGCCTGTGCACAGCGCTAATGAGTTTGTTTCCAAATTTTCCTCGACTGCGGCTTCTTCAAATGCTAAAGAACATTGTGAAAAGACAAAGTGTCGTTGAAAAGGTTTGGAACAAATTCTTTAGTCTTTCCATTAAAAAAAAGAAACTGTCCAGATGACCTGACTGACCATCATTGGATTTTGTACCTGGATGATTGCGCATGAACTTTGATGTCTTGAACCAGTGGCTGCTGGACTGGGAGGAGTCGACAGGGGAGAGGACAGCTCCCAGAAACCAAAATATTATGAAAAATACAGGTTGTCCCCAAGTTACGGCTCCCCCGACCTACGGCAACTCGGACTTATGGCGCCGCCCCCAGTGACGTCATCACACCTTATGTTGTCTTTTTTATGCAGCATTTTATGTTTTTTTCGATTTTTTTGAGGGTATTTTGTTAGTTAACTGCTTGGAAATACATTAAAACGGCGTTCTAAGTATGCTGTTGTTGTTTTACATTGAAAAAAACGTGTTTTAAAAGCCGTTACGGCTGCCATGTGGTTTCAGTTTCGAGTTACGGACGAAAATCCGGACTTACGGCGCCATGTGGACGGCGCTCCGAGTTACGGCAAAATCGAGGTACGAACGGTCCTTAGGTCCGGAACCCGTTCGTAAGTCGGGGACTGCCTGTATTGACAAAACAATATGCAAGCTGGTGATATTATCAATAAAAACTTGTGATACCGTACATTAAATAAAACCATGTTTCCCTTCATATTTTGTGTTTTTGGTATTTTGGCCACTTTCATTGGAACCAACTTGGAGGTCCACCTCATAACTAGATATATTTTCATTTGTCTTTAACTTAACACAGTCCTTTGGATTTCTGCATTGTGTACATCCATACAATTGCATTAGTTGTACCGTGCAGCCCTAAACACACAGTAGCTGGTGGCGTTGCCTTGTGGCAAAATATGCGAGCTCTGCTGCAGCCGTACAAACCCTCAGGACAGATCTGGGTTCTGACAAAGACCAGATCTGTTAGGTCACCCAGGTGCCTCGGAGCTCGTACGAGCAAATACACAAAGAGCAAGAAAATCCTAAAAGATGAGTGAATATGAGACGTCATTTATCCAACGAGGATGGAGTCAAAATGCAGAATTTGACTGTAAATGTCAATTCTTACTCTTTTTATTGGAACCAACAACAGATTAAATGATCGTCAATAACTGATGAAGTGTGAACGTTCAGCTGAGGTTCAACGCTGATGATAAAAAAAAAAAATCCGCTCTTAGAGAAGCATGTGCCGCTGCACATCAATAACTTTTTATCACAGCAGTTCATAAATCTGGATCCACCACCGAGATGCGTCGTTTAAACAACAAAACTAGACGAGTGTCCAAACGTCTCATTTCTCCAGTGTCCTCAGAGTTTCTGTGGGTTGGCCTGTTGGACAATCACCACTTATTTACCATAAAATGTTTGTTTTGTGAGATAAAAATTAATTCTATTATTAAAATAAACTTTTTTTAGACTAATTTCTGTCTTTTGAGGAGTTAAAGTGAAAATAAATGTTTATATTCTGAACTCCAGTGGCTAAAGTTTAGTTTGATTTGTTGTATTTTGTCATTATTCTGCCAATTCTTTGCTAAATAAATTAGTTTGATGTTTTATGAGTTAAACAGATCCACTAAGACCAAATTAATACACTAAATTTTAGACAAATTGGAAAACGGTGATCATTTTTGGCTTCCATATTAAATGTTTTAATAATCTGCATAAACGCAGTGCGCTTGTGTGTGAAAATTATCTTTATTAAATTTAACTAAAAAAAAGTATAGGCAACATCTGAAATTTTTATTTTTATTTTGTTTCCGTCAAATATAAATAAATTTATAAATAAACCCATAAACCTACAGTTTTCCCAAACCGTTCTTGACACGAACAAATTCAGATTTTGTCCCTTTACAAAGTAAATCCATGACGCATCACAAATATTTTTTAAGATTTTTTTCACAACAAAATTCGACAATTCAAATATAAGATCAGCAGAAACGGCTCGACAGACGAGGAAACAGGAAACAAATTCAGGAAAAATGTGAGTTTTAGAAGATTCTGTTTGTTTGTGGAAACATTTAGAGGGAAACATGAAGGTTATATATAAAAAAAAGAAAAACAGTACGGGGAATAAAACCATTAAAGAAACCCATTAAAGGAGGACGAGGACTGAGGACGAGAGGATGAAAAGGACTATGTGAGGAGGGCGGGGGGAGATAGTGGGCACAAAAAACAAACAAAAACAAAACAAAAAAAGAGAAAATGAAGCAGAGAGGACCACGACAGAGACAAAGACCTACTTGTCTCAAGTCACTGAAGGCCAGAAGCAACGTGTCACCCTGGAAGCCTGCGACCGGGCTGGCTCTGGCAAAACCTGTGGGAAAATAAAAAAACAAAAAACCGCCCCCCCCCCCCCCCCAACCAGTCCACCCCCCCAGAGAGAGGGAAGAGAGGAGGAGGAGGAGGAGGAAGATGAAAAAAGAGGGTGAAAAACGGAATAATAAAAGACCTGGTAGGATTTGCTTTGCATCGGGATAGATTGGCAGACAAATGACAGCCTGGGGAGGAGCGGGGAGGATGGGGTGGGGGAGGGTCAGAGTCGTGTGTGTGTGTGTGTAGGTTGTCCCGAACGTGTCGGATCAATGATTTCTACAGATTTTGCGCTTGTTTTCGTTACAGGGGACAGCTGAAGGCTCGTTCTGGAATTTGAACCCGGGCTGCCGGCCCGGGGTCGAACGGAGTGTAAGTCGGGCGTCGGTTGGCCCCTCGTAAACAAGCCGGCTGGCGTTCGGAGCGAGGGAACACGAGGGAAGAGGAGTGCTGTGGAGATGGGAGGACAAGTCTGAGGCTAGATCCTTTCACCTCGGGACACACACAATCAGAAACACAAGGCCTTACACGCCACAGCGCTCATTACACGCCTGCCATCTTCACTGACCCTGGCGACATACACCAACAGCTCCTGAACTTTGAAGCCACCGGTTAAATTAACCTTTTATAACTTTTAAACTTTTACCCTTAAGGTCTTCCTACCATGAGAAAACGGGTCTGCGCTGAAGGAAACCGTTAATCCAGAGCAGATATAGGCTTACCGTAATATGAGTCAGGTTAAGACTAGACGGAAGAAGACCTGGTGCCAAATGTGTGCCAGGGTCAAGATGGCCTCAGACACGAAGCATCAGAAAGTTGACTGTAAAAAGTGGGAACAACATGTTTTGAAGATTACTATAAAACTTTTGATGCTTCAGGTACACTGGCTTCTTCTAACCTGAGTAAACATCTTCCATACAACTTTTCATTTTTATTACCAGCTTTTCCATTTCTAGTCTCAGGGGAGCTATCGTCTATATCCATCAGTCACTAGAGGTGGGGCATACCCTGGATAGACTGCAAGGCCATCACAACATGGACAAACGAGACAACCACCCAAACCCAGGGACCACTTGGAGTTACCAATGACCCCAACATATTTTTGGTCAGCGGGATGAAACTGAAGTACCCAGAGAAAAATCATGTGTGCACCGGGAGAGCATGCAAACTCTACCCATAAAGGCCCCTGGCTAGGAAGCAATCCCACAACTGTCTTACTGAGAGGCAACAGCTCTTACAATTCTTAAAAACAAAATTAATCAAAGACATTAATCAACGGCGTCTATATCTCTTGAACTCAAAATCGGATGGTTTATAACCAAACAGTTCAAAGCCAACCTATACAGTTTTTTCCAACGTTATCCATGGTCTGTTGGATCCAGTTGAAAAACTATACATCTCCCTTTCCTGTAACACACTCCAGCTCCTCCTGGGGAATCCCCAAAATAGCTTCAGGCCACGGAGGATTCATAAATCTTCCTGTGAATTCTGGTTACATCTCAAGGTTGACTCCCATTGGGACATAGCCAAAAAGCCATCTAGAGGGAAGCATCCTAATCAGATGCTCCAACCACCTCAACCATCTTTTGATCCAAAGAAGTAGTGACTGATCTAATTTCTTCAGTTTCTTTAAAGCCAGTAAATCTCTGGGCTGCAACCGTTTGAGACTTGAAATTGCAATAAATCAGGTGTAATTTCTGAGTGCTTGCAACCAGCAAGTGTAGTTGAACTCTAAATGACCAATTTATGTAAACCACAGATTATTTTTATGGCCACGGATTGCAAAGGCCGTGCACCTTATGTTGTCACCTGTCTTGACAAGCTCTTATTCCCACCTTGGCAGCCGCTCCTACATCTATAAACTACTGGAGGACGTTTCAGAAATGATGATAGGCAGATTTGGACGAGTTCTTTATTAATTATTCGTCACCAACGTGCTTTTTCAGGAGCTGTCCTGAGAATACCCCTTTGGTAGAACTATGCACTGATGACTGTTTAGACTGATGGCCCCCTTTTTGCATGTGGAAAGCCAGTTTATGGGAATTCCACAGCAGGCTGGCTTGAACCACGTCAATAAGATGCCATTTATACAACAGGTTTTGTTGGCAGGCCTCAGACTGATCAACACTTTTGGATGAAAGACGAAACATTTCTTCCAAGAAGAATCTGTCCAGATGACACGATTTAACTTTCTTTTTTTGGTGATAAATTTAGATGGGTTTGATTTGCACACAAAATCCAAGTATTTTTAGAGAAAACTTGTTTGCAAAAGCTTTTGAAACCTATTCAAAATTCAAGCAATATGATATGGTTCAACTGAAACCCCTCAGTATTGTTTCAAGACATTTCATAGACTGCCTTGTGAATGATGTTCACAAACTACTTTCCACAAGTCAGAGCCCAATCAGATGCTACCCTAAGCCTGAGCCTGGCCAATCTACAGAGGAAGATTATTTTAGCCACTTGTATTCAGGCTTTTCCCCGTTTGGTCACGACCCACACCTCATGATCATAGATGGGTTAGAAATGTATGTGAACCAGTAGATCTAGAAACTTTCAGCTCAGGACGAACAGAGCACTGCCTTTATTAATGCAGAGGAGGCTCGGATCAGACAGTCCAAGTCCCGCTCCATCCTACAGTCACTTGTTAAGAACCCTAGACACTTTGCTTGATCAGAGACTTTTCACCAATTGAGAAGTGCCCATCCACATGGAAACTGCGTTTTAAGAGTCCTTAATTGGTATTTTTTTTTTTTCTAAACTGGGTTCCCAAGTAAGAAAATCCCAAAAAGCCAGTGTTGTGTTATTTGAGTGAACAAAGTACAACCTTTTGAAAAGGATGAGGTCATAATTCCATTTAATCTAAGAGCCCCCAGCGCGACAGATGTACAATTGGGAGTTCACTCTTATGTGGATATGTATATGTATTTATTTCATGTTGTGTTGTTCATTCGTCCTCATCTGCTCACACAGACTCATGTTTGTGCTGCTGCTGTTTGGTGCATTGTTTTGTACTATTAGTGATTAGTGTATTCTTAGTTCACGACTTGGATCTTACTCATGTTTTTCTTTACAATTTGTATTTTTGTTGGATGTAACTGGTACGGGACCAGTTTTTTTTAAATAATTTTCCAGTTCTATCACATTTTAAATTTCCTTATCTTATTTATCTACTAATGAATACAATCTTTTTTTGCGGTTTACTGACTCTTGCTTCCATGTTTTCTGATTTTCCGTGTTTTTGAATTACAAGTCTGCTCTTTAGCCTCATTTTTAACACCTTCTCAAGTTTTCCATTTGTTTCCATCTCAATCCTGAAATTCTTTAATCTCTAATCCGTTCCCGTTTCCCCCTTCTATTTAAATCCACAGTTAATTTAACGGAAGACCTTTTCTCAAGCGTGTATTCTGCCTTTTTTTCTCCACACGTTTTACCTTTAAACTCTTCTTCCGCCTTATTAAAGTCACACATTTCGTAAATCCTATTTGTTTTCCGTGCCGCTGATTCAAGGTTCTCCTCTTCCTTTAACACGCGGGGGCTTTAAGGATTTTTGCTTTTAGTATTCACATTTTTTAGGTTTTCTTTTTCTATCAGTCATTTTCAAATGTTTGCATCTCTGTGTGGTATTATCTCCTTTATAACTGTTTGTTTTTCCAGTTTTTCCTCTTTAGATTCTTGTTGTTACCATTTCCTCGTCACTGACTGCTCTTTTTGTTAAAAGACTATAGGTGAACAGTTTAATAGTCCCTCACTTGGAAGCATTTCCATATTTTAACTTAAGCACATCTTTTCTTTATAGTAAATGTAATTTAATCCCCTTGGAAACGTTCAAAAGTCTGAAGTGTTTTGCTGCTTCTGCTGGTTTCCAGTCCCAGCCATCCTCTACTGTATCTCCAGCCCAACTTCCTGACCGGTTTTGCTCGGAACAAAGCGGCTCGGCAGCCTCCTAATCTCTCTGCACGCATGTCACTGCGCATCAAGTCCCGAACCCGCAGACACGCAGTGTGACCCGCTCCGTGACTCTAAGAACCTTGATCATGTAAAAACCCAGCCAACGACGCCTTGCGCTCTTTCAAGTCCCCAACTCCTTTATCTGGAAAAAAGAAAAGCAGCCTGCGTCTCAAAGTCTCACAAATCAAGGAGGGAAGAGGAAGAGCGAGGACGGGAATGGGAAAGAGGAGAACGGTGCCAGAAGAGGAGCAGGAGGAGGTGAGGGAGGAGACCATGATGAAGAGGAGGTAGGACGAAGAGGTGAAAACCGGGGCGAGAGCGGTGAATGGGTCCTGCAGGGTTAGGGACATGAAGGTGGAGACGACGTGAAGTCTGAAGCTTTCAGAGAACCGACAACTGAAAGACGGGCTCCTCGGAGCGTTTGCTCCATGGCGCCCCCTGCAGCCTCAAACGCAAACTGCAAACAAAAAACAAAAAACTGGAGCTTCTTCGAGAAAAAGAGCTTGACTCGAATCTTTGCGATTTGATTAAAAAAGGTAAACGTGTGTGTGCTTACGTGAATGTGCAAGAAAAATTAAAAGAAGCAGAGGGGATGAGGGGTCAACACATACAAAACATGGAGAACAAGGAACATTTTTTCTAAAAACATTAAATCTGCAACTTTAACGGCTTCATAAAACTTTAAACTTAAAACATTTGTAGTTAAAAACTCAACCGCTGGGCAATTTTTAAATGTTTTTTTTTAATTATCAAAGCATGTTTTGTTAAAGTAACTTAAAGAGCGACAGTGCAAACATTATTGTAATTTATAAGAAATTAAAGCAATAAATCAGTTTAAAAAAGATAATTTATGTAATTTATATTAGTGGACTGAGCCTGAAGGGGTTGAGTAAAATATACAAGTAAAAAAAAAAGTTTTATTGAACGGCCAGAGTTAAAAATAAACACTAACGTTACAGATGTTTTATTGATTGAGGACGAGCAAACAGAAAATAAATCCTCACCAAGTTGCAAGTTTATCTTTTTTTTTTTTTAAATAACGGCACAACAATTATCAAAAATAAAACACTGAATTATCTTTAAAACAGCTGCAGGTGAAGTGTGACATTAACTCTCCGAACAATGACTTCAGTGCTGCTAATAAAGAGCTTTAAATGTTTTGTTTTGTTTTTTATCATAAAAAGTAGTTCCTGTCATTTAATATTTGCTTTAGATTCTGGGAAATAAATAATAAAAAAAAGGCGAAACGTATGAAAATTTGCTCAGAAGCTGAATTAACTAAACTCTATTGAAGGAATCAAACCGTTGATGCAGAACTTCAGATAAAATCCTGATTAATGATAAAATTAAAATAAATTAATGAGAATTACTACAAAACTGAAAAAGGCTTCAATATTACAATTTTATAAAGAACACATACAGTAATTAAGGTTTATACATATTTTATAGTACAATATTTCAGAACAATATGAAATAACTTTTACAGGTTTGTTAATATTTTGGCAGAGCTGTGATAATTTAACTATTTGTTTTAAGGCAGGGGTGTCAAACTCACTTACAGAAGGGTCCAAGATTAAAAAACTTTTTTCAAACTACGGGTCGGTTTCAGAATCCACATAAAATCAAATCAGACACCCGACATCTTTTCGTGGTTGCAGGTTCCTCAACAAGAGTTTGGATGGTCTCATCTCATGTTCTCTGCTGCACTGATGACATCATAATCACAGATTAATGAAAAAAATTCAAGTGATAAAAGTATTTTACGTGCAACATATAATCTTGAGGGCCCAGATAAGACGTCAACGAGGGCCACGTTTGGCCCCCGGGCCTCGAGTTTGACACGTGTTTTAAGGTTTCTGCGCTGCACAGCGTCCTGAAATAAACATCTGATTAGTCACTTTTCAAAGTCTAGACTAATTTGAAATTTAGAAAAACGACAACTCCGATATATTAGACACAGGAGCACAACGTGGAAGTTGAAGCGGACGTTAATGAAGCGCCCCCTGCAGGCCGGTCTCAGAATGTCTTCCAAGTCCATTTAAAGGAACTGTTTAAAACTAAAAGCCTTCAGATAATGTTTCCCTCGTTTCTGACTCGCTGCGCTTTCTTCAATTTTTTTTTTACTTTTCTAAAATATTTTGCTGTAAATTATTATTTCTTGCTCACAAATTCAAATATTGTGTTCGGGGGCGTACTTGCACAAATAACATCGACGTTTAATTCAATCTTAAGTCTATTCTGTACGAGTGTGAACTTTTATGTTTACTTTGATGTAGGGAAATAAACACAAGTAGGTTTGACTGCAACGATAAAGTTCAAGACGAAGATGTGGACACTCACTCTCGCACTCCTTGACGTCGACTTGGAGCTGGTGCAGAGCGCCGATGGAGATCTGCCGGACCTCGGGGTCAAGCGGCAGCTGCATCAGGGAGGTGGAGATGTGCTTACAGGCCGACATGCACGCCGTCTGCGCCACTTTACCCTGCGGAGGAGGAGACGAGGCGTTACGGGTCCATCAGAGACGACACCGGGACAAGGATCTCTCAGGAGGTAACACTTCCTGTTTGGAAAACAAGCTTTGAATTGGCTCATCAAATATACAAGATTAAACAACAAGATTTTTAGTTAAGAACAAGTTAAATCACGTATATTTGCCAAAACGGCGACAAGATAAATATTCTTCACACAAATAATTAAATGTTTATTTTAAAACTACTATCACAATATTTCTGGTTCCATAAAACAATTGATGTGACTAATACAATTAAATATGTTGGGTTAACTTGGGGATAAACAAAATAATTTGACAACAAAGTAAACAATTAAATCTTTAACTTGTTAAAAAAAACTGACAGAAAAAGTGGGAAAACTTTCTGTAAGTTCGTTTCATAAAATTAGCAACGGCTAAATTTAAACCAACTTCAAACGAAATGTAAATAATTAGAAAACAATCTGATTGAAGGTTTTGGTTAAATTGGAAAACATTGAATTGGAATAGTTTTAAATCAGAATGTGTGTTTATGTATTTGAATGTGAATATGGCAGCATTGAACTGAATGCTGGAGTAAATCCAACTGTTACTGTGAAGAATGGCTTCAATTGGAGTTTAATTAATGAGAATCTCAGTGTGATTTAACAGATTATATTTGGACTGAATTGGAGTACGCAAAATTAGAATCCATTCTCTTGAATTTAGTTCGACTGGAATGACTTGGATTAAATTAGAAGCTTTTAATTTAAAACAAATTGTTTAAGTTGGAAAGTTTATAATTAAATTGGAATAACACTACATTTAAATAGATTTTTTTGAACAGGAATATTTACAACTGGAACATTTGGAGTTACATCTGAATTTCATTTTGACTTTAAATTAAATAGAATTGTAGTTTATTAAAACTGAACTGGTTTTTGTTTCAATATTTCCAGTTGGACTTTATTTTGATTGTTTATATTGG
>JARVGS010000001.1:28212517-28224750 GCA_031762315.1 Hypsolebias antenori | reverse complement strand
TATTTTGTTTATCTATAAATTGATCTAGTCTGGTCACAAATAGTTTTTCTAGAATTTTTGAGAACTGTGGTAACAAGAATATTGGTCTATAATTGTTGAACACACATTTATCACCATTTTTAAAAAGAGGAACTACCTTAGCTCTTTCATATTATCTGGGAATATTCCAGTTGAAAATGATAAATTACATATACAGGTAGTCCCCGACTTACGGCAGTCTCGACTTATGGCGATTCGACTTCATGAACGAGCTCCCGTTGAAAAGCATTGCTTTGAAGTTACGGCGTTTATGTGACTTTAGACCAAAAATACGGTACCGACACGAAACTTACAGTAGAGGGAGAGAGGGGGTTGACACGCTCTCAGTGGAAATTTACAGAAGTGAGGGAGGTGGACCGGCGGTGCACGAGCTAACATGCTAACAGTAGGATGGGCGGGTGGATCGTGTCGCCAGACGGCAGAAAACAGCGGGGCTGGGCCGGCGGTGCACGAGCTAACATGCTAACAGATGGAGGAAGAAACCAGCTTCCAGTAAGAAATTAACTCTTTTTTTCTTCTATTATGGCTCCTAAATGTATGTGGTTTTTGATAATTGTGTAGGGTAATGTGTCAGGATAGGCTAAGTGCTTGTAAAAATACAGTACTCTATGTATGAGGGGCCATTTGGATGTATGAGGGGCCGTTTGGACGTATTTTCCAACTTACGGCGATTTTCGACTTACGAACGGGCGTAGGAACGGATCTCGTTCGTAAGTCGGGGACTACCTGTACACAAATAGCGTGGGGGTGGGGTAGGGGTTAGGACACTTAAGAGTAGTGGAGCAAGCTCTGTTCACACAAGGAGAGCTGTTGGCCAGGCTACTACTTGTTGCTCTCGAAAGTAGTTATTGAATCAAGTGTTTACTTATGTAGGTAAATGTAGATGTTTAATACACCAGACTAGAACGCAGGAACTTGCATCTATTCAAAATTTTATTGGGGAGGAACCCCAGAGTCCCACAGACACCCTGGGGTGTGGGGTGTCCTGTGGGTGTTCCAGCATGTTTGTGTTCCAGCACTGTTTGGCTTACAAATGAAACACTGCTGTAAAAGCTCAAAATCCAGTGTTTGCAAGCAAACTGTTAAATTTATCTCAAACAGACCCATATATGTAAATGCTAAAAATAACACAACTACAACTAAAGGTGGTTATTGATCCTAAAGTTATAGGTTCAATAAATTGTGATTCAGTTAGCACAGTTTAGTGAGGTACCTTATTAGCTTAGATGTGACATCAAATGCAAACTGTAAACTAGTTTCTTAATTTAATATGTTTTAGGGCAGACTGTATAAAATTATATGATTTCAAACATGATGATTGAATATTACTAAATTTATTTGTTTGCACGGTCACAATTTTTTTCCCCAAGTTTTCAGTATTTTTGATGATGTGGGGTTGCTAACTGTGTTGCTGTTAGCTTTATTTAGCTTTTAGACAATCATTGATTTAAAGTTTCAAATAAAGAAAACATTACAGTCTTTGTAGAACCTCCAATATACAAACAAAATAAAACTAAATTTTGGATTTCAGCTACAGAGTAGTATTTAACACCAGTTTCTTTTAGCACATTTTGGCAGGTTTTCAAAGTTAGCTAGATGTGACATACGCTAACTAGAGTTAGCGTCACTGTAATGCTAAACACAAGTTGTATGCTGCAATTTATTTATTTGTTTTTCACCAGCTTTAAGACAGACTGGATAAAATTATTTATATAATTGCAAATTACAGTTGAAAATTTCAGTATAAGTCAGCTAGCTAAACCAAAAGGATTTTGCCATTTTAGTACTTTTGCTAATGAGAGGCTGTTAATCGCCAGTGATAGTGTTATTTGGTTTTTTGATGTTCATTTTTTGTTTCAAATGTAAAATATACTGTACCTGTATGTGAAGAACATCCCAAATCAACAGTAACAAAGGTCAGACTTAATCAAACTATTCACTTTTAATCAAAAGATGTACATGTAGACCTGTCGCAATAAACGGTAAATAAATTAATCCCTCCCTCCCATTTTTCTTAAAGGGACACGCAGTTTGCTCCCTCACTATCCATCCTTTGGTTCAAACAGTCTTATACTGCCATCCAGTGGGGAAAAAAGGTACTACACTCAACAAATTAACCAACATATCTGCATAAATTTGACAATAAATACTAATTATTGTCAAATTTCAAACAATATTATAGTATATCGCAATAATTTTGGAGACAATGAATCGCCCAGCAAAATTTGTTATCGTGACAGGCTTATGTACATGATTTTTAAAAAGCAACATTGAACACTTTAGTTTCAACGCGGCACATTTTAGCAGGCTAATGTTTAGCTTAGATGTGACACCATTCGTTGACGACAGTTTTATGTTTTATATAATTTTAAAAATTACTTATTTTGCTACAATGCTCAGTCAAAAGTCTGTTGTTGTTTTTTTGTTGGGGGGGGGGGGGGGTGTATGGTTTCTAACTACCAATTCTAGGTCGAGAAATAAAAGTGATCATAATTGTGAAATTTTTACAAAACGTGCTACTAGGTTGTGTTTGTTGAACATTATTATGAGTTTATGTTTTTAAGTATCCCGTCAAACTCCTGCTGATCGAAGCCCGTCCTGAGCCTGGTCATGGTGTTGCTGGTTTCTTCTCGTTAAAAGGGAGTCATTACTTTCCACTGTCGCCAACAAGATGCTCAGGGAGGTTGTGATGGCGTGAAGAATCAACGCAATCTCCTGGTTTCCTTACATAACTTTCATTAACAGCCATTTTATACTGTATGTGAATATTTATTTTACAGTGTAAGATTACTTTAGCATTAGAGTTGCATTCGGGCCCAAAAAATCAGAACCAACCCGGCCTCAGCCCATAGCCATAATTTCCGAACCCCACCCGACCCGATAAATTAACAATAATTACAGGTCCAAACCTGAAAAAAACAAAAAAACATTTAATTAAGCTTTGACTGCTTGTACAGTGATGAACAGTTGGTGGATGTGCGTGGTTAATGGAGGCAGAAGATCAGAGCTGAGGGGGTGTTTGTCCTTTCATGGCCGTCAAAGCGCATTGAATCCCTGCTTCTGCCTGCATTCTGCATTATTCAGACACGGACCCTGCTTTGACATGTCGGATGTTTTGGATCTCGCCTGTTTGGGTCGTCGGCCGCACACGTCCGCTGAGCGCAGCGGCTGAACAAACGTCCATTTCCCTTTGATGGATCGCAGCCTGCCTGTCCCATCTGAAGCTTTACTGAACTTTTTTTTTTTTACTTCTTTCAAGGCCGGTCAGTTCGCAGTCAAATGGCCACGTGCGGCTGGTGAAAGTATGGCAAGCCATATTGCTATATAATTGTATCGTCAGCCACGCGCATCCACTGACGCAATCGAACGCCAAACACCGGCCCGGCCCGCACATTCAGCACATTATTATGATCCGGACTTAATCCGGGTCGGGCTGAGCCGGGCTCCGGGTTCGGGTTAGAAATGACAACTATTTAGAATTGAATTGGTGCTGTAAAAATAAACAGAATTAAATTGAATGATGGCTCATGCTGCTGAGTGATGAATTTATGCAGACTTCCTAGTTTATCCGTGCCATCCACAATACGTTGACGTGATAAATCTGTGATGAGAAGTTGCACAAAGTATGGTGCGTAACGTTGGTATAAAATGTAAATGACTGTTTTTAGTCTGGTGAACATGTTCAGTTCATAAACAAATGCTCTAAACAAGAAATAAACCAGTTCATCAGTCAGGTTCGAGTCTGTTTTGGAGTTTTGTGTTTTAAGCCACATGTTTCAGCAGCTGGTGGATGTTGTTTGGGGTTTTTGTGTTTACTTTGTGGTTAAGGACTCTGTGTCTGAAACCAGTGGTCTGTACTGCGCACCAGTGCTTCAACCATGACTCCCACTGTTTCATGCAAAGCGATCTGCTTCACTGGTCTCAACCTGTAATCGCCCGTCACGTTGGTTTTATTGCCCTCGCAGTTGTTCGGGCAGGAAATCAGGAAACGTCTGCTTTCTCGGTGTTGCTCGGAAAAAATGTGCGAATCGAGCTCACCGTCGCTGCGGTGAAGACGTAACGGCGGTGCCAGGAAGCTGATCTGTCACTTTCATGTTGCTGACGTGTCACTTTTCACGTTGCCCTAAAAACGAACAAAGTCCCGACTGTGCAGGAAAGGACGACGAAAGAAACTCCTTGTTGTTGAAGTTTGTGTCTTTTTGTCAGATGGAGTTCGCCTGCAGCCATGTTGTTTGTAACTGGAGGCCAGATGAAGCGGGTGAGTCCAAACATCCACAGAAACCGTTCAAGATTAGAAAACGTTAAAACTAACCAGATCTGAGCTGACTCATAATAAACTCACCTGTTGCTTTAAAAAAAGGTATTAATTTTTAAGTAAAGTGTAGTGGAAATGTTAGGAACAGTTAATATCTTACCTGCTGAAGACAGCTCGTTAAGTAACCTCAGTTTGGGTGTGGAAATGATGTAATTCTGACTTGCGTGACGAGCTAATGGCTAGTCAGAGCAGAGCCAAGACTGAAGTGGATTTCAGCTTTACCTTTAAAAAAATCCTAACGGTTGCTGCAAACGTTTTCGTTATGAACTTACATGTTTAGATTCATGTTACCGCATTTATTCTGTCGGAAGCAAAAATCTGCCACGAGTGCTACAGCTAGCTGCTGCTGCACTGATTGCATTTGAAAGAATCCCTATATTTTTACAAGTTTTACCTTTTCTGCACTGTCAGTTTTGCATTACGTGGATATTTACCTACGTTCTGCAGTTATTTGCATGTGCAGATTGCGGTTGTGGCTAGCTGTAGCACTTCCAGTAAGAATAATGTAAAAATTCTGCCTGAATATCAATACCAGTATAAATCAAGAGAAATTGCATAGGTTAGGAAAGTAGCCAAAAAAACTCTGAAATTAGCAAATGCTGAAAAGTAGCTGAAAGAAGCTTAAACAACCAGAAGGAAACGGAAAGAGCTGAAATGAGCCCAAAGAAGGTGTAATTAGCTGAAAAAGCTACAATTAGCATAAAACAGCTAAATAGCAGCTGAAAAAGCAGAAATAGCCAACACTAGCATAATTAAGCTGAAAGGAGCATAACAAGCTGAAATTAGCAGAAAGAAGTTAATTAGTCTGAAAGTAGCTGAAATTAACACGTAAAATGTAAATTAATCTGAAAACTGTCAAAAATAGCTTAAAATGTAAAAAATAAAATGTAGCTGAAAACGTAGAACAAGCTTAAATTAACAGAAGAAAGCAAAAAGAACATGTTTGCCCAATTAGGCTGAAAGAAGCAGAAATGAGCACAAAAAAGAGGAAACTGTCGAAAACAAAAGCTGAAATTAGCAAAACACAGCTGCAAAGTAGCTATAAAAGCAGAAAGAAGCTAAAATTAGCAGAATGCTGTGAATGCTTATGAAGCACTCGCACAAATAACGGTGGCGTGAATCATAAATTAGCGTTCAGATGAGAAGTTTTAAACACTCGTCAGACTAGCCATTAGCTCATCAGTTTCAATTCTGTCTACAAACTGAGCTCAGAGAGATGTCTACAGCAGATAGGTCTACAGCAGCTAGGTCTACAACACGTCTACAACAGATAGGTCTACAAAAGATAGGTCTACAACAAATAGGTCTACAACAGATAGGTTTACAACAGATAGGTCTACAACAGATAGGTCTACAAAAGATAGGTCTACAGCAGCTAGGTCTACAACACGTCTACAACAGATAGGTCTACAAAAGATAGGTCTACAAAAGATAGGTCTACAACACGTCTACAACAGATAGGTCTACAACAGATAGGTCTACAGCAGATAGGTCTATAACACGTCTACAACAGATAGGTCTACAACAGATACGTCTACAGCAGATAGGTCTACAGCAGATAGGTCTCCAGCAGATAGGTCTACAGCAGCTAGGTCTACAACAGATAGGTCTACAACACGTCTACAACAGATAGGTCTACAACAGATAGGTCTACAACAGATAGGTCAACAGCAGCTAGGTCTACAACACGTCTACAACAGATAGGTCTACAACAGATACGTCTACAGCAGATAGGTCTACAGCAGATAGGTCTACAGCAGATAGGTCTACAGCACATAGGTCTACAACACGTCTACAGCAGATAGGTCTACAACAGATAGGTCTACAACACGTCTACAACAGATAGTCTACAGCAGATAGGTCTACAACAGATATGTCTACAGCAGATAGGTCTACAACAGATACGTCTACAGCAGATAGGTCTACAACACGTCTACAACAGATGGGAACCTCAATTTTAAAGTTCTGAACTAACACTTTATTCTCATTTCCTGCTCAGTTTGTTGTTTAGCTTGAACACCTGCAGGATTCATTTTCTCCCGTCAGACTTCAGCTATTCTCGTGATATGGCCTGAAAATGAAAAGGCAGTGTGTACAAAGCGGCAGAAATGTTGTTGTTGTCTCATAAACATGTGCGCACAAAGTGTAGTGTTACCGAACGTTTGTTTTTAACGTGTCAAGTGTTGTTTTATGATCTCAGGAGTGTTGACTAACAGGAAGGAGCCGTCCACCCTTTCAATCACTGAACTAGAGAAACACTGGAATGGTGTAATCTCTGCTAGGGAGACGAGGATCTGTGCCGCCATTTTGAGAAGACCTTTGTGTGGCAACGTGGACCTTAGAACCGTTACTATCTGACTAAAGATCCTAAACTGAGCAAAGACGTCTAATTTTGATCATTAATTGTTTTAATTATTGGAAGCAGCTTTATTATCAGCGTATTTTGGATCATTAGTTCATAAATTTTGGAAAATGTGACTTTTAGCTTTGTCTGTCTTGGTGATAGCGTAGCATGTGCTAACGGAAAAAAAATACAAAAATTAAACGTAATAAAGTGATGACTTACACAATTGTAATACTTATTATTTTTATACATTTATAGTAATTATATAGAACTTTATTTGTTCCATACAACACACACTGGACGTTAAGAACGTGCCGTTTCCACTTGTAAACAGTTCAGAGCGATTCTGAAAGGTCTTTTCAAGATGGCTGCCAAAACTCTCACCTAGCGTGGCTGGTCCAGAGTTGCTCCACTTCAATGTGTTTAAAGTTCTCCGGGTCTCTGTAGGACGATGGTCTCAGACTCACTGACAGCAACAACAGCTGCTCTGATGTTATTGCTGATGACTTTCCGCCCCGGCTGTACGTCAACGTTCAAACAGGAAGGCAAACAAACAGAAAGAGTACTTTTTTGTACATTTCACCTACTAAAAGACAACAGGAGGTCTTATGTGTTGTTGATCAGCTGAGTGTTTGATTCTGTTTCATTTGTTGCCGCCATGACGCTGAACGTTTTGGCTCGTTCTGACCTTCAGCAGGCGAAGCTACAAGTGTGCATGTCTGTCGCAGCGAGACTCATTTCTCCTGCTCCTTCTGTCAGGTGCTCCTCCTCCCCCGCTGCCTCCTCGTCGTCATCAGAAACCTCGGCCCTCTTCTCTTCCCCTTGCGCCTCCTGTTCCTCCCAGACGTGAGTCTCACCTTTTGAACTGAGGTTCTGTGAAAATATCCGAACTATCCCTTTAATCAGCAGCCATGAACGTGTTTGTTGTTTACCTTCGTTCATTTCATCAGTGGACCTGCTGGAAGGAGAAGGTGTGAGTGAAGTGAACGTCAACGTCGTCTCTCTGAGCGTTGCAAAGCTGGTCGACGTCGGCCGAGGTCAGAGCGTGAAGAAAAGCCGCTTTTCGTTTGGTTCCTGAAACTTTATCGTTTCTGTCGATTCGATTCAGACGCAGGTCTGGAAACGCTTCAGAGCCTGGTGGTTTGTGGGAAATGTCGAGCTGCGTTGTCCCGTCTCAGTTCTGTTCAGGACAATGTGAGTACTGACAAACTGCACATCAAAATGTTCGGCTCGTACAGGAGACAGCCGCTACAACGTTTTGTTACTAAAACTTTTGACTTTATTTACAGACATGTTTCCATAAAAATGCAGGGAGATCTCACGAAATCCTTCAGATGGAAATCTGCTCGTCGTACTGCCTGCGTTTCTGCTTTTTATGCTTCTTTTAGCTTTTAGCTAGCCTTCTGCTACTTTGAGTTAACTATAAGAAAGTTTTAGTCAGTATGTTGATGTTTTCATTTTCAGTTAGCCGTTTGCTAATTTTAGCTTGTAGCTAGCCTTTGAAACATTTAACTAGCATTTTGCTAATTTTAGCTTTTAGTTAACCTTCTGCTACTTTGAGCTAACTATAACAAAGTTTTAGTCAGCATGTTGATGTTTTCATTTTCAGTTAGCCTTTTGTTAATTTTAGCTTTTAGCTAACCCTCTGCTACTTTGAGTTAGCTACAAGAAAAGTTTTAGTCAGCATGTTGATGTTTTCATTTTCAGTTAGTCGTTTGCTAATTTTAGCTTGTAGCTAGCCTTTGAAACATTTAGCTAGCATTTTGCTAATTTGAGCTTTTAGCTAACCTTCAGCTACTTTGAGTTAGCTATTAGAAAGTGTTAGTCAGTATGTTGATGATTTCATTTTCAGTTAGCCGTTTGCTAATTTTAGCTTGTAGCTAGCCTTTGAAACATTTAGCTAGCGTTTTGCTAATTTTAGCTTTTAGCTAGCCTTCTGCTAATTTGAGTTAGCTATAAGAAAGTTTTAATCAGCATGTTGATGTTTTCATTTTCAACCTGTAATAATGTTAGCTTGTAGCTAGACTTTTAATAGATTTAAGTTAACTATTAAAAAAGTTTTAGTCAGCATGTTGATGTTTGCATTTTCAGTTAGCTGTTTGCTAATTTTAGCTTGTAGCTAGCATTTGAAACATTTAGCTAG
Organism: Hypsolebias antenori; assembly: GCA_031762315.1. Taxonomy (NCBI): domain Eukaryota; kingdom Metazoa; phylum Chordata; class Actinopteri; order Cyprinodontiformes; family Rivulidae; genus Hypsolebias; species Hypsolebias antenori. The sequence continues at coordinate 28,215,909 of JARVGS010000001.1, read as the reverse complement.
CATTTTGCTAATTTAAGCTTTTAGCTAACCTTCTGCTACTTTGAGCTAACTATAAGAAAGTTTTAGTCAGCATTTAGATGTTTTCATTTTCAACCTGTAATAATGTTAACTTGTAGCGAGACTTTTAATAGATTTAAGTTAACTATAAAAAAGTTTTATTCAGCATGTTGATGTTTTCATTTTGTTAGCCTGTAATAATTTTAGCTCATATCTAGCCTTTCTGATACATTTAACTAGCCTTTTGCTAATTTTAGCTTTTAGTTAGACTTCTGCTATTTTGAATTAGCTTTAGAAAATTTTAGTCAGCATGTTGATGTTTTCATTTTCAATTAGCCTTTTGCTAATTTTAGCTTGTAGCTAGCCTTTTACTAATTTGAGCTAGTTTTTTGACATTGTAATTTAGCATTTTGCTAATTTTAGCTTTTTGCTGGTGCTTTGCTACTTTTCCTTTCAGTCAGTGTTTTGAAATTTTTATAAATTTAACTTAACTACCCTTTTGCTGTTTAGCTAGCCTTTTGTCACATTTAGCTTTCTGTCAGTATTTTTATATATTTAGATTTTAGCTATTTTTAGTTAGACTTTTGCTGTTTTTAGCTTTCAGCAAAACCAGACAGCTTTTTGACATTTTAGCTAGTATTTTGCATACGATTGACTTTAGTTAGTAATAATTAGCTTTTTTTTTTTTTTTTTAGCTTTGAGCTAGAATATTTATCCTTTTAGCTGCTTGCTTCTGAAGTCATTTACTTTTAACAACTCAGTTTCAGCTTCTGTAGCAGCTTCCACTCCTTTTTTTTACAGAAAGTTTTCTAGCTAAAGTAATGTTCCTTTCACTTCAGTTTGAAGCTAATATCAGCTGAAGTAACAGTTGCTGAAAGACTTCAGCTGTAAACTAGATTTTTTTGCTCCTCAGCTGTGGTTTTGTGAGTTCTGTGGAGGTCAAAATGCCGTGGATGGGGGCGTGGCCACCGTGTGCATGGGTCAGCAAGCAGGTGTGCGCAGTGACGACCTCTTCCAGCCGAAGGGGAGTGACGACGACTACGAGAACCTGGAGAACTCGCTGGTAGTTTTCTGCGTGGACATTTCAGGCAGCATGAGCGTCACGACGGAGGTGAGAGGAACCTGGAGACGTTCTCGTTTGTTGGACGCAGGAGAACGCTAGGACTCATTAAGATCAGCTAAAAGAGCTAAAGGAAGTCTAACAGCAGCCAAACACCAGCTAAATGCTAAGAGGAGCAAAAAGCTACCTAAAAGTAGCTGAGCTCAAACTCAAAGTTAAAAGGAAAAAAATATATACTTGAAAATAGCTTAACACAAGCTAAAAGATAAAAAGAGCTAAAGCCTAGCTAAAGTACCTGAACACAAACTAAAAGCTAAAATAAGCTAAATGTTACCTAGCTGTAGCTGAACATTAGCTGAAAGCTAACATAAGAAAAAAATTTGACCTAACAGTAGCCAAACACTAGCTAAAAGCTAAAATGAGCTAAAAGCTACCTAAAAGTAGCTGAACACTAGCTCAAAGTTAAAGGAACAAAATGCTACCTAACAGTAGCTGAGCACTAGGTAAAATGAACTAAATTGGACCTAAAATTAGTTGAACACTAGCTAAAAGCTAAAGGTTGCAAAATCTTAACAAAATGTAGCCCACTTCAAAGCTAAAAGAAGCTAAATGCTACAAAGTAGTATCTGAACGCTAGCTGTAAGCTAACAGGAGCAAAGCAGCCAAACACTAGCTAAAAGTTAACAGAAGCAAAATGCTAGCTCAAAGATCCAGAATAGTAGTAGCTAAAAGCAGAAATGAGCAAACTGCTAGCTAAATCAAGCAAAAGAATAGCCACAAGCAAAAGTAGCAAAATGCGAGCTAAAATATGGAAAAAAAAAATAAATGAATAAATCACTGAGATTAAACTAAAAAGGGCTAAATAGTAGCTAAAAGGTAAAAAAAAAAAAAAAGTTCAAATACAAAGGCATGAAGTTAGCTAAACTATAGCTAAAACTAAAAGAAGCAAAAGAAGACAAAAACAGAGCCAACACGCTGAAGCAGATTTAAAAAAAGAAAGGTTTCAAAGGAATTTCCAAATATATGGAAACAAGGTTAAATATTTTTAAAAGTTTAAAAGTTACAAAAACTAAAAGTGGCTGCACCAATCTCCTGTACGAGCTGAATGTTTTGATAGATAAAGGGCTAAAATAGCACAAGGTATTCAGAAGTAGTTAATGTATGAAAAAAAAATGTTGCTCCATTTAGTTTTTAGCTCGTGTTCAGCTACTTAAACTTACAAACGACCAGCAACAGCAGAAAGTATTTTATACGTTCAAAGTTTGAATTAAAATAAACTTTCTGAGAAGCTAAAGGAAACCTTGAAACTGAACGACGGATGGTAACTTCACAGAAGCAGCTGTCAGAAAGACGACCACAACTAAAGCTTCGGCTGTTTCTGCTACTTCCTCGTCTCTAAATCATCTACATTCAGCTGAACGTTTCTGCCCTCTCTGTCGTTTGTACTGCTACAGCGTTATTTATGACTTAAATACGATGAAATATATAAACATGGGCGTGGTGGTGCAGAGGTTAGAGAAGGTGGGCCTGTGATCGGAAAGTCACCGGTTCAACTCCTCGGATTGACAACATCAAAATGCAGGTGGGAAAGGTGAAACACCCACACCTCGTTTGCTCCACTCTGAGCGCTTGAGCCAGCTCGGTGGTCTGTGGTTGATCAGGAAGGACATCGGGCGTTGCCAAGTTAGTTGTCTGTGGCGACCCCTGACGAAGGGAGCAGCCGAAAGAAGAAGTTCAAATATAAACATTTCCTACTTTAAGTCATCCATTTATACGTCTTCAGGCTAAATGTACATACAGATAATATAAGTAATGTAAAGTACACAAAAATAAATAATAAATTTTTGTTACATAGAGGTTCAGAAACTAGGTTTGACATTTGAGTTTCTAAATAAAAAGCTCATGAACCAGTGGATGAATTTTACTGAAGTTCCCAGAAAATAGTCTGATGGACGTCTACAACCGATTAGCTTGAGTCAAGATGGCCGCCACAGCTAATCAACCTTGGCCAACACGGTAATTATCATAACTTCCCATATTTAGAGATACCGAGCCAAAACTTCGTGAGGTAGTAGCCGAGACTGATCACTCAACGCATGTGTTTACTTGCTGTGCGGCGGGCGACAGGCATTCGCTTCGTATGTTGTAACTAGGCCTGTCACAATAAAACAATAAATCAATTAATCGCATAATGAATTAAAATTATCGACCTCATTTTCATTTATCGCTTTATCGTTTCTTTATGTCTCTCTCTTTCAACTGAAGACACTGGATGACAAAAGGCTCAACTCCAGTGTTCTTCACTGACCCCTCCCTTTACCATTTCTCTTTAAAA
>JARVGS010000001.1:28194762-28207604 GCA_031762315.1 Hypsolebias antenori | reverse complement strand
AAAGTGTATTGAATTGTATCGTTTGCTGAATATCGCAATATATATCATATCGTGAGCAGAATATCGTGTGTCGTATCGCATCGTGGAATTATTGTATCACTACATGCCTACAATGCACCATAGAGATCATTGACTTCTTCCTGTCTGTTTTTGTCTGAAGTCGGATTCCACCAGGAAGACTCAACACGGCGGTGCTTGGCGTTCACTGTGCTCAGCTCTGTGCCAATTTGACCATGGAGGGTCGGGTACAAGAAGCACAGAAGCAGCTAAAAGCACAACAAGACCTGCTCAGACAGATCAGGTATGAGACGCTGAACCTTTTGATAATTTACTTAACCATCTCAGACCTAAACTAATAAGATTTGGTACTAAAGTGCTCCAATCCTAGATTCCAAAGTGGGTCGTAGAAGTAATTTACAAACAAATAACGGTCTTAGGTTAAACATTGACGCTAACCTTTGGTTAAAGACGGAGTCGGATCTTCAGTTCTGGTTGTCTCTGATTGTATCCTGTCTCTTTCTGCGATTCAGTAAATCAAGGCCAATCCAAAAAAATGAGAGTATCTATGGTAACTGGATGAAAACCATGACAACAATCTGTGACGACATCATAACAGACTCGCAGGTAATCATATCTAAACAAATTTATTTTTTAAACGTTTAAACAGGACAAAGTTTTTAAAAGCATTTCGATTTCAGCTACTTTAATTTATCTTCGTTTACAGTTGTATGGAAAGCTATTGCATTATATAAGAGTTTGACGAGCTATTCAGAGTAGATATCTAAAACTGAATTCTTCCTAGTCAATAAATAAACAAATTCAATATTTAATTTATCTCAAACATTATCAATAACATCAGCAATATATATCAACAATATCTCAAACATTGTTCTACTAATTGATGACATTAACTTTTTGGTCTAATCTCAGTCGTGGTGTTTCGAAATGTAAACTTTTACTAGTAGTAAAATAAATTTTAAATTATTTCAGATATCTTAAGTTTCTCTTTTTTACTGGAAATTTTAATTTTTGGCTCAAAGGGATGATATCAAAGATAGCTGAAGAGTGATAAATAAATATTATAACAACTTGCCATACTCCAAGTTGTTACTGAGCAGTATGGCAGAAAACAAATGTTTTGCTTTCAAAAGCATCACTTTGTGTCCATTTATACAACGTGTGAGATTAATACCTATGAAGAACATTGAGCACTTATTTCTAAAGTTCTGCTAAAAGTTATTAAGAGCTTTCTCTTTGTCTAGGTGTACTTAAGGTGCCAAAACCAGATCTGATTCCAGTTTCACCTCTTTGTAAATATAGACATAAAGCCAGCACACTTCCCTCAAAAGATCAGTTACTGTGCAAAGTTAACAAAAGACTATAGTATTTCATTACTTCAGAATCGAAAACTAAATAAATAGCACCGATCTGAAAAAGCCATAACAGCTCCTTGGTCACGTGGGTTGGTCGGTAATCCTCGTTGTTTTCCATCAGGTTCTGTCTGACGAAGCAGCCGAGGTGGTGTACCACCTGAAGAGAGCCAGCAGCAACAGCTACGCTCAGGTCCACAAGAACAATCTGATGAAACGAAACGTAACGGAAGCATAAACACACTTCAGATGAACAGTCGTCCACACATGGATGCTACGACAGATACGTGTTTGAGTTACCGAGATTGTTCGACTGTGATTTGTGTTTGTTTTATTGATCCGTATTGGGTTATAGCTGAGATGTAGCATGTTTGTTTCATGTCCAATAAACTTGTGTTTGTCATTTTTATATTCTACCTGTCATTAAAATGTCAAAGAAACAAACTGGCTGACTTTACTGGCTGCGTGTAAAGGATTAAGAAGGGAAAGTTTTACCCAGGTACGGCTGATCAAATGTCTTAAGTGATTATTATCAGTGTGACCAAGCTGGAAAGACATCATGACCTTAGAGAAGCAACAGTTGAAGCCCATCAATCTGGGAAAAGTTAAAAGCCAAACAATTTGGAGTCCATGGTTCTACGGTGAGAACAGTTCTTCAGCAGTAGAACGGTCTTCCCAAATGTACTTCACAGAAAATTCTGTCAAATACGTTTTAAACTGGACAAGTCTTTGATCGCTCGTTCAATAAAATGACTTTAATGTTAGCGTCCTAGCTAGCTTCTGGCACCAACAAGTGGTCGACAGAAGAACTGCTTCACCTTCGGTTCTCTTCAGTGAACTTGTTGAACTATTGTTTCTTTCAGCGAGCTCGTGATGCCATATTTAGACGCTCTGGAGGAAAAACCATCAATCTTGCAAACGGACGTGTCACAGTTAAATGCCAGAAATGTAAGAGCAGGGACATTTATCAGCGGCTGCTGTTGGGCAACACTTTGTAGACAAACAGCCCTGCTGGTACCACTGATGTGCAGATAGTTGCATATTTTACAGCCGCAGAGATAGGCACCGGCACCCCGCAACCAGGCACAAAAAAGCAAAGGAAAGAAAAGAAACTGATAGAAGGATGGAAATTAAGCTGAGGTTAAATATTTTGTGTAAGCCACAGTAAAATAAAAAAAAATAAAAAAAGGCAACAAACACAACAAAAGTAAAAGATGACTGAGTGCATTTGATCATGTGTTACAGTCAAATACATCCCCCTTCTTATGGTAACATGTGGAACTAAAGTCTTGAGCAATTTATGTGCTTGTTGGTTGAGGTTGGAGTGGCACAGTGGAACAGTGGTTGTAGCTCTCAGAGAAAAAGTTGCAGGTTTGCCTCCTGGCCTGAGAACTTTCTGAGTGGAGTTCGCATGTTCTCCCCGTGCACTCGTGGTTTCACTGGATACTCCGGTTTCCTCCCTTAGATGTGTGTGTTTGGTTAATTGGTAACTGTAAATTGTCCCTATGTGAGTGTCTGAGTGGTTGTCTTGTTTGTCTCCATGTGTCCCTGTGATGGACCTGGGATCTGTCCAGGATGTCCCCCGCCTCTCACACAGAGACTTCTGGTTAGTGACCAGTTCCTCGCAATATAGAAAGAAGAGGCAGGTAAAAGAAAATGGATGGATGAGGTGGTGAAATCAGATTACTGACAAAAAGCAAGTCTTGAACTTGAATGTCAGTTTCAGATATTTAGTGCCAACGATTTCCCAAAATAAACCCATCTCGAAAAACATTTGAGAAACGAGTACGCAGAAAGTGAATCCGGTCAGGGTTAGAGACAGAGTTTACGCCTACAGTTTTTTTGTACAGCATGTCTGAACATTGCTTATCTTATCATGAGGTCAATACATCATTAGCTGACAGCTGTGACAACTGTGGGAAAAGTCATCAAATCACGTAGTCAAACAAACTATTATAAGCACACAATCAAACAGAGGGCTGCTGAAAGGAAGTCAAATAAATCAGATGATCGTCTGCATAGAAGGATCGTCTCAGTTCTGGTGAGTCAGGCCACACGTAGGACAAAAAAACAAGAGTATAAAATAAATAAACAACTAATTATTCATAGAAAGACTAACTCTTTATCAAGTACAGCTCATTGTTCGTGGAACAGCTTGTAAATAATGTTTTCGTAACATTTATGACAATACAAAACATAAATAAAGAACATTTCTACACTGCTCCCTCAAAACGTTCGTAGCTTGTTTTCTTTGATATTATTTACCATATCTGATCAATACAGTAATTGACATTTTTAACACATGATCATAGTTTTATGATGACAAACTCAAATGTTTAAAAGAAAGCAGGACAGTATTACTAGAGCACAAAGCAATACTGGGTACAAGGGAAGGGGTCTGCTACATCACTGTTTAACTAAAAATGCCATTTACGTTAAATGTGAAGCACAAACAGCAGTAAAATCTTGTTCTGCTACAGTAAAGAGCAAAACAAGTACAAAACTCATGATACTTAATAATAGTAACACTACCATTGTTTTCAGTTATGACCTGCACATTATTAGAAACCGGCCGCCAACGCTCTGTGCTGTGGCATCCGGAAACTTTTTAAATCTTCTTATAGACTTCTTTTACTTTGTGAGCTTTTCGTGGTTTTGGATTTAAAAGTGTTAGCTGTTTAGAGAAACCTATCGATTTTAATAAATCAGAAGAAAAAGTCAGAAATGGAAGATTTCCGAATTCATTTAAGTTGCCTTATCCACAGTTTTGTAGTTAACTCTCAGAGTAAATATCTTCAACAAATCTAAGATTTAAATGGGGTTCTGCTGAATGTTAAAAACATTTAATAGCTTATCTGTTGTAGATAGCTCTTTGCACGACCTCGGTGAATTTAATTCTAATCGAACTGATGAACTAGCTTAAACGGGACCAAGACCGAAGCTAAAAGCTACCATCTTAAAACAATTTCAAACTTTTCAACTTTTCTTGTAAACGCTATTTTAGTAACCACTACATTACTTCGCTGTACAGCTATTTACATTATCTTACGATTCTCCTGATATTTGCAAGTGCAAACAGCAGTAGTAACCGTTAGCTTATACATAATGAAAAACTGACACTGATTTAAAAGTTTATTTTTTAAAAACTCTTGCAAAGAATCTTACTTGAAAAGATCTGAAGTACCGCTCTAAAGTTCCCAAACTTACGACACTATATTTTTCTTTGATTTTAATCTAAAGTAACACAAAATACTCTAATCTTGCTTAACAAAACTGGACACATGTAAACATTTGTGCAAAAGTTCACCAATAAAAACAGTTTAAAAAGGAATGATAAACCACTGTTTGTCAGTAATAATCACGATGTAACGTGTGATGATTAAAGCGATGCTTCGTTCGTTCTTGTAGTTCTAGGAAACTTTATTATCCAAAATGTAGTGAGAATAACAGAAATGCTGCCAAACACCTGCCGAAATATAAGTTCAAGATTTGATCTGATGCCCTTTGTCCTACTCTGAAACATCACTAAGTCTGTACGTGGTATGTGTGTGTGGTACATGGGGGGTAACCAGTCCTGCCACATTTACCTGGTAAAGGGAGTGACAGGTGAGTCTCTGGGAAAGAAAATCCCCGCCCTTGTTTGGAAGCTCATATCTCACCGCTTTTTAAGAGTCAGCCTCATTTATTAACGGAGCAGCCAAAGGAGAGCAGAGGAGTTTTCTCACATCTGCGAAGCCCCGAGTGCATCAAGGTATCAGCTTTTTTATTATCTTCAAGGATTGATTCGACTAAACTAGCAATGGTTTTGTTCAGAGAAAATCTAAAATCTGTGTATATCCGTTCATATAGAGTAAAAACTAATCAACAGATCTGAACAGAACTGAAAAATGTATCTTCAAATTATGTTTTTATTTTGTGTGTGTGTGTGTGTGTGTGTGTGTGTGTGTGTGTGTGTGTGTGTGTGTGTGTGTGTGTGATTATAGAGCAAAGTTCCTTATAATAATTTTTAGCTACAGAGTGCAAAGTACTCCGTACTAGGGCGGCTGTGGTGGTTAGAGCAGTTGTCCTCCAATGCAAGAGTTGGGGGTTCGAAGCCACCAGCAGTCACATGCCAAAGTGTCCCTGGGCAAGGCACTGAACTCCTCACTGCCTCCGATGTGTGTCCCATCGGTGTATGAATGTGATAAAGCTCTGATTATAGATCTAGTAGATGCTGTATGAATGTGTAAATGAGGCACAGGTTGTTGTAAAGAGCTTTGAGTGTCTTGATCAGATAGAAAGGTGATATACGGTATATAAGAACAGTCCATTTACCATTTACAAAGCTGTGTTACATCTAAAACTTTTTCTAAATTAAAGTATTTTAAGGACTTTATGCTGAAAAGTTCTTTAAGGTGTCATGATTTTTCTGACTCTGTAAATCTGATATTTATAATCTCAAAGTTTCAGCTACAAATCTTTTCATTATAAAGACGTTAATGAAACACGTTCCACATGCATGACGGGATTCTAATAGTAAAAATTAAATGAGTACATACTCTTTTTTATATTGAGCTCAACATACTTAAAGAAATGCAAAATCAGAACGCATAGCAATCATCATAAACAAAAATTTGAACATTTCAGCTTGAGACAGACTCGTTCTGTATACAGAAGCAGCATTCCATATTTTCCGCTGGAAAACCATAACCTCAGACTGAGAGGAGCTGACTCATACTAGTCAGCTGCAACCAACCCCAGAATACACCGAGAGTCATCACTGAGGACGCCAATAGAATCACATCATCTGCAAAAAGCAGAAACAGAACCCTGGGTTCGCAAACCAGACAACTTCCTACATGGCAGCGCCTTGAGATCCTATCCATGAACACCACAACCAGGACCAGAGACCAGGGACAGCCCTGGAGTCACAACTACAACAAAAAACAAGAACGATTTTGTGCCAAGAATGCAAACATAACTCTTCCTTTAGTTGCACACGAACCAGACAGTCCACAACTGTTATCCCAGTACACAGTACTCCAACAGAATCCCTCAAGACCCTGACCCTGGTGGTCTAAACCCTTCCGCTGGTCTACAAATGCATGTGGACAAGACCAGGGGTTCCCAGAGCTGGGGTTGGACTTGGGTCGTGAAGAGATGGTTCTTGAGTTTGGTTCCAAATATCTAATAAAAAGCAGAATTGATTAGTAACAGCATATTCATTAATAATGGTGGTAAGACAAAAATCAGAAATCATAAATAGGTGAAACTATAACAATTTATGAGGTGTTTAGTCAATAAACTTCAGTTTAATTGACTTATTAGCAATGTTTGTACTTTAACTATCAATGGGGTCATGATTCCTTACTGCTGGTATTTGTGGATGAAAAGCTTTAAAGGGAAGGGAAGTTTGAGATTATCACCATCTTGGCCCCAAAGGTTAAAGTTTGGAAACCAGTAAACTAGACAGTCAAACTCCCATGAACCCCTCAGCAACTCTGCAACGATAATGCAAACTTAATAGATATTTGTGTAAAATTAAGATCATTGCTAAACATCTAATTTTACATAAAAGTAAAGTTTCTAGGTTAATTCTGAAGGATGAGATTTAAAAGTACCTGTACTGTATTTCAGGGAAGGCTGTTGAAGAATTTAAAAGTAAACTGATTGTTTAAAATAGAAATATATAAATGTTGAAAACTGACATATGGATGCAAGAATATGAGTTTGTTCAGGTATTTAATGTAAAACAGTACTGAGAGAACCATCATTTTTACTTATATAGCAAAAGTAAAAGTTTAAAGTACCATTAATGTTAAAACAAGATAAGAAACGGCAGGCGGTGCAAAGAATGAAAACTATTCTTCATGAATCAAATTTTTCCAAATATCTATGTTCATAATATGATATGACTATTATGTGTACAAAAAGAACTGTTTGTGCTCTTGAATGTACCGTATGTGATAACGCAGGTCAGAATCTGGCCTTACTTCATTCCTGAAGTCTTTCGGTCGTCCTAATCTGATGTTTTTGACAAATGAATATGAATCTGCTTTCATAACTGGTCTTTGGTAACACTACTTTGTTCCTGTCAAGGGAATGTGTATTATTTACACGTACATGCTGTATATGTACTGTGATTGTGAATGATATTAAATGTTCTGTGTAATTATCAGTCCTGGCGTGAACGGCAGTAGGGGACAGCAAAGAGATAGTTTTTATTATCATCAGGGTGATTGATATGATTATAGTGACATAACTTCAGAGAGTTCTCAAGAGTTGCTGGCTCCCACATTCCTCCAGCTTCTGACTGCAGCTGGGCTCTGATAACAGCCGGACAGGGCGGGGAGAGGCTGGCGGCTGGAAGTTCTAGAGAACTGATTTTTTTCTGTTCAGGAAGTCACAACAGGCCGGAGCCTCAGACAGGTGAAAGCATTGATAAGTGTGAACTTGTAAATGTATTGATAATCTCTGATTGTTGGCTGTTCTCCAAAGCTTTGTAATTAATCTGATGACGCTTACACCTGGTTGTTTAGGGAATCACTTTTTTTCCCATGACAGCTCCCATTCCACTTTTTTTTTATCTATACCAATATGTCTGTTGACAGTGAACCCCCCACCCTGACAACATTTATTTAACCTTTTTTTCCCGATGACTATACAAAATTCCTATGACTGCAAAGAGTTTCATAATGCAGTGACAACAATGTGTTGTCTTTGTTTTCTGTTCCAGGATGTCTTTAAACGGCAGCTTTCTGTCTGAAGAGCAGTTCATGTGCTCCATATGTCTGGATGTGTTCACAAATCCTTCCTCCACACCGTGTGGCCACAGTTTCTGCATGACCTGCATCACCAGATACTGGGATGGATCCAAGGTTTGTGGATGTTGGGGTTTATTTTCCTTTTACCTCATTTTATTTTCTGTTTTTTACAAGGTGTGGGTGAGCAACTGGTTTTATTGAGGACCACGTTGCCCTGCATAAATTAGCCAGTCATACTCATACTTTAGCACAGTGTGTTGCTCTCCATACCGTGGTCTACTACAGCAATTCCCAACACTGGTCCTTGAGGAACACCATCCTGCATGTTGTAGTTGTTTCCCTGCTTTGTCACACCTGATTTGAAGCTTCTGTGGAACTTGATGACATAATAAAATAATTGAATCAGGTGTGATGGAGCAGGGAAACAACTAAAGCATGCAGGATTTTGTTCCTCAAGGACCAGTGTTCGGAACCACTGCAATCTACTATATCAGAGCTTAAAACACAGTTAGCTCAAAAACTTACAGTTGTATCAAATTTTCATGACCGTATCTATCTAATTATTCTTCCATATTATCAGATAGCTGAACATATTTAACCAAGGATCTGTTTAATACGGAGTTTCAGGGCTGTTTTTCCTGATAAAGGCAAGTTGTGTCTCATGCTAACCATGCTAGCTATGATACATAGCACAGTTTAGGAATGTGTTTAGATTTTAAACAAAGCTATCCTCTGTTAGCTTATCAAACTTAGTGACTATAGTGATGAAATGTGACCTGTGCTGGCAAAATGAATCACAATGAGTAACATTTATTTTCAAATTCTCTGTATCCGAAGCTTCAAAATGATCCGTAGTTTGTTGAAATTTGGCAATTTATCAACTGGACTTTCAACAAGCTAGTTTTGCTTGCAAAAGTGTCAGTTTAAAATGTATTTTCTATATTTAAAGAGGAGAATACTCAAGTTTCACAATGATGCCAACATTAAACAAAGGGATTTCCAAGCGCTACAACAGCAGAGAAAAACAGTCACTTTCAAGAGAAATTATAATATTTAGACGTAAAAGGAATAATTTCTCAAAACATCTGTCCAAACTTCTATTTAAAGGTAGATTAGAAGGATTATATTTTATTTTATGCAAATTTCAATTAAGCAAATACCAATATTTTCATGTATTTGCACTGTGCTGTGCTCATTTGTTCTCAGTTTGCTAACATGAGTTAGAAATATTTGAGTAGGATTTTTTTAAATAAAAGCAAACAGTTGTTATTTTCTATTTGGTCAGAGTTCATTCTTATTCTGATTCTGTCACACTTAGCTTGATTTTTAATTTGGTAAATAAAATTTAGTCCAAACACAGACAAGTCTTTTTTCTGGGAAAAGAAAATGATGTATGTAAAGACTTTAACTCTCCATATAAATATTTATTTATACTGGTTTTCCATAATTTTTTTAATATAGTTTTGATTTTGGAGACATTGGGAGCTCGAATGAACTAGTTCCTTAAATTAAAGTTGGAATCCAACTGTGAGTCGTAAAACACCAAGTTGGGGTCTTGAAATGAGCTCCAAAAAATATTTGCCTTAATTGTTCATAATATTGAAATAACAGTAATAAATGTATATAAATAGTATGCTTTTTATATTGTCATTTTGCTTTTGTTAATAGACTACAAATTTTGTATGTTTTCAACCCTCAGTACTTGGTGACAAGTCTGTATCTCTTATTTTGAGAATTGGAAGGCAAAACGTTTAGGAACCACTACTGTAACATTATTTTTCCTCCTTCCTTTCTCTGTTTATGTCTTGTCACCATTGTCTTCTAGGTCTACCAGTGTCCTCTGTGTAAGAAGACCTTTCAGAAGCGACCAGACCTCCAGATTAACAGGACACTACGAGAGATCACTGATCAGTTCAAATCAATGAACGGTGGATTTGTGGTAGGGAAGAATAAGAAAGGAGGAAAAGGTGGAAGGGGAGCCAGATCTGGCCACTTAATTGAAGAATTAAAAAGGATGTTGCCGAAACCTCTGGCAAAGGAAAATGTGAATCTGACCATTGAGGAAGACTCTCAAGGTAAGCCAGACAACACATCCACATTAGCAATTACTACGGGGTTTGACATGAGCTCATATCACATTCTTTAGATGATGGAGACTTTCTGAACGGTTATGGAACGACGCCAAACAAAACCATGTGGCTCTGTCAGTATATTATCCAATAAAAACTGCTGGGTTCCAAAATTAAATCCAGCCGTTGGTCAAGTTTGGACTGAGACAACCCTGGTTAGTTTTAACTCAGTGGGGTTTATCAGTTAATTGTACCCTACTAGGTTAAGTTTTTACCCAAAAAAGTAGGTTAAAATGTTAAGTAAGAGCAACTAAAAAGTACATTTTCAAAATCTGAGATATTTGATAGCTACAATCTGAGATTATGTTTGATAGCTGGTGCTAACTACTATTAGCATCAGCTAACTAGCATCAGCAAATGTTATTTTAAAAAGCCAAACTTGTTTCTTGTGCAAACTGAAGTTTTTAACAAAGCCAACCAGGTTAACACCTTTTAACAAGTTATTTGTACCACCATACCTTTACTTAGTACATTCTGGGGCTGTGATAGCTTGGCCATCAGTGCTGTGGTCCTGAGGCTGCTGGTTTGAGCCCAGGTTGCGTTGGGAAGGGTATCCGGTGTATAGAAATTGGCAAACTTTTCATGTGCAGTGTTTCTCCTACCATTATACCCGCCCCGTCAACAGAACAGAGCACCCCGCCTATCGAACCAAATTGTGTCTTGTCAAATTGGTCTTAAAATAATTCTAAAATGGAATAGACTTGCCAAGCAACCTTACAAACATTCAACGACACAGCTGTAGAGATACTGTGTCCTGAAGAGAACCAACAACTTGCTCCTGACACCATTCTTGGCATTGAGTCTTTTTCTTTGTTTGCTGATTCCATCTTTACTTTGCTTCCACCGGTCACAGCCCTACTGGCTTCATCAGTACCAGAAACCACAGTGGCTAGAAGTCTGAACAACACCTTTGCCCATCCTCCACTCGTACATCCAAGACACTGCTCCAATGGTCTCAGAAGGTTCACTCTGAGTGGTGCCGCTACCAGCCAGCATGTCCCTTTGTGTGAAACCCATCTAAGGGGACTAGTGGTAAAATACCTTCTGCTATGATTTTAGAGTTAACAAATATATTATTGTCATTACTGAGGAAAGTGTAAAAAGTAAATCAATATATAACAAGTAGCACTTTCTCTCTATGTTTTTAGCTTTATTGTAGGTCCGACCAAATGTGCATCTGTCCTGAATGTGAGGTCGAGGATCACAACGATCACGACACGGTGTCTGTTGAGACCGAGTGGATGGAAACTAAGGTTGGAAAAGAAGAGACTATAACTATACAGTATAGATGTTTGGAGTGAGTTATTAAAACGAGGGGAAATATGAAAGAAAAGCTGCAACGACAGCGATGGATGGCATAACGAAGGGAAAATATTTATTTGATCCCGTCTTGATTTTTGTACACTTGGTCACTTAAAAAGAAACAATCTGATATAAATATTAAATATGTCGGTAAGATGTATTTTCAAGTTGGTCACCAGGTTTGCAGACATCTCAGGAGAGATTTTGGCCCAATCCTATTTACTGTAAGTCTAAACGCTTCAGATTTCTTGACTCCTGCTTGGCATCTCAAAGCTTCTCAAAAATTTTCTCCAGGGCCGACATCTGGAAACTGTTCAAGCCACTCTAATTTGTTAATATCATTCTTTAACTGCTTCTTTGTTGCTTTGTTGTTAAGTTTTGACGCTGGAAGACCGATCCACAACCCAGCTATAGGGTTCCGGCTGAGAATAAAACATTCTTGTTCAAGAATGTATGGTACACAGCTCTGTTCATTCAGCTCTTCAGTGTAGTGAAGTTGTCCTGTACTTTTAGGAGAAAAAAGGGCCCAAAACATAATGCTGCCACCTCTTTGCTTGACTGTTGAAATTATTTTCTTCAGGTCATTCTGAGGATTTCCCTTACTCCAAACATGTCAAGTCAAAATGATGCCAAAGAGCTTGAGTTTGGCCTCCTCTCCCCACAGCACTATCTGCAAAGCCACCCCTGAATCTTTTAGATGTTCAGACGTAAGGACCTTGTGGGTTCTTACATTGAAATGTTTTCCGTGTGGTGGTCTTGGACTGTGGTCCCAACTGCCTTTAGGTCATTAAGAAGCTTCAATCATGTAACTATGGTTTGATCTTAAAGGCAGCTCCAGAGCAAAGATGGCTGATGGCTAGGGATGCACGATATTATCGGCATGGTATCAGTATCAGCTTATATTAGCGTTAAAGTTAAATATCGGACATCGGCCATTCCATCAAAACAACTCATCGACATAAAAGGTGTTGTTTTTGTACGATAACCCGGTGACAAGGATGCCTACAGTGCCAGCACAACGTGATGACGTCACGCGATAAAAGACAAAATGACAGAGGCGTGGAAGTTTTTTCACTGCGGATATCAGATTCCGAAGATTTTTGGACTATGTTGAGCCTCGTCATAGCCTCCCCAGTCTGATATATTTTTCCGATGTAACCTTACCCAAATTAAAAGCCACCATTTCCGATGTCATTGAGAAGCTAATAGCCAATAGCACTTGGGTGAGTTTTACCACAGACATTTGGACGTCAAGTGTTAGCCCTGTTAGCATGATTAGTCTTACAGCACAATGGATA
>JARVGS010000001.1:27895807-27909740 GCA_031762315.1 Hypsolebias antenori | reverse complement strand
TTTTTTTTCTCTCGACCTGTCAATCAATCTAGTAGGCGTGTCAGCAAACGACCAATCGGCGACCTCAATTTGTCCCCAAGGTAAACGCCCCTTGCCTGCGGAGCTGGGCTGCAGCCGGTCAGGGTGTAAGTCTCAACCGTCTGCGGACAGTGCGCACAGTTTCCACGTGGACTGAGATCCGCCCGAGTCTGTGGGAGCCTTTAGCCTCTGAGGTCACATGACCCAGAGTGAAGAGGTCTCTGAACAAAACTCAGTCATCAAACAAACTCTTCCTACCTCTTCTAAGATACACATACATATTACGTATCAAAACGTAAGCACTTCTGTCATCTACGTTTGAGAATGGCCACTACATGGCAGTCCCTGTCAAAGCCTCTCCTGGAACTTTCTAGTTTGCATCATCCTTGGGCTTCGTGTAAATAATCTTTAAGCCTGTAGCTCAGAGAGCTGCCGACACAAAAGAGCAAAAAACAAACGTGTAAAATGACCGTAGGGTACCAACAGTACACTGAATCACGCGGTACAAACTTCAGCTGAACGTCCAGAGGCTCGTTTCCTTTAACAGGCAGCATGAATGAGGCTCTCACGTGTCAGAATAATATTCATTCTGAGAGATTTTACCCATAAAAACATGGGAATACATCGGAGTTACCTCGGCTGGAAGGAAAACAGTTTGGAATGATTGCCTTCATACACAATGTGTTCATTTGTGTCAGCAGCAGCAGGGTGGCAGTGTTTCAGCCCAGACTTCCATAATGAAACCCAACATTGGGTCTTTATGGCGTCGGCGTGACGGATGTTCTGACCGTACCGAGGTGTAGAGGTAGCCCTCGCTGTTCATGGCGACGTACAGCCCCGTCTTGGTGCTCTGGATGGCCACTATCCTGAGCCCCACAGGGATCAAGTTGAACTGCACTGAAAGGAACAAAGACAGAAGAAGTCAGGGTGATGATTCTGCAGCTTCACCCACCGTCGAGCTTTACTGGAGCTGAAACTGTCGGCTGTTACCTCGTTGTCACGGTTACCTGTAAAGGGTTAGAAGTGAGAAAAGAATTAAATATAAAGCGATGGAAGGAGGTGACATTATTGAGTAGGTCTCATAAAAGTGCGTTTTATTGTTTCTTGTCTTTTCAGTTCCAGATATAACTTTAAATACAAAAAGTCATGTAGCGAACGTTAGATGTTGCATAGTCATCGAAGCGCCTTACTGTTAACTCACCGTTCAACAATTAAAATGTGCTTCAGTTCTTTTGACTTCTTGTGCTACTTTTAGCTGTTAGCTAACAGCCACTATTAGGGTTTAAATTATGACTCTGCTACTTTTCGATTCCAGCTAACCGTTGGCTACTTTGACTCTATGCTAGCATTTTGAAACACTTTCCTGGCCTTTTACAACTTTTAATGTTAAGCTAACCTTTACTGCGATTATGTACCATTTTACTACTTTTAACGTTTAGTTACTTAATGCTATTTCAGCTTATCTTTACCCTTTGGCTACTTTTAGTTGTATTTCTGCCACTTCGAACTAGCTTTTTATTACTTTCATTTTTTAACAATTGTTTTGCTTCTTTTAGCCATTAAATAAATTGTTGCTAACTTTATATTCTAGGTAGCCTTTTGTATTTTTAACTAGCCTTTTGCTAAGTTTAGCTTTGATTACCATTTTGCTACTTTTATTAAGTGTTCACTATCTTTAGCTAGCCTTTTGCTAGTTTAAATTGTAGTTGTTACTTTGAGCATTTATTGGCCTTTTGAAATTTTAGATAAACTTTTGCCGATTTTAGCTCATGTTTTACTGCATTTAATTACCCTTTTGCCAAGTTACCATTCAGTTAGCATTTTGCTTTATTTAATTAGTGATTTCTACCTTAAGCTACTTTTTGGTTACTTTTTTAGCCTTTTGCTACTGTACTTGCTATTCTGCTCTTTTGACCTAGTCCGTTCCTACTTTTAGTTTTTAGACAGACTTTGCTATCTACAGTAAATAGTCTAGTTAGCATTTTGATAATTTTATCTAGATTTTTACGAAGTATAGCTTTTAGCCACTCTTTTGCTACTACCTTTTGCTACAATTTGCTAGCCTTTTGCAACTTTTAGACAATTACTTTTTAAGCTAACTTTTTGCAACAGCAAGCTTTTAGCTAGCATCTTGCTACTATTAGCCAGTATATTCTAGTTAGCATTTTGACATTTTAAACTAGCCTTTGCTAAGTTTAGCTTTTAGCCACTCTTTTGCTACTTTATTGTATTGTTTTACTACCTTTAGCTAACCTTTTGCTACTTTAACTCTTTGCTGGTATTTTGCTACCGTTCGCTAGCTTTTTACAACTTTTAGCTATTACTTTTCAAGCTAACTTTTTGCAACACCAAGCTTTTAGCTAGCATCTCACTACTTTTAGCCAGTATATTCTAGTTAGCATTTTGATATTATTAACTAGCCTTTTGCCAAGTTTAGCTTTTAGCCACTCTTTTGCTACTTTATTTTACTGTTTTACTACTTTTAGCTAACTTTTTGCTACTTTAACTCTTTCCTGGTATTTTGCTACAGTTCGCTAACCATTTACAACTTTTAGCTATTAACTTTTAAGCTAACTTTTTGCAACACCAAGCTTTTAGCTAGCAACTCACTACTTTTAGCCAGTATATTCTAGTTAGCATTTTGACATTGTTAACTAGCCTTTTGCTAAGTTTAGCTTTTAGCCACTCTTTTGCTACTTTATTTTATTGTTTTACTACCTTTAGCTAACCTTTTGCTACTTTAACTGTTAACTGGTATATTGCTACATTTCGCTAGCCTCGCAACTTTTATACATTTTATTACTTTTCAAGCTAACGTTTTGTAACACTTAGCTTTTAGCTAGCATCTCACTACTTTTAGGCACCGTTTAGCTATATTATTTTTTTAGTTGGCATTTTTCTTAATTTAGTTTTTGTTACCATTCTGCTACTTTTAGCTTGAACTGCTCAGTTTCAGCACATCTGGTCAAACATTCAACATTTAAAATACATTTTATTTATTTATTGGTACTAATAATATACATTAAAAACTCCACAGGGAAAAGTGCGTTATGACTTGTGGTAGAATATTGATTGGCATGAGGAGAAAAAAGATGAAATCAACAACAAAACACCAAACAGTAACAGGTTACTTTGTTTTTAACCTTTCTTAGTAATATGTTCAAATTTATGTAATATTATGTTGTTAAACCTAGGAAATTATGTAACGTAAGTTTGCATAAGTTGATATTTCTACATAAAACAGTTTTTAGGTGAAATCTGGATGAGAATGTGACAAACCAAAGGTAAAGCGGAGCCATGTTTTCTGCCCTAATGTTTGAAGTTGTCCGAGTTCAGCAGCACGGCTCAGATTTATGAACCCATTAGCTGTTATTAGACAAATCAATTTCAAATCAAAATTTCTGTAAACATAATGGATGGAAGTTGTCAGGTAGTCACAAAAAACCTTGTTTTGGTTTGATTAAAATTAAAACAATAATCACGGAGAACTGACGTGTTGTTTTTGTAGGAAAATTAGTTTATAAATAAAACCACACTGAAAATTAATCTGTCATGTCCAAGCAAATGATGGCGAGTTTCCAGGTATAAAATGCAAATACTGATAAAAAGGTGTGCAAACATCCCGTCCTGCTCCGTCTCCCTACTTCACCTCTCTCTGTCTCGAGGGCTCTGCTCTTTCTTTTGTCTCCATCGATTCCTGCATCTCAAACAGTCGGTTTCGCAAATGAACACTGTGTCGCCAAAGAGCAGCGCCAGGATGACAAATAGATCGAGTATTCACACACGCACCTTTTTATTCCATTGTTCCTGATTTTTCTTCCTGCTCGACTTTGATCCCACACACCAAGAGTGCAACAACACAAAAATCCACCGACACACAAGCAACACCGAATACAAAATTCACGATTGATTGTTATGCATTGATGATCAATTGTAGACCGATGGTCCCCTTTTTACGTGTGAAAAGCTAGTTTCTGGAATCGTCCAGCAGGCTGGCTTGAACCACTTACAAAGGTGCTATGTATACAATAGAGTTGGTTGGCAGGCTTCAGACTGATGAAGTCTTGTAAAGATCAGTTTTAATTACCTCTTTTGTTACAAATACAAAATTATTTAAGTTTAATTTATCAAGAACTCTTCCACATACTAAAGCAGAAAAGACGTAAGACTTTCTACCAGTTTCAAAACTTATTAAAAAAATAAAATTTGACCAAAAGAAGAACGCTTATCTTTATTAAAACAAGCTAGTTAGCCTACTAGCGCGTGTCGCTAACTAGCTTAAAGTTTCAAAGAGACTATTATTAAAAGTTACTCTCTTTACAAAAACAAATTGTTTTTATTTCACACTTTACTAAACAAAACAAACAACAAAAATTATAAAGAAAGAAGGAAAAAGTACTGATTTCTACGAAAAAAAGTTTAGTAATTAGCATATGGCGCTATAGTTAAAAATGTTAATAACATAAAAAATCATTAGACTTATTATCATTACATGATTACATTATTTAACAAACACTTATTTAACACTAAAATGAAAATAGTAAATAAAAAGTTAAAACAAAAATCATCTGTGTTCAGAATAGGCTAGTCTTTAGCATACGATGCTAACCGGCCAAATTTGTTATATCACCAAAAAAGCATTATTAAATCAAAAGCCACATTTTACTATAGCAGATTAGATTTTTAGATGCATTCATACTTTTTAAATTAAAAACAAAAGAAACTATAAATTGAATGAAACTTAGCCTGTTTTTTATAACTAGACTAGCAGTTAGCTCACCTAGCTAACTAGCTACATAGCTATAAAGGGATGAAATGAAAACAACAACAAACATGGGAACAAAACAGACAACAAGGAGTTAGGACTTTATTGTTTTAAAAGGTGAGGCTCGATTAGTGACAAAAGTCAGACAGGAAGACAAACTAACGTTTCGAATTAAAACAGGAAATTAATACAAACACTAACTGAATTAAAAAAAAATATATATATATATATATATAGTATATATATATATATATATATGAAGCCACAAACTTGACCAGATTGTACAAACAAAAAAACCAAAAAAAAAAAAAAAAAAAAAAAAAAAAAAAAAAACTGAACAGAAGAGACGAGTTAACTGGTTCAGTAAAAAAAAAAAAAGACAATGGTTCCCAACCATGGTCCTTGAGGAATGCCGTCCTGCATGCTTTACTCGTTCCCCTGCTTTGATGCACCTGGATTGAATGAACGGGTGATTAACAGGCTTCTGCAGAAATTGAGGAAGTAATTAAATCACGGAATCAGGCGTGTTGGAAAAGGAAACAACTGAAACATTCAGGATGGTGTTCCTCAGGGACCAGGGTTGGGAACCAATTTGTTAGAACACTCAGGCAGCCTCGCAAAACTAATGAAGTATTAAAAAGCAACTTTTTAAAATGATGATTCTGCTTCTTTGTCCACTTTCATTTAACCCTGCTGCTGCCCTTGGGTCAAAATGACCCGTAGGCTTTAGTCTTGTGGCAGCGGGAGGGTTATATATTCCTTTTTGTATCTTTTAACTGTCTTACAAGACTTTTAAAGAATATTGTTCTCTTACGACAGCAATCACCCGCCCGTCTCCCTCCCTCCCCCCAACTCTGCGTCCTCACATTTAAATCACCTACTTCCCTTTCGGAGCAGAGGACACCGCTGGATTAATCAAAAGTGTTTGATGGGAGGGAGAAACAGAAGGGGGCCGGGAATTGAAAGGGAAGGTGTTGCCAAATCAATCCCACGAGTTAATTTGAGACGGGGGATCGTCCGCTGGTAAATAAACAAGGAGAAATTGGAGGAGACGTCGGGGGGGGGGGGGGGGGGGGGCGAAGGGCTTCCGCAGGCTTGAACGCTGCAGATTATAATAATCTGTGAAGACTTTGGTTCTTCATTTGGCTTCCTGAGAGGATGAAGCTGAGCAGATCTGGGCCTGTTAGACGTCCATAATGGACGTGCTTGTCCACATGTGGTTTTTTCAGACACGTCAGATAAGCTGAAAAAGGGTGGGTCAGCACATCTTTAGCACGTTATCTTCGGCTGAGCTAAGAGAATCGATACTGTTGCCCTGCATTAAAGTTTCCACCGCTGATCACATCCACGGAGGTTTAAGCTCGTTCTGCTGCTTTGGCACCTGTCCTCCACAGTAAAACAGCCTGTGGAAGAAAACGGGGACTCTTCTGCACGATTCCGACTCTGATGCATGAAATGAAGTCAGACGAAGGCCTTGAGATTCTCCATGTGTCTGCCATCATTTCATATCCACGACGTTTAATTAGCACCCCGCAGGGTTGAGAGACTTGAAACGGAGTCTCTACGGACGGCGCCGGCATCATTAAAACTGAACGAATAAAGATGGAGGGAAAGGGAAGGTGGATTTGCGTTGGCAGCGGCTGTGACGGCCTCTGTTCGCACTTCGTCGTCTCGGTCGTACAGAGACGAGGTTTGGAGGGCTCCACTTCCAGCTGAGCTCCAGGCCTGACTGAAGACGACCGCCTTCCTTCTCTGGTTCTTCAGCTTCTTCTGGTTACGATCTAATCGCTGCGAACTTTGATCATTTAGGCGTCTGTGTGTGAAAACGTCAGACTCATTCAGGAGACAGCTGTTGCAGCTTCTGTAACTTTTACACTTTTTATATACAGTAATTTACTTTTATTTATAAATAGTTTCACCATTTAAATAAAACATTTGGATCTTTTTAATTCCTTTTAAAATGTTCAGTTCAACAGACTGCGGCTACTTTTGTCTTCTTGTGCAGCTTCTAAGTAACATTCTGCTACTTTTCGTTTTTGTTTATCTTTTTACGACTTAGCTTTCAGCTAGCTTCTTGATACTTACAGCTACTTTTTGCTACCATTTTGCTACTTTGGGATTAAGTTAGCCTTTTGTAATTTTTAGCTTTTAGCTAGTCTTTGTCTGCTTTAAGAACATTTAGTTTTTCTTTTTTTTAATTTTAGCTGTTGTTTTGCTTCTTTTAGCTTTTGCATTCTGGTACTTTTAGCTTTTGTCTAGCCTTTTGCTACTTTTAGTTTTCAGCTGGCCTTTTCATACTTCTTGCTATAGCTTCCAATTTACAAGTTTAGCATTTAGCTTCTATTTTGCTTTGGCTGTATTTTGACAGCCTTTTGCTACATTTGGCCTTAGATAAGTTTAGCTTTTTAAACTTCTAGCTTCTGTTTTGCTTGTTTTCACTTATAGCTATCATTCTGCTACTCCTACAGATTTGTTACATTTGGCTTTGTCTAGCTTTTTGCTTCTTTTAGCTTTTAGCTGATATTTTGTTGTTTTTAACTTTTAACTAACATTCTGGTACTTTTAGCTTTTGTCTAGCCTTTTGATACGATTAGTTTTCAGGTGACCTTTTGATACTTTTTGATACTTTTAGCTACCAATTTACAAGTTTAGCATTTAGCTTCTATTTTGCTACTTTTAGGTAATCTTTTGCTGTATTTCGGCAGCCTTTTGCTACCTTTGGCCTTAGATAAGTTTAGCTTTTTAAACTTATAGCTTGTGATTTTCTCATTCTCACTTTTAGCTATCATTCTGCTACTTCTACAGATTTGTTACTTTAAGCTTTGCCTAGCTTTTTGCTACTTTTAGCAGATTTTTTTTTTACTACTTTTAGCTACCATTTTGCTACTTCAGCATTAAGTTAGCCTTTTATAACTTTTAGCTTTTAGTTAATATTTTGCTGCTTTAAGATAACATTTAGTTTTTAAAGTTTTAGCTACTGTTTTGCTTCTTTAAGTTTTAACTAACATTCTGGTACTTTTAGCTTTTGTCTAGCCTTTTGCTACTATTAGTTTTCAGGTGACCTTTTGATACTTTTTGCTACTATTAGCTACCATTTACAAGTTTAGCATTTAGATAATATTTTGCTACTTTTAGCTAATCTCGCTGTATTTAAGCAGCCTTTTGTTACTTTTGGCTGTTAGAGATGTTTAGATTTTAGAGATGTTTAGATTTTTAAACTTCTATAATGTGTTTTACTCATTTTCTCTTTTAGCTACATTTCTGCTACTTTTACACATTTGTTACTTTTAGCTTTGTCTAAGCTTTTGTTACCTTTAGCTGATCGTTTCTTTTTTTTAATTTTATTTTAACCACTTTTGGCTATTTGTTACTCTAGCACTGGGCTAAACTTTTGTCTTTTGTGTTGTGTTTAGGTAGCTTTTTGCTACTTCTGGCTTTTAGCTAATGTTTAACTTTTGTAACTTTTAGCTAGTGTTCAATTTTTTCCACAATTTTTCTGCATTTACACAATGTTAATTTATTAGAAAATGTATTGTCTTCAGATATTGTACAATCTGATCACGTTCATCTACCACCACAACAAATTTTAGCTCATTATCTGTCAAACTGGTTGAGTTTTAGCCACTCTTTGTGTTGTTATTTTTAAGTCACTCAACTGTAGCGGCCATCTTGAACTGAATTCACTTCAAACACTAATGCGTTGTAGACACACATCTAATGACTCCTGTCTTCAAGTTTCATAAAAACTTATCTTTTAGTTATTTTAGGTAACAAACACACACAGATACAAGCAAATACATTATCGCCCGCCTTCACCTCTTGGCAGCAGGCGGGGCTACCACCTGGAAACGAGACTGAGCCTAAAACACGAAAAGCCTCTAAAACCACCTTATTTCAAAGTAAATCGTTAAA
The DNA here is from genome assembly GCA_031762315.1 of Hypsolebias antenori. NCBI lineage: Eukaryota > Metazoa > Chordata > Actinopteri > Cyprinodontiformes > Rivulidae > Hypsolebias > Hypsolebias antenori. The sequence goes on along the minus strand of JARVGS010000001.1, from coordinate 27,901,045 downwards.
CCCTCGCTTCACTCCTCTGGTTCCCCTTCCAGCTTTGTTACATAACAGCCTGAATGAGCCAAGAAGAGAGGAGGGGGGTGGCAGCTCCCCTGACCTCCCAGCGGAGGGGGGGCGGCGCAGTGATTGAGGAGCCATCAGCTGTGTGCCAGCTGCTGCCTCTGCTCCCTCCTTCCTCTCTGTCATCCTCATATTTTTTTAAACCCCCATCACTTCCCGTCTCGTCCTCTGCCAACATGTCTCGTCTCCGCTCACTTTTTCTCCTTCCTCCTCTCCTCCCTGATCCTCCGGCTCGTTGTTTCCGTCTCACTCCGCACTTCAACGCCGAGCCACTTCCAGCTCTGTGACAACTATCACCTAGTTACAGGACCCCCCCAGGGAATGGCCACAAGAAAGGGACAAAACTAAGGCGAGGCTGATCGTGTACTTTGTTTTGTTTCTCGTTTCATTAGTTCCCCTCAGGACTTCTGTTCCGTCTTCAACTGACTCTTCCTTCCATGTTCGGTCTCCCCAGTAACTTTGATCCAGATAACTGGGAGGGCACGTCCACAGCTGTTGGACCATGTAGTTCAGGAGGAAAGGGAGCAAGTCCTGTTGGTGGGTTCCTGTTCTTTCTACCACCAGGTCATTGGTTCAGTGAGAAAGGGTCTCCTAGACATCTTAATCTAGTCCTAGGTGTCCATTAGACATTTGAACGTGTACAAAATTGAAAAGAACAAAAGTACTGCCATGCAGGGCCAGAACAGGGCAAACTATAGTCATGCAAAGGTACTGTGCTTTCTAACAGGCTTAACTTTCAGTCAGCCACTCTGGGTGAGCCCCACTGACTGATGCTTAACGCTCCGCCACATGAGCAGCAGCGTTACCAATGATCTTAACACCTGTCTGGAAACGAGCCCGGATCACCTTCAGATGTGCCCTGTGGTATATCGTGTTGAACATTTCAGTTTGGACCCGAGGACTGGTTAAAGTTCTGCTTGTGCTCTGTTTTCCTTGGTGTAGCTATGTGGTTACAAAACAGGCCGAGGTGAGAGGAGGTCTAATCTGTAACAGAGGAGCTTTATGGATGTGTTTAACACAATCACCGGGACCAGAGGAGTCATAAGTCATAACTCTTCCAACACATTAAGATTTCTGTCTCTCACTCTCATCTCAAAAGATTACGATCTGACGGTTGTTTTTGCCCAACGCTAAACGAGGCATGATGAAGTTGTTGCCCTTGCCTGTGTGTTCATTTGTGATATTAGCAAAATATCTAAGTTTAATGAAATACTAAGGGGAAAAAAACAATTGCCATGACATCTACAACTGATTTAGAGGTAAAACGCTTCAAGATGGCCGGCACATTAAAGCAGTCTTTTAGAACGTATACATAACTACAACTCAGTCAATTTATAGATGCTGAGCTAAAATTTAGTGTGGTAGTAGCCGAGCATCGTTCCTAAGACATACTGGAAGATGCATTACAAAACTTCTACACCTTGGCATTAATTGCTAGAGTCTGCACTGTCTGAGCACTTCATGAACCAATGACCACATGAAACTCTGAGAAATTCATCATTAGAAATATGTCTACAGTTTATGATGATTGCATCACTGGTGATGGTCTGGAATCATTAGACATCTTGACTTTCATGCCTCTAGGGTGGGGGTGGGGGGTTGGAGGGGCTTGGACAGATCCTTGCTTTGTCGCACTTTGTACGGTAGCACCATTTATTTTTGTTTAGTGTTCCTGTACCATCCATTCATTGTTGTCCACTTCTTCCTTTGTGGGTTGCTGGTGCCCAAGTCTAGCACTCATTGTACAAGAGACAGGTGCATCCTGGACAGGCCACAATTCCATCACTGTCACAAGTCAATCACAGAACTTCATGAATCACTGAATAGTTTTTAGGGGAACTTTGAGAAAGTAATTATTGAATATATGTCTACAAATTATGATGCTTGCATCACTGACGAACTGTAATTCAAGGACATCTCAGGGGTTTACCGTTGCACCTCTGTGTTAGGTAGGCCTTGGACAGACTCTTGCCTTGCTACACTTTATAAAGCCATTCCTTTTTGTCTGCATGTACTTCCATCTATCCATCCAATATCGGTACCCAATTTTTCCTTTCCAGGCTGTGGTGGTCGCTGGTGCCCATGTCTAGTACTCGTTGTGCAACAGACGAGGTACACCCTGGAAAGATTGCAAGTCCATCACAGGGTCATTCTTAGTTAAAGCCACAGATTTTCATATCTTCTTTATGCAGTCTCTTCATCTCTCTCTTTTTTGTTTTGGTCACCCTCTTGGTTTTGTTCCTTCAACTAGCTCACTGAAGAAGACCTGCTTTGGTATTGGGTCATCATCCAAGCGGCACATATGGCCCAGCCAGCGGAGGTGACTATTCCTCACCATGGTTTCTATGGATGGGCATTAGGCTCCCCTCAGAACCTCCATTTTGGTTACGTACTCCAGCATTTGACATCAAGAACAAGGTGCAGAGAATGCTGGTGGAACATTTCAAGCATGTGAAGATGTTTGGCTAAGGTTGACCAAGTCTCACTACCTGTTTGAGTTGGAACATCTATTGCCCTTCAAAATGAGTCATCTCAGTGGTGTTGATGATGTGCTGCCACGATGAATCAATATTATCCATCCATCTGTTCATCTATCACCTTTTGCTTATTCTGAAGTCAGGTCGGGGGCAGCAGCTGGAGCAGGGAGGCCCATGCATCTCTTTGCACAGCCACTTCTTCTGGGAGGACTCCAAGGCGTTCCCGGGCCAACTAAGAGATGTAGTCTCTCCAGCATGTCCTGGATCTTCCCCAGGGTCTCCTCCCAGTCGGACATGCTTGAAGCATCTCCCCTACGGAAGTGCCCAGGAAGCATCCTTACCAGGTACCTGAACCACCTCAACTGACTCCTTTTGATGTGGAGGAGCAGCGGTTCTACTCCGATTCACTCCCAGATAACTGAACTTCAAACCCAATCTCTAAGGGAGAGTCCATCTACCCTGTAGAGGAAACTCATTTCAACCGCCTGTATCCATGATCGTTTTTCGTCACCACCCCGAGCTCTTGGCCATAGATGAGGGTAGGAACATAGAATGACTGGTAAACAGAGAGCTTTGCCTTACAGCTCAGCTCCCTCTTCACACAATGGACCGGCACAGAGTCCACAATACTGCAGATGCTGCACCAGTACGTCTGTCAATCTCACGCTCCATTCTTCTCTCACTCGTGAACAAAACCCCGAGATACTTGAACTCCTCCACTTGAGGCAGAACCTCACCCTCGACCTGAAGAGAGCTATCCAGCCTTTTTCGATTGAGGATCGTAGCCTCCGATTTGGAGGTTCTGATTCTCATCCCAGCCACTTCACACTCGGCTGCGAACCACTCCGAGCCGAATCAATATTAGCCTACACAAAAATGATTCTACCTTTTTGAATTTTACATTTATTTAGCTAATGTTTGGTGTGGTAGGAGCAGACGGTCCTTAGCGCTAAAAGTTATGCAATATATTGGAAATATATTTATTTGCAAGGTTTGACAGGTCTTGAGGTCTTTGGAAGAGTTCAGTGTGAGATCCAGGATGGTAACACTTCTCCTGCTACTTTGACACCTCAATAAAAGGCTGAATTATAAGCTTCACAGAGAAACACAAGTCAAAGTGTGATCCCCCTCCTCCTCCCTGTAGGTTGTAAATCTGAAATTGTGCAGACTAGATGTTTTCCACCTAAACTGTTGTTTTGACAGAAAAAAAATGCTGTGTTGTCACATTAGGTTTATCGTATAATATAATATTGATCTCCTTGGGAGGGCTGGAGGGCGTCCTGGGAGTCTGGGCTACAATGTTTTTAGTCAGTAATCACCCAGGCGATGACCCATCACAGGCTCAGGTAATGATGATGATGATGTTTGTGGGGAAGCTGAACTGAAAACCAAAGCAGGTTTTTCCACCAATAGGCAAGATATGAAGCCTTGAGTCAGTCCTTTTTGCCTTTAAATACGTCTTAAATCTTTCAGTTATGGGATGTGTACAACATAATGCTAAGATGTCAACACATTCGGTTCAAATTTAATATTTTTATTGTTAGTTTTCCAAAGTAAAATGTAAAAGCCAGACAAGAAACAGCCAAAAACTAAACTGTGTACTGAGGAAGACAGTAAGATAATATAAAACAGCCTTAAACTTTATAAAGTACAATGATGGTGAACAAACAGAAAAAGTTTAAATAAGCTGAAAACATTTAGTCCTCCTGTTGTCTTAATCTCTTGCTACCATTCCACCTTTTTGTCTCATAAATAAATACAAAATAATACAGATATTACGTAATACTAAATTAGATATTTCTATTTTATTCATTGTTTTCTTATGACCAGTACAAAACTAGATCTTCTGTTTAGTTTTCACGGCCTGTAGCACTTAAGCACATCTAAATTGTTTTTGAGTACTAGATAAATGATCATTTCTATATTTTCTTCAACGTCTGACACTTCCTCTTGTTTAGCATCTTTCATGTCAGGTTTTTGGTGTCCCTCCTCGTCAACAGTGTCCTGATCCAAGATCAGATCGAGGGCCCTAAAAACAGTTAATTGTTGGTCATTGCGCTGCCACAGAAAGAGAAATGTTAGCAATACCTCAAAAGAAAGAAAGAAAAAACTTGAAATGAGAGGGTGAAGTTCCATATATGATTGAACCAATGTGATAACTGTTTGTAAGGGTGGCTCCTATGGGCGAACAACCCTTTCAGGGAAAGATTCCTATGGGGGAAAGATTTTTGTCTGAGAAATATCCCAGTGGTAGAAATACTTGGCTTAGGAAATATTCCTGTGAGAAAAGTTCCTGTGGAGGAAGGATTCGGTTAAGGAAAGAGTCCCATAGGAAGAAGTTCCTGTTGGGCAAATGTTCCTATGGTGGATCGAGTCTGTTAGAAGATTCATGTGAGAAAAGATTTAGTCAGGGAAAGATTCTCATGAGAAAGAGATCCCGTAAGAGAAAGATTCCCATTGCTAAAATATGTTGTTAAAGAAAGATTTCCATGGGAAAGGGCTCCTTTAGGGCCAGACTAGGTGGAGTTAGATTATGTTACTGGACTTTTCCTATAAAAAACATTTACATTAGAAAAAGATTCCAATGCACTGAAAACTTTGTAAATATGATTTAATTAAAAAAAAAAAAGTGAGCCAAAGATTCTGTTTGGAAAATGATTCCCATGGGAAAAAGATTTATATATATATATATATATATATACAT
>JARVGS010000001.1:27778200-27789631 GCA_031762315.1 Hypsolebias antenori | reverse complement strand
GGTACTGTGAAGTGCTTTGGGGCCCCTCATAGGGGGCTGGAAAGCGCTATATAAGTAAGCTCCATTTACCATTTACCATTTGTTGGTTGGGTTAGTTAATTTCCTTGGTCATCCCAGGATTAAAAAAAAAACCTTTCCTACATAAGCATGGGTAACACCGCCAAGCTAAACTGATTCACACGACTGTTTGGTGAACATAAGCCAACGCTACCAGGAATGTAGTTCTGTGGTCCAGTAAGAGCATTTGTTTCACATACTGTTCAGTAGGCCAACAATATGTTTTGCATCTATATACAGTAATTGTTCTGCACTTGAGGGCCACCATCCTGCTTACTGGTACTTGAGATGTTTCTCTGCTCCAACATTTGAAGAGGTAATTCAACAATTGAATTGTGGCCCTCGAGGACCATATTAGTGTTCCCTAAAATGATTTAGCAAGAAATGCCAAACAAATAAATCGATGCATAAGCTAATTGGCTTCTCTATTCTCCACTGTGAGGTTGAAGGGGTAGAGGGCTTGTTGCCAAATCTGGCATGACTGCTTGTAGGGTACAAGCATGGCATCTTGAACAATACTCTGTACCATATTGCATACTGTATTGTATATTGTATCATTTATTGTACAAAGTATAATGTAATAAACACTGCATTGTATACAGGTACTGTGTTGTAGATCCTATATTGCAATACACATTTCATTTTGTCTTGTGTTGGTGTCATTGTCAGTGTTCAGCACAAAAACCAAAAAAATCATTGCTGGTCTTTTTGGTGGAGCCTACACAGATCAGACCCAAGAAATTCAAATGTTCATCCCTTAGTCTAAACAAGTTTATGATCTTTTACTTTCTTGCTGTTCCAAAACCATCTAGACCTTTTTCCCACCCTTTTACACTTTACTCCTTGTAACCTTGACATGGTGAATACAGTCCTTGTCTCAGAAAGGATAGCTCTAACAATGGTAATAAAAAAATACAAGAGTTAGCACCATCCCTCGTGGCCCCACATAAATATAAAAGAGTCAAAGATGGTGAAGATTCAAAGGTACAGGATGCCTGCAGGGCTAAGAAGAGCCGAGCATGCCCAGGGGTGTGATGAATGGATTTCTTTCTACTCGTGTGGTGGCCCACTGTTGCTAAGGCTTGGGGGAAAAGATTCAGCACATTTCTTTTTCCATTTGTGCTTCGGGTGTTCACGCTCATGGGTTTATTTCTCTATCCATTTATCCATCTTCTCATGTGTTTGCAGTGGAGGCAGCATTTATTGTTTTAGTGGCAGGAGAAAATTTGTCAGCATGTGTGTATCATAAGAATGAGTTTTTTTATTACCTGCTGTTTTTATCTGGAGTCTGTCGTTCTCCAGGAGAAGAGTTTCTCAGTTATTTGACATTCTTGTGTTGGATATGAAGGACTCTTGCTGACTTTTACTTGCCTCAGGCTTGTTCCCCTATAGCTTTCACTGCAGCGTAGGAGTAGATATGTTTCAGGAAATGATCTGAAGTTTTCCCCTCTCCGGCTCGTGAGGTTTTCTCAGTACGACTGTTGAAACGCAATTACATTTCCTCTGGTCAGAGCCAGGCTTCAAGGTCGGTCACGACAGCCAGGGACTCGGAGCTGATGCCGAACAGAGAACAAGTTAAACATTGTGGTTTTACACAGATAAATATGCTTCCCAGGGATTCAACAAACCAAGGTCACAGTGTCTCACATGGGGCTTGTTGAGGACAAAAACACCTTAACTTTTTTCCACAAAAGTATTTTTCTTTTACGAGAACTGCATTTCTCACAGGATCACTTTAATATACCATACCATACCATACCATACCATACCATACCATACCATACCATGCCATACCATTTTTAAAATAAAGCACTTAAAACAGGGACAAGGCCAACCAAAGTGCTGTACAAACAAACAAACAACAGGCAACACATAGGCAACATACAAAATGAAGTACAAGAAAAAGACATAAAAACGTCTTACATGCCATATATATATGGCAAATAATGGTATGGCATGGTAAGTATTATTTATTAACATTTATTTAACCAGGCAAATCTCACTGAGATGCAGGTCTCTTGTAAATGAGTCCGCGAGGCTCAATGAAACTAACCTGTATAAATAAATGTTGAATGAGATCACCAATCTCTTTTATAGGAGAGTCCTATGCCAGAAGATAGCCCAACATCAAGAGTTTCTCAAATGCACTTACAAAGAAAAAAAAAAGCCAAACATAAAAGGGTTTCGTTCTGGTAAATGGATACTGAATGAGATTTAATGACTGTATCTCAGCAGGTAAAATAAATAAATGGCCACTGCACCATACAGTGCCTCCCCCCATGTTTTCTTTTTTGTTAGAAAAGAGAACATGGCATTTATAAAAATGTAAAGACATTCAGACTCAAATATTGTGTCTTTCAGTTCCTTCTTTCTACCTCAGAAATGTGTCTTTGCTTTTGGTAAATAAAATTATTAGAATGTAAGTTATCATTTAATTCAATACGGTGTTCCCTTGTTTATCGTGGGTGTTAGGTTCCAGCCCGACCGGGGATAAGTGAAAAAACGCGAAGTAGGGATACAGTAGTCCAAGTTCAAGTTCAAGTACACTTTAGTGTCATTACATCCATCTCATGTACCACATGAGATGGAAGAAAATTATGTACATGTACATGTACATATATGTAAAAAAAAACACCCAGCACGATATTTTGGACAGCTGTACACACACACAAAAAAAAAAAACATGATAGAGCGAGTCGGCGATAAACCGCAAAGTAACGAAGGACTACTGTATAAACTAATTCTTATTGACTTATTGGACTTATATGCCAGTTATAGGAGTAAGTTTAAAACTTTGACATGCAAGATGGAGAGTTCTATCTGTCTGTCCTTCCATACATACATTCTTCCATATGTACATACACACATCTGTCCATACGTACATTCTTCCATACATACATGCATCTGTCCATACGTACATTCTTCCATCCGTCCATACGTACATCCATCCATACGTACATCTTTTCATATGTACATCTTTTCATATGTACATCCATCCATATGTACATCTGTCCATACATGCATTCTTCCATAGGTACATACATACATAAATAATGCACGTTATTTAAAAAGAAAATATTCTTAGTGATAATTTATAGTGAGAACTTCTTCAGTCAAAGGTTGTTTCCTACATGTGCTGCAATAAGAACTGGGTAGACTGTAATCAGTAGTTTTATAACATTTTTCTAAAATAATAATTATAAAAATGCTTGCTTAAATAATTCCCAATGGGGATATGTATTCCCTGCGTTTTTCCACATCGCACATGTGGGGCAGAGCGCTGCCACCTAAGGCGCCTGGAAGGCAGGTGGAGGGTTAACATTCATTCAACCTTTATTTATACAGGTTAGTCTCATTGAGATATGAGGACTCATTTGCAAGAGAGATCTGTTTAAGGTTAAGGGCCTTGCTTAAAGGTGGACGGTGGAGGCAGATGTGGGTACTTCATCTTCCCCACCCCATTTTATGAGCTGGTCTGGGGGGTTCGAACCGGCAGCACCCTGAAGACAGGCTAACCTCTGCGCCACTTCACCTAAAGATCTTCGCTATATCTGAAAACTGACGACATTTAATTATTAGTGATATAAAAATGGATACAAGGTTGGATGAACTTTTAAAAAAATACATGTAAAAGGCCAAGTTCTTGTAAAATTCCCATCAGAGCTTTATAAACGAACGTTCGTGGAAAGATTCTGTGACGCCTGATTCTTTAAAAACCCTGCACCTTCCGTGTACTATTCCTTAATCCCCATCATTATCCTGAACCTGGGAGCGGTGAAAGGGTGGTAAATTATGACTTGCTGTCAGCCGTTATCATAAAGCTCTTTTGAGCTGACGCCAGCCCGACAACTGCAGCTGTAAGTACCGAGCATCAGACCAGGCTGAAAGCTTTTTTCATTGCACTCTCGTATATCTGTCGTTTCCTCTTCCCTCACCCCCTCGACGTTCTGAGCCATGTGACATCTGTACCCCCTGATTCTTTTTGTTCAGTCTATATTCAATTTTTGCATCTGTTTTACTTTAATAACACTGTTCCGCCTCTCTAAATTCAATTTCTGCAAGTCAGGGTTTGGTTTATTTATAATTAAGACAAAATGCTGGTGTGTGTAGCGACTTTCTGCATCTTATTTAATGCTGAATTAAAAACGTTCGTTCTTGATCTGATGCGCGATGAGTAAAAATCTCAGAACAAGACGGGGATTATAATATGTCCTCACTGAAAGAAGTGTCAGATTATTTTCAGCTCTCTGTGCCACATTCTGGATGACGTAAAATCCTGTCAACGTAAAAACAAATACTCTTCATTCAGATGAAGGTGGAACAATCCAGTCGTGGAACACTGGACCAGCTCTTTACCCTCACTAGGGTTCAAGACGGATCATGGGAGTTTGCCCATACAGTCTACATGCGTTTTGTGGACTTGGAGAAGGATAGTGTTCCTCAAGGTGCACTGTGGGTGTACTCTAAGATCATGGGATTGGGGGTTTGTTTCTAAGGGTCATTCGATCTCTATACAAACGTGAGTGCGAGAGTTTGGCTTGCATAGCTAGCAATAAGTCGAACTCTGCTGGGGCTACCGGTTCTGTTCATAACTTACAGACAACATTTCTCAGTGAATCCATGAGGCGGAAGAGGTTCGGCTTGGCGACTTCAAGATTTCATCTCTGTTTGCTAAAATCAGGTCCTGTTGGCGTCATCGTACAGATATGATTTGGAGCGGTTCGTAGCCGAGCGTGAAGCGGCTGGGGGTGAGGATCAGCACCTCCAAATCTGAGGCCATGGTCCTCAGTTGGAAAAGGGTGCATTGCCCTCTCCAGGTTGGGACTGAGGTCCTGCTTCAGGTGGAGGAGTTCAAGAATCCCTGGGTTTGGTTCTCAAGTGAGGGAAGAGTGGATGTGGGATCGGCGGACAGTTTCCACAGAATCGCAGACTCCGTGATGGTTGTGGTGAAGAGGGAGCTGAGCTGCAAGGAGAAGCTTAACCTCGTAACCTCTCCCATGGTCACAAACGCTAGACGCTGAACAAGATCGCAGATTCAAGCACTCAAAATGAGTTTTCTCTGAAGGGGTGGCTGGGCTTTCCCTTAGCGATAGGGTGAGAAGTTCACTCATGAATATTTATAATATAGCGCTAACAATCTGCCCACCAACAGAGCTCCCACTGCACCACTTCAGCAGCCACCATCTTCAAATAGCCTTTTAATAATGATTACCCTCTGATCTGCCTTTGGATCGAGCACCCCGTCCAGTGGATCTTGGATGTGTGTCGTTATTCCTCATAAACAACAATGAATCTTTTTTAGACTGAACTTTTTTCAACACTGCAGCAATCCACTTTGGCTTTTGCCGCTCAGACTAGACATTAATTCATGGAATTAAACTATTTCTCAAATCTGAGCTTGCTTAAGGAGCTATTTGCAACAGATAGGGTATTACTGGCTCAGTACATTTCCGTTAAACCCCACGTCAAAAGACCTTAAATATCAGGTTAAACTTCAACATCTACACCTGAATTAATATCTCAGGTGTGCTAACATGCAGCTTAGTTCATGGCTGGGATGATGGAGTATTTTCCTGTATTCACACAGAAGCTTAACTTCTGCATCCATTTCTCTTCTTTCTCCTCCGTTCTGGCTCTGTACCCCCGTGTGGTCTCCAGTTGCAGTTGTGTAGGACCCACAGCAGGTGTTGCAGAGAGATTGCGTTAAATTTGGGGTATATTTCTAGGAACGGACATTAAAGGCCTCACATCATAACACTCCTGGCAACCTCGTTGCTCAGGCGCCCAGAGTTTTCATCTCTGGCAGTGCCGAGAGCGCTCCCAAACATTTTAAAAATGGCATTTGCTGAAAAATTGCAAACGTAAGAGAGCAGATAATACGATTGTGTCGGCGCACGTGTGCTCGGCGACACATTTTTCTTCCACCTGGAGCTTTTAGCTGCAGTTTAACGGGCGCAGGCTTGATGCACGACTTTCACCGCAGTCTGTTCAGTCATGCCGCGCAGCATGCATGCTTCTTGCTGCGTCGGGAAGAAAATTAATGCATTGGCGGCGTGTTTATTTAAATGCAGCGTAGGACCATTCCCTGTGATCCGGTCAATAAGACAGAAAATAGGACCCGCAGCACAGCTTCGCCTTTAAAAATGACCTCTTTGATCAGCTTATTTACATCTTGATGAATGTGTAGCCTGTGATTTGGACATTAGAGCCCTCTACTAATGCTAGGGGCTGGTTTTAGAAACGGGTGTGCAGACTGAGTGATGCAAACAGTGATGTAAAGAATCTCCCCTTTTTTCTGAACCTCGGGCTTTAGCGCTCAGGAACTTACCCCCAGGGAGATACAGATGGACAGAGAAGGAGCAAACGAGAGAGAATGGAGGAATAGTAATGAAGGAAAAGAGGCGATAGTTTGTTCTTTCAGCTCCAAAGATGAGGAAGAAATGGGAGAATTAAAGTGAAAGTGATGGGGAAAGGGAATTAGAAGGAGATGGAAGGCAGGGAGAATAAAGAGTTGAAAGAGCAGGGATGGAGTGAGGGACTGAGCTCTGCTGCATGGATGGAAATAGAAAAGAAGGACGAAGAGGAAGCAGCAAGACATTACAATGGTTGGAGGGGGTGGGGGTGTGTGTGCAGATAAAAGCCAATGATGAAGATTTGATAGTGTGGCTATATAAGAGATAGAGTGCATTAGGGAACAAAAACCATGAATGATGCATCAAAGAAAGGAACTGCTGAAGCTGTCGGGGGTGGAGGTGGAGTGGAAAGGGTCACTTGAACAGAGAATTTTATATAAAAAAAAATACATCCATCCATTATCTTTTACCCGCTTCTTCCATTTTTGGGTCACGGGGGTCGCCGGTGCCCATGTAAGAACTGAGTTGAAGTAAAGACGGCACGATGTCAGTTGGTTGAAGAAACGATGGAGCGTCTTTCTGGACTTTTATACGAGAGAGACAAAATGTCTCCAGTCCATCAAGCCCAAGATGAGACGTCTGTCTTATGATGTTTAGACAGTGATCCATTGTAGATTTCTAAATTTGGGCGTCTTCTTTTTGTAATAAAAGCTAAACACACGGGTGGCGTATGTGTCCATCTAAAACGACATCTCCATTACTTTTTGCTGAAGGCCGCCACACCATTAGCGGACACCAAAGGTCATCTGTAACTTGGGTGGAGTAATGGAGGGAGGAGGTCTATAAACTGAGGACTGGCCGTTATTCTGTCAACTTCTGACCCCTGTGGACTGATCCACCGATCACACTCAGAGGGTTAATGGACGCTGAACTTTTTATTGATGTGACTGGAGTTGTGCCTTGTCTTGTCTTGGCTAATTGTTTACGAGTTTTGTGCACAGCGTATCCTCCGGCCATGAACGTGTCCACATTGCAAAAATAAAACCTTTTAAAACCCGAGGCTCTGACCAGAGCAACTCATATGTTTTCTGCAAAATGTACCCAGTTCACTCGATGTGTTTGCCTCTTATCTTTTAACTGTGGATTAGGAATAGAAATATTAATTTTATACATCTACGAACAGCTGTACGTATAATCGGATGGTCTCTGGAGGTCCCGCCCATAACTTCTGACCCGTTCAAGATAATTTAATGAAACTTTACACACTTATACATCATCACTAGATGGTGTGTCTCATACACTTTTCACACCTTAGTTCCAAAGTGAAAGTCACAAAGCACGGTCAAATGTCAAACAAGGTATTTTCCAGACCACGTTGTTGATGTATAATAGCTTCTTCTTCTTTCAGCTTTTCCCTCTTCAGGGGTCACCACAGCAAGTCATCCTTCTTCTCATTCTGTCCTCGACATCCTCTGTCCTCACTCCAACTACTTTCATGTCCTCTCTAACTGCGTCCCCATATCTCCTCTTTGTCTTTTTCCTGGCATTTCTAACATCCTTCTACCAATATAACCAGTGTCCCTCCTCTGGACATGTCCATACCATCTCAGTCTGGCCTCTAACTTTATCCCCCAGTTGTCCTAATCTTGTCCATCCTTGTCACTCCTAAGCAGAACCTCAACATCTTCATTTCTGCCACTTCCAGTTCTTTCGCCTGTCTTTTTTGTCAATGCCACTATGGGTGTATAATGTAATGTATGTGGTGCTCTTGTTTGATGAGGAAAAACAGACGTTCAAACAGGTATTGCTAAAAAGCTTTGGCCATTTAGTGCTCTATAAATAAAGCTGGTATGGTATGCTATGGTATTTGATGAAAAAGGTAAATATAAAAGGAAAATGGCAAATGACGTTGAAGAAAAATGTACCAACGATAGAACCAACTAAACAAATCAAACTTACGTACATCCTTCCCTCCACCATGAAATAAACATTGGGGAAATTCTTTGTTTTAACATCAGTAATGCTTATTGATTATTGCTACTTTCATGGCCTGTTTTGCAAAACTGACAGGAGTACTTCAAGAGGTCTACAAACACATTTTCAATCGTAATTATAAATAAGATGTAAAAGCTCATCTGTTTTTATTGAAATGGGGGAAACTCATGGAATTGTTTTTGCAACTCGTGCATCGATGGATCAGACGGATTATGTTGCTGCGAGCGGTCAACCGAACAGTTTATAAATCTCAAAAAATGCAAACAAAACCACATTTGGTTTGGATATGACTGAGCAAAGTCTCTGCCTCGCACATCACCAGCAGGTAAACTGCACAGCCTGTGGCGGTGTTTTTTTTTCCATATCTATATGCAAATGTGGTGTAAATAAATGCAGCAACAAGGTCAGAAGGGATGACGTCGCAGCTGTTTCTCTGATGATATTCCTGAAGATCAAAGTAGCCGAAGCTGCCGCTGAGCTGAGCGTTTGAAGAACACAAACAGCTGAAAGGAAACTAAATGTCGTGGTGACGATGCGTGGAAGGAGGGGGTTAGAAAAATGAAACGACATCTAACAGTCAACTTAATTTAGTCATATTTAGCATCTTACTTTACAAACTTGAAGGGTTACTTCATTAATGTCTTATTTAGGAAAACAGTCTAAATGTAATTGCAAATGTGTTTAGGTATTTGGACTTGTCCAGATCTTTGAATCACTCCATGTCACCAAGGTTATCATTCTCAGGGCGTCAAAAACTGCTAATCTGTCAAAAAAAAAAACAACTTAACTTTCACCCTATTTTCTATTTTAGGTAAGAATTTTCAACAGTCCAGTCATTTGGATAGTAAAATATTTGCATGACGGTTAAAAAACAAACAGTATCTTCACAATAATGGTCCACCAATGAAGCTCCGTTTACCAGACGTTAAACTAAGACATGGAGAAAAAGACAAAAAAGAGAAATTCTAACTTGAAACATGGACAGCATCAAAACTCCTTGGCAGTAAGAGTAATGGAAGATATTCACTTTCTAAGTTTAGAGCCAAAGAATTCAAAGGAGCTGAGATATATTTGGATTAAAAACAAGAAACCAAGAAGCGCGCCATGACTGAAGAGCTGGCAAACGCTGCAACTCCTTGATGCAGTCTGGATGAAGGGATATGGGCTGCGTTTAGTGTCTGCGAGGACGAGGACGGAGGCTCGGATGTATGGATGTAGCGTCGTACGTTGGCTGCTTCCCTACGCCGATCTTGGCAATGTAAATGGACATGCGAGCCAGTTAACCGGCGCCAAGAAAACAATCTTTAAATATTCCAGCCAACAACGGTTTTATCAAGTCCACTGATACTAGAGGAGCCGTAACTTTAACACAGTGTCAGTTTATAAGACTAAAGTGAAATGAGAAGGCGTGATTAAAAATCAAACACCATCATACTTGGATAATGAAACAACTGCTGTATGTCTTTTTTTTTTCCACGTCACTGTAAGATGTTAATGTTTCCCTTACATACAAAGAGTGCCCTGCCTACCAAACTGTACCTCCCCATTAAGAACTGCTGGCACTGACATGGCGAAGCACTGACTAAACTAGCTGTGCAATACAGACGCGCTAGCTAAAAAAGCTACAGATGTTGCGCTATGTCTACCTTAGGTTGAGCAGTTACCCCTCCTCCCCCAGTGAACAACTGTTGAAATAAAGGGCGCACAACTCAGAGGTATGTATCTGTGTCCAACACCCGTCGAAAAACACAGAAGACATTGAACGCCCTGCCAAGGCAAGTTACCTGAGTTACCTTGGACTTCATCCACAAGTTTTAATCCTCCTGCTGCCCTTGGGTCAAAATGAACCACAAGACCTCAGCCTTAACCCGGAGACCTTGTGGGTCATTTTGACCCGAGGAGCCACAACAAACTCAGTCTTATAAATAGTACCTTCACATAGTGGGTCAACCAGTTTGATGGTGCTCAGATGGTTTCTGGAGTCCATCCTCTACCCCACGGACTCGTGTGAGGCAGTCATGGCCAAAGTGGTTTGTCTTTTGGATGAAAGATGAAACGTGAGGACCTCACTTTACTTTGTTGGATTTTTCTACCTGGATTATTGAGCATGAACCTTGATACTTCTTGGTTAGGATTAGGAAGTGTATTTTTAGGATTAAAAGGCAGCGCTTCGTTATGTTAATCCATTTCATTGGGTCTTGATGTAGACATTCATAATTGCTCTGATTTGCGTTGAAAAGCAGATTGTGGACGTTTTTGTGGATTTGTTTGCCGATGCAACCACAAGCAGTGGCGTCTTGATTGAACCGTTTTTTTTATTTTATTTTTTTCTTTTCCAATCAGTAACTCTGTGCAACAAACACAGTGATCAACCTGCACAGCACTAATGATTCGTTGTGATGAATAAAAATTCCCTTGCACTCTCAAAGAGGAGGCCGTTTCAGGCAGAAAATGGAAATGTGAAGTGTCTGGAAAGAGATGGTGTAATATTAGCTGTTGTTCGTTTGTGACACGTTGAGTGAACTGTCCTGTCAGGCTTCAGATGTTTAGTTTTTAATCTTTTTTTTAAATTCTGTGAGAGCTAAATAACATGTAGACAGATTTCTTTAAAACAGAGAAGTTTTCTTCCACAGCCAAAGGTTTCAGATGTTTGATCTTTCCTGTGTTTGTACGTATCAAACCGTGACATTTAATATTGTTGTGCATGCAGGAGGTTTATTTTTATCTTTAGTAACTTAGTGTCTGCAGTAATCTGGCAGGTCAGAGCGTGCTGCATCACAGACAAATAAAGATGTAGAAGGTTTCATCCCAGTGATAATACTGTACAGGCCTGTGTCTTCATGTATGTCTGTAAAGAGCTCGAATATGGAGAACCAGATTCACCTGTTAGCTGAATGAGTGCCAAGACAGACGTCCCCTTATCCTCCTCTTCTGATGTGCTAAAACTAAATTTATTTATTTATTTATTTATTCATTTCATTTATTTCCAATAAAAACAAATACAATTTAAGAAAAGTAAAAGACAA
>JARVGS010000001.1:27739435-27749648 GCA_031762315.1 Hypsolebias antenori | reverse complement strand
TTTTTGAATGTCCAGAGGACCAGACTTAGCTTTTTTGGATTTTTCTACCTGGATTACTGAGCATGCATCAGGGTAGTGTACAGGTATGTGTTTATAGATGAATGTGTGGTGTAATGTGTTAGCTAACAGTTTGTAAATAAAGTTCTGTGCATGTTTATGGAGCAGTATGTACGCGTGTTCAGTGTCATGTTGATAAACGGGTGTGCGTTGCTGCGTTAGCATACATTTATTTCTGCGACTTACGGCAAAAATCCGGTTTGACGAACGCCATGTGTAATGAGTTCCGACTTACGTCAAAATCGGGTTACAAACGGTGCATAGGAACGGAACTCATTCGTAACTCGGGGACTACCTGTACTTTAAAATTATAGTTTCCGCAAATGATTGGGGTAGCTGAAGATTAATCTAAAATGCACTGGCTCCGTCATTGTACCTGGTGGTGGATACAATTTCTTCCTCCACTCGCCATGGTCCGTCACGTGACCTCTATTCTTCTAAACATTGTTAATTCTACCCGCTTGAATATCTTGCAGCAAAAAAATTAAGGTTTGCATTTCTTGCATTCCCATTCCGAAAAACACTCGCGAAAGCTACTAACACTCACTTTGCAAATCCCTCCATCACGGGGGACATTGGCATACCGCTTGTTTATTGTAAACTCCATCAGATTCCAATTGATGTTTAGAGCCCGGGTACAGTTGTTTTTGGAAAGTTTAATGCACCTAACTCAGACATGTTGGAGCAGTCCCAGCCATGTACAAGAGGACAAATTCCTCACTACATTCACCATCAATTCTCTCCAGAACAGTGTACCTGCTGCTTGTGGCTGATGTATGGCTCCTGTGCATTGTGCAGCGGAGCTCCATTTGTCTCAATCACTGCATTCTTCTGGTATCATTCTAGCTCCGTTACGTTTGGGAACGTCATCAAACGTAACAAATAAGTCAAACGCCACATATTCATTACACACACACACAAAAAAAAAAAAACAGTCAGACCTGTGTGTGCCGGGATCCGATTTTTACAAATGGCCCTTTGGTTGCATTTTAAGAGACTAGTGGTGCATTTAGCTGGAGAATAATCACAACCATCTATATCAGTTTTGAAACTAATGGGCAACGGACCGCAACAAACAAATGTAGCAGTTTTCTAATTGGGCGGCCATACTATTGAAAACTCTGCTGTTCATTACTTAAGCAGAAAGGTAACAGTCAGAACCGCACAAAGTAAACTGATTATCCATACCATCAAGCACAAATGTTAAAACTTAATTTAGATGTAACAAACTGATCTTGGCGTGGAGCCGTTTCATTGGCTACCAAAGTCACTGCAGCGCTCCAGAAAACAAGCAGTACGCCAATGTTCCCCGTCGCTGAGGGATATGTATAGTGAATGTTTGTAGTATTGGAGATGAGTGCTTTACTGAAATGGAGTTGAACAGTGAATGCATGTAAACCTTAATGTTTTTGGTCAAAGATATTCAATGAGTAGGAGTTACACTGCGTATAAGAAGAGAGATTTTTGCTAATGGATCCTGGCAAGTTTGGCAAGCAACTTTAACCTCTAGCAGGTGCAATGGTGGTGAAAGGTGGCCTTGACCTCATAGATTATTGTTCGGCCACCACACTGGCCACCTCAATCATTTGAAGAAACTATACCAATGTTTCCCCCACCATTGTACAAGGAGGGCACCCTGTCTTGTCAACAGAACTGAGCACCCTGCCTACTGAACTATAACCCTGCACGCAATACAGACGTGCTAGCTGAAAAAGCTAGAGAGATAGTGCTCCACTCATGCTGAATCGTCTCCAACACCCCCCACCCCCACCTCGAAAACTGTCGGTACAAACATATGTCCGACCCTCTTCCCCCCCAAAAAACCACAGAAGACACGAGTGCCCTGCCAAGGCAAGCAAACTAGGGGAAACACTGTATACTTGTAAGTAATATAAAAACTAGAAAGCATAGTTTCCTCAATCGGTGTGGCCAGTTTACACACACATGCATGCCCACGCACATGCACGCACATGTACAGTATAGCTTCATATCTTAGAACTTTCTTACTCGTAGATGTAGCTTCTCGCCAAAATGGAAGTTGGCGTGTTGTTCATTTTTCAAGTTATCCTGCTCAAAAGTTTTACGTGGATGCGTATATGGTGGCAGCCATCTTGGAATTTGACCTGGCAACCCCATTTTTGACAGGAACCTTTCTTACATTTTTTTACCTTTCTTGGGGGGAGGGGGCTAGGATTGGCTGGAGGTAGGGCAGATAACTTAGGACCAAAAAGTTGCGGTTCCACTCCCCACCATTCCCACATCTCGTAGTGTCCTTGCTCCCTGGGTGCTTACATAGCTGCCCACTCTCCACCTGGGTGTCTCTCAGGTGCGATGGGTTAAACGCAGCTAACTAGTTGTATAAGAACATAAAATGACAATCTCAGACTTCCCATCCCTTACAGCTTGATGTAGCCACACACCAACGTAACCCAGTACCTCCCTTATTTCTCGTCGACATGCTCATGAAGGTACTACGCATTTCCAATTCCACCTCTTCTCTCCATGATGGGGGACAGAAACCTCTCAGTTTATTATGACTGCCCACCTGGAGAATGTGAGACCGATTTTCTGCTTCTCCTCCTTTTCAAATCGTCCAGCTCCCTCTATCCGCCCAGATCTTCAGTCAATAGTCCCAAACTGGATTGACGGCTGTTCATTGCATGCCTCTTTACGGCCCCGAGGCGTGACCGACGAGGTTTGCTGCTCTTCAGGGAGGAGGAAAAACAAAAAACAGCACAACATTACATGCTAGTGTTCCAGCAGTGGGCCAGACGCTGTCACAACCCTAATAAACACACACTTTATTGATCTTGCCCCAAACTTTTTGTACTTTCTTCTTAATTCCATCTATAAATGTAAGATTTACCATTCACCATTTATTTATCAGGAGAACAAGGATAGTTTTTGAGATGTGGACCCAGCAGTCTTTTTGATATTCTTTGTTTTATTGGTCTTCAGATTTATTTAAACTAATAAAACAATTTAATTATCTCCTAATTTAATTATGACTGAAACGGCAGACAGGAAGCAGGGAAGCAATTTTGAGCATTAGTATTCATTTTAATCAGGGACTAGAACGAGACTAGTCCGTATAGACTAGCTTTAGCTGCTGATATAACGTACAATTTGTGTTTTAGAGGCCTTGATTGAATAATTGATCATTGATCATTAACGTGACACTGATTAAAGGCTAAGGAGTCCTCTGTGCATTAATCAAGATGGTCGCCATGTCTACAGCAGCACACGGCCGGCGGTGTGAGGCGGAGAATCGACTCCGAGGTGCGTGTGTGGCCCTGCCCAGGTGCAGCTGAACAGATTGCGGTCAGCGTTGGGCTTTGTGTGTCTGCTGAACCACAGCGACAAGGAAGCGGGAACAGGGAAAAGGTGGGGGGAGAACCAGGAAAGGTGGAGATTCATGGGGTTTATTGGAGGTAAAAACAACACGCTAAGGCGGACGGCAAAATATGTTAGCAGGACAAAAACACATCAGAAGAGTCAAATGTTGGAATACGTGCAACAGTAGCAATAAACACAGAAACACTTTAAACATTATAATTCTACAGTTTTACCCAAAACTGATACAGAAATTCCATTTGAGATGAAAGTACACGGAACAAAAATATAAACGCAACATTTCTGTTTTTGCTCCCATTCTTCCCGAGCTGAACTCAAAGATCTTCTCGGTAAACACAAAAGTCCCTTTCCTCTCAGATATTGTTCACAGATCTGTTAGTGAGCACTTCTTGCGATAATCCATCCACCTCACAGGTGTGGCCGATCAAGATGCTGATTAGACAGCATGATTATTGCACAGCTGTGTCTTAGGCTGACCACAATAAAAGGCCACTCTAAAATGTGCAGTTTTATTAGACACCGGTGTTGCAAGTAGTGAGGGAGTGTCCAGTTGGCTGCTGACCGCAGGAAAGTCCATGTTCAGAGAATTTGGCAATACATCCAACTGGCTTCACAACCACACCAGCCCCTGTGTTGGTCGTCCACAACATAAACCTGCCCATACCATAACCCCACTGTCACCATGGGCTACTCGATTCACAACGATGACATCAGCAAACTGCTCACCCACACGACGTCATACATGCCATCTGCCATCAGCCCTGTACAGTGAAAACTGGGATTCATCTGTGAAGAGAACACCTCTCCAATGTACCATACACCAGTGAATGTGAGCATGTGCACACTCAAGTCGGTTACGACGACGACCTGCAGTCAAGTGGAGACCCTGTTGAGGATAAGGAGCATGCAGATGAGGATCAGCTTTGGATGTTATCAGCCCATTAAATGGCCGTTATTAGTTATCATCCCCATATGTAGCGGTGAGACTGTCCCACCTACCTCCTTGTAGGTTTAAAAGTACGTAATTATTGTCATTATCGCAGATAATGGGCAGCGTCTCATGGGGGTAAACCAGGAATTGTCTTTTTTTTTTCTTTTCCAGCTTATGTAACCCTTTTCCTAAACCTAAACTTATACCTGTCCCAGAGGACCAACCCTAAACTTTACCCCCTTACTCTTGTGCCTAAACCTAATCAAGACCCTAAACGTAACCGCCAGACCCTTTACTCTAAACCTGACCATGTGAAGCTATTATGAGCGCTAACAAAGTTAAAAACGGAGCCTATTATCATCACTACCAATGCTAACAACGCACCTTTGAACCCACTAGGGGGTACAGGAGGGGTAGTCTGACCGCTACATATGGGGATGATAATGACTAATAATGGCCATTTAATGGCTGATAACATTTGAAGTGGGTGAGATGAGCTTCCCTGAGAGTTTTTTTTTTTTTGGATGGCTTGTGCAGAAATTCTTTGGTCATATAAACTGATTGTTGCAGCAGCTCTCAGGGTGGCTGGTCTCAGACCATCTTGGAGGTGAATATGCTGGATCTGGTCGTGGACCGGTGTGGTTACACATGGTGAGGCTGGTTGGATGTACTACCAAATTGTTTGAAACACCTTTGGAGACGACTTGTGGTGGAAAAATGAACATTCAATTCACGAGCAACAGCTCTGGAGCTAGTGTTGTGTTCAAGACCACCTAACCCGAGACCAAGTCAAGACCAAGACCAGAGTGTACCGAGACTGACAAGACCAAGACTTTTAGGGTCCGAGACCAAGTCGACCGGTCTCGAGTACTACAAAACTGTCTGGAGCTCGGGTGGACATTCTTGCAGTCTGCATGCCAACTGCACAATCCATCAAAACTTACAAGATCTCTGTCATTGTGCTTTGTGATAAAAGTTAGGGATGCACAATATTGGATTTTTGGCCGATATACGATATGTTAAACTTATTTGGCCGATTACCGAAAACGATATTGACGTGATATACAGATGCTAAAAAGTGGGGTTAAAATGATGTAACACTTCAACTTGGATTATGTTTAATGTCAAATTTATTCATGACATTTTCTCTATAACACACTGACAACACTCGAACAGTGCAAATTTGTAAATTTTCACATATCTAAGCTCAACCTGTTCACAGGAGACAAGTGAAAAGCGCATAAGTGGTAGTGCATAGTGCATTTTGACTTCTTCATCTCCGCCGTGATCAGATAGGCGCGAGTGACGTCCTCACGTTGTGCTGGCGCCGCAGGCATCCTTGTCGCTGGGTTGCCATACAAAAACAGTGCCTTTTATATCGGTGAGTTTTGATGGAATATCCAATGTCCGGTATTTAACTTTAACGCTAATATCGGCCGATACCATGCTGATAATATCGTGCATCCTTAATAAAAGTGCACATTTTAATGTGGCCTCTTATTGTGGTCAGCCTAAGGCGCACCTGTTCAATAATCAGCGCCTTGATATGCCAAACTTGTGAGGTGGATGGATCATCTCAGCGAAGAAGTGCTCACTAACACAGATTAATACATATTTAGAGACATTTTAGAGAAAAATACCTTTTGTGTTTACAGAAAAACTCAGATCTTTGAGTTCAGCTCATGAAGAACGGGAGCAAAAACAGAAGTGTTGTGTTTATATTTTTGTCCACTATAATTCAGCGCTAAGCGGTTTGAGATGAGAGACGCGACGCTGTCGCCAAAGGCTGCATCTCCTTCAGACTTCTCCCAAGACAAGAACGCAGTTATTCCAACCCTCCCTCAGTGCAGAGGAGATGTTTACCCACCTTGAAGGTAAGTGGGTGGAATCATGTG
Organism: Hypsolebias antenori; assembly: GCA_031762315.1. NCBI lineage: Eukaryota > Metazoa > Chordata > Actinopteri > Cyprinodontiformes > Rivulidae > Hypsolebias > Hypsolebias antenori. The sequence continues at coordinate 27,743,411 of JARVGS010000001.1, read as the reverse complement.
TTGGGATGAAGATGGAGAAAAAAATGATGTGTGGACGTGACCCTGAGCAGGAAGTCGGAGCGTGCGCGTGGAGCGTCGGGTGCATCGACGGCTTTTATGGACAGTTAATCCACACACGGAGTGCTGATTCACCGAGAGCGGAAAATGAAAGTCAGTGATTCCTGAAAGGCTGTTCTAAACGTTTTTCTTCCGAGGTGAAGTAAATTCTGCCAAAGGACGCATGCGGTGACTCGTCAACGAGTCGGACACGGCAGTGTGTTCGCTGTTTACACAAACGGCTTCACTTTTTTGCGTGTTCGTAAAATGTGGCATTTATTTAGCTGTGTCCACGTGGGAGCAGCACAAGAAGTCCGACGTACTTTAATCTGTCCACTGTCTACAAGTATCTCACGTCCACTTCTTTGGATAGTTTTTAAACTGATACTGTACTCCTCACAGTTTGACTAAATAACATTCTACACAAGCAGAACTAATTAAAGCATCAAATAAACAAATGAATAAAAAATGCCCGAGTTTAGATGTTGGAGCCATTTTGTTTAAATATTGGGATCTCCTGCTTAAACTGTGTTGTGAAGGAATCTCAGTTACTGTATTTTCCGCCATACACGTTGCACCGCCGTATAAGTCGCATCAGTCCAAATATGTCTAATAAAGTGGAAAAAACATAAATACGTTGCTTCACCATATAAATCGCTTCTATTATGCGTCACCGCTTACAACCCGGAAATGTGGGCCGGTTTTGTGCCAGAAATTGATTGGCTGCTAAATGGCAGCCGTGAGAGTGTGAACGGGAGGACTTTAACAAGATTAACACTTAAAAACAATTATTTGTTTGCTCGACATTATAATAAAGGTGTGTCTCAGTCTAACTTTTCCTTAACAAATGCACTTTAACGGTCAAATGAGCTTCATTTCACCTGGGCGGCGAAATGCAGCTGATTTGATGTTTGCTCCAGGAGTTCTGGAGCGAGACAAAAGTGGCTTTGTATGGCAAGCCAAGTGTCTCATTAATAGCCACTTTTACTTATTAATGAGACACTTGGCTTGCCATATTAGTTAAGGGCCCTCTAGTGGCTGAAAATGGTAGTGCTCAATATTTTCCATGTTGGAAAGAATGAAATAAACAGAAATAAACAGCTCTCAGCCAAAAATTGGGTTATAAAAATGGGGAAAAAACATAAATACTTATCTTCGCTAAGTCGCGAGCATGTTAATTTATGCAAAAACTGCAACTTATACGCCAGAAAATATGGTATTTCCACAGCAAATTGTATCTCAATATCTGTAAAATTACCTGAATTGCAGTTATTTTATGCTAACTTTTAACTGCGCTGGCCATTTTCCCTGTAAGTTGCATTAAAATCTGTCTGAAGATTCGTGAGATGGTTTATGAACAAGTTTGTCTCAGAGTTGTTAATTGTAAATAAGTAAAATCTCAGTATTTTGGCGCTTATAGCTACTACTGCACCAAATTCTAGGTCGATAGCTGTAAAGTTGATTGAATTATACCAATTTATATTTTAAGTTCAGCTGCCGGTGGCAGCCATCTTGGACTGAGTTGACTCCAAATTGTGATCAGTTGTAGACGTACAAGCAAGGTTTCATGAAATTTCACAAATTAAAACAAAATGGCTTTTTTCCAATAAACACAACGTTTTCCTTTTGCTTGGACACTGTGAACAATGTCTTTTTAATAATGAACATTTTAAGCACGACAGAGATTAAAACAAGCAAATCTAGCTAAAAGTAAGAAAGCTTAAACATGGTGCCGTTGAGGTAGTTTTCCATAATAAAAGCCTTTGTCGGTTGTATTAAACAAAATATTGTTTTTATAACAAAAGTGTAATTTTAAACGAGTCTTGGTGACTTTTCAGAAACTGATACCTTTTCTGTAAGTTGCCTTTTTTTTTAGCCAAACAAATTTTAAGTTTTCTCCATTTCTTTTTATTTTTATTTTAAAGAGACACATCATATCTTTTGAAGTACAGTTTCCTGTGTTTCCCCTACATTATACAACAGGACAGAGTGCACTGCATACCAAACTCCCTCCACCCCCATCCCGTCAACAACTGATGTAGCGCTAAGCTAGTTGTGTGCAAAACAGACGTGCTAGCCCAAAAGGCTACAGTTAGCATCTCAGTTTCCCTCACGCTGAGCAATCTCCACCCCGCTCGACAACTGTCAGTACAAACAGCGTGCAACACAGATGTTTCTACATCTCCCCCCATCCCCCGTCGACAAAAAAATCATGGAAGACAGGAGCGCCCTGCCAAGGCAAGTAAACTAGGAACAACACCGGTTTTGAAATACCGTAATGGTTCTAATATAAAGTTCTAATTGAACTTTGGTGTTTTGAACCACTTTGGCATGGCTGCCTTAGAGGAGTTGATGGGGGAGAGGGCGGGCCCTGGAGGCCATCTTCGCAACAGCAACGTTTTCCCCACTCTGGAAGTGAGCTGTTTGTGGGACTCAGTTTGGTTTGGTGGGCTCCGCAGACTGAAGAAGTCCTTTGGATGAAGGACAAAACGTCTCAGCAATAAAAGAAACCATCCAGATGATTTATACCTGGACTAATGAGCATTTGGTGTTTGGTACTATAACGATAATTAAGGCGCCAACAATTCACTTTATTCTTAGCTTCACACAGATCAGCTGTTTTCTCATTAACCTGGTTAAAAATAAACAATTTTTTCCAAACCGAGTTGGTTCTAAGCGCCATCTGCCACAGGTAAGATACTAACCGTTCACAGGAGCCCACTTTACAGTTTCTACATGCTCCCTGTTGGCTTTTTAATTTTATTATTTTATGGTTTTGGCAGCTATTTCACAGGTTAATCTTAAATGTAGATGATGATTGTCAGCAGGAACATAATTAAGAGCAACGCAGGAAATGACTCGCGGTCACTTCTTTCATTCCCTTTTCTACCTTTTCCGAATACTTTCTAGCAACATCCAAACCCCGAAGACGAGCGCGTCGTCTGCGTCCTGGTGCACGTGGAAGGAGAGGGAAGGGTTGAGCCTCGCAGCGGTGAAGCAGGTAGCGGCACCGTTGCTGCTGCTGATGGAGTCTGGGCGCGTTTAGACGAGGTTATATAACACATTACGCTGCGGAGCTGGCGTGCAGCGCCGCTGCTATTTATAGACTCGATTTGATGGAGAGGGAAAGAACCATGACACACAGACACAAAAACATCAACCTGGACGTTTTGTTTGCATTCAGGCGAAATTTGTAGGACGCGAGAGCAATACGTTTAAAAAGCCTCATTATGTCTCTCCTTTACAGAGGGGCTGAAATAAAAGCTGTAACATCTGTCTACCATATGGCCGAAGAGGCTCTACAGGCTGAACAGATTATGATCGATGTGTCCTCAATCGGCCTGCGTTGGATGAGTCGCTGCGTCAGTTTGCAGACAGGCAGACGACGTACAGCTCCAGACCGGGGCCACCTTTCTTTTGTTCATTTAAATACCTCGGGAGTCCAGATGTGAAAACAGTTACGGGGCGCGACGTGGCGTGACGGCGTTCTGATCGGCTGGAAAAAGAAGTGGGGACGGAGGTGTCGGAGGCATCACCTCTCTTTTTCCGGAGGTGCTCCGAACCGACTGGTTACTTTGTTTAGAGCCTGTCGGCAGCTGCAGTTTGGACATTTAAAAAACTGGCAGATGTCCATCAGTCAGACTGGACGTGTCCTCTCGGTGACTGTAACTGTGACGGACATACGCACTTTTCTTCAGGGGCTCATGGGTAACAGAAGCTGCGCTGGTCAAATAATTGACAGATGACGAGCTTCAGTTATATGTTGAGATTTCTGTGTTCCCAGCGTTAACACTGATTTAAACCTAAACAGTGGAGACAGAGACGTGGACATAAAGACAGGAGACAGAACTGGAAGTGGCAGAAATGAAGATGTTGAGGTTCTCCTCAGGAGTGACAAGGATGGAGAAGATCAGGAATGAGATCATCAGAGGTACAGCAC
>JARVGS010000001.1:27662528-27680429 GCA_031762315.1 Hypsolebias antenori | reverse complement strand
CGTTTCGGCCGATGACGTCACGGGCGGGGGGGGCCGGATACGTGAAACGCCGGTTACCGGGAACGCCGGAAACCGGGAACGCCGGAAACCGGGGGTCACCTGTATTTCTTCTTAAATTTGACAATTACTTATTGTCAAAGTTCAAACAATATTATCATTTATCGCAATATTTTCCGAGGCAATTAATCGCCCAGCTAATTTTGTTATCGTGACAGGCCTAATAGTACAGACAGAAAAAAAACAGACTCTCAGCAGTCTCACACAGTTCTAACGATTCATTTTAAAGAGCCGTTCAAAAGATTTGGCTCATTTGAGAATGTTACATCAGCCAAGATCCCACATTTCATTAATAAAATAAAAGTGTTTCATTAGATGAATATTTTGTTATATAAATTATAGTTATTTTTCAGCGAAAAGCACATCTCTGTTGTTCTTCTACGTTTGACTACAAGGAATGCAAACACTAATGCTTACTTAAATATACATGAGAATTCAAGTCATGCATGAATGGCTCTTGTTAGCAGCCATCCATCCTCCAAATGTACACGTCGCTGATGAAAAGGGAAAAACTTTAATGCCACTATCGTTGTTCAGTCAATAAAAAAGACATTTCCAGCTGTCTGATGGCTCCCATTTAATTTATTTGCTGCATGTTTGGAATAGAAATGACAGAAAAGCTGCAGGAGCTTTCCTGCAGCGGGAAGTTTTCATGGATCATCAGCTTTGCAGCTTTTCTGCTGTTTATATTCTACAGAGTAAAAGCATGGTCTGCTTAAAATGTAAAATACATTTTTATTAAATTTTCACAAGGAAAATACTTTTATGAAAAATGCAAGTTAAAAAAAAAAAGTCAAAAAATGATCTTATATGGAGATGGTATGGCGATCGGGCCAGTTTGATCCAGAACCCATAAATAAAATTATGTGTGATTTCATTAAATCTGATAATGCTCAGAAAATGTGTTGAGAATCACTCTCAGCTACTGCCACTCCAAGTTTTAACCTCGTAACTGTAGAACTGACTGAGTTGTGGCCATTTTCCTATGTTTAAAGCGTCATGGGTGTGGCGGCCATCTTGAATAGGGTTAATTCCAATTGGTTGTAGAGATGTTTGGCGAAAAATAATCAAAGACGCATGCATGCATGCGTACAAGGGTAAAAACAACAACATGGCCCTTTTAGTGAAGCAGCTAAAACACTTTTGCACAAGAATCATGCAAAATGGGATTCAAGCACTAAATATGGTGTTGTTCCCAAGTCTTCTAAATAATTCTATGTACAGCAATCCCTCACTTATTACGGGGGTTACGTTCCAGACACCCCCGCGATAAGTGAAAATCTGCAAAATAGGGATGTTACATTTATTTTAGTATTTATATATTTTAAGGCTTTATAAACCTTTCCCACACACCTTAGAAAGTGCAGAACATTTGGGCGGCAACACAGGGTTTGAAATAAATTCAGTCTCTTACGCAAATTTCACAAAAGAGCACAACAGACTGATGCTACAGTTACTAGGCCTGTCACGATAACCAATTTTGCTAGATGATTAATTGTCTCAGAAATTATTGCGATAAACGATAATATTGTTTGGAGACCGTTTTAAACTATTGTAATGATAATGACATAATAATGCAAGTACATCCTCTCAAAGATAAATAAACTTTAATTTCAAAATAACAGCACTGGAACTGGAACACAAAGTAAACAAAACAACCAAAAACAAAAATTAAATGGACTCATTTCCCATTAACAAAAAATGCACTTGAATATAAACTACATTCAACCAAAACAGTATGGATTATAAAGTCTGTAAACTAAATTGCCCTTCAAAAAACAATAATCATTAGTTTAATATGGAGAAGATGGGCAAAACTGCCAGTTTTATTATCAAAAAGTGCAAACTAACAAAAGCACACTGCATTTAAGTACAAGCAGATGCCACAACAGTCCATAAGCAGCTCTACTTCAGTCTGGCAGATTCAGAGCAAGAAATACCAACATGTGGAATTTTTATTCATAGTTTTGAGTTCTTATTCTCCTTAATAAGTTGTGTTTGTATGTAAAATTGTTGCCAGTTCACACTAAAAGACAACAGTCTTAATTAGATTCTACAGGTTATTATACAGGTCTACATGCTATTGCTACATGCTACTGCATTATGACAAATGCAACATACTGGCTCGCCAAGGTTCAGCGGTTTGCCTCTGTCTTTTAATTTGAATCCGATGTGCTCCCACACTGCTGCTGTCGTGTTCGACTTTGAAACCAATTCCATTACGGGTTTTTCCCCCCCAATATCCGATAGCGTTTCTTTAGCTTTCTTACTCCTCACGGGGCTCTAATGCTGCAGAGGTACAAGACGATGCGCCTTGGCTGGCTGCTCTGGTTGGTCGCCTTTCATCAATCATCCAGTCGTGTGTTTTGTACAATCTTACGTTGAAAACCTGCAAAACAGTTAGTCCGCAAAAGTCAAACCACGTAGTAGCGAGGGACTACTGTGTTTAGCCGTCTAAAAATCCAAGGTGGTGGCCATTTTTTTCAAAATGGCTGACAAAATCTTTGTTGGTCCTGCTGACAGAAAGGGAACACGGCAGATCTGTAAATCCTCTTGTTCTACGCTCTTAATTTGATACTTGCGCAATACAAGGCTAACGATAGAAGAAAGCATCAACGGACACAAAGATCATTCTAACTGATCAGGTATTTGAGTTACTGTATGATTACTGCGCAGAAATAAGTTCATTTTGTAAAACAGCCGCCATATTGGATTTTCAAATGGCCATGTGCAGGCAGCTTTGACAAACACCTCAAAGAGAATCGTCACACCAAATTTTGTGCTTCTATCACAGTTTGTGCAATTTTCCTGTTTTTCACTCCACTGTCTCTGCTGGTTAAAAGAGGAACCATATTGTTTTCTGTTTGCACAGTTTGTGTTTGTATGCAAAGAATAAATCCAAGTTTATCTTTGTGGGGGGAAGTGGGGTAAGCCCAGTCCTTGGATCTCAGTCAATAAAGTCTGACAGCAACACACACTCATACTCATCGTGTCCCAATTAGACCCCAGACGCCCCGTGGAACCTGAGCTGGAACAGCAGTCCCAGTAATGACCAGATCGTTAGAAAAGGGAGGGAAGGGGGAGGTGGACAGGAAATAATGAGGTTGCATGAGGATAGAAAGGCATTGATACCAGAAGCGCTGGTTGATTATATTTTATTTATAGAAAGCTGCAGAAACATGGAATCTGTGAACATGGACTCTGGAAACACATTTGCATTCATACAACGATGCTTAGATTGGAGCCGTCCCACGGTGGTCGTTCTTACTGTGCTACTTGCAGAAACGCTCAGCAGGTCTTGTAATAACAAATATTAAATCACTGCTTTTTGGAGGATTTAATGCAATTTATTTATGAAGCTCCAATTCACAATAAAAGCCATCTGAGGTCCCTAAAGAAACGGGTCCAATCCGATGCAACCCAGTTATTCAGTTGAGTTTTCTTTTTATACAGTTTAGTCCCATTCAATGAAACTGCGCACCAGTTCACGTTTTAGTTAATGATAATAAGCCGGTAAGTACAACTATTTCAATCCTGATCAAACCAGCACATTGCATCAAATATTCACTTTAGATTCAGGCCTTGGCTTTAGAGTTTCTCCGCATTTTGTTTTTGGGAGAAAAAAAAAACAACATGACAAACAGAAAGACTCGTGACTATCACATGAAAATACTTCAAAGAGAGTTCAGCACATGGCTAAAGATTCTAACAAACCATTTTAGTTTGCATTTTGTATTAGTAATTGTGTTTGGTTTTATTTGTGATAAGGCAAACCAGTTGTAAAAAATAAATAAAAAGAGGCAGTAAAACCTGCTCCTGTGTTGTTATCACCACTGCACGGTCAATACAAAATCAAAAGTGAGCAAACTGAGCTACGATGTTGTCAATTTGTTGCAATGTCCTTGTAAACCAAAGTTGGAAAAAAATATTAAACACTTTTGTAAAAAGTCTTAGTTTTTCCTTAGTAAAAGCAGCACATGAATGCGAAAACCAAAATGAGCAGAAAAATGTATTTAAGACATCTGTGTTAGTGTAGGTGGACTTATCCAGTGGTGTAGTCTATGCGATACATGGGTATACGGAGTATACCCATTAGAAAAGCTTGGGAATTTCAGTGTACTCACTTAAAACTGCCCAATGACACAAGCCCATGTTATTATCATTAACAATTATACATGACATGAGCTTGTGCCATTATCAACATATCTGGAACATTTGTAGACACATTGAGTTGTTTGAACCTGTTTTTTTGTATAATTAATACTTTTTTACTTACTACTTAATACTTTAACATGTTTTGCTTTGATACTGTTTTATAAATTCTATATGTTTTCAATACAAAGCAACTGTTGTACAAAGTTTGTACTATAAGCATCGGAGAAATTTCGAAATGTTCTATTTGCTTCAAAATCAAACTAAATTAACAATTACATTGTACTAACTGGTGTACTTTGGTTTCTAAGCACAGTATACCCACTATAAAATTGTAGACTACACCACTGGACTTATCACCCCTACAGTGTGGTCCAATCAGCTTATAGGCGCCAGAGCCAGACCGATATATTGGTAGGGTCGATATTTTAGGCCGATATAGGCGTTTGGGGACATATCGGTATCTGTGATAATTGTCCCATAATGCACCAATATAAACACTGGGAACAAGCCGTGTCCTTACTTGCAAAAAGCGTAATTGTACAAGGTATCCAGCAGAGGGCACATGAAGACTACTTTCAAGTCAACTTTAAGTTTGACTTTCACGTTCAGTGCAGCTGAAGATGGGAGCAACCGTGTAGTGTGTTTTCTGAACAGAGCACGGTAAATTTATTGTATCTGATCTGTAAAATAAATCAGCAATAATAAATTCTCTTCAATCCTCCAACCCGCCTGTCATTGCCTCTCAAGCTAGCAAGCTAATATTTAGATAATCTAGCATAGGCTATTCACTTGGTTCACATGGTTAAATGTTTTCATCACATGCTCTGTGATGAAATGTGATGGTAATTAACGTTTTTGAGTAAAACTTTGTTTTATGTAGTTTCATAACTGGGTTTTCAATGGCTTTAAAATTGGTCAAAATCAGCTTCAGTCCAAAACGCCCTTTGAAATCAAACATTTAAATATGGTTAGTCTGTGATAAAAGTAAAATAATTATTTTTAAGGTCAAAACTGTAAATATTAGCAATATTTTTTTTTTTATTTTGTGACATTTAACTAAGAATTAAGAAGTCCAGGGAGACACTTTCATTTAAGCCAAGTTTGTTTTATGTCTGAGTTTTTAGAGTTATAAAAATATCGGTTCCTCTGTTGCAAGTCGAGCATAAAAATGTGAAAAGAAAATCAAGTGAAAACAAAGAAGAGGAGGAGAGAGAGGTCAGCTTAAGCTCAAAGGGAGGTGGAAAATGCAAAAGAAGAGGACGGCAGCAGTGGGACAGAGACGACAGTGGACTTTTCTGTCGTCTTTGTGGCGGTGGCATTTTGTTGCTTCCCCGTCCACTCAATTTGTGAAATTGATCCGCTCCCTAATGGTGAGGAAAACAAAAAGTCGTCCTAATTCAGAGCGCTGTTTGGCCCACTGAGAGAGAGATGTATCAATTACAGGAAGAGGAGCGACAAACAGAGGGATGAGAAGAGGACAGAGGAAGACAAATGGACAAACAGCTACAGGCTGCAAAGACTAAACGTCTTCTGCTCCACAGAGGATGGACATCAGCTTTCAGAACAGAGAGAGACACTTGTTTTTTAATGCAGAGATGGAAAAGAAAAAGAATCTGATACATTTTGAGATCAGAAAACAAGATGAATGACAGTGAACGCTGTGTGCTGAAATCAGCTGAAGAAGCTGAAGCTGAATTGTTCTAGCTAAAAGAAACAGAACACCACACACATTTTTTTATTTATTTATCCGTTATCTATCCGGGATAGTCGATCGATAACTCATTCTCATTTAAAAGCTAAAAGGAGCCAAAATCTTGATAACATTTAAAAACAGCATAAATGTAAATAAACTAAAATGAGCAAATCTAGCTAAAAACTAAAGAAGCACAACAATGACAAAGAGCAAAATTAGCACAATGTCATCTAAGAGTAGCAAATGCCTAGCTAATAGCTGAAAGTAGCTAAATGCAAGCTAAAAAATAAAGGTGCAATGCCCCTGGAATTAGAACAAAGGGTACAATCCAGAATAGCAGAGTTAGCTAAAAGCTACAGTGGCAAATGTCTAGCCAAAAAAATAAAAAGCACATTGCTCGCTAAAAGTAGCAAAGGGGTAGCTATAAATTAGAAAATGTACATTGTTGCCTAATAATAACAAAAATTTAGCTAAAAGCTAAAAGTAGCAACAAGTTTAGCTAAAAGCTACAGTGGCAAATGTCTAAAATTTTAAAAAGCACATTGCTCCCTAAAAGTAACAAAAGGGTAGCTAAATGCTAAAGTAGCAAAAGGCTAGCTAAAATTAAAAAAAGCACATTGCTCCCTAAAAGCAGCAAAACGGCAGCTATAAATTAGAAAAGGCACATTGTTGCCTAATAGTAATTAAAGTTTAGCTAAAAGCTAAAAGTAGCAACAAGTTTAGCTAAAAGCTACAGTTGCAAATGTCTCAAATTTTTAAAAAGCACATTGCTCCCTAAAAGTAACAAAAGGGTAGCTAAATGCTAAAGTAGCAAAAGGCTAGCTAAATTTAAAAAAGCACATTGCTCCCTAAAAGTAACAAAAGGGTAGCTAAATGCTAAAGTAACAAAAGGCTAGCTAAAATTAAAAAAAGCACATTGCTCCCTAAAAGTATCAAAAGGACAGCTATAAATTAGAAAAGACACATTGTTGCCTAATAGTAATTAAAGTTTAGCTAAAAGCTAAAAGTAGCAACAAGTTTAGCTAAAAGCTACAGTGGCAAATGTCTAGATAAAATTTTAAAAAGCACATTGCTCCCGAAAAGTAACAAAAGGGTAGCTAAATGCTAAATTGGCAAAAGGCTAGCTGAAATAAAAAAAAGCACAATGCTCTCTAAAAGTAGCAAAAGGGTAGCTGTAAATTAGAAAAGGCACATTGTTACCTAATAGTAACAAAAGGGTTGCTAAAAGTAGCAAAAGTTTAGCTAAAAGCGAAAAGTTGCACGTGTAATTAAAAAGTCACAATTCTCCTTAAAAGTAGAAAGAGTAGCTAAAGGCTAAAGTAGCAAAAGGCTTGCTAATTTTTTTAAAGACACAATGCTTCCTAAAAGTAGCAAAAGGGTAGCTAAAACGGCACAATGCTCCCTAATAGAAGCAAAAGGGTAGCTAAATGCTAATGTAGCAAAAGACTAGATAAAATAAAAAATAAAAAATCAGTTATCTCCAAAAGTAGCTAAAGGATAGCTAAAAGTAGCATAAGACAACAACAGAAGATGGTTTCAAAGAGAACTTTTTTTTTTAAGGAACTGAATGATTTCAGTGTCTTTTTGTGGGGAACTTATTGGCAAACAAAATACATTTTTTTGAAAAGTATAAATGATAAATGTTACAAAAACCTAAATCCAGAGCACCCATCTCCTGAAGGAGCCGAACATTTTTATTCACCAGTGTACAGGCTGCAGTGAACGTACAGAAAAACGAGTTGCTCAAGTAGATTTTCCTTCAAAATAAGAGCAAAGAGAAATGATCCAGGGTGGATCAGGCTGAAGGTAGAAGAGAGAGAGAATGAAAACAGGAAGGAGAATGAACGATAAATAACCAGGGAGACGAGCTGGAGAGGATTTCTTGTGTTTCTGGAGATGTTATTGAGTCTAATAAGACCTTGTTGTTGTGAGGCAGGCCGGGGCAGCTACTCTTATTCCCAGCTGCCCAACTCATCTTTTTTATCTCGCTCACTCTGCTTCTTTGTTCCTCGCCCACACTTAATCTGCCGAGGGAGGGAAGAGGCAGAGCTGTTTGATTTGGGGAGGAAAATGTGAACACAGGAAGGTTTCATCTCACGATGCAAACTAATAACAATAGATGCTCAACACGTTGCAGATTTTTTAAAACTTTTACTTGGTTTTTCAAGTTATAAATCGAGATTCCTGGCATTTTTTATGTATCTGACAACTGATACACCCGGAACATAAATGCTGGGAACACATTTAACATCTCAGAGCAGAATCTGTTTGCTATCTGTGGAGAGGCTTGGCCTGATCCTCAGAAGCACGTCGAGCTGTGAGGTGGGTATTTGCTCGCTGTCGCAGGCGGTGAAAACAAACAAGCGAGAGGGAGGAAAAAGTATCGCCCAAACTTCCCGTCGGTCCCCACAGCTCCAGATTTATCAGCTCAGATCGACAGTGTGCGGTTGTTCTGTTTGTGCTTTCAGCCTTTTCTCGACACTTTTCTTGTCACCGACGGTGTCGACGAACACATAAGATACTGCTCCTCCGGTTGTTGTAAACACATCCTGGATATCTTCCTGGGTTGAGATGGTTCAGATCTTAAATTCATCTGTTTCTTTATGTAGGAACATATTGTAAAAACTGAGCTCAGCCTATTTTTTATTTTTAAAGTATCAAATCTCTCACTACTGAAACCATAGGCATTGCATTATTTATATGTGAAGAGGACGTGCTCCCCTTCACATGTAAATAATACTCATTTGGACCCCCCCCACACACACACACACACACACACACACACACACACAAACACACACACACATTTACCATGAAATATTACTTCACCCAGCACTAGGGATGTGCGATATGGCATAAAATTCATATCACGATATGTATTGTGAAGGGTGGTGGTAACGATATGTATCACGGTATGTTTTTGGTATAAAACTTTCAATAGGAATCTAAAAAATAAAAAGCATAGGATGTCCTTTTGCCATCATTTTTTTTAAACCGCGAAACCACAAAATAATCTCAGTCAAGAAAATTCCACTACTAGGTCCAGAGTTTTTAAATAATAAACAAATCAAGTGTCAGGCTTCTTTCTTGTAGTGCAAAACAGTGCAAAATATATCAAATGTAGTTTTAGCTATATGTTTTAAACAAAATAATATGTTGTTAACTCGTAACAGTTTCTCTCTTAATAAATGAACAGCAACAGAGCAGCATTTTACACTCAAGCACTTCACCCTCCAGCCCTCTAGAGGGCGTCTCCTTCCACTTTAAGAAGGGTCTCGCAGTAAAATCACGTAACAGTGTTCTTTTCACAGATCAGAGAGCAGGTTTCTCTAAAGCTGACCAACGCTTACCTTAGCTGTATCCCAATCCAACGGCTGCATAAACTTTCGACAAGAAAAAAAAAAAAACTTTCGACGGAACACAGCGTTTTGCGCATGCGTCCGAATACAGCAACACTACGGCAAGCCGACCGGACGGGGTTAGCTTGTAGCTTTGCTACTTAGTTCTCAATGAAAAGAGGTTAACACCACTTACACATGATATTCAACACAAAAAACCAATAACGGTTAAATCAGACAACTCTGATTTTACATCAGACAGCAGTACTGCAGTTAGCCGGTAGAAGACAGATCTCTATCGTAGGCTAAATGTCTATCGTTTCTACCGTGTACCATATATATTGCGCATTCCTAGCATGAAGTGTCATTAAATTATCTTGACCGCATCAGACGCTGTGGATGGGACAAGAGACTAACATAAAACATCCGCCTTCGATGGGCGTTAAAAGACTAAACACACGAGCGTGAGAACTCACTTGGGCTGTACGGGGGGCAGGATGGGTTCAGGAAGCTTCTTGGCGACTTGCTTGACGACTTGTTTGTCATCGTTTTTTGGATAACATCCCACCACAGAGATGGCCTGGCCCACCATGTCAGGAAGGCCTCGACGCTTGGAGAGACGGTCCTTAGCAGCCGATTCTGGCTCCATTTGTTCCTCTTTGGCCGCTTCGTCCTCCCTGGCTTTACACTGCTCCAGACCTAAAAAAGAAAAATGTGAAATTGTGTTTTTAGGTTGGAAATAAATAAAAACTTCCCTTTATTTGTTTGAACACATTTATTGGTACAAACAAAATGCAGAAACAGAAACAAAGTCACATTTACAGGTAATGCTGAAAGGATTATTTTATGTTCTTAATAAGGTTTTTGTTCACTTTTATTTTATTTTAGGAGCATTACTTAAACCTTTGACCAGAGCTGTTGTTGACACTTTCAAACAATGATGCTGAAAAAATAAATCGGTGCTTTTAAAAAATAAGTTATATGACACAATCACAGCTATTTCTGTGAATTATTAATTTTGCGTATATTGATACATTAATTGAACAAATCAGACCTTTTAGGCTGCAACAATCTTAAAAACCCTAAAAATAAATCCAGGATTTTTAAGGCTTGACGTTTGAGTTGTTGTGGTGCATGTTTCTGTAGCTCACCTGGCCCGATTCCAGCGGCGGTCATCTGCGTCGCCATCAGCCGAGCCAAGTGTTTGATCTGAGCGTCGGTGCCGGCTGACTCCACAGGTGTGTACGTGGCCTGGAAGGAGGCCGGCATGATGTCGGGCAGGTACACCATGCTGATCAGCACCTGGTGGAGGAGAGACGCCGTGAGCTGATTGGAGGAGAAAGAAACCACGCTGCTGCAGTGGCGGCGGCACTCACCATGTTGGCCACGTTCTCAGGGGTCAGCAGAGGGCGGAGGAACTCGGCGGTGAGGTCGATGGCGGACTGAGCGACTGGAACCACAGTCGGTGTTGGAGCCGCAAGTGGGGCCGGCTCCTCTTTGTCCTCATCGTCCTCGATGAGAGCCGGCTCTGAAAGCAGACGAACCTCAGAACCACTCACGACCCAGTGAAACGGCTCGACAACAGAAAATAAATGTGGACCCTGCAGCGACAACTCACCAATCTTGACCTTCTTTCCTTCGGCGTATTGCTCGTAGCGGGGCCTCTTGCGCTGCTCCCGCGGCGCGGGTGTGTGGCGGGTTATTTCGCTCTGAGGCATTCCCAGATCCAGCAGCAGGGTGCTGATCTGACCCTGGAACTCCAGGCTGCAGGGGTGCTTGAGAACCGCCAACAAGTGCAGCTTCAGGTTCTTCCGAACGCTGCTGACCTGAGACTTGGCCAAAGTTGGGGGAAGGTTGGCTAAAAACGAAAACCGGAGAAACATCCGTTACAACATAAGATACAAAACGTTGACATTTGATGCAACAACTGTCGAAGAAGAGTAAAGTGTGGAATCAAGAAGAGTTGGAAAAATCCAAATCGAGTCTAGGAGGAAATTTTTTCAGCTTTATCCTCAGTTTGTCTTCAATGTATGAACAAAAATCACATTTCCTGCCTGATCTGCACATTTTGATTCATCTTTTCTTTTCACACAGGTTTTGCAGAAGGAGCAACAACAAGAAAAAAAAATACACAATTCTTATTTGCCGACGCCGCATGATCTCATCCCTCCAAGAAGTTGTGACCGCAACCCTGAGCTCAAATTCTGCAACATGAAAACAAGTTCGACCCTCCAAAATCAGATTCACCATCAAATATTACCAAAAAAAAAAATCTGTCTGTTAGTTTCCTGACGTACGGAAAGAAACCAGAAAAGTTAAAGATGCACTTTTATGTAACATGTTGGAGCATAATGATAAACTTTGACGTGTGTTCCTCTGAGTGACGAGAAAAACAAAACACAGATAAACTCAGAGTATTTGTAGGATGTTCCGTGTAACATGATCAGTTTTATTTGGTGAGTTATAAATATGTTTAAGTATAAATATTCACTTAAATACAAAAGAAAAAAATCTTTCAGCCACAGCTCCAAAGAAAACGATTAAAAAAAGCTGACAGTATCTTATAACTTTGTGCAACAGTTTTTGTTTTGTTTGATGAGAACTAAATATAATTTATTTAGAATTTGGTAAAAGTCACCTCCTCACTCAGTCCCAGGATTTCTCAGCTTTTTAACTTTTATTTAAACAAAATTTCAACGGTTTATTTAATGTTTTAAAATTTTAACATGTTTTTTTTGTTGGGACTTTAAACATAAAATATTTGGTCTTATTCGAGGTTACCTGCAGATGCTTTTGAAAACTGATCTGTTGGTTTTGCCAAATAAGAAAAAATATAAATTAAAAAGCAAAGCTTCAAAACACAAATGACCACAACTCTTTGGACCGTTTAATGAAAGTCAGCTAAATCCAGGAGGGACTGATTTTATTTGGTCCGTTCTGAGTTTAGGAGTCTTTTTCTGCCTGAATTATTAGTTTGATGGAGCCAAGCTAACAAAAATAAATAATTCTTCTGAAAATGTTCAGCTACGACTGAAACAGCGTGAAAAAGCAGCTGAAACTGAAAGACAAGTCTTCATAAAGTTTTAAACGATTAAAGAAAGTCTAAAACTCTCACCGTGCAGTGTCTCGTACGCTTGCACCACCTCAGACATGAACATGGGCCTCTGGCGGGCGATGGTGGCCAGGGAACCCAGCGCTGTGGTCAGGTTGATGCTGGAAATGGCCGGGTGGATCATGAACTTCAGCAGCTGCTCCAGAGCACTCTTTCCTTCCTCACATAAAGTTCCTGTGATGTTTTACAACGAAAAATACGAGTGTTATTTTTAAAAAAGGTTTTAAACGACGTCTTTCATCTCTGCAGGATGAACTTGATACCGTAGCGAATGTAGGAGTGATCTTTGGGAACTTTGTCCAGGCTGATGTCTCCTTCCTGCCGTTTGGGGACGTCAGACTCGGGCGTCCGCGGTGACAGAGTTATGATCAACGATTCCGTAAACTTGATGGCATGAGTGCGAATGCCGTCATTCTCTGAGTCGAGCTGGGTCAAAACGTCCTCCTTCATCCGCGTGATCAAATGCCAGCATGCCTCCTGCACCTCTGATATGGTTTTGGACTGAACCAACCACTGAGCGAAGACGGAAGACATCAAATTATTTATAGAACAACATCCGAGGTTGGTCAATCGGAGAACAAGGCCGTGCCTACCTGCAGCGTGACCTTATACATCTGCGTGAGGGTGAGGATGGCCTTCTTCACCACATTTACGCTGTCGTCCTTCAGCAACATGTTGAGGTTGGCGATCAGTTGGAGCAGGAGCTCGTTGTCTCGTTTACTGAACAAGACAGACACAAGATGGTGGCACAAATGGCTCCCGCACCGAGGTGAAACGTTCAGACGTTTGTTAAACTCACCACGCCTCCTCGATGAATCCGATGACGAACTTTCTCACTTCGATGGACTTGTCTGTCTGAAACGCAATCATTTCCTGCAGGATAAACAAAAAACAGGAAGAGAAGCAAAAATCTGGTTTAATGGTTTTAAAATCTGAGAATAAATGAAGAGTGAAGACATCGGCAAAAAACGGATCCTTTTAACTGCAAGATATTTATTAAAAGAATACATTAAATAAAGAAAATGTGCTAAAATGATTCCTAAATTAAACTAATTCTTTGAAGGAATGAGTAACTATTAAAAATACAGATGATAATGCAGCTGGAGAGAGAAAAAAAGATTTAAACACAAAGAGCTTAAATCTCAACAGCTCTTCTGACTTTTTTTTTTTTTTTAGAAAGTTTGAAGAAAGCCGCTCAGCAGACGGACCAGATCTGAACATCTTATAGGAACAAAACCAAACAAGAGCAGCATTCTTTAAACAAGTGCATTATCACTTGCTGCAATGCATGCTAAAGTGTGGAACAAAAACCTGTTAGTGCTCAAAATAAGTGTTGGGAATGACTCTCAGCTGCTGCTACTCCTTCTCAGTCCTGATCCAAACCTCAAGGCCACAGCCAAGGGTTGTTTAAGTATCTAGCTAGTGCCAACACGTAGCTAAATGACTGTAAAATTGACAGTCAGAGCCAGTTCTATGTTGGGTAAGGCAGATTAGCTGCAGTGGCCATCTTGAATGAAATTAACTCTACAAGTTAATCACTTGTATAGTTTTATTAAAATCCATCCAGTGGTTTATGAGATATTTTCAGCATCGGGTGATAACAAATTAATAAAGCAACTTCTTGTCAGGAAAAAAAAATTAAACGGCTCTGAAACAAATTCTGCTACAAAACAAGGTGTCCAAATCAATAAGAGATGGTTTGGAGAAGTCGGACTTATTTGAGCTTCAGATGTGGAGTTTGTTTTGCTTTTCACTGAAGTATAACTATAATAATTGTCTATCTTGTTAAAGAACTAAATGTAAAACGCAGTGTTCAGTTTTGGTCCTAGAAGGCCACTACCTTGCATGTTTTAGACGTTTCTCTGCTTTGACGAGTGATAAAAAGGCTTCTATAGAACTTTAAGACCTGCTGAAGGAAAACAACTAAAGCATGGAGGACGGTGGTCCTCCAGGACCACAACTGAACTCCACTGGTGGAACGGTATCTACCGGCAGTTTTATTCCACTGTCTGTGCGTTTACTTACATCCAAGAAGTTGTCAAGAAGAGATGGATCCTTGTTGATGATGAGCTCCTGGACCTGAAATACATTTACAGAATGGTCCCAATTAACTTTTAGTTTAAAGGATTTTAATCAGTGAAAGAGATTCTGGTTTGTTGAAACACAAAAATGGAGGAGATACTGCTTTTACTGAAATGGTGAGGATTTTTATTAGTTTTTTTTTTTTTTTTACTTGGTAGGGTGTTCCTGTTTCTAACAGAACAGACAACAAACCTGCTTGAGCACGTTTAGTTTTTCATCTGAGGGCATCAGAGCGGCATGATTCAGAAGCTCCACCACCTGAAAGAGGAATGAAAACTCATAATCTCGTTCAGAGGTTTATTTCACTCACAATGCAGCCAGGTGCTAATTACTCTCACAACCAAGACAACATTGTTAAAAAGATGGTTTGTCCGTTTTCACAATCAGACTCAACGTTCTGAATAAACTTTCTGTGACGTGTTTTGGTCAAAATCCAACTGAGATACAACAGCAGCTCAATTTTTACACAGCTGGTTTTAGAGACTTCAAACTGAACTCAGAACCACTACACAAGCTTAAACCTTGACCTTGGACACAAATTTCATTCAATAATTTTGTAGTTATCCCTGTGAATTAGAGCACATGTAACCCTTACATACGATAACTGTTACACTAATAAACCAGTTTAACAGTGTTTTCTACATGTAAACTGACATTTTCCAGCTCATTTTACAAGCAAAAGCAACCAAAGTCATAACATAAACGTTATTTATGATAAAACTATAAAGAAAATACTTAACTGCTTCCAGTGCTTTGGTTTTTATTCCATGTAAACTCCAAAATGCAAGGTCTAAACTATCAAGAAGACTTTCATTCATTCATTTGGGATTTATTTTTTGTAATAAATGAATAAACAAACAAATACAAATACTTAATACCCTGATGCATTGCATCATGCATTAATCATCTCATTTAATTGTCAACACTCCTGGGTTTCTAAAATACCTCAATGAAAGTAAATTGCTTTTTGTACTAAACTACATCTCTTCAAATGCCAAATTATTTTAATAAAACAAACCAGCTGAATGAACATTTTCTGCATTGTTTGTTGATTTCAGATTTTTAGTTATAACGGCGTAAAAATATTTTAAATCAGTTTTAATATAAATATACCTTTTCACTGGTGGTCATATTCACGCCGCTGTGAGTTTCCTTCTGCTTTGAAGAAACCTCCATCACGTGGCTGTCTTATTTACTGTCCGAACAGGAACACGATGTTAAAATAAATCCAGATTTCTGTGAAAATATAATCAACTAGCCATACTCGTCAACTAGCATTAGTTGCTAACGCTAACCGCGATGCTTACCCAAAAAGTGGCTTTACTTTAATTATTATCACTTCACAACAACATGCCACTTAAAGGACTCTGTACTGTTGCGTCTTGATAAGAAAGATTATGTCCCAAGTCACAAACGGGTTTATTTGAAAGACTGAAAACTAATCAATAGGAACAGAACCTCCATTAAAGCTGAAATCGCAAAGCCGCCATTTTTTATTCTTCTTCTCTTACCACAGAGCAGCTTGTACAGATTTAGCGCCACCTACAGGAATTAATTGGAACACAAATATCCCCAAAATAAATAAATAAATAAATAAACGTGCACTAAAGTTCATGTTCAGTAATCCAGGTATAAAATCCAACATTGTTCAGTCAGGTCATCTGGACGGTTTCTTTTTTGTGCTAAGAGGTTTCGTCCGTCATCCAACGGAGTTCTTCAGACTGAGGAACAACCAAACAAAACTGATTCTCCACCAAGAAAATACTCCAAAATAAAAAAATTAATAAAAAACGGTTAGCACCAACATAACTTTTTTTTTTCCACTTTGTAATGTGATGTGATAGATGGACATGGGCACCAGTGACCCCCGCGACCCAAAAAGGAAGAAGCAGGTAAAAGGTGGATGGACCCAGATGGATGGACTTTGTATCCCAGAATCCTTTGCGCTTTAAGTGATGTCACCTGACAGCTATGAAGCGGGGAGGTTAAGCTAATGTTTACAACCATTAAACTAGCAGCAATTTCCTTGTGACAACAGTGCTGTCGTCCGTATCGGGACTTAACATCAAGTAGCAAATAAATAATGTAAATAAATAAATGACCACTTTATACATTCAGGTAAGAAAACCTTTTATTTTTTCCCATTTTTAACCTCGACGCCTGGTCGAACCTGTTAGCTCTTAGCTAGCTACTGACTCTGTTTACATTAGCTGAACAAACGATGCGGAGCTGCAACCAAACTAGCACGGTTCAACTAAAGATACCCTTAATTTCAGACATTTTTTATTTATATTTACTCTACTGACCTTGATCTAATGTAAAATCTGTAAAATTTTAAAGTGTTCAGCTGTACATTTGTGCAATAAAAGTTTCTTCTTGAACTGTCTTTTAACTCAGTTATATTAAATTGTCTGGATTCGTTGTACTCATGTTTGTGTTTGAATGTTTCCCCAGCGTCCAAATGGAGTGGGTGTTCATCATGAACCGGGTGAGCTCTCAGGGCAGCTCTGCAGCCCAGCGGAGGCGGATGGCCCTGGGGGTGGTGGTTCTTCTGCTGGTGGATGTCATCTGGGTTGCCTCCTCTGAGCTGACCTCGGTAAGGATTCTCACCACAGTTTTTCCACTCCTGCAGAGATTTAAGGAACACAAATGTTTTGGAGACATTTAGAGCAGTCCCTCATGATGTTTGGGTTTGCAGCACTGTCAGAAAATTTTCTCACCTCTCGCGCTTGTTTTAGGTTTCAGCGTTGGATTGAAGTAGGTTACTTTCATGATTTCCCTCTTATCAGTCCTACCAACATTGCTGGTTTTAGTCAAGACATCAAACCAGGTTGTGGGGTTGAGAGATCTGACTGCAGGACAGACTGTTTTAAAACACAAATTTACATTTTCCAAAGCACACAAGCCTCTGTTTTTGCTCATACAAAAAAGGTTGTGAACCATAAACAGCTTCCTCTCAGAGGAGATCCAAATAAAAAGTGTTTAGTCAATCAATACTGCTTTTATTGGAGCATGTCATTGCTTGCAGTCAATCCTAACAAAAAAATAAAAAGGTCAGCCTGAGCAAGCACAAAGACAACAGTGGACAGACATATTCATAAATTCTAAAGTGAAAATGTTCAGGGCATGATCTCAAAACGACAAAAATCTGATGTTTATTGTCACCAAAACAGAAGAAAGGCTTCTCTTAAACTTGTTGCTTTGATTTAGAAAAATTGCTGGTGTTTTATAGAAAGTAAGGAAAATGTCCGCGCTGTGAGGTTTCTCCAACCTGTTTGAGCTTGAAGTTTCTGAACAAAATGACTTTTAGGAAGACTGGAGGGATATTTTTTTCTGCACAGGGTTTTCAAATTGGGGAAAATTAGTTTTCCTACTAGGCCTGTCACTATAACAAATTTAGCTGGGCGATTAATTGTCTCAGAAGTTATTGCGATAAACGATAATATTGTTTGAAATTTCACAAT
>JARVGS010000001.1:27641004-27655860 GCA_031762315.1 Hypsolebias antenori | reverse complement strand
ATAATCACAATTTCTGAGAACAACTGCCGTTTCGGCCGATGACGTCACTGGGGGGCGGGGGGCGGATACGCGAAACGGCCGGTAACCAAGACAGCCGGAAACCGAGGACCACCTGTACTTGATTTTTGCCCTCTTGTATCATGAGTAAACTTTTGTTTCAAAGCATCAGCTCGTGCAGACCATCTGTTGATAATCTAGCAAATAAGATCTAGGATTTGTTCAGATTTTCTGTAAACGATTCTGTTTTCCCTAATGCTCCTTTTTGACCAGGACATCATGTTGTCACGTTAGCCTTTTTTTTTTTTTTTTTTTTTTAGAACCAAAGAAAGAAACAAAAAGTTCTCGCAGCTGAGTTGATAATTTCCTTTCAGCATAAAACTACAGATTTTGAAAATCCAAATGTTTGACTCTGGTTTAAAAAGAAGTTGTCCCCCATGGGGATCAAACCAAAGGATGCAAGCCTAACGCTCTCCGGTCTGCAGGCACAGCATGCTGAAGGTTCAGGTAGAAACATGACAACGCCAGAGGCAGGGAGAGAGCTGGGGGGACGTGGAGTTTGATGAAAAAGGGAGGGGGCAGAGCTTGTAGCCCTGGGGGGCCTCACTCCTCTCTGTCACTGCGCCACAGTCCGAGATATGCCCTGTAAGTGATCCGTGGACACGGAGTCTGCAGGTCAACTATGACAGCCTGCATTGTGCGTGCGCTCGCGAGTGTACGCAAGTGCATCTGCATCCTGTCTCCCCCGATGCCGGTGGCTGTCAGTCATCGCCGCCTGTTGCACCGTTCCGAGATGCGCTCGCGTGCAGCAGGTGTGCACGCTCACCGCTAACGAAACGAGACCAACCTGGAAACGTGGCAAAGGGCATCAGAGGGCTTGAGATGCGCTAGAGCAATATGTTGCTATGGCAACAGTCAATGAGATCTTGCCCACATATATGAGAGAAAGAGAGAGAGAAGCAAGTCTCAGTGAAGCAGTTGCCATGGCGACTCGCTCCTTTGCAGCTGCCTGGCCTCAGAGTGAGTGTTTCTGTTACAGCCCCTCTGCTGTCACAGCTGACTATACATGTATGATGCCCTGCTGGATCCTCACACTGAAGCATTTAATACATATTTCAGTGGGTGTTCAACATATTCAGGTCCACAAAGGAAGCTTTCACAGCGAGTCAGATGCTCTTCCATTCCGTAGCAGATGCTGTAATGGTTATTTATGTGGCTGATCTGCTCTGCTGCTCTCCCATAACCTCGGGCCTGCATACATATACACACCGGAGCCAACAGGGGCTGTCACTGAGCCACCGTCCCAAGTCCCGTGTGTGCCATGTGCCGCCGTCAGCTCCTGGCAGGAAGGAGAGCCCCGCAGTCATCGGGGAGAGCGGTTCAAAGGCCAGCGAGGGCCCGCCAGAGACCGTCCACAGAACCGCCGGGCTGTTGCTCGTTATTATTGTTTCCGAAGCTGCCTCCGTCTGAGGAGATGTTTCAACTCCCTCTAATAGATCATCATTTCTAGAATTCTAGAAATTTAGAGTTCCAGAACCGCGCCGCTCGGGGCGGCTGCATGTTGGAGCAGATCTGTTGCATTTCATTCTGAGTTATTGCATTTGAAAACTTTAACTCCTCTTCTTTCTGGATGTAAATCACTCGCTTCGGATGATTATTTACTCTGGTATCGGATGCTGTGCAGCTTTTGGGCACTTGTCATGATGCGTAACCATGACAACACAGTCGTTTTAACAACCAGGAGCAGCTGATTAGTATCTCAAAAACTCAGTAATACCTCAACTACAACCCCAAATCTCAAATTAGTTGAAAAGGAGGCGCCATGGACGAATTCCCATCAATCTGGCAGCGGTGCTCACGTACCTGACCGCTGAGATCCTGGAGCCGGTGGGAAATTCGGCTCGTGACAACGGGAGGACCGGGATCGTCCCCCATCATCTTCAGCTCTCTGTCCGTGGCGACGAGGAGCTCGGCAGACTGCTGGGAGGAGTGACCATCGCTCAGGGAAGAATTCTGCCTGGAATTAGGGCGGTTCTTCTGCCCAAGGGAACCGAGAGGCCCACCAGATCTGCTGGATCCGGGTGGATGGATCGGTATTTGTGGCCAGATTCTTTGGATTCGCTGCAGAAGATTCTTCCACCATTTGGCAGCCAATGGACTTTTTGGCACAACACCGGCCCACATTTCCAGGTTGTCAGCAGTGACGCATAACAAACACATAACAGATGCAACTAATATGGCGAAGTGACATATTTATGGAATTTTCTACTTTATTAGGCATATTTGGACCGATGCGACTTATACGGCGGTGCAATGTGTACGACGGCAAGTACGGTAATTCTGGTTGTGCTTACTGACCTCGAACCAATTTTATGTGGTACAACTGAACAATGTTGAGGGTTATCATGAATGAGTTGAATAAAATTTGACTTATCTGACTGTTTTGTTTTGCTAAATGCACCTTATAATCCAGTGCACCTTATAGTCCAAAGAATACGGCAATATATCCTAAAAAAAAATGGGTTTACAAATGCTTATTGTGCTTACAAGGTAGTAACGTAGTCTGAAATGTTTAATATAACAGCTCTAGATGAAATGTATAGGTGACCAGATTTGGATCACTATTTGGCAAGAAAATGGTCAGTTTTGTCTCTGTCACCCTTAATTACTGCATAATTAACAATTATTAATGATTTAACTAAGCGTTTATAGCGGACTTAATAACATAGCTGTAAACGATTTATTAGCCATATATAATGGGAGCCTCACTGTAAAGTGGTATCAAACATTGTTATGTATTAGTGAAAGAGTTCTGAGATTTTAAAGTGAAGTTACTGGTTGAAAAATAAACTTATTGAATGAAAACCTCCCTAAACCTTTATTTTTTAATTTTCCATGATAAAACTTGACATTTCCATGAGACATTTCTGTTATGTGTCCATGTTGTACCTCAAGGCAGCGCCCACTAATGATTCGTGTCAGTCCATAACAGATAGCATTAATAAAACCTTCTGTTTTCCTAAGATTCCTCTCAGGGGAGCCGACCTAGAAATCCTTCAAACACGGCTGTCCATGCAGCCAGGAGCGGTTTGCACTTTGTATTTATAGGAGTTCCCGGCTCTAATGTGCAAAATCAAGTGCTGAAATTAGGCAAATTTATTCCAAACTTCATGTCTTAAGTGCCGGTGGCTTTCTATTATCTGCTGACGGCACACAGAATGCCTTTTTTTTTGTGGTTTTTAATCTTTTCTGTCGCAGCTCTTCTGAACGTTGGGCGTCATGTTTCCTTATTTTTATCCCAGGTTACAGATTATTAACGCCTTTTTCTTTTTGGAGCGGGGACATTTTTTGGGTTGGACTTAAATGAAACTTTAACACTGAAACATTTATCTTTTGTTAATGTTCTGCTCACATTCAAAAACTCCATCTAGTGCAGGAAAATTCAATTCAACGTGAAGTTTCTCGTGCGTTGTGCTCAGAAGTGCACCGGTTTTTTTGTCTTTAATGTGAAAGAAAAGTGTTTAAAAATAGCAAACCTCGTATCAAACGATTTTCTGCAGGTGTTATAACTTTAATCACCAGGAAACAGATTCTTGCCGTTGCTTTTCTTGTTGATTAAAGCCTAAATTACATAAAGCTTCTTTCATCCGGAGGGATGGAACGGTGTTTTATACCCACTCATAGTCCTTTGTTTTGATCCAGCTGAACAATTTGCTGTTTATTCAATATATTATAGCCTAACGCTGCATTTGATCAAACAGAATATGAGAGATGTAAACACATTTATTGACTTTCTACCCTGCTTTTTGTTTCTCTGTGCGTGTTTAGATATCCGTGACCGCAGGAAGAAACCCGTGATGCTGTTTATCCACGGCGGCTCCTACATGGAAGGCACCGGGAACATGTTCGATGCCAGCGTCCTCGCCGCCTACGGCAACGTGATCGTGGTGACCATGAACTACCGCCTGGGCGTGCTCGGTGAGCGATCCGAAACGATGAACGCATAAACACGAAGCTCGCCGGTTCCGTATGAGCCGGAACCTCCTCGGCAGACTCTCCGTCTCTTATCTGAATTGATTACGCTGATGATGGATGACTTTAATAAAACTTCATCAACGTAATGACAACCAGAGCAGACATTGATCATGAGGGCTCAATCTCTCTGCTCCGTTCCAGTCTAAAAACTATAATTGTGTAATTAAACCTTTTTTTTTTTTTTAACAAACTAGGAGAGGGAATTTTTGCTGGCATCAAAATTTAATCCACTCATAATCATGCTTCTTTTCCAATCACTTGTTGTGTGAGGAGAGAGGCCTTATTTAAAAAAAACCTAGGCTTCATTATTATTTTTTTTATTAAAAGTTTTATTTCAGCACAAGCTCCTTTAGAGAATATTAAAATATTTTTGATTCAATTTCATCTCAACTTTTTGAGAAGATGTGGACACCGAGTTTATTATGATCTGAGCCCCAGTTGAACTCAGCGGTTCTTGAAGTATTGTCTGTCGGGACCCCCTTTAAAAGATGCCCCCCTTCACAATAACCCTCAGTTTCAGTGGTCACACTATGAAACAAAGGAGTGTGACATCGTTCAGAGTTGAGCCTTTTTACTAACACAAACTTCTTGTAAAGTTTTGTTTGATTAATATTATGCACATCAGGGTTTTGTTCACAAGTGAGGGAAGAATGGAGCGTGAGATTGACTCATGGATTGGTGCAGCGTCTGCAGTGTTGTGGACTCTGTACCGGTCCGTTGTGGTGAAGAGGGAGCTGAGCTGTAAGGTGAAGCTCTCTGTTTACCGGCTGGTCTACATTTCTACCCTCACCTGTGGTCACTAATTCTGAGTAGTGACCGAAAGAATGAGATTGTGGATACAGGTGGTTCAGGTCTCCCTTGTAAATGAGTCCCCGAGGCTCAGAGGAATTAACCTGTATGGGTGAGAAGTTCAGTTATCAGGAGAGATTCAGAGTAGAACCGCTGCTCCTCCACATCGAGAGGAGCCAGTTGAGGTGGTTCGGGCATGTCGGATAGGGAGGAGACCCCAGGGAAGACCCAGGACTACGTCTCTCAGTTGGCCTGGGAGTCCTCCCAGAAGAGCTGGAAGAGGTGGCTGTGGAAGGAGATGTCTGGACTTCCCTTCTAAAGCTGCTGCCCCCAAGACCCGACTACAGAACGAGTGGAAGATGATGGTTTGGTAGTTTGAGCCTTCATAATGTTTTGGAGCATATTGACATTGCATCAGTTTACATTGAACAAACTGGTGACAGCAGATTTGGACTGGCCTATTGAAGGCGTGTCCCGTCTTCCAGCAGATTATCTTAAAGGCAGTGTCTGACTGAACGGCAGCTGTTGGCGTCTAGTTGACGAACAGCATTTGCAAGAGTCCTTGAAGGCATCTCACACCTTTTTGTGTTAATTTTTGATCAATGCTAAAGAGCTAGAACTGCACAAGAGCCGTCTTTATGACAGAAAACATGAAGCTGACTCTGATGTCCACATTTAAAAACAGAACCAAACACCAACGATGGATTATTATTAAAAACTGGCCCTAATACAACTATTTTGATTTCCAAAGTCTACTCCAGTACATTAAATCATGGACATGGGGGTGCAGCTGCCAAGGTGTTAAAACACTTTAAGTAAAGTTTCTTTGGCCCATGAGCTCAGAGTAATTTAAAGGAATAATTCAGGTACTTTGGGATGTGGCTCAGTGGAAAGGTTTTGAACAAATATCACCTTGTTATAGATAGCTCTTTGAACGAACTCACCTTGGAGAAATGGATCGATTTTGATCAAATTGATGAGTTTATGACCAGTCCAAGCTTATGTCTAAACATAAGGTTAACTAAAGAAACAAACCACAAATCAAAAGCACTTGTACAAGAATTAGAATAAAAGAGACTTCATGGTTCTTTGCCAGTCAGTCCATGGTTTCAGCCCAGTTCAAAGGACTCCCCCACAGCACCGGCAAGCGAGAGATAAACCAACACATAAAGTTTGACAGAATCAAATATACAAAAGCTAACTACATGTGTGCACTACAATTAGAACCAATGCATTTTAATATTGTCAAACAAATAAAAGTATAAACAAAGTCTATACACATACACCTACATGTAGTGTGCCGCAATGTGTGGAATCCATCAGTTTTATTTGTTCTATCTGTCTGTTTTGCTACTTTGACATCTTTTCTTAACGTGTTAAAAATAATTCTGTATGCCTCTTATGATTGTCCATTGTTGATCGTCAAAGGAAAGTCTATTGTCGCTGTTGTCATCCTTCTTTGATGAAGCCAGGTCTCTGACTTGACTTGACTTGACTCTTGTAAACGAGTCCTCGAGGCTCAATGGGATTAACCTCCCTAAATAAAGGTTGAATGAAAAAGGTGTGTGTGAGAGGTGTTCAGTACATTAATATGCGTGACCTACAGTTCAGTATAGAAAGCCATGCAGATGAAGAAGGCTGTGATGTTCACTTTAGTCTCAACAGTTGGCCACGCACAAGTCAGACACAGGTTTCTGTTCTCTTGGTTGCAAACTCTCAGAATCCACTGAAACTGCATTTTCTCAACATTTTGAGTTGCCAAAGAGTCTCCAATAGTCACAGCTGGCTCAACCACTACCGTAATATTTGCTGTGTAAGTTGAAGCTTTTTGTATAAATTAGCATGACCTGCGACTTATACAGCAAAGCAACGTATTTGGTTTTTTTCCCCCCATATTTATAACCCAATTTTTGTCTGAAATCTGACTGTTTCATTCATTCTGACATGAAAACTATTGAACACCACCATTTTCGGCCACTAGAGGATGCTCGATTAATATGGCAAGCCAAGTGTCCCATTAATAGGTAAAAGTGGTTATTAATGAGACACTTGGCTTGCCATACAAAGCCATCTTCGTCTCGCTCCAGAACTCCTGGAGAAAATGTCAAATCAGCTGCATTTCACCGCGATGCCCAGGTGAAATGCAGCTGATTTGACCATCAAAGTGCATTGATTAAGGAAAAGTTCAACTGAGACACATCTTTACTTTAGTTTCGAGCAAACAAACAATTGTTTTTAAGTGCTAATCTTGTTAAAGTCCTCCTGCGTCCGCCATTTGGTAACCAATCGATTTTGGGCACAACACCGGCCCACGTTTCTGGGTTGTCAGAGGTGACGTGTAACAAATGCGACGCGTCTGCGGTGACGCATAATAGATGTGACTAATACGGCAAAGTGACGTATTTATGTTTTTTTTCCCCACTTTATTAGACATTTTTGGACTGATGCGACATGCATGGCGACAAGTACGGTACTTTTGCAACTTTATGTTAAAGGAGTCAGATGATGTTTGAAGGAGACGGAGATAGATTTTCCAGCAGGAATAGTTTTTTCATCCTCTTACATCATCAGTCCTTGGTGAAACCTGTCAATACTAGAGATTTAATAATTGCATAGGTTCTTTTGCTCTGAATGTTGCCAGTGATGTATAAAAGTTTTCTTTTTTCTCAGAACCGAAGGACAGAGTTAACAAATGTTGGCTGATTAGTCAGGCTGGTTGTGTTTATTGGTTCAGAGTTCCTGTCTTTGTGTTTAACTTTATACCAAACTGTCCCTTTTGTTGGATTTGTTTTTACACATCAGATGTGTTTCGTACACTTTTGTTCTATTTTGTTCATATTAAGTGATTCCAGGGTTCATTTCAAAACATGTCAACAGCAATTTGGGCTTTTTTTCCTTCTGACATTTAAATAGGTTTTTCTTCTAAAGCCTCAAAAACAAGGTAAATATCACACAATAAAAATTTCTGTAGGTTGTACTTTCTACGTTTTGTCACCGCGCCAATGGAGAATTTCGTTGAAGTTTACAAAAGGGATGCATCTTGGCATCAAACCATTAGCACACCTCTGGTCCAAACGTCTGCAAGCGCCCAACCAGAAAATCACTGCATTTAGGTGTGTTGGATTTTAGATTCGAGCCAAAACGCAGTCGATAAAGGTTAATAGGAGTATTTACCTCTTCTAAATATTTAACTCTCAGCAGTTTTAAAACCTCACATTTCATCAAACTGCTACACAAACTTTCTTATTTCATTAGAGGCTCAATAAAAATGGTGTCCCCTTATTAAAAGCAGTGAGTTATAGCTGGTAATCAGGTGACATCATCTAAATGGAAATTGGTCCTATCGGAGGGTTACGCCAAAGCTTGCCCTGTATCAGTGTTGCTGTATTTTTCTGTTAAAACGTCAAAAAATGATTAATTTTATTGTGTAGATGGCTGATTGGTCACGTTGTGGGGTAGACTTGTGCACTTAAACATTACCATGAATCAAGGGGAAGTTACTCAAAAAGGTGTCTGTGGCTGGCCAGGTTAAACCAGAATTTCCAAGGGTTCAGCTCCAGGTATATTTCTTTAATAGGGCAAACTACTAATTAGTTGACAGCCAATCTAACCCTTTATAAAACATCGGCTATACAAGGACGTGGTGAAACAGCGAGCAGTTCACGAGGTCTGGTTAGGTCACGGCCGGCAGTACCTTCTCACAGTGGTGTAGTCTACATTTTTGCAGTGGGTATACTGTGCTTGAAAACCAAAGTACACTGGTTAGTACAATGTAATTGTTAATTTATTTTAATTTTTAAGCATACTGAACATTTCAAAATTTCTCTGATGCTTTTATTTGAGTAAATGCACAACAAACTTTGTACAACAGTTGGCTTTGTATTAAAAACATGTTACAGAATTAATAAAACAGTATCAAAGCAAAACATGTTCAAATATTAAGTAGTACATACAAAAGTATTAATTATACAAAAAAACAGGTTGAACCAACTCAGTGTGTCTATAAAATGTTCCAAATGTGTTATGACACGAGCATCATGTATCATTGCCATACATGACATGGGCTTGTATCACTGGGCACTTTTAAGTAGGTATACTGAAATTCCAAAGTTTTTCTAGTGGGTATACTTGGTATACCCGCATATCACATAGACTACACCACTGTCTTCTCATCTTCAGCCAGTTTACCAAGCTCGCACAGGCCTCAGCCACCAATTATTAGCAGTTCTTTCTCAATACAGCTCTTTTACTGCAGAGTATCAAGAGTAGATTATTCCACTTAGATGACATCAGTGCACCGTGTCTATTAGAAGCTTCTGCATGAGTTGTACGTTTTAACTCTATTGCATTTATATAAGCTCAAGTGGAAAATTTTCTGGACCTTACACTTAAGGCTTGCACCAGTAGAGCATGGTTCCTGTTCTTTTACATGGCTGCTGAGTCCTATGTTTGCTTGTTACTTTCATGGAAAATGCTTTACGAGAGGGAAGAGGATGCAGACATGCGAACCAGACAGATGGCAGCCATTTTTACTGACACAGAAATCCACCTCACAAATAACTTCACCAGCATCGCCGGCCTTAAAATGGCTATTGTGTGGCTGTAGGAGTAATTCTAAAATGTTTTTTTAAATAAAGCAAGAACTCCAGAGTGTTTTGGGATAAAAGAGCGCCATTGCACAGTCAAACTGAATGATTGAGAAGGTGTTGAAAAAGGTTTTACAGACCAAATGTTGCACAACAAAACCAGTCTGCTCAGATCTGTCATATTTAAATACGACAAAAACCAAAAAGATTGTCTACCAGCTCAGCTCTGTTCCGCGAGCTCGTCATCCTGCTGCTGAAAATAAACTCGACTTCTCTCCTTTGTTACTCACCGCAGTCTGTCTCGCTCCATTGAGATCAAGTAATTTAGCTCAGAGAGGAGGAACATGCCTCTAAGGAGGCAGGTGCAAACCAAAGGAATCTAAGTGCATTAGATATTTCATTAGCTAGGAAAAGAGTTGGCTCAAGGAAGCTGTTTAAAAAATGATTTGTTTTGTGGCACTCTTAGAGGACATTACTGGGTTGTTTTTGGAGCTCTTACACTGCCTCTACTGTGGTGACGGATTTTCAGTTGCACATAATTATCCTAAAGTGTTTGCTTTTTTGGGGCTTCTTCATTAAACTCATCATCATTCCTCAAGTTGATAAGAAAAAGCTGTTTGTGACGTGACTGTTACCTGCAGGATTTGTTCTGTCGAATTATAATCTGCTCAGTTCCAGTTTATTTCAAAAGAGGAAAGTTCGGATCAGAAGATTAGGATGCAAAGAAATTAAAGTAAATGTGCTTGATTGAAAATGTATTAAACGGAGTCCCGTTTGGTACGTTCGGTAAAGATTAGGCCTGTCGCGATAAACAATAAATCAATTAATCACATGATGAATGAAAATTATCAACCTCATTTTCATTTATCGTCTATCGTTTCTTCATGTCTCTCTCTTTCTATTGAAGACACTGGATGACAAAAAGCTCAACTGCGTTGTTCTTCACTGACCCCTCCCTTTCTCTTTAAAATCCATTTTAATGATCCAAAATCACGTTTTTGGATCGTTAAAAGCAGCTAAGATGAGAAGCTAAGCTACGAGCTAAGCTAACAGGCCGACCTCGTGAAAAACCTCCGTCTTGTTGAAGCTACCACATTCACGGTTGAAACCTGTGCCTTCGTGTAAAAAGTTGTTTTTCTCTGCAAAAAAGATGCTGAGAACTTGTTTACTGATTTTTTTATTAAAAGCTTTTTGTGACAAATGCTAAAGAGTTCAAAACATTTATAGCATCCGCCATTTTGAAAACCGAAAAACAACTAAGAGAGACAGAGATCACAAGGGGCCTCCCTACCATTTTTCTTAAAGAGACATGCTGTTGCTCGCTCCCTCACTATCATGAATCCTTCGGTTTAAACAGTCTTATATTGCCATCCAGTGGTCAAAAAAGGTACCACACAGAAATTAACCTACAGTTCTTCTTAAATTTGACAATAATTAGTAATGTCAAATTACAAACAATATTATCATTTATCGCAATAATTTCTGAGACAATTAATCGCCCAGCAAAATTTGTTATGATGACAAGCCTAATAAATATATATTTCAACTAGAGCTTGACCGATATGGACATTTTGGCTACCACCGATACTAATATTGGGAGGGGAAGACGAATGCTGATAACCAATAAAATGGCTGGAAATGTTTTAGCTTTGTCCACCTCCAAGAGTCCAAGTAAACAGCAAGTGGAGCGGGGCTAGCAACCATGAAGCTAAGCTAATCATATACATGCTATACGTAGTCCCACAGTAAGTTTACAAATGGTGCACTGCTCATGAAAACAGTCTTCCTAACGTGCGTTCATATTTTCTATCCTCCATTGTTCACCATAAAGTTATTAAGTGTGCTACAAAAATATAAATTAAAAGAAACGCTCTTCCCTGTTCATTGCTTAAACAGTCAGTCATGTATGGTGAAGGTCTCATTAGTATTGACCGCAGCAGGTTTTTTTCCCAGAGAAGTAAAGATTTCAGACAAACAATGCATTTCAATGAGGACAACAAATATATAACGTTACTAACACATATATTTGACCTCTACTTTAGATTTATTGTTCTGGATAATGTTTTACAAGGAAATAGCCTATGCTAGTTTATTTACACGTTAGCTTGCTAACTTGAGAGGCACGTAGCTAATGACAAACCGGTTGGAGGAGCGAAGATAATTTATTGTTGATTTATTTTACAGATCAGTTGTAATAAACTTAGCATGTGTTCTGTTCAGAAAATACACTACACAGTATTCCTCCCTGCTTCAGCTGTGCTGAAAGTGAAACTTAAGTGAACGGCCATGACTTGAAAGTTGTCTTCATGAGCCCTCTGCTGGATACATTAAACAATTACCACTGCTTCCAGCATTTTAGAGGGGAAAATTAGAAGTGTTTACATTGGCGAGACAATTATCACAGATGCCAATATGTCCCCAAACTTATGTCGGCGTTTTGGTGGGTTAGAAAAAAAGTGTTATGTTTTATCTTAGCAGCCTTAAGGCACCAGCCATCCAGGTCACAGTGAACCTTTGGATGAATAGTAAGAAACTAGAGTAAAGGCCCATTTGGTTTCTGTTAAAG
Source organism: Hypsolebias antenori (assembly GCA_031762315.1). Lineage (NCBI taxonomy): Eukaryota > Metazoa > Chordata > Actinopteri > Cyprinodontiformes > Rivulidae > Hypsolebias > Hypsolebias antenori. Next base: position 27,643,887 of record JARVGS010000001.1, on the reverse strand, counting down.
CACTCAGAATAAAGCTGAGATTATACTCATGTATGAGTGAGTCGGCAGCACTTGAGACACTCACTTCAGTTCACCAGTAACCTGTAGATGCTATTATTAAATAACACTACTACACAGCAGGAACAGGCAGAAGTCTTGATGCAAAAGTCTGGTACAACCAAATGTAGCATTTCAGCTGGTCTGCTTCAAGTCCCTGTTGCAATATAACATTTTAAATAACAGGCCGACAAATGAAAAGTTTGTCCACCATGCTGGGATGAAGATGAGATTAAAAAGATCAACTGGAAAAACTCTTTTAGATGTATACACACCATATTGTGAACGAGTTAAACAATTATGTAACTGTCTTGCTTATAGAGAACTCATACAAGTATATGGCAGTGTTGTTTTTTTACTTATACAAATGTTAGTGTAACTCGTGCCGAACTCATGCACAGTATCTTGCAACGATCACGAGACATCAGATATAAAAGAGCAGCACTCTGCACCCCCTGAAGGTTTGCATGGATCAAAATGCCTCAGAAGAAATCCCACAAATCTGTGATCAAGGAAGCTGCAGCACCATCCTCCATCTCTGAATAATTGTGAACTTCTACACTTCATGGATCCAACAGAAGTGATGAGTTGCTCATCATTTGTAGCTTATAGCTGAACCCATTGATATCAGAAGCATTTGTAATGTGGGGTGACACATTGGTGGGGGGTCTGGGGTCCTCAATCAAGTGGAATGGATTCATTCACAAAGAAATAGAAACAGTGCTGAGTAAAATAATATTTCATGATAAATGTGCGGGGTCCAAATGTATATTTTTTTAAATATGAAGGGAACACATCCCCTTCACATATATTTGTTGCGATGCCTATGACTAAACCCCAAAACACTGGCAAATATACGTTAGCGGTGGGTCAAAAACAGGTTCTGTAATTTCTAGAGTCATCAGCTAAACGTTGAATATATCAAAATACATTGTGGACATGTCGGACACAAGATAGATAAGTTAGAAGTAAGTTGCTCATAAGTTACACAACCGCCCAGCTGGTTTCTGACGTATGCCAACTTATGAGTAATGTACAAAACTATTGGCTGATATCAGCACAAGACAAACTTATGCCATTGTATATCAACTTGTGTGCCTTTTTTTTTCCATATGTTGGCATATGCTGATGCAGTGATACTGTGTGAGAGCCTCTACTTTTCTGCAGCTTTACAAAGCTGTAGTTCACTGAGATACCAGTAGAACCAAACTTGTTTGTAGCATCTGAACGACGGCCTTCATTAATTACAATCATGGGCCCCTTGCGAAGCCCACAGCAGGTGGAGAAGTGTACAATCAGCCTCAACAACACACAGCCCCTTGCTCAATGGTTCCTGTAACAAGATGCTGCTCATCTGCAGCCACTAGACATTTCATGAAAGTAACAGAATCGTAAAGACTGTGTGTGATGTGCACGAGCCTCTAAGTGAGCGTTAGTTTTCTTTTCCATTCGTCCCGTGGCATCTCCCGTCTCGCGTTGTTTGATTCTAGGAGAAAGAACGTTTGAAGTGAGTCTTTATTTGTATGCAGACAGACATCTCCTAAATATGAGATGCATCCAGAGCAATTTGGTCATGATTGGGAGAAATGTGAGTAATCTTTCACCCTGTGCATCTTACACATGATGGATTGCTGTTTCATGTGACGGAGGCTGAAGCATTGAAAAGTCAGTGTGAGGGTGGGAGATGTGCATCCCTGTGTGCAGCAGTGTGTCTCCTGCACGTGTAGCTGCGTGCACTCAGCGTCCGCTCTGCAGATACCCCCGTGTGATGGTTTCCGCTGTGTTTGTATTCTTGCCTCGGCAATCTGACATGCTGATTTGGAAGGGCGAGGCAGGTGTTACTGACACGGGCGCTGGATGTGGTTGTGGGAAACCAACGCTGAATTAATAAGGGCTGTTTTTTTTTGGATACATGTGCAGAAATTTAACCGTGTTAGATAACCTCCCATCGAGTCTCGTTGCTGTGCTCTGCAAAGAGGCAGCTTGCTGGTTTTGATTTATTGACTTTTCAAGTTTTCCAGAGTCTACACTCTGCCGATTTAGCGCAGAATTTAATTACCCTGAACGTACATATAATCAACCGGAACAACTGGTTCAATTCAGTGGTTCAAAGGTCTCTTAAAACACGCCTTGTCTGGCACACTCTGTATCTGAGCAACAATTAAAATCCAAACTATGTTCCCACAACACTTTTACACATTTGTATAGTTTCATGAAATACAAAATGATGTTTTAATCCTGAGTACAAGACTAGATATTTTAGGTTGATTTAAAGTGATGCTGGAACTGTAACAGATGCAGAAATACCATGTCCAAATGCTTAGCAAGTAGAGTTTAGTTTATGGTTTATTTGTCATATGAAGGTCAACACAAGGTCAACAATACAATGAAATGCTCAGGATGAGAAGAACCGTCTTGACTCACCCCCCAAAAAAAATACAAAAATAGTAAATAAATAAATAAATAACATGCAACAAAAGTACAAAACAAGGCACCAAAAAAGAAATATAACATCTACAGCAGCATGGTCCTGTTGGCAGTGTGCTTCTGTTAACAGCATTGTCCTATTAGCAGTAGGGCTTTAACAGACTACTTGAGTAATCTACACATCGATTCCTAGGACATCTATCGAGTTTTTTTAATTTCACATCGAGCATTCGTAGTGACGTCATCACGTCACAGTTGACTTAAATGAATCAACTTCCTGTTTGGAGCGCGTTGCGAACCGGTGTTACACCATATTCTGTGACTGCCGTATATTGTGACTATGGGGGGCGGTGTTGCATGCACTGTTGCAGGTCACAGAATATGGTGTAACACCGGGTCCAGTCGACCGAACCAGAACCA
>JARVGS010000001.1:27570575-27581224 GCA_031762315.1 Hypsolebias antenori | reverse complement strand
TGCCAGACAGAGTGAAGTCAGGGAAAGATAGTTTAGTGTCCTCTTTGCTCCTGACAATCATGATGTTACTCTTTTTTTTTTTTGTTTGTTTTTTTTTTGCTTAATCTCAAAATCCACTCCATATTGAGAGCAAACCCTGAACTTTTGCTGCAGACCAGCACTATACAGTATGGACAAAATATTACAAGATCGTCGGCATACATCAGGTGGTTGATGGTCCTATCGCTAACACGACAGCCAGTCCTACATTCATTCAACAGCTTAGATCAGGGGTCTGCAAACTTTTTCGATCAAAAGAGCCGTTTCTTCACTTACTAAACAAAATGTGTCCAGAGCCACAAAACCTGCTGCAACGGTCATTATCAACTGGTGGCTCATGGGCCACTTCAAATTTGTATGCAGGTTATTCACCCCTCCCCCACCCCAGTCATTGGGGGTGACTTCATAAAATAAAATTTATATAACATTTAATATTTTTATATTTTAGGGCTAAACAAACAAACACAAAAAAAAAGAGTATTCATGTAAACAAGTGGGGGTGGGTGGGATCATACCAATTTTACCAAATAAATGTTAACCCTGAATTCTGCATGTTTTGGTTTTAATTAGGTCTATCTATTTATCTTATCTTATCTCATTATCTCATCTCTTATCTATCTCATCTATTATTCACAATATTTCTTCTAGGTAACTTGTCTTAAATGTAATCCAAAGATTTTCTGGTGGATTTGACAGAACAATCCCACTTTAAGGCCTGAAGTTGGATAAGCAGCTATAGCTAATCATCATCAATTTTACTAATTTCATTAAAACATTTGCAGAAAAATGCAAAAAAAATGTACCATTTCTTTTTACTGCGAGTACAAAAACCAGTGACTTTTCATTTGGTCAAAGCTTCAAGGAGCCGCAGACCAAGGACCGAAGAGCTGCATGTGGCCCCAGAGCCGCAGGTTGCAGACCCCTGGCTTAGATAAATCATCCATATTTACATTTAAAAAAGCAAGGAGACAAAATGCTGCCTTGTCGCACACAATTACTCACATGAAAAGAAGAGAACAGATTTTCCCCACTTTACAGACTGGTGAGCACACCAGTACACTAACCTTCTTAATAAATACTTCCTCGGGTGTTATTAGCTAAATTGTAATTGTTGTAAACATCAGTAACTGGTGCATCAGATGTAGCGTTTGTGTTTGCCATCAATCACAACATCTGAAAGCGTTACTCGACCCAAAGCGGTTTTTTTTTTTTTTTTTTTTTTTTTTTTTGAATTGAGCGACAATTTTTAACTTGAAAGTAACGATCCAACAAAAAGATCATGTCCTCTGGACGGTTTCTTTTTGTTTTATCCGGAAGTTTAGTTACAAGTTCCTTTCTGCACACCTTTGGCTATTGTTGTTCTGCTCAGTGTGACTCTTAAATGTAAATAAGACTGAAGTAAACGCTCGGTACAGATCAGGTTTAATTCAGCACAGAGCAGTTAATTAAACTCCGGAGAGTTCGTTTAGTGAAAAATAAGTTGAAAACGAATGTGAAGATTCTGCAGAACGAGGGAGACGAACTACAATGGAACCTAAAATAACCCATTTGTAACAAACACACTAGAATAAGCACTTTACTAAGAATAGGACCACCACGGGACATTGTATGTGCTTGTCTGGAGTAGTGAGAGGAAATACACAAGAGACCAGATGGGAAAGCTGATAGATTTCATGCTGCAGTGTCTTGTTCCATGACACGCTCTTTTTCCTCCTTTCTTTATGTCTATGCAGTAAATAAGCAGCTGTGTCAGTCAACAAGTCGGAGAGAAATTTAGAAAACTAGACCGTTTGTTACGATGTTGACTTGTGGTTTTCTAAGCAGCAGTTTTAATTTACCAAAAGCAGATGAACAAACTGATCATGAATTTCCCTTTTGACATTTGCCCATTTGTCCTTTTTTTATAGGTTGTCATAATAAGAAGTACTTTCTTTTAGCTGTAAAGCTTTATGTGTCGAAAAATACATCAGTCAAAAGTCTGAGCATTCCTGCCATGTTTCCGATTCAGATCCCTAATGTTGGTGGGGGGAAATGGGAGTTAGACTTGTTGGTGAGACTCTAAAAGTGCAGTTCATCCATCCATTATCTTTTACCCGCTTCTTCCATTTTGGGTCACGAGGGTCACCAGTGCCATGTCCAGCAATCATTGTGCAAGAGGCGGGGCACTACACCCTGGACAGGTCTCCAGTCCATCACAGGGACACAGAAACAAACGAGACAACCATAGACAATTTAGAGTTACCAATCAGTCTAACATGCATGTTTTTGGTCTGTGAGAGGAAACCGGAGTACCCGGAGAAAACCCATGCATACATGGAGAGAACATGCAAACTCCACTCAGAAAGGCCCCCGGACGGGATTTGCACCGGGGCGACCAGCTCGCTGAGAGGCGGCAGCTCTACCAACCGCACCACCGTGCTGCCCCGTATGTAAAACTGATGGAGTAAAGGTGAAGTTGGAGTAAAAGTTTAGAAATTTGCATTCGTAAAATGTTTTGAGGTTTGAATTTAAAATGGCAGGAATCTGCTTTGAAAGAGGCCTCTTGTCTACTGCAGGTACTTGTAACTTAAAAAAAAAACTTTTATCCAGTCAACTTTAGGTGTAAAGGAGGAGAAAAAGACAAAGTAGAGTTGTTTTTGTCTGACTTGAGTAAATTGTTGAAAACGTGACTCTAAACCATTAAATTGTACACCTGTATGCATAAATCCAAAGGGAGACCCATACAGTGGAAACAAATGTGAAAGATAAAGTTGGAACGCAAAATCGGCTTCTCCAAACCATGCAGGGCATCGGGGGTGGGGGGTGGGGGAACATGTTAAGGAAACGGCAGATAGAACAATCAGGAAAGGAAAGATTGAAGTGGAATCTACAAGAGGTCCATTAGATAAAAGGTGTGAGGTCAGAGGCAGCAGCCAGAAAAAAAAAATGCCACGGCTGCTGGAACCTCCCCTGCAGGAGGTCAGTCCTCAGCTGCTGGAACTGACCCTGAAGATCCAGCACTGAGTTGCGAGTTTGTCTGCGCTGATCCCACGTTGGATTGGGGAAGGATTAGCTGGTCATGGAAGGACCTCAACGTCGTGCAGACAGTCCATAGATTTATGTGTCTTGGAGTGGTGATGTCTTGTTGATGGACTAACAGGGTCCTCTCTCAGAAGGGGGTAAGACATGCGTCAGAGTCCCCAGAACCCTTACCAGGGGCATCTGAAACCCCACCCTAAAGTTTCTGACAGTACTAGGAGGCGGTGCCAGATGTGCACACAGAGGTAAATGGACTGTACTTGTATAGTACCTTTCTGTCTGATAAAGATATTCAAAGCGCTTTACAACAATCTGTCATCATTTACCCATTCATACAGCACTCTACTAGATCTAGACAAAGATTAATCAGTGCTTTATTACATTCACACACCGATGGGACACACGTCGGAGGCAATGAGGGGTTCTGTGTCTGGTGGAATCGAACCCCTAACTCTGTGTTGGAGGACGACTGCTCTAACCACTCATCCACAGCTGCCCCTAAGAGGTCATTCATTAATGCTGAACATGATGCAACACTATACACCATCAGTCTGTACTCTCCAGTTTTGGTTCCACTTCAAAAGCAATAATCTCTGCTCTGGCGTTAAGGGCAGCTTAATGACAGTGGGTTTTATGTTTTGTTTGTTTTACCCTTTATTTATCCAGGTAGTCTCATTGAACCACGAGAACTCATTTTCAAGAGAGACCTGTTTTAGGGAGCAGATGGTGGGGGTTAAGGGCCTTGCTCAGGGGCCCATAGTGGGGTGAATGAGGGTGGAGGCAAGTGTGGGTGTTTCACCTTTTTCCACCCACATTTTTTTATGTTGTCAGTACCGGGGCTTGAACGGGCGATCTTCTGATCACAGGCCCACCGTCTCTAACCACTGCGCCACCACTCCCCCAGTGACAGTTAATGACAGTGTTGATGGTGAACCCGTATTCTGGCTGAAGCCAATCATCAAGTCATGGTATAAGTGTATATAAGTGCCATGTGTTGTCATCATTGTATGTTCCCATAATATGACGAAATTGGTTGTCTGCATTTAACCCATTGCACCTGAGATACACCCAAGTGGAGCAGTGGGCAGCTACGGAAGCGCCCGGGAGCAGTTGGGGACTAGGTGTCTTGCTCAAAGAAACCATGACATGTAGGAATGCCTGGAAGCCAAACTGCGACTTTCTGGTCCCAAGTCGGCTGCCATACCTCTACACCATCTCGGTATGAGGTGAGGTGTGGTGTTCGTACAGTTCCTGTGTCCAGACGACTTTGGCTCATTGGTTCGATTTCATATTTGTGCATATGATTGATCAGTAACGACAAAATTACCTGATGAGCCATCTAAGCATCAACTAAGCATCTAACCCAAAACCAGATGTTGGTGCCAAGGCAGAAGTGATTTTTGAGGTCATTTATTCTTGAGATTAGTCACAACGCTCTTAGCCAGTGTTGGTAATGGTCATTCTTTGGTTCCAGGACGACCTTTGCTCTGGTTTTCCAGGTGTTTATTCCACATGTTTATCAATGGCACACATCACCAACCAGACAGAACCTGATGTCCTTGTTCTGCAATGACGTGGGCTTTCATAAATGATGACGCATCGCTGAACCAAAGAAGACCAGAGAGGAACTCCATAGCGCTGACGTGAAGCACTTTGCCCAAAATATGTTAGGCATTCCCCTTTGTAAGTCCCGTGGCTGACTGGGTGCACATATCTGTCATCACTATGTCCCAACTTTGAGCCCTCACACTGGCCTAGCCTTGGCTGGTCCACTTTGGCCCCAGGCGTCTCCTCACACCTTTGGTTCATCACACTGAGATGATGTGGCGTCTCATATCCATTTGTAGGGATTTGTGAAAGGTTGCTTTAGTTAGACTGATTTGTTTCTAAAAATCTGAACCTCAGCTCAGCCGTGCCCCAGTTATCTTTGCATTCCGGGAAACTCCTTACTTCCCACATGTTTGATGTCCTACTGGGCATTTTGGCTATCAATAGAAGCATGTTGCCCTTCAAACTCGTTGACCGTGTAAATTGATCCTGATGTGAGCCAGTTCAAGCTGGTTTGTTAAATTGGGTTTACAATCTGCAGGAGAAGCGGTTTAGTCATATTACTATATTGTTTATCAGCCACAGGAGTATATAGCGGTATCCCATAACTGCTCCTCTGAGGCGTCACAGTTTATCTTGGGATTGTTGTCAGAAGGGACGCCTGCAAGCTGAAACAATAACTTCCGATCTCTTCGATGGCTCCTGCGCCGGCTCCTGCGCCGGCGCCTACGTCACTCGTAGTCGGTCCTTCTATTCTTTCATGTCAGCTTCCTGTCTTGTGTCGCGCCAGAGAGGGAGATTCAGTTGGCTGCAAGCCTAAAACCTGGAACGAGCAACGCAAACCCACAAAGTAAAATGTGCACTTTCACTGCCTCCAATACCACCTCCGCTCTGAACACCGTCGTCTCGCCTCGAGTCCTCTTTAATACCATGCGAGTTGATCTCTTACTTCCCATTTTTATTTACTTTAGCTTATCCTACGCTAAGTTGGATGCAGGAGTCGCTTTGACGAGACATCCCTGCCCCCGCACTCCCCACACATCCCTCACCCCCCACCTTGAACCTCTGCTCTGGTCATGAAGCATGGCTGAATGCACGTACCTTGTCTCCCTCTTTCTCTCATGTTGGCTCGGACATAAGCAAACAGTCCTCTGAGCAAACAGTGCAACAAAGCCGTCAACACCGTCTTCCTTTTAGCACAAGTGACAATGCAGACAGTCGACTTCACGCTGAACAAATAATTAGAGATCAACTTGGGTGGGGGCTGTTTCAGTTTCATAATGCATATCTTACATATATATATATATATACGGTACTTTAAATTTATTTCATTTGCATTTTTCTTTCAGTTTTAAAAATTTAGAAAAGGCATATAGATTCAGAAATCTTGTCTTCAAGGTACTAAACTGATAATATTTGTGGCTTTAATATTTCATTGCAGTTCTGACTATTACACACTTTTTCTTTTTTTGGCCTGGCACTTGTGATGTTTGTTTTTTGTGCAATACCAACAACTTTTTTTGTACTCACTTGTGAAATATAGCAATGCAAACATGTTAACTTTGGGATTTTTCACCGGAGTTTGCTAGAATTTGAATAAACCTGAGTTTGAATAGATTTGATTTAACCAGGTGAATCCCAGATGCAGATGCAAACATGCCTTTACTTCCTCCGACTCACTGAAAATCTTTAAGTAGACACCCCCTCCTGTGACACTGAGAGGACTTCCAGGAAGTTTCAATACATTTCCTTTACTCTGGCTCCACAGGAACTGTCGGGTTGAGGTGAAGACGTGACAAACATTTGTGCTGAATGTGCAGTGATTTAGTGCTTTGTTACATCTGCGGCAGGGGTGTCTAATCCTGGTCCTCGAGGGCCTCTATCCTGCATGTTTCAGAGGTTTTCCTGCTCCAGTACACCTAATTCAACGCAACAAAGTTAAAGTCAGGTCCTTTTGAAGGTTTCTTTTTTTTAATTGAAATGTTTCATCCAAAGGACTTCTTCAGTTCGAGGAGCCACAACAAACTCAGCCCCACAAGCAGCACACTTACATAGTGGGCCAACCAGTTTGATGGTGGTAAGATGATTTCTGGAATCCGCCCTCTTCCCCCATCAACTCCTCTGAGGCAGCCATGGCCATAGTGGTTCAAAACATCAAAGTTCATGCTCAATAATCCAGGTAAAAAATCCAACAAAGTTGCAGTGGGTATGTAGCTATTTGAAAGACAGGAAACAGTTTGTACAAATAAATGATGTAAGATCTAACCTCTGCAATATCACGTGGAGTTCCTCAAGGCTCTGTACTTGGAGCAAAGTTATTTATTTTAAATGTGAATGACTTGGTAAATGTGCCGAGGAGTTATGGACTTTGTTGGACTCCAGAAACTATCTTATCACCATCAAACTGGTTGGCTCACTATGTGAGTGTGCTGCTTGTGGGACTGAGTTTGTTGAAGAAGTCCATTTTGGATGAAGGACGAAACATTTCAACAAAAAAATGAAACCGTCCAGAGGACCTGATTTAACGTTGGAATTTTTTTTTAACCTGGATTATTGAGCATGATCTTTGATACCTAATTCAATGGTTAAATCATGTTCTGCAGAAGCCTGGGAGTCAATATTGGACACTCCTGATTTAAGGAATAATCCTTAATTCATTCAATTTGTTTCACATTGTTTGCTTTTAGCCTAAAACCTCCTACACAGTTAGTTTCATCTTGGTTTCTTGCAACAAGCATGTCTGTAAGTCTTAAGAAAAATACCGTGAGAATAGATTCATGCATTGCTTTGTTCTCTTGCAGAGACCTTGTTTGGATGACGAAAGGGTTAACAATTTTCAAGGACCTGCACCAATGCTGCTGCTGTTTCACAACCCAGTGGACACACACATTTTGTAAACCAAAGATGTCATTTTGTGTCACACAGTGACTCTTTCTGAACAACATGCTGGGTTTTGAGAGACCTGCTTGCATACATGTGTTTTCAAGAGAGTTTTAGGAAATGCCACATTGACCATTCGTGTTGTCTTAAAATTTATATTTCCCAGTAAGTTGTCATGCTGTGGCTTCTTTGTTGAGTATGTTCAAATGTCTCAATTTTACATGGGACTGTATTATCTGTATTGTTCATTTGATTGTATTTTGGAAATTGTAATGACAGAACTAGAAATTTTAGTTTTTGCCAAAAGCAACGATGGAGTAGAATAGTTCCTCCAGCCTAACTGTATTTTCTCTTCATGGTTATAAAGATTTAGGTTTTAAATTTTATTCAAACCCTTTGTTATAATGTGTGGATTATTTCAAACCTACTGTAGATGAAAATTGTCAAATGTATCAACATCAGTCTGACTACTACGATTTCCCTAGAATTAAAATGTAACTGTACACAGACCAACATTGAACAGTGGACTGTAGTTTGAGCCTGTGGCAGAAGAACCTGTCAAACATCTTCAACTCACACCTTCAGTAGGTCATCAACCACATCCCCGTGAAGTCAGAGGACTTTAAGTTCAAGTGGGATGCTGTACATTGTGGAGGCGGCTGCCTAAAGCTGTGGCCACAAAATTGTCTTCATCTCTCGTGGCGACCATTCTCCATGGAAGACCGCCAAGCTGATTAAGTCATATCTGCCCTTAGTTAGCTGGTAGGACTCCAGGGGCAGCTGAAGGGTGTCTGGTCACCCCTGGACACCTCCCTAGGGAGGTTTTCCAGGCCCCAACTGGAGGAAACCCAGGAGATGCTATTGGCTGGCTTGGTAACCCATTGGAGTCTTCCCAGAAGAGCTGGAAGAAGTGGCTGTGAAGAGAGGTATGGGCCTCCCTGCTCAAGCTGCTGCCCCTGAAACCTGACTCCAGAACAAGCATATGATGGATGGATTGATAAATGGGACCATAATTTATAAACTATTTTACTGTTCTGATATCAAACTCAAGTCGGTACATGCTGACATAAGATATAAATGTAGTCACCAAAATTGTACCTGCATTCAGATCCCCCTATACAGCTGCAGTATCTGCAATTTTTTTTTTAACCCAATCTTTTGGGATTTTTCATATCTTGTGTATTACATGCACTTAACTGATATGGTAACTATTTTTGCTCCTTTGCTTGACTAGGTTAAATTTATACATCTACGTTGGTTACCCTAGATTCTGAGTAAAAATTAAAGGCTTAGGAATCTCTTTGTTTCTTCAGTCAATTTATTAAACCTTTTCCTGTAGTTTATCATATAAAGCATCACTCATCTGTTTGACTGTGTTATCAGAGCATCAAACAAAAGTCAACATGCATTTCTAAACCACTTAACAGATGTAGACAAGTCTAATGCAACCGAAGGTGTTGACTTAAGCTACTTAATGCAAAGTATAAAATCAGACATAATTGGGTACCCTAAATCATACACATTTTGGGTTAATTTCAGTAGTTTTCCAATTTAATTGAAATTAATTTACATTTTTTTGCAATCAAATTTTTTTTTTCATTCGGTCTTAATTTATACAGTTTAGTTCACATTGAGCCTCAATGACTCATTTACAAGAGAGACCTGTTTCAGACAAACAAAAGTAGATGAGGAAAAGAGAGACTTGAGGGGAGGGGACGCAAAAAAAATTGTATCTCACTATGTCCTGGTTGGGGCACAGTGTGAAAATTGCAACAACAAAAAAAAAGACCTCACAGCAACATACTAACGACATAATACAATTAATTATGCATGAGACCGACAAGGCTATGAGTTGTCCATGGACACTGCCAAGAAGTTCAATAGTCCTGATGAGAGATGGCACACTGTCTATCAGCCGGCTCAGCTCTGATACAGATCCACAGATGTCCTCAGGAAAGGGGGAAGCAAAGAAGAGCTTCTTGTTCACGTAACCTCCAGGGGAAATTTGAGATGGCCTATTCAAGGCCAAGCGGGCAAGCCAGATTCAGATAACGTTTGTTTTGGGACAGGCAGGCCATGCTTTTCTCCACGAGAAGACAGGTCAAAGGGGAGCCCTCTTACCTGGACCAGACACTTGCAGCTGGATACACAATGGATTCCTGGGGGCCATGGAAGATTGTGTGTCTGACAGTGTTGTTGGTCAAGGATGTAGAAGATGTGTACGTCATTGGATTTATGATAAACAGGATTTCTGCTTTTTGGAGTTGACGATCACCTGGCTTATCGACAAATGTGGAAAATGTCATCAGCCATTCTGGCCTTGGTAAGGCTGTCTGGCATGAAGGAATGTACCGAGCAGTAAGCACTCAGACTCGACGCTGGATGGGCTGAGCTGTAAGCTGGACACAAGTTCTGAGAATCGCAGGCCACTTGCTGGAACTCACTCGTAGGAAGGAAGTGACCTTGGAGAAGGCTACAAGCTCGGCCCGGCAATGTGACCATGGCTGCTTGGAATTGCCACTTAGACGTACCAGCAGAACTATCAAGGCAGACACTAAAATCAAGCAGAGTCTGCCTGACCCCAAAAAATTGTGTTATCTGAATCTGGCTTCCCCGCTTGGCCTTGAATTGGCCAACTATCTCAAACTTCTCCTGGTTGTTTATGTGAACAAGAAGCTCTGCTCCCCCACTCTCCTACATGCTCCCATCTCGAGGACATCTGCAGACCTGTGTCAGAGTTGAGCCGGCTGATAGACACTATCTCCACCCCTTATCAGGACTATGGAACTTTCAGTGTTGACGGACAACTCATAGCCTTGTCGGCCTCCTTGTGCATAAATGTATTATGATGTCATCAGTATGTTGCTGTTTCGTGTGTTGAGGTCTTTTTTTTTTTTTTGCTATTATCACACTGTCCCATCTAGGACACTGTGTGAGATAAGCGGCTTCGGATGTTATCAGTCCATTTAATGGCTGTTATTAGTAGTTATCGTCCCCATATTTAGCGGTGAAACTACCCCACCTACCTTTAGCAGGTGTAAAGGCACGTTATTAGCGTTTTTATCGCTGATAATAGGCAGTGTGTCACTGGACTAAACCAGGAAGTGTTTTTTAATGTTTTTTTTTTCCAGCTTATATAACCTTTTTCCTAAACGTAACGTGAC
>JARVGS010000001.1:27554013-27564906 GCA_031762315.1 Hypsolebias antenori | reverse complement strand
TGAAACGTTTCTACTAAAAAGAAACTGTCCAGATGACCTGATTGAGAGTTATCAGATTTGACACCTGGATTACTGAGGATGAACTTTCTTTGCATTGGTAAACTGTTTATGTGCATTAAACATGCATGAAACATACATTTGAATGGTCGTTAAATGCTTTTTATGGTAAAATTGCATTATTTAGTAATATATTCCTGTAAAAAAAAGCACAAAGCTGAAAAATGTGCATGCCTTTTGAACACTGCAACTTAATGAGTCCTGCAGTTTGTAGAAAGTGTGGTTTGTGTAGCTGGGTCTGATCAATATTCCAAGCTTGAATGGCAGACAAATCAGTTGGATTCTGTTTCAACATTTCGATGTTGAGCGAAAACAAGTATTTTAAAATCACGTTTTGCACTTGCAGAAATGGACTCTTTACTGTTCACTGCTGGAAGGTTTCGGCTGGTCATTTAAACAGTGCACACTTTAAATGATCCAGATCCATGGTTCTCAAGCTGGTCTAATATGACTCGGAAGAAATGTTGATATGGACTTTTAAAATATCAACTAACTGCCCAGCGGCAGCTGAACTTTATTGGTAAAATAAAAAATGCTTAAGTAGACAAATTAAAAAAAACGTTCAGGCTTTGGACCAAGTTTTAAAGGATAAAACCTGCAGTTATACAAAAAACTTTAAGTTTATTCAGTCTTAGCTTAATATGTCTGTTACTTCAACCAATAATAGTTTGGGTCATAAATTGCTGCCAGTGGTATATTGTGTGTTGCAAGTTTAATTTTTTTTAGGAACTGCAGTTCTAAAGTCAGGGTTCTCCAACTTTGTTACAACTACATAACAGTTTGCAAAATTAAAATGTAAATATTGCACAGTCTACAAGTTCAGATCACAACGTAATGCTTCGTATGGGCTGACTGGGACTTTGCCAGTGGTTGTGACTCGTACAGTTCCATCAGCTGTGGCCGAGATCCACCCTTCAGGTTTCATTTGGCACATGTGCAGTGGGCACGCTCTCAGAACTTCAACCTACAAAGGGTTTTTGTGATTCTCAGGTTTAGGATGAGATTTCTCTTTTTGTTCTGTGAAAAGGTTAAATGTGTCCACTGATGTTCTCGCCCTGTATGTGTGTGGACGGAAGTTTTAAAAGATTTTTGGTTTGAACTCATTTTAAGTATTTTGCGTGGCTCGTAATGATCGTTAACCCTGAATAAATTAATATTTTCCAAAGGCTATAAAGTCTGAGAACAACTGACGGGCAAAGTGGTGGTAAGATGGGGGACATTAGAGAAATCCAATCACCTTTGGAAGCCTTTAGAATGACCTAGTGGAGGGTGTGATTGTGAAAGTTCACACGCTGCCCCTGGAAACCGTCCAAACCACACTGCTCTTGTCACGTGCAAAATCTTCTGCATCTACCACTTCCTGGAACACTGCCACGCAGCGGCTTACCTCATAAAATTACGTCTTCCAGTGGGAAAGACAATTTGTTTGATGCTGTGCAATAAATCTGCCAAAGTTGCACGTTTAATTCTCACTTTATCTAAAGAAGTTTAATTTTCACCACCTGAAAGTCACTGCAGTCTCCTGAGGAGATGTTGACTATTGATGACCTCTGTGTTAATCAGCCTAGTTCACAAGGGAAAATGCAATCCATGTCTGTTTCTTAAGCATGACCCATCAGATTGGAAAATTAAGGCCACTCAATGCGAAAGCTGATTCTGCAGGTTGTCGCATACTTCTGTCAGCAGAAACGTGCAAGAGGTTATCAGAAGCCGACCAGTCTGTGGGATTCCAGCAGAAAAAAGAAGGAAATTATGTCACATTGTTGTCGTCCCATGTGAAGGACCTGCTTCAGTTCACAATGTATACAAAGAAGGTATTCCATGAAACATGCATGTAGTGGTGATTTTGTTATCTGCCCTATGCCCCAGTGAACCACTTGTAAACTGCAAGCTCATGGTGGACATGACTCCGTTAAAATAGCTTGTATCAAATGTATCCTTAAATGTGGGACGGCAGTCTGCCATCCCAAAGCATCGGTCACATACCTGCAGGGATGCTTGCCATTATCTGAAGTGTTGCCACTTGTAGATTACTTCTCCCAATCTAAAATAGTAATGTTGCTTGTAGGCAGCTGATATTGGCAGACTGAGCTGTTAGCTTGTGGCTTGGCTTCAGTCCTGGGCTTTAAATTCCACCACCATGGTGAGAAAGTCACAACAAAGTGTTTGAGTGAATCCACTCTTTGGATTGGTGCATTCTCACGTAGGCAGTGGCAGAAAGGTCACAGATAACCCTCGAGCTGAGCCGCACGGTGTCGGAGCACGTGGGAAGGAGGTCATCTGTCAGTCTGTGCAGATACTTGGCATCTAGAATGACAATTTACTTGATACTAAATGGTTTGGCTCGATCATGAGTAAACTTAGGAGCAGCGAGGGAATTCCAACATTTGCTTTAGTGATAATGATTTGCAGGACTTGAATATGTTTAAAGTGCCACAGGTGGTCTTAGAACAATTACAAACACAGTTTTATTAAATAAATCAAGGTTCAAGGTGACTTTATTGTCATTTGCATGACATGTGGTCCATGAGGTGGAACGAAACTGTGCACTCAAGGACCCAGTTACATCCAAAAATAGCAAGAATATAAAGTATATTAAAAAAGTAACAGTATACATGGATATGAGGTACAATATATACACAAAACAACAATAATGATATAATGTAAATTTAGTGTGGGGAAAAAAATCTGGGGTTGCCACTTCAGAGCCACTGACATAGAAAGCAGGGATTTATCCCGAGTGAAATATTTTGTACAAAGTAGTTGGTACTCAATTTCTTCTGAGTATACAGCTTGTTTAGTGTTAATGAAAGAACTTTCATTGAATCTATGAACACATTTTATGATCACTAATAAGCAGATGCAATTCTGATCTTTGGCCGATAAGTTGCATATTTCATTACACAAGCAATATGATACAATATGATACAATATATTATGATACAATGATACAATAACGATACGATAATTTTATGATACAATATGATATATGATGCAATACAACATGATAATATATAATAATGATACAATGATGATACAACAATGACACAATACAACATGATACAACACACTGATACTGATACAATAATGATACACTGATGATACAACAATGTTACAATAATGATACAATAATTATACGATACAATAATGATTCAATGATGATGCAATAATGATACAATACAATATGATATGACACACTATGATACTGATACAATAATGATACACTGATGATACAACATTGTCACAATAATGATACAATAATTATACGATACAATATGATATATGATGCAATACAACATGATAATATACAATAATGATACAATAATGATTCAATGATGATGCAATAATGATACAGTACATTATGATATGACACACTATGACACTGATACAATAATGATACATTAATGATACAACATTGTTACAATAATGATACAATAATTATACAATACAATATGATATGATACAATATGATAATGATACAATACAATATGATACGATACGCTATGCTAATGATACAATAATGATACACTGATGATACAACAATGTTACAATAACGATACAATAATTATATGATACAATATGATATGATACAATACAATATGATAATTATAAAATAGTGATTCAATGATGATACAATAATGATACAATACAATATGACACACTATGATACTGATACAATAATGATGCATTGATGATACAACAATGTTACAATAATGATACAATAATTATACGATACAATATGATATGATACAATATGATAATGATACAATAATGATAGAATGATGATACAATAATGATGCAATACAATATGATACGATACACTATGACAATGATACAATAATAATACAATAATGATATGATAGGATACAATAATGATACAGATACAGACAGGGATAAACATGTTGGTACTCTTACATCTCATTGGAACTTTATTTTGTGGAAAAAAGATTCAGGTAAAAGCAAATGTCTAACATTAATAATATCTAATGGCAATATGTTTGTTTAGATAAACTACTATTCCTTACATTTGTCATGTTTCAAACTAAATTTTTGATCTTAATTAGTATTAGGTGCCTTCAAGCTTTTCATCAGTCTTTCAGCCTATTTACTGAAAACCATCATGTCGCTGTGTAATTTGATATTCAAGGATTCAAGGTTCTTTGTCATTCACATCACATGTGGTACATGAGGTGGAACAAAACTATGTACACAGGGTCCCAGTTACATCCAAAAAAAATACAAATTGTAAAGAAAAACAGTACCGTAACAAGATCCAAGACATGAATTAAGAAATGCGCTAAACTAAGTACGATTAACATCTGATGACATGGTTGTGTGCATCACATTGAACATGGAGCAGAGAAAGCAAATGTGAGAGCTGTCTGAAGAGCCCAGAAAAAAGATTATAGATATTGTTAAAAAAAAGGCTGTAAGCTTGTCTCCAAACTGCCTTATGTTCCTCTGACCACTGCTGCCAATATTATTTAAAAGTACAAGGTTCATCGGACTGTAGCCAACCACTCAGGATGTGGACGCAAGAGAAAATGCAACCCCAGGCTGGTCAGATGAATAATGCAGATGGTAAATAAAGAGCCAAAGAAACCGAACACAATATTTCATGAACTTTAGGGCCAAAGTACATCACTTTCTGATTGCACCATCCATCACATTATAAATCATGATAGATTTTATGGATGAAGACTCAGGAGGCTCCACTGTTGGTAGGAAATAAAATGAAAAAGTCAGACAAGAGTTCTCCAAAATGCATGTTCGCAAGCCCCAAAGTGTCTGGAAGAAATTTCTCTGACTGATGATAAAACTGGAGCTTTTTGGCTCCAGTCGCATCAGTTTGGTTTTGTGTTTTATTATTATTATTGTAGAATGGTACTGACAAATGTAGCCACGCCTATACACAAGCAACAAAACCCAACGAAAGAAGAGACAATTGAGACCTTCTAACAGACTCATCTGATATTTCAATAGATCCAATGTGTGCATCAGTGAATCTGTTCAACCTGGTCAAATCATTAGTGAGTTCACATCGGGAGTGTATTTCTTTCTTATTTGCCCCACATTGCAAGAACACAAGGAGTGAAAGTGCTCAGGGGAAAAATTTGACTGACATAGTGGTAGTAATAATGCACAGTGACTTGTAAATGGTTATAAAGTTGTTGATTACTTCAGCGCTAAAGCTATGTACATAAATCATTACGGTAAAGGTCCATGAAACATTGCGTAAGTCACATGCGCTGTTCCATAAACAAAAGTCAATGAGTCACCTACAAGCGCCTTCATGACACTGGCATTGCAAGAGGGGGGCACGGAGGTTAAGCTGATTATACGTTTGACCCCTGCAGGCTCTGTAGTAATTTTCTCTTTGTGATAGCAAACCTGCAACAAGAATGTAATTTTTAGGACCATATCTTTCGGGGCAAGCTACTCCAGAGTCTGCGACTCTTAGTTGACCTGTATCTGCTGCTTTGTCATCTGGACCTTTTCTCGTGCTTTTAGCGTCACGCAGACAGGCTGCCGTGAAAGAGTGCATTCAGCATGTGGCAGCAAGAGCGAGGCTGTGGGCCCACATGACCCAGAGTAAAACCTCTGTCCAGTGATACTCCAGGCAGAAGGCTCAAAGCCTTCAGAGGATGTTACAAGTATCTTCCATCTTTAAGATAAGGCTTGAAGTGATGGTTGTCTTTCTAAACAAGGTAGACTAATGTCCCTGTGGAAGCCGAGATTCAAACAAGGTCCTTCCTGCGCTGTCGTGGTATTCTGCTCATAATCAAAGAGATTGCGTGGTTCTTTAAAAGGAAACTGCTTTATCATGCTGAATCATTCCTTCATGCTGTCTTTACATGTTGCAAACACAAAAAAAAAAAACCCACGTGTGTGTTTGTGTGTGGGGTGGGGGGTGTCTGACGGCTACAAAACTGCTTGTGAAATACTGATCTTTGAGCCGCAATCACGCTAAGGGAAATATTGATGGGATGCTATAGGAAGACTCCTATCTACAGAAACATGCACATAGTTTAGTTCTTTCAGGCAAATACTTTAGTTTATTTAGTTATTTACAGTAGGGGAAATGTTTATTTGACCCCACTGATTGTGTAAGATTTCTCACCATGAGATTGCCATGTGATTTCTTATGGTAGTTTCTTTTTAATGGAGAAAGACATCCATTCATTCATCCATTATCTTTTACCCGCATCTCCCTTTCTCGGGTCATGGGGGTCACTGGTTCCCATATCCAGCAGTCACTGTATGAGAGGCAGGGTACACCTCTGGACAGGTCTCCAGTCCATCACAGGGACACCCTGGACATGTTTGCAGTCTATCACGGGGACACAGAGAGAAAAACGAGACAAACAATCACTTAATCTATCAATTTAGAGTTATCAATCAGCCTAACATGCATGTTTTTGGTCTGTGAGAGGAAACTGAAATGTCCGGAGAAAACCCATGTATGCACGGAGAGAACATGCAAATTCTACCCAGAAAGGTCCCCAGCCGGGATTTGATCCGGCGACCTTCTCTCCGAGAGGCAACAGCTCTGCCAAACTGCACTATCACATCATATATCAAACTTGCTATTAGGAAATCATTGGGTGTAATACATATTCATTGTCCAAGTGAAACATGACCGTGCACTTTGTGGAGAAACCTTCATTACCAGGCACAGCAGTAAGGTTATTCCTGTAGTTGGTCTTGCAGGTTTGCACACAGCTCAGGATGATTTTGTCCCACTACTCTTTATAGAAACTGTCTAAATCCATTAAGGTTTCCAGGCTGCTTCTTGGTATCTTAAGCCTGGTTCATTGGTTCAATGCGGTGAATTTGACCGACACTCTTAGCTGGAAAACAACTTCAATACATGATTCCTCTTTTGTGCTTGACCATGGAGATGTTCTATGGGTCATACTCAAGGTTTCTCTTCCTCCAAACATGGCGGTTTGATTTGATGCTAAAGAGGTCAATTTTTATGTCACTTAACCATAGAACTTTTCACCAAACCTTCTCTGAATTAATGGATGTCCACTTACAAAACTTAGACATGCCTGTTATTGTGCCTTCTTCACCTGGTGGACTTGGTGGGTTCTGGAAAGTGTAGGTCTATAATGATGTAGCGTCACCAATGGTGTTTTTTGGTGACTGTTGTTCTGTTGGCTTTCAGATTATGGACTAGCTCCTCCGGTGTAGTTCTGGGCCGACTCCTCAGTTTTCTCCATTCTCACACTTTGAGACAAAGTCTTGCATGAATCTCCAGACCAAGGATGATTGATGGTCATTTTATATATTAATAACCTCAACAGACTTCACCTTTGCCAGCGAGCTGAGTACCAGTAGAGGAGAGTCAAGGTCATAAACTGGTGTTGAGTTCCTGTGTTTGTGTGTCTGTGTGCAGGACTGTTTGCCTTGCTGTTGATAGTGTTGGAGTGGACTCGTCCAGGCCTACTATCCCCACTGAGGCCCATCTGTGACCTGAGGGTCCTGAACCATTTCATCCAGGAAGCACGAGACGCAGAAGTCGCTATGGTGAGAGGAAAATGTATGCAAGAAGAACCAGACTAAATGCATGGGAAGAGTGTTACAGTTATCGTGACCCTTGGATAATCCTTGTTAGTTGTTGTGATACAGTTAAATATGTTAGCTCTGAATATTGTCGTTGTTAATTTTCTTTAGAAGTCATGCAGGGAAGGATGTGACCTGTCTGTCTCTGTACCCCAAACCACTGTCAACTTTGATGAGTGGGAGAAGAAAACTGTAAGTTGCTGAAATCAATCTGTTCAACAGAAATCTGTAGAGTTTAGGTCAACTAAATGGTGTTGTACAAGTTTGTCTTATTTTAGTGTGTAGTCTTTGCATGTATTACTTTTTAGGAATTTCTAGATATCACTGCCATTGCCTGAGTTGAGTATTTTTTTTTTTTTCGGACCAGTGACTCCAGTTAATTTCTAACGGAAGAGCTGATTACTTCCCACATCCTTTGATGCTTATCACTTCCAACGCTCTGCCTCTGTTTATCTTTTGGAAAGGCTTTGGAGCAAGCTCAGGAAGTTCAGATGGGCTTGTGGCTTTTACAACAGGCCTTCAGCTTACTACAGACATCGATGACGGACGCAGAGCTGAACAGCCACATAGACAACACCATAAGAAACCTGCTCAGCATAAACGCCGTGCTGCGAAGCCTCAGCATTCAGGTGAGTCTGTGCGTCTTTCAGGTACAAGCTCAGCTGAAAAGGTTTGCCAGTTGTGGTTTTGTCAAAAATAAAAGTCTGCATTTGAGGAAAAAACAAAGTCTAAAATGCTCCATTAAGCACCTGCGTGGTGACGCTCAGAAAAAACCTGTAGGTAACAACGTGCACAAAATGCACACCTCTCCATTGGTTAAGCACAGCAATGAGCTGATCATGATTTGGGTATGTGTTGCATGGATTCAATATGTGAGAGCAATTATTAATGGGATTTTTGTATTTAGAATGACAGGATTAGTCAGATTTTTATTCCTCCTGAGTATTGCGGTCTCAGAAGAAGTTGGTTCGTGCTGACGCATGAGCTACTTTGTCCCTTGATCTGAACCAAGATGGGGTAGAGGTACGGCAGCTGACCTGGAACCAGAAAGTTGCAGTTTGACTCCCTGCCATTCCCACATGTCATGCTGTTCCTGTGCAAGACACCTAATCCCCAATTGCTCTCCGGGCGCTTACATAGATGCCCACTGCTCCACCTCAGTGTATCCCACATGTGATGGGTTAAATGCTAACTAATTTCACTGTTGTATGGGAAAATATAGTGATGGCAACACATAGAGCACTTCACTTATAATTTCTGGTTTTCCTGAGTTGTGTAGGTGTTAATGACCATCATGTAGACAATAATGGAACCAGCGTATTCAGATCGTTGTCTGACAACTTGGCTAATATCGCTCTAATCACAAGTTGCAAAATAGTCCGGATGCACTGCGTCCGTTTGCCAGACTTGAATCTGCGGTTTTGTAGCTTTTCTGCATCTCGGTATTGTTGTCGGCTTAGAGCAGAAGTGTGGTCTGAGTTCTTTAGACGGTACTTTGTAACCCTCCGTTGTAACCAGCGACTTGTAATATTTACCTCTTGTTGTTGATGTCACACAAAGTTCACCTCGTTGGATGCTACTGGAGCTTTCGGCATTTCTGTTTGTACAGAAGGATGTTTGGCTCTCCAGCTTTATTGTTGAGTCAGAGATGTTCCTTTGGAGCGAAGTTTTAGTCAAAACAAAAACATTGCAGTCTCTTATTGCTGTGTAATTGCAGCCATAAATAATACACAACGGCATGCCGCTTCCCTTATTTAGAGGGCATCTCGGGTCTCAGTGGAGGAAGTATTAACCATCCATCCATCCATCCATCCATTGTCTTCCCCACTTCCTTTCCGGGTTGCTGGGGGTCACTAGTGCTCATATCCAGCAGTCACTGTGTGAGAGGCGGGGGACACCCTGGACAGGTCGCAAGTTCATTACAGGGTCACAAAGAGACAAACAACCATTCACACCTAGGGACAATTTAAAGTTACCAGTCAGCCCAACATCATGTTTTTGGTCTGTGAGAGGAAACCGGAGTACCCAGAGAAAAACCACGCATGCACGGAGAGAACATACAAACTCCACCAAAAAAGGCCACCGACTAGGATTCGATCCCAGGACATGCTTGCTGAGAGGCATCAGCTCTACCAACTGAGCCACTGTGCCATCCGAAGTATTAACCATGTGAAAAAAATAGTACTGACTATGGTACTGTACTGTACTAATAGTACTGGTACAAAAGACTTCTTCAGTCTGAGGAACTGCAATAAACTGTCTTATAAATAGCACATTCTCATAGTGGATCAACCAGTTTGCTGGTGACATCCAAAACTAGCTGGACCATCAGCTTAACCAACTGTTAATGCCCTGATGGTCGCTTGCTATTCACAGAGGGCTGAGTGATACTAGCAATAACAGCATAGCGAAGAAGTCTTTGGGATAAAAGACAAAATGTTTCAATAAGAAGAATCTGTCCAGAGGATCCGACTTTACTTTGTTAGATTTTTCTACCTAGATTATTGAGCATGCATCAGGAAACGTTGCTTATTGTGTAAGTTGTAAAAAAAAAAAAAAAAAAAAAAAAAACAAACCTGGCCCTTTTTGTAAACCAGATTATAGGAACTAAGGTGTCTGGTTACATGGGAAGACAATCCTCCTTTCTGCCTTTTGTGGCATTTCATAGCTTCTGAGTGAGAATATATGATTTTAGTTGAGGTTATGTTCCTATAAATTATTCTGATTGGTTGTTTCCAACAGAATCTGTGCAGGTTTTTGACACTTCACCAAATACCAGCTTTTTTAGGAGATTTTTTTGGATCATATAGAAAGAACACAAATATTTATGAGGAAAGGTATGGCCACTTTTTCATTTCTAGGGTTTTATGGGGCCACAATAAGAATGTTTTCCCTGATTCTTCAAAAGGAAATTGTTCAAATGGCCATCGACTGCAGCCAAGACGCATACTGTTGATCCGCAGAATGGATAACTGATCTCTCCCTTAAACCAGGTCATTATTTGTTAGTATCAAAGTTCTATGTGTTTCATTAATCTGAATGGTCTAGAGTTCAAATCAAACAAGAGTTAACTGAATGAGGTCCGTGCACTACAAATTTGGAACAAGTGTGAAAGGTTACGTTGGAGTGTAAAATCTGATTTTCCAAACCATACAGGGCATCTGATGAGGGTCATCATGTTAAGGAACTAGCTGACAGGACAATCAAGGGGGGGGGGGGGGCGATTGTTTAGCCATTTGTAGATATACAGGAGTATTTTGAACTGGA
>JARVGS010000001.1:27487349-27504658 GCA_031762315.1 Hypsolebias antenori | reverse complement strand
TTTTCCTTCCTTATTTCCTTCCTTCTTTCCTCATTTCCTTCCTTCTTTCCTCATTTCCTTTTTTTCTTTCCTTATTTCCTTCCTTATTTCCTCATTTCCTTCCTTCCTTCTTTCCTTCCTTCTTTCCTTCCTTCCTTATTTCCTCATTTCCTTCCTTCCTTCTTTCATTCCTTCTTTCCTTCCTTCCTTCCTTCTTTCCTCATTTCCTTCCTTCCTTCTTTCCTTTCTTCTTCCCCTCCTCCTTCCCTGGACAGGTCTCAGTCCATCACAGGGACATGTGGAGACAATCAATCATTGACTCTCATCTAGGGACAGTTTAGAGTTACCAGTCAGTCTGACATGCAGGTGTTTGGTCTGTGGGAGGAAACCCATGCATGCACGGAGAGAGCATGCAAACTCCACCCAGAAAGGTCCCGGGCCAGGATATGAACCGGCGATCTTCTCCACCGTGCTGCAGTTCTGTAATCCGACTAGCAAAATGTTATTGTCATAGTTTTACACTTGAGTTCCAGGTTAAGGGAAAGAAACTTGCACAAATGCAAATAAACTGGTAAAACAGCCGACATCGTGATGAAGTCCAGGTCCATCAAGCTTCAGTGTTTTTATCCATGTTGGAAAAAAAGACATTCTGTATTTTGACAAAAGTTCCCTAGAGTTCCTTTGATGTTGGCCACTTGCTTTTTAAACTTTAAACCTCGTTTGCGTCCAAGACAATGTTGTTTTTCGTGTTTTTTTCTAAAGCCACACATCAAACCATGTGAGGGTTGTGAAACGTGCATTTCTCCTTTTCCTTGTGTTTTAGAAGGGAGGGAAGGAGACGATCCTGGAGGAGGAGCTGGACTTCAAGGGCATCGAGGAGGAGGAAGAGGAAGAAAACCTCCCTCATGTAGAGAGGAAGAACTCTGAAGGGGACAAAGATAAAGGTGAGCAAAACAATCGTTTTATTGTTTCGCTCACTTTACGTATTCAAGAATACGAACTAATGTTTTTGTTTACGAAGCGTTCACTCTGCTGTGATGCATTTTTCTTTTGTACATTTTTCAGCATCTTTCTCGTTCCACATTTTTGTTCTATTCCAACAAATCAAAATGTTCGGCTCTTTCAGGACAATCCTGCTGTGACTTTTGGTATTGGTGCAATTTTAGCTTTTTGAAAAATTTAGCCTTTTCTGCCAATTTTATCTCATGGAAAATGAATTGAGCTCATTTTCCATCCTTCAAATCTTTAGCTGTGTTTACAACCTTTTCACGTTTTGTTCTGCTTCAGCTTCTTTCAGCTTCCTTCTGCAAATTTAAACTTTTTCAGCTACTTTCAACGTATTTCAGCTGTTTTTGTGCTTCTTTCAGATACTTACTGCTAACTCCAAATTTTTGTGCTTTTAACTTTTTTCTCCTGGTTTCAGATTGTTTGTACAACTTTCAGCTTTTTCTGCTATTCCAGCTACTTTTTAGCTGTTTTATGCTAATTTTAGCTTGTTCCGCTAATTCCACATTTTTTTTGCACTCATTTCATCGTTTAGCCAAATTTAGCAAAAATGTGCCCTCTCCACTTCCTTCTAGTATTTTAATATTTCTAAATGAGTCTTCTAGGCTCAATGTGACTTATCTGTCTAAATAAAGGTTGAATTTCTGCCTTTTTAGCTGCTTTTCAGCTGTTTCCCCCCAACCCCCGATAATTTCCACTTCTTTGTTCTTATTTCTGCGTCTTCCAGCCTAACTGGGCAGACGTGTTCTTTTTGCTTTCTACTGCAAACTTAAGCTTGTTCTGCCGTTCCAGCTAACTTATTAGCCTTTTTTTAGGTAATTTCAGCCGTTTTCAGATAAATTCAAGCTTTTCATGTTAAATTTTGCTACTTTCTGCCTAATTAACATCTATATGCTAATTTCAGCTTGTTATGCTCCTTTCATTTTTTTCTCTGCTAGTTTCAGTTATTTCAGCTCATATGAAGCTGTTTTATTCCAATTCTAGCTTTTTCCGATAATTCCAGATTTTTTGCAGTAATTTTCACTTTTTGTGCCAATTTCTGCTTCTTTCAGCCTAATTGGGCAAACGTGTTCTTTCTGCTTTCTTCTGCCAACTAAGCTGGTTATAACTTTTCTGCTATCTTTTTACCTTTTTATTTATTTATTTTACTTATTTCAGCTGTTTTCAGATAAATTCAAGCTTTTCATGTTACATTTTGCTTTCTGCCTAATTATTATGCTAATTTCAGCTTGTTATGCGCCTTTCAGTTTTTTCTGCTAGTTTCAGCTTTTTCTGCTCTTTCACCTACTATTTCGTTCTTTTGTTGCCAGTTTTTAGCTTTTTTGCCAATTCCATATTTTTTTTAAGTTCATTTCAGTTCTTTCCGCTCCTTCTCGTAGTTTAAACTTTTTGCCTTTTCAGCTACATTTCAGCTAATTTTGATAATTTCAGCTGTTTTTTATTTTAAGCTAATTTTTTGTGCTCATTTCTGCTTATTTAAACCTAATTCAGCAAATGTGTGTTCTTTCTGCTTTGTTCTGCTAATCCAAGCTTTTTCTTCCATTTTAGCTACATTTCAGCATGTGTTTTTAGGTAGTTTCAGCTGTTTCTCAGCAAGTTCTTCAGCAATAAGCATCTGCACTGCATTTTTGCAGGAAATGCAGTTTCTCTAGTTAATTTATTCTTTTCTTTTTCAGAGAGCAAAGACGTCATGTGTTCTTCAGGGGAGGACACGATGAAACCAGCATCACCCTCCTCCTCCTCTCCTCCAGCCCACGGTGCCCCTCCATCACTGGAACCTGGGAACGGTGCTCAGCTGATGGAGAACTCTCATGTGAACAACAGCCACTCTGTGAAGACCAGCAGCTCACCTGCAGATGGTAGGATTCCCATCAAACTCTGGACTGGACCATGCTGGACCTTCACCCACGTGCAGTTTGCACACGTCGTAAAAGAATAATTTACATAAAAAAACTTGATTTTACAGCTCGAGCACGCATCTCGTTTTGAAGCTTGTAGACTTCTTTGCATGCGAGACGTTTAGTCACAGATTATGTTTTGGTTCAACACAGAACATGTTTATCTCCAGTTGTTTAACATCTTGTTGACTGAAGCTGCTGTTGAAGCTGGATCAGGTCCAGAACCAGCAGGCGGCGCCGCTCCTCAAACAGCAGGACTAAAAATAGGACCCATTGCTTAACCCGTTGTTCTTGTTGTTTCTGTGTCAGACTTGGCTCCCATCGGGATCTCCAAGGCCCAGTTGAGCACCCCCACCCCCAGCGCTGCCGTCACCGTCTCCTCCTCCATTCTACCTCCCCCACCCTCCTCCTCTGCTGCTCCTCTCCTCCCTCCTTCAGGAGGAGACACCGAGGACGATGAAGGCATGAAGCACCTACAGCAGGTTGGAACAGCAGCCGCATCTATAGATTATTCTAAATTATGCAGACACTTCATACATTTATGGAAGTTCAACTATTTTCCTGGAAAATTGTTGCATTTTCACAAAAATATTAATTCCAAAGATGTAAAATTACACAGTTTATTGCAGACTTTTGTTTAGTTCGACTCTTCTGTTTGCTTTGTTTTCCCCGTTGCACTAATAAAAGCAGAATATTTAGAGGTTTTTTTATTTTTTTTGCGTCAGTAATTTAGTCAAAAGTCCAGCGAGTCCCGCTGCAGGACGGTGGGACTTTGGGTCAACATGTTGCTGTTGCTAACACTTCACTAAGCTTTGCTCATTACAACAGAGTCTAGTCTCCTGTTTTCACAAAACGCAAGATAAATATTTTAGGTAAATAAGAATATTTATATGTGCATATTAGATGAGCTATGGTAATAGATTTAATAGATCCCTGGGGGATTATTGAGCATGCATCAGGATGCTATTTGTTTTTTTTAACTGATTACTAACGTGCACAGCATGCAAAAGCCATTAATAATGCAATGTTTTGATAGTGAAAGGTCTAGCACTTAGCAAGATGGCAGCCACAAACCACTTCAGTATGTTTTGATTTCAGTATTAAAACCCTTGTGGGGCTACGGTTAGGCCTGTCACGATAAACAATAAATAATCGATAAATGAAAATTATCAGCCTCATTTTCATTTATCGTCTTTATCGTTTCTTTGTCTCTTTCTACTGAAGACACTGGATGACAAAAGGCTCAAATCCAGTGTTCTTCATTGATCCCTCCCTTTCTCTTTAAAAATCTGTTTTAATTGTCCAAAATCACGTTTTTGGATTGTTAAAAGCAGCTAAGCTACGAGCTAAGCTAACAGGCCTCAGGAAAAAAAAAAACCTCCGTCTTTTCGAAGCTTCAGACTTCATGGTTGAAAACCTGTGCCTTTGTGTAAAAAGTTTGTTTTTTTTTCTCTGCAAAAAGAAGCCGAGAACTTGTTTACTGATTTTTATTTATTTATTATTATTAAAAGTTTTGCGTGAAAAATGCTATGTTAAAGAGCTCAAACCACACCGAGCGTCCGCCCTTTGAGAACCGGAAAAAGAGACAGTCCATGTCACGTCAAGGGGCCTCCCTCCCATTTTTCTTTAGAGACACGCTGCTCGCTCCCTCACTATCCATCCTTTGGTTCAAACGGTCTAAAGGTACCACACACAAAATAAAATTAACCAACATTTCTTCTTACATTTGGCAATAATTACTAATTATTGTCAAATTTCAAACAATATTGTTTATCGCGATAATTTCTGAGACAATCGCCCAGCAATTTTTTTTTTTATCGTGACAGGCCTAGCTACGGTAGCTTGGTGGTCAGTGCTGTGGTCTTCTAGTCCTGAGGTTGCAGGCTCGAGTCCAGGTTGCGTCAAGAACGATACCCGGTTTAAAACATTTTCCAAATCTTTCATGGGAGTTTGCTCGTTGTGGCAACCCCTGAAGAAGGAAGCAGCCGAAAGAAGCTTACAATTATTAAAACTTTGATCTTTGTTGACCTGTGCTGCAGAACTGTACTGGATGTTGTGCTTCTTGAAGTGGAACTTTGGGTTTGGGGGACACACGACAACGAATGTTTGTGTTTTAATGTAGGAGGCAGAGAAGATGGTGGCGTCACTGCAGGACACCTCTTTGGAGGAGGAGTGCTTCACCCAGGCCCTGCAGCAGCAGGAGAGCAGGAATACAGCTGCTGCTCTGCCTTTATCTCATGAGGCTGCCATGAAGTGGTTCTACAAGGACCCGCAGGGCGAGATCCAGGGTACCCTTCGGCACACAAACACCTTACACTGAAACACCTGGCCGAGTTCAGCAATCTGCATCTGAGGTAAAGAAATTCAGCATCTTGTCTGTGTTCACTCCATCGTCAGGCCCGTTCACCACGGTGGAGATGTGCGAGTGGTTCCAGGCCGGCTACTTCACCATGACACTGCTGGTGAAGCGGGGCTGCGACGAGGGCTTCCAGCCCCTGGGGGACGTCATCAAGATGTGGGGCCGCGTGCCCTTCGCCCCGGGGCCCTCCCCGCCGCCCCTGCTGGTGAGACAGCTCCCACCAACGCAGCGCCCGCAGCCCAACCGGGGGCCCGCCGGGACTGTGAGTCAGACCTCAGCCGATCTAGAGGATGGGGTGGGGAGGATGGAGATCAGAGGGGGAGATATTAGATGTGCTGTGATAATGGATTTAAAGTCACTTGATAAAAATAAGATGTGTTTCCTTTTTTTTTTCCATAAAAAAATGTATGTTTCTGAAGGAAAATGTGCAGTTATGTCAGTTTTGTTTTTGATATGCATTTGTCATTATAAATAATTATTAATTCAGGGGTTCCCAACTCTGGTCCTTGAGGAACACCATCCTACATCTTTTAGTTGTTTCTCTGCTCCGACACTCCTGATTTGAATTAATGAGTGATTTAACAGGCTTCTGCAGAACATGACGAAGTAATTAAATCACTGAATCAGGAGTGTTGGAGCAGAGAAACAAATGAAACGTGCAGGATGGTGTTCCTCAAGGACCAGTGTTGGGAACCCCTGCTTCAAGCAAGGCTATTGTTGACAGGGTTGTTTACATGTGGAGTTTATTGATGTAAAATGTTTTGTCCTGACTGATTTCTCACCTTATTATTATTATTATTATTAAAGGGGAACCTGGACCAGGAGCGTCTGAAGAAGCAGCAGCAGGAGCTGGCGGCCGCAGCCCTTTATCAGCAGCTCCAACAGCAGCAGCAGCTACAGCAGCAGCAGCTACTCCAGCTCATTAACAGGTACAGAAACGGGTGAACCCGGAGAGTTTAACGTGTTATTCTTGGGTTCTTTTGACGGTGTGTGGCTGCCCCTGTAGGTGCAGTGAGCAGGGTATAATGCCTTCGATGAACAGGTCGATGTCAGTGCCAGATACAGGGTCCATGTGGGACATGCATACCTCAGCTTCACAGTCGTCAGGTACAGTTTAAACCTTTGTTTTAACCCATTCACAAAATGTCTCATCAAAACCCCCAACAGAGCGTAAACCTTCCGTTTCCATTCAGGCAGTGAAGCCAGTCTTTGGGACTTAACAATGAATCCTTCTACTCAGGGTCCAGCTCTTGAACTGCTTCAGAAGGTCAGTTCGCTTGAGCCTCAGCTGGTTATTTTTTATTTATTTCTCTTGTGGAAACATTTTTAATTTGGTTCAGGATGGATTTTTAAAAAAAACGTTGTGCTAAACTTGAGTTTGTTCGTTTGACATCACGCTCCCAGCAAATCCAAGAGAGGCGTGACGCTGAACTCAGGGCGAAGCGGGAGGAGGAGGAGCGTAAGAGGAGGGAGGAGCGTAAGAGGAGGGAGCAGCAGGAGGAGCAGAAAAGGAGGGAGGAAGAGGAGATGTTCAGACGCAAGCAGGTGAGATGGATGAAGAAACTCGGCTTTTCATTTGATCCCAAACGACCAAAGAAGCGTTTAGCTTCTAGAGACTGTTTCACTCCTTTCTATGTTTTAGCTGTGGGATTGGTAATTTTGACTGTTAATATCTTAATTTAGCTTTTGGCTATAGTTTAGCTAATTTTAGCTTTAAGATTTGGAATTGCTATCATCAGCTTCTACCTACTGTTTTGTTAATTTGAACTTTTTGCTTTAGTCTTGCTATTTGAGCTTTTTTTTAGCTACTGTTCATTTTTAGATTTTAGCTGTAGTATTCCTTATTTTGACTCTTAGTTAATGTCTTAATAGTTTTAGCTTTTAGCTATAGTTTTACTAATTTTAGCTTTAAGATTTGGAATGGCTATTTTCAGCCTTTAGCTACGGTTTTGTGAGTTTTAGCTTTTTTTTTTGCTTTAGTCTTGTTATTTAAGCTGTTTTAGAGACTCTTGTAAATTTTAGCTTCTATATACTGTTTAGCTCATTTTTAGGTTTTAGCTGTAGTATTGCTAATTTTGACTCGTAGTTAATGTCTTAATAAATTAGCTTTTGGCTATAGTTTTGCTAATTTTAGCTTTAAGATTAGGAATAGCTTTTTTCAGCTTTTACAGTTTTGTGAATTTTAGCTTTTTTGCTTTAGTCTTGCTATTTCAGCTTTTTTAGCTACTGTTTTGCTAATTTTAGCTTTTAGATGCTCTCGCTCATTTTTAGGTTTTAGCTGTAGTGTTGCTATGTTTGAGTCTTAGTTGATGTCTGTGTAAATTTAGCTTTTGACTATCGTTTTGCTAAT
This sequence comes from Hypsolebias antenori, assembly GCA_031762315.1. NCBI lineage: Eukaryota > Metazoa > Chordata > Actinopteri > Cyprinodontiformes > Rivulidae > Hypsolebias > Hypsolebias antenori. The sequence goes on along the minus strand of JARVGS010000001.1, from coordinate 27,497,067 downwards.
TTTAGCGTTAAGGTTTGGAATTGCTATTTTCAGCCTTTAGCTACGGTTTTGTGAGTTTTAGCTTTTTTGCTTTAGTCTTGCTATTTGAGCTTTTTTAGCTACTGTTTTTCTATTTGTTTTCACATTAACAAATAATTTTCTGCTCAGTCCTTCAGCGTTCTTGTGTATTTTTACAGAAAATCGATTCGGTCCAGTTTTAGTCGCGTGTTAAAATCAGCCGGAGTAACGCTGCGTCCTGTTTTTCCTGCCTGCAGTGTCGTCAGCAGGAACTGGTCATGAAGCTGCTGCAGCAGGGACCGGGGGCCAGCGGCTCCAGTTGGAGCAGCGCTTCGCCCTCGGGGCTACCAAAGGCAGGGAAGTCTCTGGCTCTGCTGGAGCTGCAGAGAGCTCAGCAGCAGAGGGTGAGTTCCTCAGCTGATCGCACGTCGCAGGAAGTCACGAACGCATCGCGCTCATCCCGTTCTCTTTCTCCACCTGCAGCACTCTGGCATGTCCATGGGGAGCTCCTCCATGGGCGGGCAGTGGTCGGAGAGCGTCGGCATGTGGGGTGCAGGTTTGGAGGGTAAGGGCGGAAGCGGCGGCTCCTCCGGCAGCATGGGGATGTGGGACGAGGCCGTGAAGAGCCAGGCCGGCCTGCGAGGGAGCAGCAACAACAACATGGGCTTGAAGAACAGCCGCAGCAGCCCCTCCCTTAGGCAAGCAGACCCAGAATTTATCAGGAAAACTAAATATAATCTTAAATAATCTCTTCGTAACGTTAGTGACTGTGTGCTTCAGTAATTTATAAGTTTAAATATTTTGCAGTGAGCAGTACATGATGCGTCGTAAGAGGACTGAGGAAGAGGACAAGCTGCTGAAGATGCTGCAGGGCATGAAGCCTCAGGACGGCTTCACCACCTGGTGTGAACAGATGCTGCACGCCCTCAACACCTCTGCCAACAACTCCTCCTCTCTGGACGGTAGGTCCAGAGCTGTCCAACTGGTGGCCCGGGGGCCAAATCAGGCCCACGGGTGTGCTCAGTTCGGCCCACCAATGAGTTCATTTTTAAATTAAACCACATTTTAAATCCTAAAACAAACTTCATGAGAGTAGCTGCTGGATGTTGGACCCCTGAGATCTTGGATTTCAGTAACTGTTTAGTTGAGTAGTGCTGCTTCACCCCCACTGCAGGGTTCAGTCATGGAGTCTCTCTTTGCAGCACGTTTTGAATCATTTCTTTGTGAACAATAACGTTTTGTTGATGTGCAGCTTGTACTTATCATTAGGATTACCTTAATTTCTGGACTATAAGCCGTTACTTTTTCCCACGCTTTGAACACCGCAACTAATTTATGGATTTTATTTATTTATTAATTTATTTATTTTGATAGGCAAACAAGATTAATTCCACCAAAACATTTGGCCTCGTCACACGCGGCCGCTCTCGTAGCTGCCCAACATACGTCTCTTGCGGGGTGGGTCCCTGTGACTCAGTGAGACTACCTGTATAAATAAAGGTTAAAAAAAAAACTGACCAATGATATTACCGTATTTTCCGCCTGATAGGTCGCACCTTTCTATAAGTCGCATTGTCCAATAATTGCCAATAAATTGGAAAAATCCATAAACAAGTCGCACCTTTATTTAAGTCGCACCTATGTCACTGTCGGCGTAACGCGTCACCGCTGAGACAACCTGGAAATGTGGTCCGAGTGTTTTGCTCTGCTGCAAATGTCTGCCATAGGAGCGCACAGCAAGGCTTTAAGAAGATTAACACTTAAAAACAATTATTTGTTTGCTAAAAATTATAGCAAATATGTGTCTGAGCTGAACTTTTCCTTAATAAATGAAAGTAATTGTGAAATGAGCTGGATTAAAAAAAAAAATTTGCTACGTCTGACGAAACAATACGTGTGCGCAGTGGGCGGAAACCCTGCATTTTGTTAAAATATAACAACAGAAGCACCTAAAAAATATATTTGTTAGCTGACATTATTGTAAAAGTGTGTCTCAGTTTAACTTTACTTAATAAATGATTAAAATGGTCAAATCAGCTGAATTTAAATAGTTTCGCTACCATGTAAACAACACGAGTGTGCGCACCCACAGACCAGACCCGCTTTGCAGCGAGCGCTGCATTTCGTTCAAATTTAACAACAGAAGCACTTAAAAATATATATTTGTTAGCTGACATTATTGTAAGACTATGTCTCAGTTTAACTTTTCTTAATAAATGCACTTTGATGGTTACAACGACATAAATAAAGCGGCTTTAAAATTACTACACACTCACCCGCCCATAAAGATGACAGAAACAGATATATATTTTAAGGTTTTTATTCAAACCCATTGAATTCCTTGTCCTCTGTGTCGCTTGCAAACAGTTCAGCCAGAGAACGAGGAAGGTTACCCGTACTCAGTGGTCCCTGTCCCTCCATCTCCTCCTCCTCACCGCAGTCTGAGTCAACAGCTCCAGCTGACGGTGGTATGATGCCAGCCTTTTTGAATCCAGCCTGAATTGTTTTTGTGGTCACCGAGCTCCAGGCCTTGTCGATCCACTCCACAGCTTGGGAAAATGTTGTCGTTCGTTGTTATTCTTTGTCTTCTCCCACTCACTCTCAGAGATTTGGCGTTGGGTGATGGGTTTTAATTCTCAATACACAAACAGGTAACGCCTCCAGGCACGTCTGCACGTACACAGACTAGAGGTCTCTTTAGCGCCCATAGCGGCCGAAACTGGTACTGCCTGCCTGCGCCCCTAGTGGCCAAAAAGTGGTACTGCACCATTTTTGGCCAAAATGAAAAACGGTCATATCTGAGCCAAAAATGGGTCTAAAAATATGAGAAAAATCCATAAACAGCTTGCACCTCTCGATAAGTCGCAGGGCATGCAAATTAGGCAAAAAACTGCAACCTATAGTCCGGAAAATACGGTACTACAGAGACTTGAATATGATATTGGAATTGTAGGAACAGCTCTAAATTGGTTTAAATCGTATTTATCTGATAGATTCCAATTTGTAAATGTAAATAATGAATCTTCTACATACACCAAAGTTACTCATAGTCTCATGATTGTACAAAGTATTTAATGGCGACCCCAATATAAGCAGACCGAGAAGGAATGACAGAGTTGTTTTTTTTTTTTTTTTATATAAATAAAAGGTAAGTGGTCTTTATTTACAGTGCAGTGCCAGGTATTTACAGGGCTGGAAAAGACAAGAGGCAAGGAGAGTATTTTTTATATCCTCAAGACAATCCTGGATGAGAATGTTGATGATGAATAATAATCTTACTGTTTGCGTTTGTAGGTTTGCCCCGAGAGGGAGTGGAAGGATCCTGGGTTTTGAGGTGATCCAGTGAAGAGAGGAGTATTGGTTGGAGAGAGGAGCAGGTTGATCCACAACAGTTTGTTTGTTGGTTGCCTTTGATGAGACACCGTTGATCCACAGGAGAGTTTTTGTGGAGAGATGAGGACCATGGAAGGACTTGAAAAAGTAGGACATGGAAGCCCTGGAGAATCACAGGTGGTAAGGACCAGCTGTAATCAAAAGGTTAGTTGGCTGAACATGAGTTACCATAAGGTAGTTAATGTCCCAGCACTAAGGAGAGGTCTGGCAGGAGTTTATATGCAGCTCCTAATCAGGTCTTCTAAGGCAGCAGCAGGTGTGGTGAGTTATGGTGATTAGCTATGGAGAAAAAGTGAGTGACAGTTCAAAATCCAGGAACCCCACACATGGAGTTCCTCAGCGTTCATTGCTTGGAACAATATTCTTTACCTTATACCGTACATGCTTCCATTAGGTAAAGTTATTCAGCATGGGGTAAATTTTCATAGTTATGGTAATGATACACAGTTATATTTTTCCATGAAACCAAATTAATCTAATCAGCTACTTAGACTACAAGCATGTCTTAAAGACATAAAAATCTGGATGACCCTTAATTTTCTGCTTTTGGACACAGACAAGACTGAGGTTTTGGTTTTTGGACCTGAGCATCTTGGGAATACATTTTTCAGTATTTCTCCCTCCTTGGATGGCATTAATCTGGTCTCCAGCTCTAATGTTAAACATATTGGTGTTATTTTTTTCATGAGGACACGTCTTTTAACCAACCCCCACGTTAAAAATTTTACAAGAACCACCTTTTTCCACCTGCGTAATATCACTAGGAGAGATCATCTCTCTCCAGTTTTAGCTTCTCTCTACTGGCTACCTGTCAAATTCAGAATATATTTCAAAATATTACAAAGTACTTCTAATCTACAAAGTTCTCAACAACTCATCTCCATCTTATATTTGAAACCTTGTTGTTCCATATTTTCCTAACAGAGCATTTTGCTCTCAAACTGCAGGCTGACTTGTGGTTCCTAGAGTTTCCAACAGCAGATTGGGAGGAAAATCTTTCAGTTATCAGGCTCCTCTCTTTTTGAACCAACTTCCAGTTTCTGTCCATGAGGCTGATACATTGTCCAGTTTTAAGACTGGGCTTAAGTGTTGGAGTTTCCTGCAGCTGTTGCTCTGAGGGCACCAGAGGCATCAGCACCCACACAGCTGAGAAGAATCTGAATGATTTGTCACCTGGAGTACAAAAAGCAGCAGATGCCTCATCTCAATGCTACAACATTGAGTCTGCTATGGTAGTAATGCTTCTAGCTTGTGATTCATTGTTGTTCTGAGTAAGACTGACCTGTTCGCACTTGCCTTTGTAGTTAAACCCTTTGTGATCTACTCGAATCCTGGACCTTTGTGAGTGACCTTTCCTGGAACTCTTTGGAGTTCTCCTCAGCTGCTTTCCTGTGCCTTCCTGCAAGTCGCACTACTACTTTTCTACAAGAGTGTAAGCCAAGCCCATCCTGCCAGCATTATCCCTTTTGGAGAAACAACCACTAATCCTTCCCCAGGGATCCTGAGCACTGTAAATAAATATCACTTTTACTATATCTGGTCTTGAAGTCTGTTCACCCCAGTCTTTGCATCTGAGTACCCATCAAACATAACATTAAGACTTTCCTTTTTGATAAATCTTACAATTAGGGTTGGTTTGTTTCTGCTACTATAGGCTTCTAGAGTACACATTGACCTCATGACCTCATGGTGTGCTAAGATTCATAACTGGCTGTAACTACCATACCCATCATTGCACCCTGTATTTTCTGGTTAACTGGTCATCATTAACTTCACACAGACTCTCTCACAGTAACATTTTCATCTTTAAATCACTTCTTGGTCTGTTGCCTTCATATATTTCCTCCTAAGTGTCACTATGCGAGTGTAGCTCCAACGTGCACGCTCAGGACATTATTACATGCAGTGTACCCTCAGTGCGGACTGAGCTTGGCAAAAGGGCCTTCTCCACTCCTGTTTCCTGGAATATCTTGCAAAAATATCTGAATATCTGAAGCTCTCAACCTTGACCTCTCTAAGTGGCTTCAAACATCTGCTAGGTTCATAGCAAAAACCAATGCAGACATGTTCCTGTTTTTAGTATTGTAGGGGAACACCTCCCCTCAGAAAGAGAACACCTCACTTCAGAAAAAGACTTCACCTCATGTTTGAAACTGTTAAAAATAAGATTAATCTATTCCCTTGGGAATGAACAGACATATTTTATTCATTGTCTCAGCTCACAAACTTCCTAAGTTGACACTAATGTAATTAAAAAAAAAACAAACTTATTGTTAACCTCACTAACCCAATATGAACTCATTTCCCATGCAACTGAGATCGTTTAAATGAAAGCTTTTGTTCAACTGACCTCAGAGTTTTTAAAACATCTGAACTTGCTACGTTTGATATCTTCCTTCATTGAAAAGGAGTACTTCTCTCAGACTGGCTCCCATGCGAAGATGGTACAATAAAGAGTCCATTGTATGTTCTATTGACATCCCTTTCCAGGAGATGGGCTGTCAACAGCGACACTTCTGTTAAAAGATTGCATGTTTTAAGTTTGATTCTAAATATGTCATATTTTGAATGTTTATTCATGAGAAATGTGTTTTAAGTAATCCTTTCTTTAAGATAATATATTTGTCTTATTTTCTCATCCCAAAAGAAACTTTTGAGGCAGAAAAAGGACTTTAGATTTATAAAACAAGGCCAAGCATTAGAACCACCTCTTCACAGAGATGGACTAATCATCTCTGTCTCCACACACAGTTAAGTTTCACTTTTAAGAAAAAACTTAGAAGTCTTTGCACTTGAACTCAGAGACACACTGGAACTCAGAAAACTGAGAGAGAAGAAGCACTTTCAGCAGACGATCTTCGAGCAAACTTCAGAGAGAGAAGAACACTTAGAGAGACATCCTAGAAAGAAAGAATTGAGAGAAGTACCCTTCTGCAGACGTCTAAAGACATGAGATGGGATGGAAAGATACAGCACCCAGCATTTAAACATCACCAGAACCCAGGGCTCCAAGATCTGTCTACCAGGCAACTAGAATCCCACCACAGAGGAGTGGCAAATCCCAGCTGACTGCCAGAACCAGTAACTATGGACCTTCGTCCTTCCAAACGATGATAGGTGCACTTTGAGGAGACTTCAGCCTCTCAGTCACCAGAACATCTGAGGCCTTGCTGGTATCATTTAGCAGCTGTCGGAACCATACTCTGACCTATCTACATTCTGGAAGGAGAGACTTTTCAATGCCTTTCTGATGACCCTACATCACAATAAACTTATCAGACAAACATAGCTCACCTTAGACCCTATTTCATATGCTAATTAGAGGAAAAGATCTGCATTGACACAAACAGATTTTGTGTTTACGTGCATCCAGAAGAATACACCCCAGCACCCCCAAATTTGCTGTAGTTTTTGTCGGGTCATTAGTTGGCGCTGTGAATTTTGTACATTCACTCAATGCGCATGCATGCTGCCTCGGCCTGCTGCCTGTAAGGACTTTCCTCTGGACCAAAAGCTCAGCTAACAACATCCTAACAAGTTAAAGCTGGATTTTAAATTAGAGTTGACAAATTTCATGCCAAGCAGGACCTCGTCATCTAACAGCTCCACACTGGTCGCTGAGCGGACCAGAACTGAGTCGACAATGATGACGTTGAATTTTCTATGCCATGATAATCAGTAGCTGATTTACAGCAGGTAAAGCAACGTTCTTAATATTGTTTACTTGTGTTTCCTTCGATTACACAACAACCAACTGAGTTTTTATTTTTATTTTTCCTGCAAGGAGAAGCTGTCCCCCCACCAGGTGGACCGGTTCTGAACGAGGCTCGGCCCAGGTGCAGTGTAGGAGGACGTCAAAAAGAGAGATGTTGGATGAACTTTTTTTTATTCCCTCAGTTCTTTTATTCAATCCATTCAATATTTTAAGCTACATTAAGCAAAGGCATGACAGCCTGAACGAGCCAGATGAACAACGTGGGACCAGTATCCAGGATGAAAACAGAGCAGAGTCCAGTTCATTAATGCAGTTTACAGTTAAGGTGTTTTTAATAGTGTGTTCAGTTTAATTATGAGTGTTTGTGGGACATGCAGTTTGTGGTGTTGAATAAATAAATAAAACTCAAACCTGATGTCTTCATTTTCAACTTTAATATATGTTTTGTATCATTTTAATCACATAATTTGAATTTTATAATGTCCGAATAGCTGCTTATTGAGCATGGAATTTGTTAGTCCATATAGCTTCATTTAGCTCAGATAGCTTCATTATATATTTCATACTAACATAAATACTGTTTATTATTATTAAACTCATTAGCACATTTAAGTATATTATAGTGCAGCGCGATGTGCGCCTTCCTCAACAGGCTCGTTCAATAAACAGCGATATTAGAACTGATCCAATTGTCTCTCTTTCAAAACAGATGTCGCACAGCAACTAGATTCTGACATAGACTAACTACGAGATTAAAAATATATTCCATCAGTCGTAGTTCAGAAAGCAGTGTGTTCACCGCCATGTTGATAGAAAAATGCCGTCTGTCCGTGCATGCATGTGCGCATGTGGTTTAACACCAAGCGGGAGATGTTTACATATAAGCGGGCGGTCAGCCAAAAACCTCCACTCTGGAAAGTGGGTTCAGAAACCTCCAGATTCAGTGGGGGGGGGGGAGCGCAGCTGTGTCGTGTAAATACACAGTAGAATCGCAGAGAGAAAGGTGTGGTTTCACTCAAAATACACGCCATGTAAATGGCCCTTTAGACGGGGACAATTGGACACGGAGGCCTCTACCCCTGTTTAATGATGGACAGGCTCAACCCAAACGAGTAACAAGGTTTGCCTTCTTGCGGCCCACCACCTACAGGAGGAGCTATGAGTCGGATGCATGACGCCTTGGGCAGTGGCTGAAAGTGGGGGCAGCGGCTGAAGGTGGGAGCCTTGGTGCTCTGACCCTGGCTTACCAAAGCTTACTCTTGGGACATGGAACGTCATCTCTTTGGTGGAGAAGGAGCCTGACCTTGTGCATGAGGTTGAGAGGTACTGACTAGATATAATTGGGCTCACCTCGACACAGCATATGCTCTGAAACCAATCTCTTTGAGAGGGGCTGGACACTCTGGAGTTGCCCATGGTGAGAGTCGCTGAGTTAATGTGGGTCTATTCTTAGCTTCACGACTTGGTGCCTTTGTGTTGGAGTTTCCCCCCTGTAGATGAGAGGGTGGCTTCCCGGCACATTCGGGTAGGGGAGATGGGCTCTGACAGTTGTTTGTGCCTAGGCGCCAAATAGCAGTTCAGAGTATCCAGCCTTCTTGGAATCCTTGGCGGGAGTGCTGGAAGGTGTGCCAGCTGGGGACTCCTTTATTCTACTGGGGGACTTCAATGCCTACATGGGTAATGACACTGTAACCTGAAGGGGCGTTATTAGGAGGAACGACTCTTGGGCAGTGGCTGAAAAAAAAAAGCTGAGCTTTTTAAAGCTGAGCTATAAAGCTCTTCGGATGAAGAGGGAAACGTCTTCTGTTACAAATAAAGTTCAGTTGTTTCTGTATTGAACGCTTTTTTGATTTTATCATGTCCTGGATGACTGAGAATCTTCACCAGAATAATGACAACACCTTGGTCTACTGCTGAAGTGCTGGCATTTTTTGTGCTTGGTGGCCAACGACAAAATTCAGAGTGAGCTGGATGGAACTCTGCTGGTCTACCCCGGTCCTCTCCCCTGGAGACTCGGAGCCAAGCCGGGCAGGGCGTCATCTTCTCGAATCCGAGCTCCGCTGGTCACCGTTGAAGATCCTCTGTGGTGCCGACTTGGGGCTCGAGCTCTGGATCTCGGGTTTGTGTGCGCCGAGCTCCACTGGTCACCTCGAAAGATCATATGAGCTGGTGGCTCACAGAAGGCCATTGCCCAGACCCCGGCCTTGCGTAATCATGAAGGCTGAACCCCGATCCCGGCAGACAGGCGGAACGGGACGGGTCTGGGACAGACGGTGGAAGAAATTTTTTAAAAAGGTTTTTTTTTTTTTTTTTTTTAATATATAAAAAAGTTAAGTCTGGTACTCTGGACATTCAAAATAACAAAACAAAAAAAATGTAGAAACGTTTCGTCTTTCATCCGAAAGACTTCCTTAGTCTGAGGAGCTGTATTCAGCTCAGTCTTATAAATGACACCTTCTCATAGAGGATCAACCAGTTTGCTGCTGACAGCCAAAACTGGCTGTTCACATGATTAAGGAGACATTTTCTAAACACAAAGTCCCAGTGGCTTTTAAACCCCAAAATACATTACGGCAAAGACTGGTTCATCCCAAAGATCCAGTCCCCCGGCAC
>JARVGS010000001.1:27476453-27487249 GCA_031762315.1 Hypsolebias antenori | reverse complement strand
CCCCCCCCCCCCCGCCCCTTTTTGTTCTCCCCCCCCCACTACAGGGTACTCATTCCACAACCCGGGCGAATGTCTGAGCATGAATGAGATGGAGATGGTGGAAGATTACTGATGTGACGCAGCGCAGCAGCAATAGCTACCTGAGGCCTTTCTGTCTTTTAATCAGACAAACTGATGACGAATGTGCACTGCTGGGGGAACCGGGTGGGGGGAGGGACGGGGGGGGGGGCAAGCAAAAGGGGAGGTAAAGGGTATTTGGGACTACGTTCAAATCTCTGTCCCTGTATCGCCCTCTGGTCAGAAAAAAGGGCTCCCTGCTGCACCAGTTGATCACTAGAGCGGGGGAGAGTGGGGAGGGTGAGCCGGGGTGAGGTTCAGAATGGTGGGGGGGCGGTGGTATCCTCTGGCACTCAAAAGATTAAGCACCTTATTCTAAACTAATGCACTTTATTGAGATGGGATTTGAATAGTTGTTTTTTTTTCTCGTATGTTTGAATCGGTGAACACACGATGTGTACGTGCACACGCATCATCCGTGCGCACGTGAACTGGAAAGGCGAACAAGTCGGCGGCGGGGGGTGAACGGGGACGTTGGGTGTTCAAAGACGGGGACCTTTTAGTTGAAACCTTATCAGAAAGCAAATCCTTTCTCAAAAGACAAACACTGTTGATATTTCTCTTGTCGAGCATTTTTTTTTTTTTTTTTTTACGTTTATATATAAAAAAGTAAAGCTATGGAAAAAAAAATGAGTATAAAAAAAAACTTGAAGATTTGCACTTGCCTAAAAAAATAACAAAAAAAAACAAAAAAAAAAAATCCAACAAATGGGGGTTTAGATATAGAAGTGAATATTTTTGTGAATGTGTATGAGCGCGCGTGTGTTGGTAATAATATACAGTCTGCACAATGTTTTTTGTTTTGTTGCTTACCGAGATGTATGAAACATAAGAGGCCATTTATGTCTTACGTTTTTTTTTTTTTTTTTAGTTCATACCGTAATTTCATGTTCGGCGTGTGTCTGCATCCCTTTTCCGAACGGGGGAGTCGGATCTGTTTTGATTCAAGAGTGTGACTGAACGAGAGAGAGGCCAAACGCACAAACATCCTTTCTCTCACCAGCTCTTCATCTCCACACAGAAAAAAAAAAAATAAAAAACTTCCAACTCGCGTTCGTAAATGTTAGCTTCGTATTCGACAGACGCCGCTTTCGCAGCTTCGCCGCCGCCCGCCGTCCTGTACGGACCCGACGGAGGAGGCGAATCTCGGAAGGGCGTCGGCGCATCTGAGTGGAGGTTATGCAAGCGCGTGTGTTTTCAAAAGACGTGTTCATTTACTGTTGTTGAGATGAGACTGTAGGTACTCGTTGAGTTGTTTTTGTATGAATGCACATTTGTGCCTAAGAACTTTGATAGGGTGCATGGCCATTGAGACATTAACTCTTTTTTAAGAGCGGATGCGATGTGTCGGTGCTCAGCACATTGTATGTAAAGTATGTAAGTTTAAATATTTCTAGTGCGGTCTAATTTTGTGGGGGCGGGTGGGGGGGTGATCCATCGGAAGGTTAGTCCAGTTGGTTTTCTTGGGGTGTGATCACGTTGCCTTTTGTCAGCTCTCGATCTTGTGAATGAAAGGTGTCGAGTTTCTGACTGGAAAAAAAAAAATACAGCATCTTAATGTGCAAGCGCACAGAGCGGTGCATGACACGTTAGCATATTGTTACGTATTCGTCGTTGCAATTTGATAATGACGAGTTTTTTTTTTCTTTTCTTTTTTTTTAATGGAAAATATATATGAATATATACATTATATACAAAGTTTAAAAAGTATTTGGACTAAGATGATGAGCACTTGGGGCTGCTATTTTTGTTGTGTGCGTTTTTTTCTTGTATTTTTTTGTTTCATTATTGCCATGTGAAGTGTGTATTTTTTTTTTCTTAAAACATTGAATGTATTCCAAAAAAAATTTTTACAAACCCGTGCTGATAACAAATTTCTTTTTCCTCAGAAGATTAAAAAAAAAAAAGTGGAAACAAAATATTTAAAAAAAATATAGCTTCACAAAGGTTTTCATTTTACACAGCGGTGAAAGAAAAAAAAAATCCAACGCGGGATGGACACAGTTGAACACACTGCCTCTACAATCCTGGTCGGAGTGACTCAGTTTAAAGAAAATGACTTTTTTTTTTCTATTTCATACTGGAGCTTTGGTTGTTTACAAGCCACATGGATAAATTGTGGGTGCAGTTTTATTTTTTTAAATTTAGTTTTATCATTTTTTTGTTCCCACATTTGAGACGGGTGGGGTTTGCAAGTGCGCTTCTGCCATACAGACAATGAGCGGTGATGGTATTTTTTTTCCTTGAGGACGACTGGCAGGCATCAACGGACAAGTTCCTCTAACTTTGGCCCGTCTGAGACTCAGCAGAAAAATTGAGGCTGGACTTTGTGAAGAGTGGAGCGCAGGGCTGCATTAAGCTAGAGAGAACTCGTCTTCACCTCAGCTCTCATGCGCACTCACCCTGCCCTCACCAACTCACCTATGCACTTTTGTTCATTCAAGCTGTGAGGTACAATTTTTTGGGGGGATGGGAGCACAATTACAACAGGAGGGTTGCTACGACTTGGGGACAGAGTCACTGAAAATATATTCCCGAACTGAAACTGAGACTCGAGAAGCCAGTCTTCTCCCACCTCCTGTACATAACCATATTTTTGTATTATCTTTCAGAGTTTAGAGAAAAAGGAGAAAATTTTCAAATGGATGAAGGAAAATTCATAAAGACATTATATGGAGCGAATGTTCTTGATGAAAACCAATCTTTTTATATATATATATAGTTTTAATTGGACTCGCTGTGAGTTTCCCTTTATATGCCAGTAACCGTGAAATAATTGGGGATGGAAGGGGAACCCACATGGACTGAGGTGTTGGATGTGCTACAGTGGCTCCTAGACTGACTTGGTGGTTGCGTATCAAAATGGACGTTGCCACAAAAGAGCCCAACAAGAGTTCAACACGCATAGTCAAGAGGCAAACTTCAGTTGGAAGAGATCGGCGAGGACGTTTCCACCATCCACCAACCTGATGACTACCTTGAGGACTATACAGTGACTGCAGGAGGAGAAGTGCATGGTGAGATGCTCGTGTCCTTTTTCTTTTATAGCACTAACTTACAAATTCCATTTATGTGTTACCTTTGAACCCTCTAGTATCACGTGTCCCCTCGACTCTTGCCTTGAAATTCACATGGGTGTTGATTGAAATGTTTCCCAACAAAATGTAACACTTGGACGTTCTCAAGTTGTTAAGCTTAGGCCTGTCGCGATAACCAATTAATCAGTTAATCGCATGATAAATGAAAATTATCCACCTAATTTTCATTTATCGGCTTAATCGTTTCTTCATGTTTCTCTTTTTCTACAGAACACTGGATGACATATTAACTGACCCCTCCCTTTCTCTTTTATCTTTAAAATTTGTTTTAACCGTCCAAAATCGCGTTCTTTGATCGTTAAAAGCAGCTAAGCTGAGAGGCTAAGCTACGAGCTAAGCTAACAGGCCGACCTTGGGGAAAAAGGCTCCGTCTTGTCAAAGCTCCAAAATTCATGGTTGCAACCTGTGCCTTCGTCTAAAAAAGTTGTTTTCTCTGCAAAAAGAAGCTGAGAACTTGTTTACTGATAGATAGATATACAGTATATTTTAATTTATTAAAAGCTTTGTGTGACAAATGCTGTGCTAAAGAGCTACAATCCAGTGGTCAAAAAAGGTACTACACTAACATTTATCAAAAGTTCTTAAATTTGACAATAATTATTAATTAATTTCAAATTTCAAACATTATTGTTTATCGCAATAATTTTGGAGGCAGTCACCCAGCAAAACTTATTATTGTGACAGGCCTAGTTCAGCTGTGATGTTTTTGTCCGTGCACTGGTTTACAATATGAAACGCTGACTGTACGCTTGCAATGAATTTAAATATTCACTACCATCATGTCTAGTTTAGAGTATTTTACCAGAGAAATGCACTAGTTTTTTTTCTTGGTTACAAAGATAAGTCATTGTACAAAATAATACAGTGAAATACATCAAACTAGACAGTTGATTTAAGAAACCGTAATTTCCAGACTTTAAGCGCATCCAAATAAAAGCCGCGCCCCCTAAATAAAAAAAAATACATATATAATACAGTGTAGTATAATATATTGTATATACAGTACAGTTTATATATTTTGTACATGTATAGTCATATGACCAATAAAACAAAGTTTCATTGGTCCACTGTGACCTGTTCAGTAATTTCATTGGTCAGTTGTTTTCTTTTTAGCTTTATTTATACAGGTAGTCTCACTGAGTCACGTAAACCCCACCCCCCAAAAGAGACATCTACTGGACAGCTATGTGAACACCCGGCTGGAATGAGGCTAAATGTTTTGGTTGCATGAAGCTCGTTAGCCAGTCAACAAATAAAATCCATAAATTAGCCATGGTGTTCAAAGCTTGTGGAAAAAAATAGCAGCTTATAGTCTGGAAATTACGGTATTTAACTTGAGAAAATACTTGAAACTTGAGTTTATCTTGTTGCACAGCACCTAAGCTTTTCAAACATCTTTGTTTGAAGGACCTCTTGGGACAAATCTCTTTCATTAGCATAATGCCTACACTTATCTACCCCTTGGCTTTTGAATCAAATTTAGAGGAGCACTTTGAATCTTTGACTGTGAGGTGGATACCCCTTCAAGAACTTTGTTTCATCGGTTGTCCTCCATTATTTACATAGAATTAACGCAGTGTCACTGTGCCTTTATATGACTTATAAAACTGGATAATGTGGTCTAATCTTGTTTTGTGTTTGCAATGGTTGTTCAAATGAACAGACAATAATACGAAAGGCAGTGGGTAGAAATGCACTAAACAAGATGTCCTGATGCTCAATAATCCAGGTAGATAAATCTAACAAGGTTGAGCCAGGTCCTTTTTGTTAATGAGATAGTTTGGCAACTTGTGGTAACTTTTTTCTTCTTCCAAACAGGAGTCTGGCTTTGCTGCCCTCTACGATGAGGATTTAATCTACAGCCGACCTATGAATCAAGCTGCCCTTTTGACCTTTAACCCTAAGACACTTGTGTCAACCTTGAACTGGGGCAGGCCATCGGCATTATCAGTTGGACAAGTCTGTCAACCATTGATCCCGCCCATGTTGGACTTTGGATTTGAGCAGACTCCAATGAGGAAGAGGACTAAAAGGCGCACGTTGCCATGGTGACCATAGCTGGAAACTCTTGGGAGTGTAGAGGTCGTCAAACGGCTGGACGTATAACCCGCCCTCTGCCTCGACATCAAAGGATTTGCTGGAGTTGCAGTGGATCTTTGCTCCTTGCGGCTGTGGAACCGTATGGACTTTAAAAAAATTGTACATAAAGACTTTGAAACCTGACAAAACATACAAACAATTCATAGAAATACTCGAGTCCAAAGGAGCTGCAAACACACTACATGCACACTTTACAGCAAAAGTTACATTGATCTGTCTGGAACCACGTATACACACACACACACACACGATATGGACACACAAACGTCAAACACAAAGACACAGAAGCATCAGCGCTCATCGGTGTAAACGGTGAGCTGTGTACAAAATGTACAGATCCATTTGGATTTTTCTCATAGTGGGTATTTTGCTTTAATACTTTGTTCAACATGCCTTAAATTGTATAGTTGAGTCTTGAACGGCTAACTGAAAATGTTCTCAATGGTAAGTTTTAGTTGGAGACCACCTTGGTGACTATTCTTGAGTTTAAATATGATTTTGACGTTTTTCTGTTTGCTAACGGAAGCCGTGGTGCATAAACCTCATACATGTGCATCCAATCACCTTTAAAGTAGCAAACTACAGATTAAAGCAGGAAGTTGTGTTTTTTCATTCTAATTTTGCTGGTTGGCTGATGTTGCCCATTTGCTTTCTTTAAAATGGAGAGTGACTTTATTTCTGAAGGTGCAGGCTTAAAAGGGCTGAAGTCTGTGCTGTTAGGAGCTGAGCTGATTGGGTTACAGGTTCATCACTGTCCTTAAAGACACGTTGCCGCATTCGACCCGTGGTTAAATATGCAGTTTGTCACTTTTGGATAATCGTTTTATTTTATACTAAGAGCCGCGGGCAAAATCAGTTCCCCCAAGATGATAATTTGAATGTAAGATATTGTCTCTTCTAATTTTTCTTTAAAAAACAAACAAATACTTCATTTAGTGTAGACTTCTCTTGCCAGCTGGCTAACTTTAAAGCCAGAAAGACGGCTGGATCATTCTGTCATTATTGAGTCTGATGTGGAAAGTAACGGAACGTCGAATGAGACAGATCAAACTCTTGTTTGTGAACCTGCAACTAAGAAAATATATGAGGTATCTGACTCGAGTTAATGTAACAGCTGGAATGGCCCGTGGCTCTGACAAAGTTTTTAAATTTTGACTCCTTTTGGTAACGGAGTTCAACACCCCTACCAGGACATTTCAAAGTTTTCGTAAGGCTAAAAGGCGTTGGTTTGAATATTCGATTTGGTGACTTTCAAAGCAAGCTTGCATGATTTATTGTTAGCCGGGATTGACACTAAAAGTTTTAGGCACGTGGCGACGTTGGCCTAGTGTGTGTGTTGGTGCCGTCGTATTTGTCAGACTAAAGGAGTTGACCAGTCGGCTGCGTGTCTTAGGCTTGGTCTGTGTATTTATTTAAAATGCATTTAAAACATTGATGTTTTTAGTCAACCGTTTTTGTCTCATTAAATAAATAATAAGCAGCTTTTAATACGAATATTACCCGATATTAATTGTCTAGCGTCAGACTTGTGAAACTCGTACGTTTACGTAGTTTGAGGATTTTGTGCGTATCTGCTATAGCTATCCTAAGTAGCTGCAGAACGCTTTGGTACACCTTACTAACTCTTATTAATAAATGGTCTCCAAATTTAAATAAAGAATGCCAAAATATAGAATTTGGGACATAATTTAGGATTATGTGACGGTATCTTTATTTGCGAATGTCTTCAACAAAGACTGGGATGATTTTTAAGCTGAGCGAGTGGTATGAATCAGTGGTTCAGTCTGCTTTACCTATTTTACTGCACTACAAAGGCTTTTAAGATGACATTAACTCCAGTGATGTGTTGTCCAGGTGGAAAAAATTAAATTTAGTTGATTGGTTGATCCTTTGGGAAAGGTTCCGACATGGCCGTTGAGCTTGAGGATATGACGTCGATCGTGCAACGCTTGCCCGAACGTCCCAACGCCTGCTCGACAGTGACTGCTCTCCAGTCAGCTCAGCTCCTCTGTCTATGAATGTTGTTTGACGATAACAACGTAACTGTACATTTGATGAGTCTGTTTCAGAGAAGAACAACCGAGAGATGTGTAAATAGTTTGACTCTTGTTTGAAGAACAAAAAAAAAAAAAAAACCTAAATAAACGGCATTTAGAGGTCGGTTTGTTGTCCAGGTGAACTTTCTAAGACAAAAAACACATGTTAATATAGAAATGTTTACAAATATGAACAGGTAAAGACAGCAGCAGAGTGAGCAAATGTAGTCAGTTTGTCAACCAGCAGAACCAAGGGATAGCTCAAGAAACCCAGGCTGGGTTTATATAGCGCCAAGTAACAGCAGAAGTCATCTCGGGGCACTGAACAGAAACATTCATATATTAAAAAAAAACAAGTTAACATTTATGTAAGGAGCAGATTGCTTTTAGGTGGTGACTTTGTTGCACACTCATCTTGAGCAAGCATGAAGGCGGTTTTTAATCTCTTTTAAGACAAGTAGCTGATTGGAACCATTGAGTTTCATGTACAAATATAACTATCATCAACATAATGAAAATGTATCCCATGGTTTAATACCATTACCTAATGGAAGCATATACAAGGTAAAGAAAAGTGGTCCAAGCACTGAATCGTGAGGAACTCCATGGCTAACTTTGACATATGGTGAAGATTCATGATTTACATTTACAAAATGTAAATTTGTACAAATTGACTTAAACCTAATCTTAGAAGTAGACAACGTGTCAGCCTCATGGACAGAAACTGGAAGTTGGTTCCACATGAGTGGAGCTTGATACTGGTAACTGAATGCTCTGCCTCCCATTTTACTTTTGGAAACTCTTAGGAGCTGCAAGTAAACCTGAGAGTGAAGTGCTGTGTTGGGAAAGTATAGAACGATAAGATCTGTAATGGAAGATGGAGCTAGGTTGTTGAGAGCTTTGTAGGTTAGAAGTAAGATTTTGAATTATTTTCTGAATTCAACAAGGAGCCAATGGAGAGAAGCTAAAACTGGAGAGATTATCTCCAATTAACTAATTAAAATTGGCAGCATTTAGGATTCACTGAAGACTCTTTAAAGAAGTATTTGGACACCCAGATAATAAACTATTGCAATAGTCCAGTCTAGATGTGACAAATGCATGAACCAGTTTTTCTGCATCATTTTTAGATAAGATGTTTTTAATCTTAGTGATATTACGCAGGTGGAAGAAAGCGATTTTGGTAGCATATTTAATGTGGGGGTTAGAAGACATGTCCTGCTCAAAAATAAAGTTAACTTCAGAGCAATAAATTAAAGGGCTTGTTTTCATTACCAACTTTATTGTTATTTTTTTTTTTCAAGTGCCAAACTTCTTTTGTTGTGGCCATTCATGAGTGGCACTATCCTGCATGTTTTAGTTGTTTTTCTGCTCTTTCAGATGTTTTAAAAGTTCTGCAGAAGCTCATTAATCATCCCTTCACATCAGTTGTCAAACACGAAAACGTGCAGAATGGACCACAAAGACCTAATGTACCAGTAATGACAATAAAGTGATCCTGATTTTGAAAGTATGAAAGCTTTTATTAGGAATATTAATCAAATTCCCTAGATTAACAAACCCTAATATTTATATATAAAAGAAACAAATTACATTGAGTTCTGCTCTTTGGCTCCTGAACTGGACTGAAATCTCGCGATACTTCGTGACGCCTGCCCCCCTCCCTTCTGTGTTTACAACTTCTCGTTCTCGCGGTGAGAGTTCGTGCACTAAAACAAAAGTTCCCTCGCAGCACCGCGACGTCTACTAGTTTATTGGGTTTTTGTGCTTTTTCTCTATAAATTTATAAAATTCTGCGTGGAGAAAGGTGGTCCAGAGAGGCATCGGACGAACCTGAACGAAGGTAGGTAGCATCAAACTGTTAGCTCTGGCTAACGCTATCTTCAGCTACAATGCTAACGCCTTCGTTTTAAAGTAGCTTCATGTCACGGAAGGTGGTTTGTCTTTCTGCAGTTTGTGATTATTTTAGTTTATTCTTAAAGCTGCCGAGTCCTTGTTAAAAAGTAATGTTACTTTCTTACAATATACAATAATAAACGTTAGATTGCTGTGCATCCACAGCCTTATTAAAATAAACGACAGCTTTAAGTTTAACGTTAGTAGACATGTTGGGGTACAATGTAAAATTCAATCTATGTTAAAAGCAGGATAATCAGTTATTGGTAATATTTTGGACCTTCAGAAAATGATGTGCAGTACCTGAGTGGAAGGATTTGTTTTAAAACTCACTACTGTACAAGAGAAAAAAACTTTCTGTGAAGATGCATTAAAGCTAAGAGGAAAAATGCTAACTACCTAGCAAACGGCCAAAAGTACTAGCTAGCATTAGCTAGTAAGTAAAAGAAGCCGCATTCTAGCCTAAAGCCAAGATTAGCATAATTCTAGCTAAAAGACCAAATTAACCAAATGCTAGCTACAGACCAAATGATTGCAAATTGGTGGTAAATTGGTGGTTATTAGCGAAATGTAGCAAATTTCTGTTAGCCAAAAGTAGCAAAAGGCCAAGAGTAGCTTGAAAAACCAAGGGTACCAAATTGCCAGCTAAAATAGCTAATCTAAATATGGTTAGCCACTAGCTAAATGTAGCAAAAGGAGAGCTATAAGTTCAAGGTAGCAAAATGCTAGCTAAATCTATCACACTTGCTAAAAGCTAAATGTAGCAAAAAGATAGCTGTAAGTTAAAGGTAGCAAAATGCTACCTAAATCTATCACTACACTTGCTAAAAGCTAAATGTAGCAAAACAGTAGCTATAAGTTGAAGGTAGCAAAATGTGAGCTATGGTAAATCTATCACTACACTTGCTAAAAGCTAAATATAGCAAAACAATAGCTATAAGTTAAAGGTATCAAAATGCTAGCTAAATCTATCACACTTGCTAAAAGCTAAATGTAGCAAAAAAATAGCTGTAAGTTAAAGGTAGCAAAATGCTACCTAAATATCACTACACTTGCTAAAAGCTAAATGTAGCAAAACAATAGCTATAAGTTAAAGGTAGCAAAATGCTAGCTACGGTAAATCTATCACTACACTTGCTAAAAGCTAAATGTAGTGAAAGGCAAGCTAAATATAGCAAAACAATAGCTCAAAGCTAAATGTAGCAAAAGGCTAGCTAATTAGCGCAGAAAAGTAGGTAAATGCCAAAAGTAACAAAAAAATTAGATAAAAGAATCATAAGATGACAAAAGAGTAATTGAGCTGAAGCAGATTTTAAAAAGAGGAATGTTTTAGAAGAAACGAAAGACATTTAAATGTAATTCTGCAGAGAAAACATTTGTGAAGGTAACATTTTGAGAACGTCAGAAATTACAAAAACTAAAAATCATAGCGCCATGCTTAATGAGCTGTAGTTTATTTTTATATACTGTGTGTGTGTACAGTGTATACAGGTAGTCCTCGACTTACGAACGGGTTCCGTACCTACAAACCGTAACTCGATTTTGATGT
>JARVGS010000001.1:27432546-27463211 GCA_031762315.1 Hypsolebias antenori | reverse complement strand
CGCCCCCGCCCCCCCCCCCCCCCACTGCAGAAACCTGGAAGAATCGCGCACCGTCAGTGCGCGCGCTGCCTGCCAGTCGGAGGATGGGGAGTTTTTTTCCCCATTCATCCCCTTTTCTCCCTCCTCCTCCTCCTCCTCCTCCTCTGAAACGAGCCAGTCTGTGAGCAGCTCCGGGTCCAGTCGAACCGGTGGCACGGCGAGGCGCGCACACACGGATGAGACGACGCACGGAGCGCGCTCCTCGGCCCGGTTCTGTTCGGATGACGCGCCTCCAGCTGGACCTCCTTCACCTCCTCCATCCCCGCGTCGCACCACAAGTTTCTGGCACGTGCCCGGCTGTTTGTGTCCACCTCCTCTCAGCTCCTGGTCGGATTTATCCTCGACTCCTTCTTGGATCTTAATTTTCCAACAGATTTCACCTGGATGTACAGCCCGTCACGCGCACGGACTGCGTCTTTCTGAGGATGGAGCCGCGGATACAAGTGACATCTTTCTCCTCCTAGATGTTCATGTTTCTTGGCCTCGGCTCCTTTGTGCTGAACAGTGACAGTGTCGGTCGAGCCTGACACGCTGGGAGGAGAACACCAGGGAATGGGGAGAAGAATCAGCCAAAGAGAACAAGGGAACATTGTCCAGGAGGACCATTAGGGCGCACGAGAGAAAAAGGGGCAACAGTCTGTTGTTTGGAGGCGACGCGTCTTAGAAACCCTGTGGAGTTCAGATGTTTGTGGAGCAGCTCCAGCTCATCCATGGGAAAGTCATGGGATTAAAGTAGGATTGTTGCTGGAGATCCGGACGCACGGATTGAGCAAGTTTCTCTCCAGTTCGTTTCACTGCTTCAGTCCAGCTCCGGGTCCATGTGGTTGTGTGTGGACGGACTGGACTTCATCTAACTGGTTCTGCCTTGACCCCCATCGTTCCATCTCGAGAATCCGTACCCGGCGCTGCAAGCCCAGAAAGTCTTCTTGCAGATGGGGCTGCACGTACTGGGCGTCAGGGTTGAGATGGCGTGTCAACGAAGCGGGAATGGATTGTGGATCCTGCTGGTTTTCTTACTGGATTTACTGGGAACGACGGCCAGCAATATGGAACCCATCTACTGGAATTCCCTGAACGAAAGGTAAGCTGGAAAAGTGAAGGTTTGACTCTTTAAAGCCGCTTTGGGTCAAACATTAGTGGTAAGTTTGGTTGAAAAAGGACTCTGAAGGAGACTAATGCACCCTGACGTGCACGACACCATAAAGTTTAGAGTGCAGGCCTTTTTCTTCAGACGCCTCTCACAGCAGTAATGAGTTTTCTATTAGCGTTTCCATTCCGTCAGTGTTCTTCCAAAATAATCTAAATTATTTACAAGTGTTTGGACTTTGATCTAAACAATGTGGACTGAGTCGGTCGCATTGATTTATTGGGTTCTTCTCCCTGGAAAAGTCTCCAAGCCAAAGAAAAGATGGAAGCTGTGGATAATGGACACTTTATGTGGCGCTCTGATTGCTGTTGCTGGATGACCTTGATTCAAGTCCAGGCCCCTGGGCCCCTCGAATGCCCACCGCTGCCCACTTGGCCACGCTCATTTGCATCTTTTTTTTTCTACTAGTAAAAGCTCAAACGTTAGCTAGGAAATGTCATTTGAAACACCTCTCCACTGTCTGCCACTAATGGCCACTTTTCCCCCACGGCTCTGCCAATTTCCCTGAGTCTGAGTAGACTGGGTGGCCAAGGGTGGACTTTTTAAAGATTTATTTAGGGCAGTACCCCATGGCCCCAAAATATGGTATTTTTAATGAATGTATGTGTCCCAAATGCCTTATTTTGCTTTTTGCCAATGGTGTGCAAGCTCACAACACTACAAAACATCCATACATGGATACACAAAATACTTTTTTTTTTGTTTTGTTTTAAACTTGCATCCAAATGGAAACAATGTAGAAGCTTTTGAAAGGCAATTGTTTGAAAATGGGTTATAGAGTGAAAAAAATTAAACGCCACTGTTGCATTTTCATATGGACGCCTATACACAGCCTTTTCAATATGATAATGCTATAAACTCGCCTCCTACCTAACCTATGATACCAGTAATGACAGATTTGTATTAGTAGTAGATTAAATGTTTGCAGTGATGTTGCCAAGGCCACTAGTTTTACTTAAATGAGCAGACAAGGCTGATGAACAAATAAATAGAACAGAGCAAAACCCTTGTTACATCGTTACCCGAATCCTTAAAGCGTTAGCATCTCTTCATTGAGTTGATAACACTAAAGCAAATGTTGCCGAAAAAATTGACAATATACATCAAATGTATATTTAAATATCGTGGGAAATGAAAATAGTTTTAAACGACCAGCACTTGTACAGGATTTGCTTTTAACCCTTTGAACAGTAAGAGGAAAAATTTTCCGAATTCTTTGTCTCTTGTGGGAGACAGTGCCGAAAATTGTTCGGTATGTCCGTGTATTTGGACACAACTCCCAGTCAGTCTACAAAAAGGATCCAGTTTTTGCTTCTGTATTTATTTTCTTCTCATGTTTACAGTTGGGAGCATCTGCTTCACGTCGTCTTAACTGTTTCTGGTTTATTTTCATGGTGGTGTTACAGTGCCACATACAGGCCCGGCATAGTTACTACCAGGGTTGCAAAGGAGGGATATTACAAATTTTTCCAGGAACTGTCCAAGGGAAGTTAAGCTGGAGAATTACGTGAAATATTACAAACTGGACACGTTTCTTGGAAATTAGGGGAATAAACTTATATTTGTGAGTAATTTAAACAAACTTTTTTTTTCATATGGGCAAATAATGAATTAGACTTAACATTTCAATAGTTCTCATTTTTGTTGTAATCCTTTTCTAAATCCATATGCAAAACTCTAAACTTTTTTCATTGTATTCACTTAAAAAATTCAGTAAATTGCACATCACAGCAAAGAAATAAAGCTCTAAATTTATATATAGAAAATGTCTAATATCCTTGACACTGTCCGTCATTATATCTACAAAAACTAACTTTCTTAAATTGTATTATACAACAAAGCTATTTACAACTCGGAACTAAACTTTTTACATGTTACTATTTCCATTTGCTCCTATGTGTCCAGGTGTCATAGTTCATCATATTTTAGGGTTTAGTACGCAATGAAATCTGTATTTTTATTTGTTTTTTTTGTCCTGATTATGGTCAAATGTATTTTTTACCAAATTTATTTCAAATCCCTGCTTGGGGTTGAACTTCAATATTTTAAATTTCAGGTTTATTCTTATTAATTCCTATTCCCCACAAAAAAATGTCCGCCTTTTGTAACCCTTGTTACTACTGTACAGCGTTTTGAGTCATGGTTTGTTTCCATGTGGATGAAAACATTTCTGGAAAAAGTGCTGTTAATGAGGAAGATGACCACTTTGGAAAGACTGCATTCCCTTGTGGACCAGGCCTAAGTGGACCTGGTGGCCGCTGAAGGACCAGCCTGTACGGAGGTGAAAACCTGAAAACAAATTGGAACAAAGCTTCATAAAACCGTCAGCATGGACCACTGGTTTTGAATGGTTCATGTCTTCCTGTGAATATGCTTACATTACACACTTCATTATGACAAAAACACCCCTGCAGATTTTCAGGCGACCCCCACCTTCCCAAAACTACCCGAACCTCACATGCCAGAGGCCTTTCCGGGGACTAGCAGGTTTCCAGCTCGGCCATGTGCTGCAGGCTACGGCCTGCCGGGCTCCTCCACTCTCTCCACAGATGCGACCATGCGTGGGCCCCTGCTGTGAAGTGAGGCACGAAGCCCTTAATGAGGGCTTTTTGTCAGCAGTGGGTGGATTCGCCCAACAAGGAGGAGGGAGGGCGAGCATAGAGTCTGACACGGGAGGGTGATTTCTACCTAGAAGCTTCGGCTTTTGAGGCCTTGCAGGTGAATCCATGCCATTGTCTCCTAATGGAGTTCACTGTTGTAGGTGGATGTCAGGGCTTAGTGATTGGCTCGCAATTAGACAGCTGATGGCTTTGACTCCAAACTTCCCAGTCATTCCTCCAGATTTACTCACTCATATATTCAAGATACAAAGCCCATTGTATACAACAAGGCTTATTCATGGAGCTTACTATTCATACTTAATCAGCTTAGTCATTCTTTGAGTTTATTTTCTTAGTCCTTTTACATACATCCCTGTGCTTGTTTCTCCTTACTTGACAAGAGCTATGCTTTGGCTTCAGCCACCCTAAGGCAAAAAAAGCTTTTTTGCTCAGGGCTGAAATATGTTGAGCCTCATTCTTGTTCAAATAGGGTGCATCTTCCAGTGATAGGCTTCCTGGAGCCCACACACGTCAGGTTTGTAGCTCTTAAGTGCGGCAGAGGGTAAGGGAAAGCCAGTATCAGTCAGGTGCCAAGGTGCATGCGTGGTTCATGTCTTGTCTGGGAAGCAAACGGACTGTCATGTTGTTAACCCAGAGACCTTTTCTGGATACAAGCCTTTGAAGTGCAGACCGTCCACCTGCAGCCTCCTTTTATGTAATCTCCGGTCTTTCTTTTCCCTACTGTGAGGCCTCTATTTATCACCCTCAAGCCCATATTTTTACATCTTCTCTGTTCTCTTCGTGTGTGTTGATTTATCTATACCATTGACAAGTAATGTCATGAACTACTGTTTTATCAAAACTTTCATCAAACAGTGATTAGGTTTACCTCTACAATAGATTGTACCAGTCAATTTTAAAGATATTGAGCAAAAAATTTGGCGTGGCAGTAGCTACAAGTCATCTTCAACACATATTTTGGATCCAAAGAATTGTGCAACATCTTTGCTTGAAACTTTAGCATCAGTGGTTACGGTCAACCCTGTTTGTAAGGAAAATATCTCATACAACACTAAACTTAATTCAAAACAGCCATCACAGCCAGTCAAACTTAACCTATACAAAAAAGATGAATCTGACAGATATTGAGCTAAAACGCTGATTGGTAGTAGCTGAAAGTCATTCACAACATGTACTTCAGGAGCTAACAGGTCCTGTGAGATATTAGGTAATAATAACTAAATTAGTTAGCTGAGCTACCATCAGTTGTGGTAGCTCGGTGGTCTGTGGTTGTCAGGAAGGGTATCCAGTGTAAAAATAGCTGCCAAGTCTTCATGCGACTTAGTTCACTGTGGTGACACCGACTAAGGGAGCAATCGAAAGAAGAACAAAAATAACTAAAACCACTATAGCTCTGTCATTTCTCAACCTATAACAATTTTAATACAAAAGGCGGCAGGTGATATGCATTTGTTCAATGAATGGTAGAAATCTTTGAGCCTTCTTTATCCCCCACTGTCACCTACTGTCTGTCTGTATTTCCCCTTCGCTCCGTCACCCCCTCCTTTCATCGCACTGACCAGACGTAGCAAATTGGAAACATGTGTCACATCCAGCTACTAATTAGGGCGCCACAGCAGCCTTGATACAACCAAAAAATGTGTCTATGGCAACAGAGGTGCAGCAGGAGACGAGCTGGCCAGGGTTCTGGTTGAAGACGCCATGATAGATACATGCTCATATGAGTAAGCAATCCCAACATTTAGGGTCATTAGGAGATGCATCCATCCATATATTGACCGCCCAGGTCACTGCGATGACTGCAGCCGGACAAAGAGAGGAGGCAGAGTTGTTCTGGGAGGAATATAAACAGAGAAACCAGAAGCAGGGAGAGCAGAGCGGACGCTCCTAACCCCTAAGTAAATCGATAGCAGTTAAGTCTCAAGTGCCAATACAGTTTTTGCTCCAGGAAGAGGGAACTGAACCGGAACGATCACCTTGGGAAGATCAACCGCCCTGCCCCGCAACATGGACATACATTATCCTTATCTCAGCATCTCCCATTATTGGTCTTACACGGCCACCCTAATGAAAGATCGACTCTCAGATTACGGCTCGGGGGTTTGGGGAGGATGAAGTGATGATGGAGCGACCGCCAGGGTGGCAGGTGACCCATAAAACCCATCAAACGCTTCTCAGACACTCATTACGAACCAAGGCTGGGAGATTTTTGAGGGTTTTGGTCACAGCATATGGAGTTTTGTAGTTTTTGGCTCTTGGTTTCAGCGTCTGCTCTCAAGGCCAAATCCTCGCTCCCTTTTATTTTCCTCCTCTTTCCTTCACTAAAAGGCTGTGGATTATTGTAAACGACTGCTGAGGGTGGGCGTCTTCTCACTCACTGCTCACGGTAACATGTAATACAACTGTTCCCCCTAAGATCCACATTAAAATTTAATCCCCGCCTGTTCTTAATAATTCATTAATTGACCACTAATTGGCACTGGATAAAAGAGTAGCTATAACTAGGCTAAGTGTTTTGGCAAAAAAAAAAAACAGGAAAAATTAACGCGCTTTCCTTTCACTTCAGAGTTTTCGCCTATAAGATCATCGTATGTTGAAAATACGTTTTGGGTAATCTTTAAAAATAACTGTGGGAAATCTTATGATACATTAGCGCTGAAGTAAGCTTTATGAATGACTTCCAGCTTTTACCCCACCAATTTTTAGCTCATTAACGCTAAATTTGACTCAATTATATATTATTATAATTGTACTTCCCAAGACTCTCGCGAAACGTTTCACTATAATCTGTTCAGTGATTCACAAGATATTTCGCTAACGGTACAGACAAACACACAGGCACGGGTAAAACAATATCGCTCTTGCTTTGTTTAAAGAAGAAATTGTGTAATTATTGAAAACTTGCCTGATGAGGCGTTCTGAGAGGAGTCAGTCTCTGGTCAAACCAGATGTCTTATTCCAGGAGCAGCAGTCCACACCGAGTGAAATCTGTCCGTTCATGGATCGTGAATGAGGCTCAGCATTTTAAGCTAAACAAGTAGACAGTATCTATTTAACAGTTTTCTGTTTTAGCTAAGAGTACTCAAGAACTCACTGTGATGTTGCAAACACCGGTACAGAAAAGAATCCTGAAGTAAAGCACAAAATCTGCACATTTTGCTTGTATTGATGGTCCATGTGTCCTTAATTTCAGAAAATGGCCTCCACTACCACGGTAGTTTAGTTGGTAGAACTGCCGCCTCTCAGCAAGAAGGTTGCCAGATCAAATCCTGCCCCGGGGTCCTTCCTGGGTGGAGTGTGCATACTCTCTCCATGCATGCATGGTTTTCTCCGGGCACTCCAGTTTCCTCCCACAGACCAAAAACATGCATGTTAGGCTGATTGGTAACTTTAAATCAGGGGTGTCAAACCCACTTACAAAAAGGGGGCCAAAATTAAATTTTTTTTCAAACCAAGGGCCAGTTTCAGAAACTACGTCAACTCAAGTTAGATACTCGACATCGTTTCTTGGTTGCAGGTTCCTCAACAAAAGTTTGATTGGTTTCATTTGAGGTCTCTCTCTCTGTTACACTTTTGACATCATAATCAAAGATTATTGAAAAAAAAAAAGATAAAAGTATTTTACATTTAAAATAACATCTTGAGGGCCAGATAAGATGTCAACAAGGGCCACATTTGGCCCCTGGGCCTTGAGTTTGACACATATGCTCTAAATTGTCCCTAGGTGTGAGAAAGAGAGTGAATGGTTGTTTGTCTCTGTGTACCTGTGATGGACTGGAGACCTGTCCAGGGTGTACCCCACCTCACACACAATGATGGCTGGACATGGGCACCAGTGACCCCGTGACCTGAAAAGTAAGAAGCAGGTAAACGATAATGGATGAATGAACAGATGGATAGATGGGTGGATGGATCGTAAATGTATGGATGGATGGGTGGATGGATGGATGAATGGATGGATGGATGGATGCACAGGTGGATGTATGGATGGATAGATGGGTGGATGGATGGGTGGGTGAATAGTTGGGTGGATGGATGGATGGATGCACAGATGGATGTATGATGGATAGATGGGTGGATGTATGGGTGGGTGAATAGTTGGGTGGATGGATGGATGGATAGATGATGAATGGACAGATGAATGGATGGATAATGCATGGATGATGGATGGATGGATGGACAGATGGATGTATGGATGGATAGATGTATGTATGTATGGATAGATTAGTGGATGGATGGATGGATGTGTGAATAGATAGATGGTGGATGGATGGATGGATGGATGGATGAATGGATGGATGGATGGATGGATGGATGGATGAATGTTTGTATGGATAGATGGGTGGATGTATGGATGACTGTATGGATAGATGGGTGAATGGATGTATGGATAGATGGGTGGATGGATGAATGTATGGATAGATGAGTGGATGTGTGGATGGATGAATGTATGGATAGATGGGTGGATGTATGTATGTATGGATGGGTGGATGTATGTATCGATGGATGAATGAATGAATGAATGTATGTATGGATGGATGTATGGATAGATGGGTGGATGTATGTATGGATGAATGTATGTATGGATGAATGTATGGATAGATGGTGGATGTATGTATGGATGGATGAATGAATGAATGAACATACATATGTATGGATGGATGTATGGATAGATGAATGTATGGATAGATGGTGGATGTATGTATGTATGGATGGATGAATGGATGAACATACATATGTATGTATGGATGGATGGATGTATGGGTGGATGTATGGATGTATGGATAGATGGGTGGATGTATGGATGGATGGATGGATGTATGGATAGATGGGTGGCTGTACGGATGGATGAATGTATGGATAGATGGGTGGATGTATGTATGTATGTATGTATGTATGTATGTATGTATGTATTTATGTATGTAATGTATGTATGTATGTAATGTATGTAATGTATGTAATGTATGTAATGGATGTAATGGATGGATGGATGGATGGATGGATGGATGGATGGATGGGTGGATGGATGCCACCAACTACCACATACTTTCATTTACCTACAAAAACAGCCGAAGTATTTGGAAAACGGTGAACACCGTTGACATCCAGCTGGTCAGGATGTTGACGTCGGGCAGTTTTGAAGAATTTGTTCATATCTCCTCTTAGATTAGACCAAACTCTGCAGGTTGTTTACGTTGAGCGCGTACCTGCATTTCACATTTGCACGTCAACACGTGGTCATCTCCTGGAGTAAACGCGTTCATACGGCACCGCGTGACGTCGTTCAACGTTTCCTCGCGTTCTGTGTCACAGTTTGCAACGAGTTCCCTCAAAAACGAGAACACGAGGCGTCTGCGAGCGAGAGCACAATAATCCGAACCAGATTGCAGAAGCTGCCCGTTAACCCGAGCAGACGTTGGCGTCTCCCTCCCCGCTCCCTTCGGTTGGGGGGAAAAAAAAAAAAAAAATCGAGGCGAGTGTGTGAGAGTTTACGAGCTGAGAGCAACAGGAGCTGTGAAAAGAAGTTTCGGCTGATGTGGCTGAACGGAAGAGCCAGAAGAAGGAGAAAAGAGGAAAGCATCCAACCGAACCGGAGGCTGAAACTTCTTTTTTCTTCCGTTCTTTGGGCTTTAGGCAGATGGACAGAAGTGACTGGTGAAAATACAGACGTGTAGAAACAGATCCATCACGCTCACTGAAGCCTCCACACATGCACAAAAACAGGCCTTGCGGGGCTCGACCCCCCTCCCACCTCTGTTCGACACATGTGCGGGTCTTAATGTATCTGTTTTGTTGCGAGCGAGCATAAAACACACACACCTACACACACACACGGCTGAGGTTATTGGCAGGCGTCACAAATTGTTGCTCCGCTCGGATTTCTTTCATTATTTTACGACTCGATTATAGGTTTATTTGGCCGCGGCGGCGCTCATTCATCAACATCATAACGGCCGTAAAGCGCTCCTGTAAAAATGCTGGGGTTAGCTCCGGAGCTAATTTACTTCCTTGCTCCCCGGGGCTTTCTGAAGCAACTTCGGGATTTTAATTTAATTTTATTTATTTATTTATTTATTTTGGTAATTGTTAAAAGTGCTGACGTTTGGGGATGGAGGAGATTAAAAAGCGAACGGCTGGCTGAGCTAGCTCCAAACGTTAAACCCTGTGCAGAAGCTAGCAACTTTTTATCGCCCTGAAGGTGAAGCGGTTATGTTTTCGTCATGTCTTTGTGTTAGCGTGTCTGCTAGCAAAATATCTTGTGGACCATTTAATGGATTTAAATTAAATTCTTCGACTGATGAAATCTTGCAGTCGCCGCAATTCAAGATGGCTGCCTCATTGGCTGATGCTAAAATGGCCAAAATCCATCAAATTCTTCAGACATTGAGCAGATGTTTGGTGTGGTAGTAGCTGAGAGTGGTCCTCGGTGCTATACACTGCATTACTTATTTATTTAAAAACTATGGTGTTGGAACCTGTTCAAACTATTTGGAAGTATTGAAGTTCATGCTCAGTAATCCAGATAAATAATCCAAAAGTATTAAATCAGGTCCTCTGGACGGATTCTTTTTTTTTAAACGTTCCATCTTTCATCCAAAGGACTTCATCAGTCCAAGGAGCCACAACAAACTCAGTACCACAAGCAGCACACTCACATAGTGGGCCAATCATTTTGATGGTGATAAGATGGTTTCTGGACTCCGCCCTCTCCCCCGTCGACTGATCTGAGGCAGCCATAGCCAAAGTGGCCATGAAAAAAACATCTGTCCAGATGACCAGGCTTAACTTTGTTGGATTTTTTTTACCTGGACTATTGAGCATGAGCTTTGATGTTTTGAACCACTTTGGCTATGGCTGCCTCAGAGGAGTCAACGGGGGAGAGGGTGGACTCCAGAAACCAACTTATCACCAGCAAACTGGTTGGCCCACTATATGAGTGTACTGCTTGTGGGGTTGAGTTTGTTGTGGCTCCTTGGACTGATGAAGTCCTTTGGATGAAAGCCGAAACGTTTCAACAACAAAAAACAAAGAAGCTGTCCAGAAGACACCAGAGTTCATGCTCAATAATCCAGGTATAAAATCCAACAATGTTCAGTCAGGTCATTTGGACAGTTCCTTTTTTTGCTGAGACGTTTCATCCGTTATCCAAAGGACTTCTTCAGTCTGAGGAGCCACCAAACAAAACTGATTCTCACAAACAGCTCACTCCATAGTGGGGGGAAAAACAGTTTGCTGGTGCTAAGATGGCCTCCGAGGCCCGCCCTCACCCTGTCAACTCCTCTGAGGAGGCAACCGTGACAAAGTGGTTCAAAACACGAATGTCCATGCGCAATAATCCATGTATAAAATCCAACAATGTTCAGTCAGGTCATGTGGACAGTTTATTTTCAGGTCCAGAGGATCTGACTTAACTTTGTTGCATCAGGAATTAGTTTCTGGACGTACATCTACAACTGACAGCACATTTAAAGATGGCTGCTGCCGCTAATCTACGTTTCTCAGCTCAAACACAACAACTATAAAACACTCAAAATGGAAGATAATGGGGTGTGGATGTCGTCATCTTTATCGCAGACTTGGAGCATTAAAATG
Organism: Hypsolebias antenori; assembly: GCA_031762315.1. Taxonomy (NCBI): domain Eukaryota; kingdom Metazoa; phylum Chordata; class Actinopteri; order Cyprinodontiformes; family Rivulidae; genus Hypsolebias; species Hypsolebias antenori. The sequence goes on along the minus strand of JARVGS010000001.1, from coordinate 27,451,811 downwards.
ATTAAATATTAATTTTAAACTGCCATGAAAGGCGGCAGCACAACACTTTTTTTTTCCTCCTCCAGAAATGTGCAAAAGCCCACAGGCTTGCCCAGGGTGGCACTGGTGGCAACGGTAATCCAAGCCATGGGCCTGTGGGGGGTCACGTCTTCCAGCGTCGCTAGGAAGTTTGTCCTGGACGTCTGAACCCGGGGCCCCCCCATCACGGAACCCTCGTCCTTGCAGGCCTCTCATTAGCTTGGTTCACAGCACGCTCTGCCTAAGCAGGATCATCCTGTCCTCCTGGCAACATTTGGACTGGACCAGGTCAATCCCTGTCCCCCGCCCCCCCCCCATGTGAGCGGGACACAGAATCATCCTGGGAAGTCCGCATAAAAGTGTGGATAAAAGAGAGAGAGATGTGCAACCAAGCTTCACCAAACCTTTAGCTTCCCTCGTCTTTGTTCAGTTTAATTTCGTTGCTCTGAACATCCCCGCAGCTTTTGGTTCGGGCTCACGTTACAGCGCCTGCTTTGGCGTCGCTCCAAATAAACGGCATCGCAGCGGAGGGGAAGTTTACGCCGTTGTTAATTAGTGTTCCTGGGTTCTTGTTTGTGACAGATTATGTTCTGGCAGGTGCGGATTCCTACCAGGAATACCAAACTGCGTTCAGATGCACGAGCTCCGAGCTGCTAGCTGAGGACGGCACCTGGAAATGGTCGTCTTATCCGGTGGTTACTGTCATCAAGAGCTGAAGTCTTGTTTTTACGGCGTGGGTGGGTGCGTTCACCGTGTTTGCACCTGGTTTTTAGAATATTCAGAAGCTTGTCATATCTTTAGGATGTTTGGCTGCAAATTGTTGAATAAAGTTGCCATTCTCTTCTTTTGTTGACTTCTTATCGCCTGCAGTGGCTATTAAGTGATAATGTAATTGCATGTGTTCACTTGTCTGCCTGTTAGCAAAATAGCTGGGTGAACTAATATTTCATGGTAAGTGTGTGTGTGTGGGGTGGTACAAACAAACCTTTTTTTAATTTGAGGGGGACACGGCCCCTTTACACATGATTGTTGCGATGCCTCTGACAATAAAAGCACCTTTAGGAAACACTTTGACTTGTCACTAACAGGTGCCAGTGTAAAACGCTCCATTTCGCATGTGTTGAGCTATTATTTAGTGCGTTAGTAGCTAATAATCACCCACAGATCATAACCAGAGTGCAGTCCTTCTTAACGTAGTTGTCAAGACATGACGTAAAAAGTTTTTTTTTTATTAGACCTTTATTTATACAGATTAGTTCCGGTAGCGCCTCGAAGACTCATTTACAAGAGAGACCTGTAAAAACGCCATTATTTATAATTCCCTGGGGATTTTTCATACAATGAAGTGAACATTTTGTTTTCAACTAGTTTGTAGCAGTTTTCAAAACATGTTTTATCCTTAGGGTATTTAGCATAGAATGATGGGAAACTGGTGAAAAAAGTTGACAAAATGGTAAGGTATTCTTATCACGTAGGCTTTTTTTTTTTGAACACTTAAAACAAAAAATATGGATTTTGTTCTTGGAATCAGCTAATTAAAACAATACTTTTATGTGTATTTTTAACCGTGTTTCCCCAGGCAACATCTCATTGGAGTCTTGATTTGCATAGTCCTAGATACAGTTGGGTGTAAATTGCAAAAAATGCAAAACAGAAGACAAATGTTTGGTGCTCCCATCAACCAGTTGCTCCCTTGTTCCTGCCAAAAGTCATCCCATTGTCGTTCTTTCTGTCCCGTCACTTCTGTCAGCGGAAAAACTCCATCAGACGCTTCCCTCCATCTGCCGACGGACGTCAGCGCGGCGCTACGATTGGACGCAAGCCCCAAAAAGTTTTCTGGCTGAATATTAAAAAGGGGGAGAACGTGCGTGTCGGAACAAGTGAGACAAACGAGCTGGTTTAGCGGTGGACAGCTGTGCCTTGTCATGGCTGAAGTTTTGGCAATCGTCAACCGATATGAGCAGAAATGGAAGGCGTCCGGGGACGAGGGATGTTCAGGACAATGACAGTTTCAAAGAAGGAAACATAAAGCATGAAAGAGAGCAAGAGAAGGTGACTGAGGAGAGAGATGGATGGTGTGGAGGGCTGGCTGGGGGTTTGACAAAGGTACGGGTTGATGTGACACGGCTCAGACAGCGAGAGTGACTGATGATCCGCAGGTCACCACCATGACTGGCTGCTTCCTTCTCAGCTACAACCAAGCCGACCCCTCATTCCTCATTACTGACACGGCCCATAATATTTATCCCTGTGAAGTCTGGCATGAAACCTGCTCTGAGCTTTAAAGGACTTCGTTGACTTTTAGGGCAGAACGAGCTTTTGGATCAACTTACCACCGGTCCCCGTTTCTGTTTAGGTCGTTTCAAATGAGTGGATGATGCAACTCAACCATTAAATGAGCGAGAACGGCGCACAAGTTTTAAGACTCGAAAGCAGATAGGATGCCAAATGCTTCACAGCAGAACAATATTACTTAAATTACATTGGTATAAGAAGCATTTGTAATGTGTGTGGGGGGGACACGCTGGTTGTGGTGGTGATTGGGCGAGGGGTCTGGGGGTCCTCCTCCTGAAACGTTGAATAAAGAAGGTGCTATTTCCTGCATTCTGCTGTATTTTAACATGTTGTTAAACATCTATGTCTACCTACATAAGTAAACGCTATATGGAGTCTGACCAACAGCTCTCCTTGTGTGAATAGAGCATGCTCCGCTTCTCTCAAGCATCCTAGCCCCCCCACACCCCCCTGGTCGAAAACTGCCGGAACTAACGTAGCATTAATCTTCTAGCGGCACGCAACACAGACACGTTAGCTAAGATGCTACAGACATAGCACTCCACTTCTCTAACACATCGTAACCCCCCGTCCCCATCAACTGCCAGCACTAATGTGGTGCAAAGCTAGGGCACACAACAGAGGTGTGTACCCCCCGTGAGCGCCATGCCAAGGCAGATGACCTCGGAGAAACATTGCTTTTGGTGTGGAGTTGTTGTAGGTAACCAGGAAAACCTGGAGTGGATTTTTTAGTGGTTTGCGTATTCTCCTATTAATCAAGTGGAATGGATTATTTCAAGAAGAAATAGAAACAGTGCTGGGTGAACTTAAATTTCACGGTAAATTCAGAAGAGGTCCGATTTAATAATTTTAAATGTGAGGAGGACACGTCCCCTTCACGTGTAATTGTTGAGAATCCTATGCATTTTCCTAAAGCAAAATTAATATTTTTAGCAGAAAAGCTACAGTTTCCCGCTAAAATCAATTTTTAAGGTTGCGTTTACTCACATTTGTGTGAAACTCTGTCGTGTTGCTGCGTTACAATAATCTACTAAAAACATGAAGAACAAATGGAAGGTGTTAGCTTGGTTTCTGCAGCGCCAAGGTTCGTGCTTCTTCTCTGGCAATTAACTTGCATTTTGGTTCACAGGCTGCAGTTAAATGGTGTCTCCGCCTCGCCTCAGATAGAATTCATCCTGTGCAATTGCAGTTGAGTCTTAGAGGTCTAACTCTTTGATAATTGTTGATTCGAATGTTCAAAACCTGATGTTCGCCTTTTATGTGGAACACCGTCTCACAACAAGGGATGACAAAAATGTGCCATCAGAAGAGAACAAAATGCGCCCAGAGATGCACGGCGCCTGGCCGGTAGTTGCTTTTGGAAGTGATGGAGTGGTTACAGGTGGAGCTTTCTTTAAATAACATATTTTACAGTGATATTTTTGGCGCTAAAGGCTGTTATCCCGAGATCTGCACAAACACAAAGAGCCACAAAAGTAAGCATACATGAATCACCCTGCCTGCAAGGAGCCTGTTAACAAAGCAGAACAACTGCTCACAACAATACGATGCTTGGCTTGTGTGTGTGTGTGTGTGCCTGGTCTCTTGTGGGAGCCATGTGGAGACCTATTACTTCCAAAACTCCCCAGCATCTTAGCTTTGACATAATCTTTACCATTGACTCACAATGGGTCAGAGATGATCCCCATGCTAAGAGGCTTTGGTGGGAATTGCCTTCTCGGTCTTCCCGCGTTAGAAACAACCAGTCATGCTGAAACTCGGCGTCCTAATAAACAGACACGTTTGTAAGACCGAGTAAACGCAGGCCTACATCTCTGCTTCAGGTTCGTTGGAATATTCTCCACTCTGCTCTCCCAGAGCCGTCATTACTTTTCCAGATTTCACACTTTTTCCCTTTTCCACAGACGCTTGATTGTGCACGCTTACGCCTCGTTCTAATTAGGAGTTAAAAGACCGTACGGCGAGTTTAAAGCATCTGGCTTCGACATTAGCCCCTCATTGTTAAAGTCTTTAGGGAAACTGGCCTTGGCTTGCAGTTGGTGGGGAAGCACTCATGTTTCCATTTCTGGTTTCTGGATAAGCTATACATTAGGTGGAACCGACATAAAAATACAAGATTATGATGGAAGTTTACCATTCAAATGAAATATTTTGCATTCAGATGGACGATTGGTCTTCATTCAAGGAAAGCTTAGTTACTTGTGAATTCATCTCCGTAGAAATCGCAACTTGAGATTTGGGCAAGCTTAAGTTCTCTGCGTGCTTCGGTTTAGGCAATCTGTCTCAAAAACTAATTTGCTGTGACAGAAAAGTTATTTCCCAAGCTGTTGAGGAGAAAAGTAATGCTTCAGATGAGGTCACGATTCAGATTTATATTCTCCTAATGTAGTAGCAACACCTAAGTTGTAACATCTAAACTTAGAGCTTTGTATTTACAGCATCAAACACACCAAGACAAGATTTTGTCTACAAAACTTAATTATGAATGCAAGCATCATAATGTTCAACAGACTAAAGCCACTATGATAATATTCTGGCTACAGAAAAAAGACATATTTTTACAATTTGGCGGGAACATTTTTTAATTGTGTTTTTCAGTGTCTCGCCTTAAAACACACGATTTTACCACTGATATGAATTTCAAGCTTAGCAACGTCGTAGCAGCATCATCCTTGAGTATGATTAAAAAAAGTTTTGGTATAGAGCTTTTGATTTAGTAAAATGAAGAAAACGTTTATGCATCTTCTTTATATGGCAGCCTAGCTAGACACTGTAAAGATACCTTGGCTACTTTTTAATGCAACAATTTACAGATTTACTGTTTTGCTGAGCTGCTTGTATTAAAGCCAACAATATTTTTTAATCAGACATTAGCTCTTTGCCACCATAAACAAACTTAGTAGGTAGCAAATGTTAAACTATGGAAGCACAATGAAAGAAGCATAGTTGTAAACTCACACATACAGTATTTACTAATACATCCTATATAATATCTACACTAATTTAAATACTTTAGTTTTAAGCCTCACTCTCATTCACACCCATATATGCTGTCTTACTACGGCTGACGTTCATTCCTCTTCTTTCAAGTGCATACCTCCACCTCTCCAAGTTCTCTTCCACCTGTTCCCTGTTCTCACCACAGATCACAATGTCATCTGCAAACATCATAGTCCATGGGGATTCCTGCCTGACCTCATCTGTTAGTCAGTCCATTACCAGAGCAAACAAGAAGGGGCTCAGAGCTGATCCTTGATGCACTCCCACCTTCACCTTGAAGCTATCTGTCACTGGTCAAAGTTTAATGGTGACTGGATCAAGATATAGCTTGAAAGGTCCGTCTTTGGGGACTCAACCAAAACCTTTTGAAGTTTTTGCTACCGGGAGTTGTCGGTTGATGACGAGGGTGGGAATGGTTCAACAAGCTTCAGTTGAGATGCACATGAGGGTTGAACAAGCTAAAGGTGCTAGCGCCATTGGTGCAATTTTTGCTGCATCTTTGAAGGAAAATCACTTAATTTACTTAATTGTACCAACTTTCTTGTGCAGCTGCATGCGTAAAGGGCATATTTACACATGCTGCTCGTTTGTCTCATATCTGTTTGTGTAATAAAGTTAAGCTGCTTGTTCGTCACTGGTTAGATAAGGCGAGATTTGCCACAGCAGCAATAAGCTTGAGTATATTTGGTTGAAATGATTTCTGTGTTATTACTTTTTAAGCAAGTTCAAGAAAACTTTTTGTCTTTCTCGCCAGTTGAGTAGCGTCATTGTTTTCTGAGAAAATGAACCTCAGCTGCGGGTTTCAGGCTTGCTGTGGCCAATTTCAAAACTGCAGAGTTGTCGAACTAAAACAACTTCTCGATGTCTGGAAAGCAGACGTTTTGCAGATAGGTGCATTTAGACCTGAAGGAATGATTCAAGAGCCCGAGCTAAAGTAAACTAGTGGACTGCCTCCAAATGGCACTACACTTTGCCGTTTATGGCCTCCACTTCTGTGCGTTGTTGTCGCGGACATGCAGCTTTAATAAGATCCATCTTGCGTAGAAAGTTCGTTGGAACAGATTGTTGTTGGTGTTTTCACCTCCCGTCATCCGATACCCCGGCTCTGCGCTTGAAATGACAGAGCAGCTTTCAAGCGGTGCTGGTGTCCTCCACTCCATCTCTTCTGCCTTTGTCCTCGTGTCTCGCCGTGAATGTTAACACACAGCAGCATTCATATACGTCCGCCGGCGCGCACACATCCAGGCAGGCGTGCACACACACAGCTCGTGTATTCACACTTATGCGTGCACAGATGAAAAATGTTATTTCTTCCCGTGCTGGAAAAAGTCCAAGTGGGAAGGGTTTGAATTTCCTCAGAGGTGCACTCCTCCCCCTCTCCTTTCATCCGAACCCTATCCCTCGCTCCCTTCTTCTTCCTCCTCCGTCTCCTCTCTCTCTCCTTCTTTTTGCTCCCCACCAACAAAAGAGCTCCCCATAGCCTCCGCTGAAAGCCCTCACACGCACTCGACTCTCCGGCTTCGCGCTCGTCTTGTCATCCACTTCTCGGCGCTAATCCCCCTTTTCGTCTGTTTTGTCTTTAAATTTACCTCCTTTCTCTCTCTCTCCCTGTCGTCGCTCGACCCGCTAGCGGTGTAAGTTTCTTCCGCTGCACATCCAAGCCGTTATCGTGTTACAGCTGGTTGGCAGACAGTAAAATTTATTCCCTCTCTCTTTAAAATTGCTCCCATCTCCTCCTCCTCCTCTGTTTCCCTTTCTTCTTCCAACAGCTCCTTTTGTTGCGCTCCGTCTTTGTGGGTGGTTCTTGGTCTGTGGTGTCTGTTTCTTCTCATTTGCTCATCACTGTCCAGCGGTAAATAGAACCTTAGTAGTGAAGACAGGCAGAGTAATCATGATTGCCTATTACGGTGGCGTTAAATTCGGGAGTTGCTGTCATCGAACCCCCATGCACACAGATGTGCACCACTCCTTTCCAAGTTCTCTGCTAATCAGGAAGCCATTTCCTCGTGAAACAAAACCTCGTCTCGTAACCTGCCTTCCAAGAGTTTTTCCTCCTTTACCCTTCTTACGATCGCAGCTGTATTGCAGGTCCCGAGCCACATGAGGGGGTGAACATATGGAGCCTTTTCTTCTCGTCTTTTATCCCTCCGTTCTTTTGCCTTCCCCACAAAGAAAATCAGAAGAATACCAGTTCTCGGCGGGGAGATGGGACAAAAGCGTCCCATTTGGTCGGTCGTTCTTGTGTTCTTTGGCGTTTTAGTTGATGGATGAGTGACACGACTGTGGGTCTCTTTGCCTAAAGCAACACTTCAGACTTTTTGAAGTGGAGTTTTGTGGAAAAGCTATGAACGATTAATTTTTATTGATTGGCCCAGAGTTTAGTTGTGACCAGATCGATCGGCTAAAGGTCAAGACCAAACAGAACTGCTGCAATTTTTATACAACTCCAATCTCTTGGTGTAGACTTTCTGTCGTCAAAGACTCAACAAGCCCAAGAGTCTTTATTTTATATAAAAATCTAAATCGACTTTTTTCTTGTTCTTTTAGACGTTTTGATTTTTATTAGAAAAGTGCCCAAAAGTTCCCAGCTTTAAAACTGCAGTGAAAATTAAACAAACAAAAGACCAGGAGTACTTTTTATGTACCCAAGGGCATATTTTGAACTTATTTACCCTTAAGGGTGTAATATTGGACCTCAGGGTAACTAAGTACAGTACAAGTAATAAGTAGCTCCCAATTGGTAAAAAAGTACATGTACTAATTATTATAAATGTTGTGGAACAAAGTCAGGAAGCTGTTTGTGTTTGGAGGAGAAAAAAATAGTCAAACTACTCATTTCAAGATTTTTATAATAAAACCTATAATTAGGCAATCTTGAAACAAAACTTGTGTAATCGTTTTTAATTTATCCTCCTAAACTAAAAGCTTTGTATGCTTCAGTTAAACAGTACTTATAGCTACTTATCAATTTCTATAACTGGCTGGTTTGCTTGGTGGTGGCTCGTCTTTGAAACTGGAGCTCAGAGCTTCAGACTCTGATCCAAGAAACTTTAATGCACAATGAATGAAGTCATATACAGTATATGATGTCATCCTGAGTCCTCACATCGATTGACAGGGGCCATTTCAGATGTGGGGGATATAGGACGTTATAAAAAGTAACAGGCGATTGGAAAAGTTCTAGTTAAAAAAATTTAAGGGTTCTGTTTTGAGCTGTGATCCATTGGGGTACCAGAGGCAAACCACTGATTCAAGCTACAAGGGTACCAATGAATACACAATGCCGAGTAGAGCCTGACTTGTATGGGAATTTTGGCTATTGCTTGTATTGATATTATGGACGGGGGGAGGACTGAAAACCGATATACTGGCTGAAAATTTTTTAGCTTTGTCAACCCCAAATAATCTAAGGAAACAAGCTACTTCTAAACCTGTTTTAACACTTGGAGTCTTGAAACAGTCTTTCTAATGTGTGTTCACATTTTCTATCCTAAACTATTCATCATAAAGTTACTGTGTGTTACAAACTTATAAATTAAACAAAGAAACACCTTCCCTGTTTGTTGTTTAAACAGTTACGTATGGTAAAGGTCTAATTAACATTTATTGGCATTTATTTATTTTGCAGAGAAGTAAAGATTCCAGACAAACCATGCATTTCATTGAGGGCGACAACGATAATATTACTAACACAGCTATTTTACATCAACATTAGATTTATTGTTCTGAATAAAGTTTTACAAGGCAGTAGCTTGGGCTAGGTTATCTAAATGTTAGCTTGCTAGCTTGAGAAGCATGTGGCCAATGACAAGCAGGTTGGAAGATTGAATAGAATTTATTATCATTGATATGTTTTATAGCTCAATTAAAATAAACTTACCATGCTCTGGTCAGCAAATTAAACTACACAGTATTGCTCCCTGCTTCGGCTGCGCTGAAAGTGAAACTTAAAGTGAATGGCCATAACTTGAAAGTCGTCCGCATGTGTCCTCTGCTGGATACATTGTACAATTACGGCTTTTGTCAGTAAGGACACTGCTTGTTCCCAGTGTTTATATTGGCGCATAATGGGACAGTTATCACAATACCGATATGTCCTCAAATGCCTATATCAGCCTAAAAATGTCGGTCCTACTGATATATCAGTCTGGCTTGAATTCTGAGAGTACAAGACCAGTACTTTTGAAGCTACTGCTCTAGTGACCAGATTTATATCCCTAAGGAAACACTTGTGTATGCTATTATGCAAGCTGAGCTACCATGCAGATCACTTTCCCTCCTCTCCATCTTGAGGGTTACTAGTGTCGTTGTTGGCCTGATCCAAATGAGAAACGTATAGTTTTGAAGCTCGGAACATCTAACTGTTATGTTTGAAGTGAGAAAACTCATCAAATGAGAGCTGAATATTCTTCAAAAATTAGGTTTTTAATCAGGTACTTTTTGAAAAAGCAAATTTTATCTCACTGAGACTTTTTCACCTGGATACTTAAAAGATATGTGCGCTTACGATGTTGTCAGTTTCACATAGTTGCTGTGGCAAAACAACTAGAAGGGTCTTGCGGGAAGCGATAAAGCTAGCTGGTGCTGATGCTACTTGCACATCCAAATAACTCCAAAATTCTATATAAATAACTATAATACAACACTGACAGCAGTTCAGAGGTTTACAAAACACCACTGGCAAGAAAAGTTCTGATTAGAGTTGCTTCAAAATGGCAGCACTCCACTGTAGTCTTGGTCTTTGTCATTAGCTAACCCAGCTAGCCATAGCATTAGTTTCCTGTTCTTATTTACTTCGTAACTGTAATTTTTAATCAGTTTTGCCTTTTAACTATTTTATATTGTATTAATCTGTGTATGAACGTGTTTTAGTACTAAAAGGGCAGAGACAGGGGTCGACAATTAGTGCCTTGGCTAAAAATCAGAGCAAACAGCATCTGTTGTCAAATAATGTTTAATGCATTTGTCCTTGTTCAATAAAAGACAAAAATTAGTAATGTACAATATTATCGGCATGTATCGGCCGATATTAGCGATAAAGTTAAATATGGGAAATCGGCCATTCCATCAAAATAACTCATCAAAATAAAACGCGCTCTTTTTTTTATATTATATACTTGTATAGTGTTATTTTCAGCCCCCTTTTTGGCATCTGCACTTGGTATAATAATATAGTAAGCCAAATTGACAAAGCCCATGCAGAGTAATGTAGTATTTTAATTCCACAGCAGAGAAAGCTATGTAGTCTAGGGAAAAATATCGGTATTGGTATCGGTTATCGACCAAATCAGTTTTACCATATCGGATATTGGCCAAAAATCCAATATCATGCATCCCTAACAAAAAATGATACTGGTTTGTCATACTGGTCAAAATTAAACTCTTATTTCCTCAAACTGAGATCAGTCAAATATATATCGACAACAGGTTAGATATTATTTATTTATAACATTTCCAGAAACCACCATGTCCAAAAACGTCTCAGCTAAAGCACAGTAATGCATTTGTTTTAGTTTTTTTTTTTGCGATGCTTACAAATCTTGCATGGATGGCGAGGTCTGTTTGCAACAGTCGGATGCTGTTTGGTTCTTTTTGCCCATTTTGCAGCTTTAGTAAAAACCACCAGTCCCAGTTTGGCTGAGCCCATCTGGAGCTTTGGTGGCTGGGTGGCCGTTACGTCCATGTGCGCGCCGTTTGTGTACACAGCTGAGCACCGCAACGCGTCACGGTATCCGAGATGTGTTTTGGCACCGCACATTATCAGATTTCTCAGATCCTTAATGCGGCTGCTGTCGAGCAGCCAAACAGTGTTGCTTATCATGCATGAATGCTGTAACTCAGCTGTATTTTAAATGTTATCTCTTCTTTATCAAAACCGCTGCTTTCTCCTTATGTTCTCGTTTAAATTAAATCTTTGCGTGTGTGTCGGGCGAGCTAATTGTATTATGGCGGTACTTAGCTAGAACAAAAGAATTCACTCAAGGTCTTGTTTAAGTGCCTCCGTTCACTCATGATGCCCTTGCAGTCTGGATGGAGAGAGGCGTTTGTGTGTCTGCTTGTGCGCTGTGGTGTCAGGCGTGCGTCATGCGTGGGTGCATGAGCTTGTATACGTGCCCTGCGTAGGATTGTGTACCCCCCCTTTGCCACATTAAGCATTATTTGGGAAACAACACACTCATGCGAGACAAAGTCGGCCTTTTGGACGTGCGTTAAAACAACAAAACCTGGCCGGTACCACTTGACCCTGTTGGGAGGGAGGTGATGAGGTGGTGTTGGATGGGTGGTGGTGGTGAGGGGGCATGTAGACTGTGGGGGAGATAATCCCCTCCAGTCATGGTGGGCCCCCATCCTCCTGATTTTTGGCTCTAACGTGGTGCGCTCAGCCATCAATCAGTCAACAAAGCTGTCTGTAAGGGGATTATGAACCCCGTGGACCCTCCCTCCTCCACCTCACCCATTACCCCCACCACCACCACCATTGCCACAGCTGATGTCCTGCCCCTGTTTATGGCTTCAAACTTGCCAGACAGTGCACCAACACAGATTCTTTTTTTTTGCTTCACCGTCTGAAGCTCGGTTTATCTCTGGTTTTCCATCCGTCTCCCCCCCCCCACCACCACCTCGTTCTAAAGCCCTCTCCGCTCTTTCTTTATCTCTTCCTCCCACCTGGGCATTATTTCTCACCTTGACAAGTGGCAGGCGTTTGTTTAACGTGCTTCTGTCCACGTCTTTAGGAGGCGACAGGTGTCTCGTATTCATGACTGAAGAATTTAACCAGGAGGAATGGATATTTATGAACAAGCAGTCCAATCAGACAGATGTAAATCTATAAAATGCTTCGTTACTCTGAGATCAAAACTGCAGACTGTAGAAGTCAAATTGAGGTTAAAGGAATATTCTGGCCATTCCGAGGTGGGGTTAAGTTGTGGACAATTATGAGCTTGGATAATGTTTTATACGGCCTCAGTGCGCTGATGGCTTGTCTGAACGCAGGTAAAATGGAAAAAAAAATGTTTTAAATGAGTCCGGTTTCAAACATTTTCTACTTAAATTGGTCCATTTTGCACCAAACACCATAAATTTTGCAAAACTTAGTTATCATAAAGTTTAAAGGTTACTTGGACCCACCAGTTACAAACACAAGCATGTCTAGTTCAGGCCAGGCCAGCATCACAACCGTCTTATTAGGAACTTTCACCAAAACCATTGTTAGAGGAAATAATTCATTTCAGTTCAGTTGATTTCTATTGCACAGTCACAACAGAAGTCGCCTCAGGGCACTGTATAAAAACATTAACATACTGAAAAAAAGCCAATTAGTAAAGTTCGCTATCTAAGGAAGTGGTGAATCTTCACTTCGTTGCAGTCTCCTATCCTGAGCAAGCACAAAGGACACAGTGGAAAGGTAAAACTCTCTTTTAACATCTCCAGCAGAACTAGGCTCAGGACAAGCGGCCATCTTGCTTCGACCAGCTGGTGTTTTAGAGGACAGGAAGGAGCTTGATACACAATTTCGTTCCACCTCATGTACCACATGCAAATGACATTAAAGTTGCCTTGAACCTTGAACCTGGAAGGAGAAACAAATACAGAGTGGCATGTGCAGGTGTTCCATGCCGTTTAATAACTTTACCCAATGGAAACATATATAAAGTAATGCGTATTGGTCCGAGCATGGAACCCTGAGGAACTCCATGATTAACTTTGGTGTATGAAGATTAATTATTTAAATGTACAAATGGAAATCTATCAAATAAATAGTATTTAAATAATTTTAGAGCCGTTCCTGTAATGTTAACATGATGTTCAAGCCTCTGTAGTAAAATATTGTGACGTTTACATTAGAGATGTGAAGATTCACCAGTTAGTACCGATTCATAGATGCGCACATGAACGAAATCCACACAGTATTTTTCTCACAGGGCTTTAAATTAAAGATCTATCAGCAAACGTTGTGGCCAGATTTTGTTCATTTACGTAGAGAAACAGCCGAAGTGACTGAAAATAGGTTAAACATGAACATTTTCAGCTAAATTTGTTTACAGACTGTCAGCCGGCGTAATGTGGATCAACCAACCACGTGACGCAAACTTCTACGTGGTTTTAAGATTCAGTTGAGTGTTTTGTTTACATTGAGTGTGGACCCACATTTTAAGAATTATATATCGATACATCTGGAAAACTACAGGAGTAAACTTTTTCTAATTACACTATTTGATAAAAATCAGGATAAAAAAAAATCCATGCTTTGCGAAGAGTACCTTTAAGACGACAGCAATCCTCTTTTAACTTAGCCCCGCCCAAAGCAGTATCTATAGCAGATAAGATATTGTTTATTCATATCTTTTCCACAGAATCCCACTTTAAAAGAGCCGTTTCATTCATTTAATGCTGAATTAGCTTTGAGAACATGAACACAAAAGATTCCCTGTAAAAAGACAGCATTTTTTAAGTCTTTTTATGGGTTGTTTTGCTCTTTCCGTGGCCTTTGCGCCGTCAAAATACAGGCGTGCCGACATGTCGCCTGGCTAAATGTCACCTTCCTTCTAAATGTGATGAACAGCTCACAGTCCCGTCTTATCACTCTGTCTTTAACCGAGCTGTTAAACCCCCCGACACCCCCCTCGACTCCTGCAGGTGGTGACAGAAGCCTCTCCTCCTGCAGTCACCCTCTATTAATTCCTCACCGGCTATCTCTCCATCTCTGTGTCTGTTAAACGTCTGTTTAGTTTAGGCCTCCATCAGACGAGCTCTCCGTCTTCACCTCCTTTAACCGGTCGGACCACCTTTTAGTCCTGTTTTATCACCTGCTGCCTGCTTTTGTTTTTCAAATCGACCCCCCGCCCCCCATCCCTCATCCCTCTCTGCTCTCCCATAGATAATCTGTCCGGTTTGGCCGGCGGGTCTTTGTTTGCTGCAGGAACTTTTTGTCTCAATCCCACAACTAATCTCACCACTTTAATCCAAGAGTGTTGATTTGTTTGTTGTAGCTGTGGAACACGTACAATAAGAATGCATATTAACTATAAAAATTGTATCTCAGGCGAAAATACAGTGTGAATTGCTGAAGAACTTGCTGAAAAACAGCTGAAATTTAGCTAAAAACTTGCTGAAATGTAGCTGAAATGGAAGAACAAGCCCAAGTTAACAGAAGAAAGCAGGGTTAGGCAAACATGTTTGCTGAGTTAGATTTAAATAAGCAGAAATGTGTACAACAATTAGTAAATCAGCCTAAAAATGCTGAAATTGCAAAAAAAAAAAATGCTGAAAAATAGCTGGGAAAACAGAAAGAATCTTAACTACAAGAAGGAAGAGGAAAGAGCTGAAATTAGCTAAAACAAATGTGGAATTAGCTGGAAAAGCTAAATTTAACACAAAAACAAAAAAAATGGCAGAAATAGAAAAAAAAAGAGCTGAAACTAGCAGAAAAAACTTAAAGGAGCATAACAAGCTGAAAATAGCAGAAATAAGTTAAGGCTGAATGTAGCAGAGTGTAACATGAAAAACATTGAATTTATCTGAAAACAGCTAAAATTAGCTAAAAAGATAGCTGAACAGGTAGAACAAGCATAAATTAGTAGAAGAAAGCAGAAATAACACGTTTACCCAATTAGGCTGAAATAGCAGAAATGAACACAAAACAGGGACAATATCTGAAAGAAGCTTAAATTAGCCCAAAACAACTGAAAAGTAGCTGAAAAGCAGACGAGGCTAAAATTTCAAGAAGGAATTAGAGAGAAAGCACATTTTTATCTAATTCGGCTGAAAAAAGTTTAAATGAGTGCAAAAATGTAGAATTAGCCACCAAAAAAAGCTTAAAGTAGCACAACAACAGCTAAATAGTAGCTGAAAAAGAGGAAACTTGCAGAAATAATCTGAAAGGAGCATAACAAGCTAAAATTAGCTGAAAAGAAGAAACACAAAAAGATTCTAGTTAGGAGAAAGAATCTGAAAGGAGCACAAACAGCTGAAAAACAGCTGAAAGTAGCTGAAAAATGTTTACATTTGCACAAAGAAGCTGAAATAACCAGAACAAAATGTGAAAGGAGCAGTAAAAGGTTGCAAACAGATCTAAAGATTTGAAGGAGGTAAAATAAGCACAATCCTTTTTCTATGAGGAAAATAGTGGCAGAAAAGACTAAGTATTTCAAAAAGCTAAAGTTGCACCAATACCAAAAGTCACAGCAGGATTGTCCTGAAAGAGCCGAACATTTTGATTCATGATTTGTTGAAATAGCACAAAAATTGTGGAACGAGAAAGATGCTGAAAAACGTACAGAATAAAAATGGATCACATTAGAGCGAATTCTTCATAAACATTCAGACAATAATTAAAACTTGTTTTCTTTCGGCTCTCATCAGATTCTGTCCACTTGAAGGTCTTATTTAATTTAAACTTCCTTTACATTTAAATCACCTCATTTTAAAAGTGTTTCAAAGTATTAAAAAGCCCTAAAATAACCTCAGTCTTTGTAATCACCGCACCCGCTCCGTTCTGACAGTGTTCAGTTCTGATTTATTACGGCATAATCTCAAATCTCATTTCAATTTATCCAATTGAATTGGCCAGATTCAGACTTCTTGTTAACAGTAATAACCCTGAAGGGGACGATGATGCAAAGCGACTTCAAGTCGACCCCCAAAAAAAGAAAAAGAAAATGATGAAGAGATGGAAAGATTTAACAGCCATTCATTCTGCCATTAAGAGAGCGAGATTAGACAGTGGCGGGTTGAGGGGGGGAGGAGGGGGGGCTTTATGTGGGTGACAGGGTTGTTATCAAGCAGCTGCGTTATCTGCTGCATCTTGTGTTGGGTTTAACTTCATTCTCTTACATGTGTTGTTCTCTGATTGACGCTCTGATGAAAGACTTCCACTGGCAGAGGCACAGAGACGAAGCCGGGGAGGCAGAGGATGAAGAGGAGGATGACGAGCAGCGCTGACGAGAATAATCTCTTAATAGACAATCCCACCCCGTCCTTAGTGGATGTTGTGTTTTTTCTTCTTCACGACGCGTCATGGCAGCGTGTTAAAAAAAAGAAGGTGGAGGTGTGCAGGTCGCACAGGTCGGCTGTCTGGTTTTATCAGCCGAAGCTGCATCCGCCGGTTTGTTCGTCTGGACTGTAAACGTCTCGTGAACCAGAAGATTTAAAACTTTCTGATGGTATATGCTGCTTGGACCGTCACAACTAACCAAACTTTGGAGTCAACCTGATTCATAATGGCAGCCAGAGCTAACTAACCTTAGAAAGAAAAAGGTTTGTAAGCTCAATCATCCAGGTAGATAAATCGCAAAAAGGTTAAATAATCTGGACAAGTTTCTTTCATCCAAGACATGAAGTCTTTCTGATGGTCTGTTGCGGTCACGACTAACCAAACTTTGGAGTCAGCCTGATACAAGATGGCTGCCAGAGCTAACTGACTTTGAAAGACAAAGGTTTGTAAGCTCAAACATCCAGGTAGATAAATCGCAAAAAGGTTAAATAATCTGGACAAGTTTATTTCATCCAAGACTGATGAAGTCTTTCTGATGAAAGACGAAACGTTTTGAAACGTAGCAAATAAATCCAGTAAACGGGACATGATGACCAAGGAGTCTCATCAGCCCCATCATCACTCCAGCTTCTTATTAGTCACAACAGTTATCAGATAGATATTCAGTCTGCAAAAGTCCTTTATTAAATAATCTCAAGACTCCTCTGGTGGTGTTTCAAGACCCACGGTTGAGTCTAGACCCCAATATTAAGAACCGCAGGTTTATCCTTTACACATATTTCAAAATTTTTTTAATGCTGGAGTTGTTTTAACACTGAACTGATCCACTTTGGACTTGACCCTCCTCAGACTAGCCATTAGCTTGTAAAAATTATTAACATTTCTGCAAGTATAACCGTTTATTTTGAAACTGATACAATAGTTTTTGCATAAAATACTTGAACTTTTTTTAAGACTTGAGTTGTTTGAAGATATCTGTCATCCACTTTGGTCTTGAACATGCTTGGATTAGCTGTTAGCTCATCCAGCTAGTCATAAATCAACCATACTTCTTCAAACTGAGCGGGCTACAACAGGTAAGATATTAACTGTTCATCACCTTTCCTTAAAACCCCTGTTCAAAAGATCGATTTATGCCTGTCATTGTTTCCCCTAGGTTACTTTCCTTGGTAGGGCGCTCATCTCTTCCGTGATTTTTGCCGATGGGGTTGAGGGGGATGCGTGAGAGAAGCAGAACGTGCTCTATTCACACAAGGAGAGCTGTTGGTCAGGTTAATTCTTGTGCCACGGTTAAAGACAGCATGAGAGAAACAGAGCGCTACCTTTGTAGCTTTTTAGCTAGCACATCTGTATTGTGTGCTGCTAGCTTAGCGCTACGTTAGTGCCGGCAGTTGTCGATTGAGGGTGTGGGGGCACAGCTCAGTAGTTAGGGTGGGGTGCCCTCCTTGTATAACGGTAGTGCCTCTAAAGGTAAAAATGAGGGAGGATTAGAAAAAAGAAAAGGAGATTTTCTGGTAGTGGCTCTCAAAGCCATGAATGTTTCACACAGATCTATAACTTGTGCACTTTATTTTAAATTATCGATAAACAATTTGAAATCCAATCAGCAGTTTTGAGCAAGATTAGTTCCCTGAAACGGTTTGTGCAAATGCTGGAACTTTTTTCATTATTTAGTTATTTATGTTTTTAAGAACAGAAGCAGAACAGAGACCGAGAAGGACAGAAAACAAAAGTATAATAAAATAAAGAGGAAAGGAGTGAGGAGCGGGAGAGCCGGAGGGGGATCGGTGATAGATGGCTGGTGTCATGCCTCTTATTAGAATCTGGGACTCTGATCTGCTTGGTCTCATCTCACACCTCCGCCTTTTCGCATCACTCTTTCTCACCCCGACTTTTTCCTCCCCGCCGATCATTTCTCCTTCGCTCGCTGCAGTCTCTTGCCGGCAGAAGCAGAAACTCGACGGTCCAATCGACTCTCGCACACCGTCGTATAACTCAAACATACCGGCGAGGGAAAAATGGAATCAGGAAATACTTTGGGTTGAAGCAGAGATGGGGGGCGGCAAATCGAGGGATAAAGCAGCCTGAGAGGGATGGAGAGCTTCATATTATTAATTTAACAGGAGAAAAAGAGGGAATTTCCTTCAATCCCCCCCATGCTGCTGCTTCCAGCGCTCTATAGGGGCTCACAATGAAGAGATTGAGATTGGAGGGGAGGACGGAGAGGACAAAGGTAGAGATAATCCATCCCGTTGTACCCACTATGGGTTTAACTCTTTCACGGCCCGCTGCGATTCCTCCATCGCCGGGCTTCTGCATCAAATTTTCCAAGTTTCTCGTTCCCCTCCACCTTTTTCTCCACCTCTTTGTCAGCCCTAATCCTTCCAACGTTTCTTCCAGTCCCACGGACAAGAATAAACCTGAAGCCAAGAGCACGCATTTGTGTTTCCAAACACACACACACACACACACCTATACAGAAGCTCGCTGTGTCCTCCTGTGTGCATGTGCGACATGCCAGTGTGCGGCTGAGAGTGTGCGTTTGCAGTTGGCAGCCCACTTTGCCCACTGAAGTTGGCAGAATCTCTGCACATCTGGCACAGGAAGAAGGGAGAGCCTCCCGCAGCGAAGGGATTACTCTGATTTACACACAAACACACGCGTGCAAGACACAGTTTGCACGTTAGGAAATGCTGAACCCCACGCCTTCAGCCACACACAGACTTATTTAAAGTGGCAACTAATTTATTTGAAGATAGCTTTAGTTGAGATGTCATGATGCAGTCACTAGAAAAAGAGTACCGTATTTTCCGCCATACGCGTCGCACCGCCCTATAAGTCGCATCGGTTCAAATATGTCTAATAAAGTGGAAAAAATCCATAAATACAGGTGGTCCTCGGTTTACGACCTACCCGGGTTACGGAAATCCGGACTTACATTCGCCTCCCCAGTGACGTC
>JARVGS010000001.1:27346269-27360573 GCA_031762315.1 Hypsolebias antenori | reverse complement strand
CCCCCCCCCCCCCCCCCCCCCCCCCTTCCAAAAAATAAAATAAAGTAATGGTTTGACGTCAGTGTTTGGACAGTGGAAGTTAAAGAAGTATCTTCAGTCATCTTTATTCATGTTGAAGTAACAGTATTAAAAAATACTCGTTACTCCACGCCTGTGTTTATTCATTTGTTTTGTGGTTGGTTTGTTTTCTTCAGTTTGACAGACAAATTATGATTTTTGAAATACATTTTATACCTAAACATTGTTTCCCTGACAAAATAATTTGTAAAATATATCGTTTTAAAATGTAAAGATACTGACATTATTTCAAAATATATGTATTACTGAACATATATCGTGTCGTACTGTACAATATCACAACCATAATGGCAACAAAGGTGATGCCAACCAGTAGCTGGTGACCAGAAGACACCAAGTTGTTGTGATTTTCAAATTATGGACATCTTGTTCTTGGAGTGGCATGACAAATATTGTTTCAGAGTTCATCTATATATTAAAGAACACTGATTGGGACATTAGTTCCATTTCCTTGTTTGCATGTGCACATTTAGTCTAAAAATGATGCAAAAGAAAAACTGGTTCATGCATTTGTCACGTCTAGACTGGACTATTGCAATGGTTTGTTATCTGGGTGTGCAAATACTTCTTTAAAACATCTTCAGTTGATCCAAAATGCTGCTGCCAGAGTCTTAACTGGAGTTAGCAGGAGAGATCATATCTCTCCAGTTTTAGTTTCTCTCAATTGGCTCCCTGTCAAACCCAGAATTGAATTTAAAATCTTACTTCTAACCTACAAAGCTCTCAACAACCTATCTACATCTTATATTACATATCTTATTGTTTCTTATTTTCTTAACAGAGCACTTTGCTCTCAGATTGCAGGTTTACTTGTGGTTCCTGGAGTTTCCAAAAACTGAATGGGAGGCAGAGCTTTCCGTTATCAGGCTCCTCTCTTCTGGAACCAACTTCCAGTTTCTGTCCGTGAGGCTGACACATTGTCCAGTTTTAAGACTGGGATTAAGTCTTCCTTTTTGATAAATCCTATAGTTAGGGTTGGCTTGGGTTTCCTGAGCTATCCCTTAGTTATACTGCTATAGGCTTAGACTGCTAGAGGACAAACTGACCATATTTCCTCACTCTGCTGCTATCTTTACTTGCTCTACTCTACCTGTTTGTATTTGTAATTAGTTCTATCTATAGAAAGTCCACCTGGACTTTCCGTTCTATGTTTATCTGTTTCACCGATGGCCGCTCGTCCTGAGCCTGGTTCTGCTGGAGGTTTCTTCCTGTTAAAAGGGAGTTTTTCCTTTCCACTGTTGTCTTTGTGCTCGCTCAGGATGGGAGACTGTGATGAAGTGAAGATTCAACACAATCTGCTGCTTCCTTACATAGATAACTTTTATTAATTGGCTTTTATAATGTATGTGAATGTATTTCTTCAGTGCCCTGAGACGACTTCTGTTGTGACTTGGCACTATTTAGATAAACTGAATGAATGCGTTGCAATTTCACCATTACCTACTTGATGCCAACTTTATCTGTTAGCAAAATATCTCATGAACCACCTGACAGATTTTAATCAAACTCTTAGGCACTTCGCTGAATGTACATCTATCACCAATTAACTCTATGAGTTGATCCCATTCAAGATAGCTGCCACAGCTTACCAAAATTATCCAACACAAAAATGGCTGTAACTCAGCCATTTTTACGATATTGAGCTAAAACTTGAAGCGTGGTAGCAGAGAGTCGTTCACAACACATTCTGAGCGCAACATCCCAGTTTATTTCAAGGAGGCAGGCGGTCTGCATTCCTTCAAGGAAACGCTGCGAGTATATTTACACACATGCAGCCCAGAGACAAAGTCCACTCACGCCACATGTCCGTATGCATATCCCTGCAGTGTAGGGACAAATAAGGCAAAGGCCTTTCTGGCGAAGATAATAGAGAAGAGGGACGGGCGTGAGCTGATGTGAAGTGACACTGGGAGAGAGCGAGGGAAGACAAAAAAGAGAGGGAGAGAAAAAGAAAAAGGAAAACATAAAAAAAGATGTGTGCCGAGTGTGAGTAAGAGAAAGTGACAGATCGCCTGGCCGATTTAGGTCAGCAATCAGAGCGCCGCTACTGTCTGTGAGATTTGGTGTGTGTGTGTGTGTGTGCAGCTTGCGTGACTGTCATGTTTGTGTGGATGTTGTTTGTGTGTTTTTGTGATGGCGGTGGGGTTGGGGTTGATTGCACGAGTGAGTGTGAACGCGTCTCTCCTGCTAAAGGTCAGACAAGAAGAATACCTCCCTAATTGGATTGGGCCTGGTTCACAGTGTATGATTCATTTAACCTTCCAACATTGTCTGAACGCCCCGGCACACACACACACACAAATACACAAACTCCAGTGTTGCAGCTCAACAAACAAAGTCGTCATTGTTCCGCCGCCTGCTTCAGTCCTGGTAATCAGGCATCGGAGGGTGTTTAAAACGAGCGCACCTTTTGCTTGACCTCTGCCATCAGCGGAGCGAATTACCGCGCTAATGTAGGCTTGATTTAGTGTTCAGGTTCACGCAAACATGACCCCCGATCAACGTAATCAGCGCGTTTACGCAGACAGATGTTTGACCCTTTACATGCAGATGTCGTGTGTGTGTTTGCTTTCACACGCCGGTGAACTTAACGCCGAAACTTTCCTCGTTAACCCATCTGGTCGCCATTTTGGGCGAAACACCTTCTTTGGTGAGGAGGAAGAGAAACTGCCTGGCGCTGAACATAAAGACAGAAATCAGGTGACAAACATAGATGGAAATAAAATAAATAAGTTGAAAAATGTTTGTTTATTTAAAAGATAATGAGGAAAAACCTGGCGTGTTTAAAAAAAAACATATTCGCAACACGCAAGTTCTGAGTCCTGCGTGGCAAAGGTCACATGACAACACGTCAAATTTATAAATAATAAAAAAACTAGAAAAAAAATTACATTTTCCACAAACATCTTGTGTGAGGGCTGAATGACCGCTGAAACTTACTGAAGAATCTGAAACTGAGTAAAAGCTAAAAGAAGCCGAACACTAACTACAAGCTAAGAGGAGCGAAGTGCTAGCTTTAAGCTAAAGGTAACAAAATGCTAACTAAAAGCAGAACAAGATCAGCTAACTGACAAAACTGTGGCAGAACATGAGCTTAAACTAAAAGTGGCAAAAAGCTGTAGGTTAAGTGTCAAAAGGTTAGTTAACTGCTAAACCAGCAAAAGTCTAGCTACAAACTAAAAATGGTGAATATGAGTTTAAAGTTGCAAAAGGCTTATTCATGACTAAAAGATGCAAAAGGGTAGCTACAAGTTCAAAGTGACAAAGATTACAAGTTCAAAGTGGCAAATGTCTATGTTTAAAGTGGCAAAAAAATTTTGGCTTTAAACTGGCCTTTTGCGGCACTAATTGGTAAAGGCTTGATGCTAAAGGCTAGGCTAAGTTGAATGTAGCAATGCTAAAATTTAAAAGTAACAAAATATAAGTTTAAAGTGGCAAATGTCTATAGGTTTAAAGTTCCAAAAGGATAATTTATGGGTTTAGACTAGCTTTTGGTGGCACTAATTGGTAAAGGCTTGACACTAAAGGCTAGGCTAATTTGAATGTAGCAAAGCTAAACTCTAAAAGTAAACAATCAAGAGATTTCTTTCCAACGACTTAACCCTTTAGCATCTCAGCCTCCATTATGTGCTTGTTTTGTTTTGGCTTCAACTTCCATGTTCTGTATGTGTGTCTACTTTTGCACATATACAGTTTATGGTTATGGTAAGGCTGGACAATCTGAAAAATTTACAGTTATCCCATTATTGATAAGTATCAATAATGCAAAAGCTGTTTGGACTGCAGTAAATCATGAGTCATTACTGTTCATTATAAGTGCTAAGTTTTTATTGTTCCTCATTCCAGTTTGTTTCTTTGAACAAACCAACAGACTTCAGGCCTGGAATGAAATGATTAAGATGCAAGAGAGAAGTGACAAAAAGTAACTTTATCACAACTGATACTGTCATGATAAATTCAACAATACTACTTCAATGACTTGTTTTACAAATATCATGCAGCCCTGGTCAAATTTACTAAAAGCATCACAACCTTCAGACATGCCAGACTGGGCAGCTTTTGGCAGTTTTCCAAAACAGCTGTTAAAAGGCACAAGAAGCAGAACTCTAGCTAAAATTAGCAGCAAAATTCTAGATAAAAGCCCATAAGGCAGTTTAAATAATAGGCTAGGTAAAAGACAAAAGAAACGAAAGGCTTACTAAAAGATAAAACAACAAAAGGGTGACTTGAAGCTAAAAGTAGACAAATGTGAGCAAAAAGCTAAAAGTAATAGAAGGTAGCTAAAATGAGTAGAAAGTATTTAAAAGCAAAAAGTAGCAGAAGGTATCTAAAAGTAGTAGAATGTATCTAAAAGCTAAAAGAAGTAGAAGGTATCTAAAAGCTAAGAGTAGCAGAAGGTAGCTAAAAGTAGTAGAAAGTAGCTAAAAGTAGTAGAAGGTATTTAAAAGCTAAAAGTAGTAGAAGGTAGCTAAAAGTAGTAGAAGGTAGCTAAAAGTAGTAGAAAGTAGCTAAAAGTAGTAGAAGGTATCTAAAAGCTAAAAGTAGTAGAAGGTATCTAAAAGCTAAGAGTAGTAGAAGGTAGCTAAAAGTAGTAGAAGGTAGCTAAAAGTAGTAGAAAGTAGCTAAAAGTAGTAGAAGGTATTTAAAAGCTAAAAGAAGTAGAAGGTTGCTAAAAGTAGCAGAAAGTGGCTAAAAGTGGTAAACGGTAGCTAAAAGTAGTACTGTGTAGAAAGTATCTAAAAGCTAAACGTGGCAGAAGGTAGAAGAAAACTACAAGCTAAAGTAGCAGAAAGTAGCTAAGAGTAGTAGAAGGTAGCTAAAAGCTAAAAGTAGCAGAAGGTAGCTAAAAGTGGTAGAAGGAATCTAAAGGATAAGTTTGGTGAAGTACTTGTCTAACTGGCAGAAGGTATCAAAAAAGTAAAAGTAGCAGAAGGTAACTAAAAGCTAAAAGTAGCAGATGGTAGCTAAAAGTAGCAGAAGGTAGCTAAAAGCAAAAAGTAGCAGAAGACAGAACAAGATCTAGTAAGCTGAAGCAGGGTTCATAAAACAAGGTTTCTGAAAGAACTGAATAGATCCAATGTGTTTCTACAGGGAAATTATGTTTAAAAAAGTTAAATATTTTAAAAGTATAAAGGTTACCAAAAAAAAACAAACGTCACAGCACCCATCGCCCGAACGAGCCGAACGTTTTGACAAAGGAATGGCTAAAATAGCACAAATCATGTTGAAATTGTTAGATTGCAATAACTGTACAGACAATCAATAAGAATGCTGATCACGTCATTAACATGATTTGGATTAACCCAATACTAACGTAAGGTTTGGGCCACTGCATTACATATTTTATAAACTGTCCACATTTTGCTCATTGATTTTGTGGCACTTTTTGTCGTAAATGTGGTTGTCTGAATGTTTTTGTTTTGTCAAGGGGCTAAAACTTTTAAGCAAATGAAAGTTTGGTTAAAAGACGCTGATGAACTGTTCCTGTAAGAAGACAAAACTACACACTGCTGGTGTTGTACTTTAGCTTTTGTGACATTTTTCCAGTGTGTGAGTCAGATTATGATGTTCGTGTTGCACAATTGAACCCAGCAGCTGTTCAGCGGTGGAAGATGGAGAGGAAGAGTACCGGCAAGAGAAAGAGCAGCCTCAGAGAGAGACTGTGTAAATTGTAGGAGAAACTGACAAGCTTGAATAATTTGAACATGCAGGGGGAAAAAAAAGGAAGAGCAGGAAGAGTGGAGTGGAACGGAGGGAAGTCTCGGCTGCTGGACGGGATTTTTTTTTTCCCAACAGCAGAAGAAGAAGAGCAGGAGGACCCACGGCTCATAGACACAAGAACAATCAGCTGCAAATCCTTTTTACCCACCATTTAGGCAGCCCTAATTACCCCCCAAAACTCCACAAAGAACATCATTATCACTCTTCGCCTGTGCACGTGCACGCTGTGTGAGAGTGTGCACGTGTGCTTAGTTTGTTTACTGAAGGGAGATTCATTAGCGGACTCGCTCTTTGCTTGTTCTCCACTAATAGCTGTTGTTGAGACGCTTCAGGCGCATTTTAGAAACACAACGAGGCGTTTGCTTAGAGGGAAGTAAGACTGCTTCAAGTGAGGTTCAGCGGAAGCATCAGGAACAGTTATTATCTTACCTGCTGAATATAGTAGCTCTTTTTTTATACCTCAGATTATTTCTGATCATCAAAATTATATATATATATATTTTTTTTTTTGTTTGTTTTTTTTTTGTTTTTTTTGATTAAGTTGTAGCCTGTTTTGTTTGCTAATGTTGATTAGCTGTGATGGCTATCTTCATATGGGTTGTCTCCCAAAGTTAATCAGTTGTAAATGTGCTTCCACTGATTACTTCCTGAGCATTTTTATGACCGTTTGTGTAGTAGTTCATTAGATATTTTACTAACAAACAGGCCTGACTTTATGAGGAATGCCAGCAGTTTAATCAAATATGTTTTCACAATGTGTAGGCCTCAAAGGATATTTTAAGAACGATTCTTAACCACAACCACATTAAGTTTTAGCACAATGTCTGTACGACTGACTGACTTAAAGCCATTTTTGTGTCTTCTAAAACCTGTTGGCTGTGTCGGCCATCTTTATTTGGGTTGCCTTCAAAATTAATCAATTGTTGGTGTTCACCCAATTTTTGCTTGCAAAAAAAAATGCTAAAAGTAGCAAAAGGATAAGTTTGGTGAAGTACATGTCTAGCTAAAATCTAAAAGTTACAAAATGCTAGCTGGTAACATAAAGGAGAAAAATGTTTAGCTAAATACACGCAAGCTTAGCTGAAGCTAGACATAGCGTAAGGCTAGCTAGAAGTTAAGAGTAATAACAGTCTCACTTTTAAAACCTAAAAATAACAAAATGCTAACTAGAAGTTCAAATGAGCAAAAAGCTAACTTCAAATTAACAAAAAACTAGCTCCAAATTAAAGCTAGATTCAAATGACTAAAAAGCTACCTTCAAATTAGCAAACAGCTAGCTTCAAATAGCAAAAAGCTAGCTTCAAATTAGTAAAAAGCTAGCTTCAAATAGCAAAATGCTAGCTTCAGATTAGTAAAAAACTAACTTCAAATTAACAATAAGCTTGCTTCAAATTAACAGAACACTAGCTCCAAATTAAAGCTAAATTCAAATGACTAAAAAGCTAGCTTCAAATTAGCAAACAGCTAGCTTCAAATAGCAAAAAGTTAGCTTCAAATTAGTAAAAAGCTAGCTTCCAATTAGCAAAAAAACTAGCTCCAAATTAGCAAAAAGCTAGTTTCAAATTAATTAAAAGCTAGCTTCAAATTAGCAAAAAGCTAGTTTCAGTTTAACAAAATGCTAGCTGGAAGATGAAAGTATCAGAAGCTATGCCAAAAGGGACAAAGGATAGCTGGAAGCCAAAAGTAATAAAAGTTTAACTAATGGTAGCAAAGTCTAACTAAAAGTAGCAAAAGGTTATCTAAAACCAAAACACTAGCTAAAGATTGCAAAATACTTGCTAAAAATGTAAAATACGTATAGCAAGAAATTAAAAGTAGCAAAAGACTGGCTAAAAGATAAAAGTAATAAAAGGTTAGCTTTAATCTGAAAGTAACAAAAGACTATCTAAAAACCAAAATAATCAAAAATTGACTAAATTATGCTGAAGCAGATTTCAGAAACCAATGTTTGTGAAGAAATTGATTTTAATGTATTTCTATGGGGAAAATATTTGTTAAAAAAAGAATAAGATACATTTTTAAAAATCAAAAGTAATAAAAACCAAAACGTTATTGTACCCATCTACTGAATGAGCTGAATATTTTTAGTGAATAGCTTAAATAGCGCCAAGTATGCAGAAGTAGTTATTTAGAAAAAAATAATAGTAAGAATGCTGACTCATCATTAACCCAATAAAGCTAATTTTGATGCCAGTGGGGAAAATTCTTCAAAAAGCTCAGTACAAGCCAGAAAAGGTGGAAAGTGGAGCGAGCAGCTCAACTCAGAATCTTCTTGTCTTGGTTTATGTTGGTCACAAATCAGCAGCAGAGTTTGGCAGCTCAGAGCGCCGACTGAGTGATCCGGTGCCGGGTTTCACGTGAAGATGACTCCAAGTGGTCCCTGTGGTTCTAATATTAATCCTCCCCTCTTACTCTGGACAAGGGTGGGGGAGCTTCTCGTCCTACTGGTAGCACCCATCTGTTGCTTCAGTGGGCTCTGATTATATATTGATGAGGTGATGAGGGAGGAGGTTTGGATAATTGAATACACTTAGCGCGGAGGTCTCATTTCTCCACTTCAAACCATCTCAAGTGGGTGGAGGCGGCGGTGTGGGAAGGTGGCGCCACTTTTGTCTCTGTACGTTCTTGTTGGTGCGTAATGGTCTTTTGTCCGCCAGTACCCACCCCCAGCTCCAGCTTTAGATCTAGGCCCTAACCACGGCTCCAGCCCTGCTAACCACTGGTTTAATATATGCAATTAAGAAACTAATTAGAGTAATTAATTCAGCCGGGTCCATAGCCCGGACTGGCCCCTATTCACAGCATTGGAACTGCCATAATCCTTCCCCCTGTGCTCACACACACTAACCCCACAAAGAGTAACACACACTCAGACACCCCTATGCCCTCATTATGAGCAGGGTCTTTGTTGGCTCTATGTGGGGGTGTGCGGTGCCAGAGAAGTTGAAGATGAAGAAAAGGTTGTAAATAAAGATGGAGAAAAAGTGAGGCAGTCAGTATGGAGTAATGAGTGAAAACAGTGAAATAATTCATCTGCACCTCCAGCTCTGCTCAGTTGCTCTCTTGGTGGCGCTTCAGAAACAATAAAGAACAAGAACATCATCTCCAACTGTAGGATTTATCTGAAAGTAAGTTCCTAGACCTAGACTTAATAGTAGACCAGAAGTTGGTCCTATTACTATTACTATTTTCTTCTTGCGCCCTCCTTATTTACTGTTTCTTTTTACACTTTATATTTTTGCTATCGTTGCATGTAACTGGGACCCTGTGTACATAATGTCGTTCCACCTCGTGTACCACACGTGGCGAAATGACAATAAAGAAGCTTGAACTTGAACTGTCCATGTAAAAAAGACCATTTCACAATTACATCAGCGAAATCTGAAGTCTTATGTTTTGTCAAGTATAACCAGACCTTAAGTCTTCTCAACAAGCAGCAAATGCTTCCATGTGCTCCCCCCATCCCAAAACCCTCACAAGGGGGCCTAGTCCTCACCCTGCAGCAGTCAGAGTAAGAGATGTCCACCCTTCTATGTCCTAACTATTGATATGTAAGGAAATATTGGACTCCATATGGGATCTTGGAGCAGGTACTGTGTGTCAGGGAAGTTCAAATCAACCCTAAACAGGGGTGCTATGTCAAGGAATTTTGGTCAAGGATTATGGATGTTTTTAACTACTATGGCTGAGAATGTTAACTGCCCATGAACCATATGTTTGAGACACCAGTCTGCCTGTTAGCTAGGAGGTAATAAGCATATAAAAACAAGCCTCACACACCACCCATGGCAGATTCTCATGATTTAGCTCCATGCATGTAAAACTTGTGAAAATCTGCCCTTGCAAGTAAAACCAGTTAAAAATCTTCTCCTGTCAGCGAGTGTGGCTTCTTTGAGTAAGTAAGACGAATAGAGGATTTTTTTTTTTATCCAACACTATTCCCATTGGATGGTTCCAGTACGTTTGGTTCCCTGCCTTCATAGCGCCCACAATCAGGGCCTTGCCTTTTAGGAGCGCCAACAGCTTCTTTCCTCACTGAGGAGTTTCAGCTCATCTGCAGCCACAGTTCTGCTTCTGGTTTAATGAAGTCTTTTTATTGATTTGACCTCTTTTTTTTATCTATATTTGTCCTTTTTGAAGATTTAAGAACAGTTTTTACAAACTTGACCTTGGCAATGAAGCTCTTTTACCTTATTGCAGGTCCGTTTTAAATCACGGGAACATTTAATTAAAATTGGCGACTTAGTTTATTCTACAAGACAAACAGGGCAGTCGGGAGTCTTAGGTGATTCATATGCCAACTATAAAGCTTTGATTGCTTTTGGCTCGGCTGGTTTTCTTTTTTCACTTGTATTTTTGTAGCGAACCAAGAGACTAAGTAATTCCAGGTTTGTTATTTCTGGAGTGTGATTAGGAAACGTGTGATGAATTGAAGATTAGAGGAGCAGGACAGATTTACAGTACTCGGACAGAGTGGTTTTCAGCAGATTACAAATACAGTCATTGAAGAGAGTTTTGGCAGCATGGCGATGGAATAAAAAAAAAAGGTCACCCAACTTGGAAATCTGACACCGAGGGATGAGTCATGGTTTATTTAGGGTTTCGTGTTATATGAAGCTGTAACACAATTCTGCCTGTTTTCTGGGTTTTTTGATACCTTTTTGTCAATGAGAGCGTCTGTGGAAAGGGTATTTTTAGCCACTGTGAACACGTTTCGGTGTATTGCAAACCTCCAGAACCATCAGAAATAGGGAAAAATATTGGATGTAGATCTATAGTTGATTAACATTCAGACTCAACCCAGTTCAAGATGGCTGCCATATCAAACTACCCTTAGAAAACACCAAAATGGCTATAACAGATGTCAAACTAGTTTGGTGTGGTACAGTGGTGTAGTCTACATTTTTGTAGTGGGTATACAGTACTGTGCTTAGAAACCAAAGTACACCGGTTAGTACAATGTAATCGTTAATTAATTTTGATTTTTAAGCATATTGAACAAATTTCTCTGGTGCTTATATCTGAATAAATGTACAACAAACTTTGTACAACAGTTGGCTTTGTATGTACAGATGTATTAATTATATTTAAAAAAAACAGGTTGAACCAACTCAGTGTGTTTATAAAATGTTCCAACATTGACACGAGCATCATGTATCATTGCCAGTTATACAAGATATGTGCTTGTATCATTGGGCACTTTTAAGTGGTTATACTGAAATTACCAAGCTTTTTTTTAGTGGGTATACTCCGTATACCCGCGTATCACAGACTGCACTATTGGTGTGGTATTAGCCAAAAGTTCTTCCCAAGGCATACTTTCTTCATGGACATCTTTGCCTTTAACTGTGGCATTGAGAGTTGGAGTCAAACCTCTTTGTCTGTTAGCAAAATATCTCATGTACCACTGGATGGGTTTAATGAAACTTTCAGAAATTAATCATTGGATGAACATTTGTAACAAATTTCAAATGACTGCCACAGCTACTAATCTAGGCCAACACAAAAATGGCTATATCGCAAATTTTTCGGACAAGCTAAAATTTGATGTGGTAGTGACTGAGAGTCATTCACAACCCAAACTCTAAGCACTAACAGATCACGTCATTTAGGAGCTTTGGCCAAAACAACTTCTGTTTATTCTCAACATGAGAGGATCTAAGCAATGATCTTAGTGGGTGACTTTTATCAGCTACTTTGTTTTTCTTCGAAGAACTCCAAAGACACTGATATATATATATATATTTTTTTTTAGCTGCTGGGTGTTTTGGCGCACTCTGAACACATCTAACTTATTTCAGCCTTCTCATCGCCCAAACAAACCTCATTCAGTTTGATTTTGTCAGTCAGTTAGCGAGTTTAGATTTCTGCCATCTGCCATTTTTTGGCAAGCTGCCGAAACCCTTTTACCGGCATTTTGTTTTTTTTGTAAACCGGGCTCTAAAAGAGCTGCTTGAAGTCCTTGGAGGTATAACTAGTGTGCTTGTGTTCCTACAGGAACCTTTGCTGTCTGTGCTGTGTGTGAAAGGCACTTCTAAAATACGATTTTGTATTTTTTTTTATTCCTCAGCAGAGCCGAACACTTGACCCTGGTGAAAGTTTCTCTCAGGTGGGAAACTCTCCGTCCTCCCGCAGTAAACATAAAAAGGTGTCTTGTGCCACCTTGTGAAGGACTTGCAACCTGTCCAAGTGTCCCCCGCCTCTCCCACAGGGACTGTTGGACATAGGCACCTGCTGGCCCGTGACCCAGAAAGGAAAAGCACGTAAAACTGACTGATACACGTTTGGTTCCTTGTCCCATCGATAGAAATGAAAACTATACTAACTGGGGCTATCATGTTGTGTTTGTGTGTCCAGATTTTGTAGGGATGTGAAGGTATAAGCCCCACCCACTTCCACAAAATGTAAATTTTTTGTTGGGGAGTTGTGGCGCAGAGGTTAGAGAAGGTGGGCCTGTGATCAATAGGTCGCCGGTTCAAGTCCTCGGACCGACATCATAAAAAAGTGGGTGGGAAAGTTGAAGCACCCACTCCAGCCTCCACCCTCATTTGCCCCACTCTGGGCCCTTGAGCAAGGCCCTTCACCCCTACCATCTGCTCCCCTGGGCACCCTAGATGGCAGCTCTCTGCTCCACACGGAGGGCTGTGGTAGCTTGGTGCTCTGTGGTTGTGTCGGGAAGGACATCTGGCGTAAAAAAACAATTGCCAAGTCTTTTTGGGAGTTAGTTCTACACAACCAAAAGTTAAGAACTATGTAAACAAACAGATCATTTTGGAGTTCAAAGGTCAAGAAAGGCATCTCAAACTTTGAATAGACTCACCTTTCTGAGTTAAGACCTCAAACGACAAATTTGCAAGAACCGACCTAAACCCTTCTACAACTACACCTACGACAGTGCGGCCCAGCTCCACTGCACAACCTGCGACCAAGAATCAGAATCAGCTTTATTGTCATTGCACCGAAACGCAACAAAATTACAATTGTCTTATATTGAAGACGTAGTTTGGATTTGCCAGCCACATACGAGCACATGCCAGAAGTTAGCCAGGGTCGCCTCCCTGGACATGACGTGGCCGTCATCATCAAACAAACAGAAATCAATTTCTGAAGAAAATAAAACAGATTAAAAATAACCTTCTATTTGTTTACATAGACTTAAAGTAGTACGGCAGCCCACCACAAGGTGGCGCCTGTCCTGTTTCAGCTTTTGCGTCATGTCTCTGTGTCTATTAATGTTTTTAAATATAATTATTTATATCCAAGCACAATATGTACAGTAAATAAGATCATTTTACAACTGTTAAGAAAAATATATCATATCGTATTCTCTGATATCTTTGTGTCGTTGTTTTTTTTTTTTAAATGTTATTTAATTTTTATTAATTTAAAAGTCCTATCGTTCCTTGGTTCTAAAACACAAACAGGTAAGAAATTAGGGGATGTTTTTTACTATTATGTTTGCTTTTGCTTTTTTTAAGTAAATTGTATTAATATGGATAAATGTGCTTTGATCAAGCTTACATAAAGTACAAAAATAAAATAAATCAATGTAGGATTTAAAAAAAATATATTAAAAAAAGGGCTTAAATTTAAATTATAGCTTATAAAATGGAATGCAGCATAAATGCCATGGTCTGGGGCCCTGCTTAGCCACCCCTTGACTCCGCCCCTGATGTTGCAGCCACTTTCTTGGAAGTGTTTTAATTTTATGTTATTATTAGCAAATAAAAAGTAATAAAACAAAACAAAAAGAACATGATGTCACAGGATCAGAGATTTATATGATGTTTTTATTTTCCCGGTGAGCAAGCACTTTTGCATTTCCCTGCAGGGGTTCTCTATAAATACAAAACAATGAATCTGCCTTTTGACCTTTTCCTCTTACGGATCAGTCGTCGCACGTTGTCAAGCCCGTCAATCAGCCCGTATCAGTTTCTAGTCGTTCAGAAACAGGGTTTTAGTTTGCACTGACGCTCCGCCATTTTGGATTTGTGAAACTTGCCGCACAAGTTGGTTTCTGTTTCCCCGGCGTGAGAACGATCTTATCTGGCAGGTGAAGTTTGTTGAACTTGACAAGTGAGGTGACACAAAAAAGACAGTTATCTTTCAGCAGACGGGCCAAATAAACTCCACATCAAACAGCCGGGAACGCAAACAGACCTCGGGACGGGCTCCAGGAGGAACTTTGCACTAATCGGCGCTGGTTTTTCCAGTCTTGTGTTAACCAGACGTGAGTGGAGGATTTCACTTAAGCAAACGGCAGCAGGAGATTAAAGCGGTGAAACTCACGTTTGGGGAGGAGGCGCAGGCCGACTGCAGCACAGATGCACCTCCTGCACAGTTACCTCCAGACACGAGCTGCAAATGGGATTAAAGACACGACTGTAAACACGTTTAAAGTGAATGTGTACAGGATGCAAGTCTGCACACACACACACACACACACACACACACACACACACACACACACACACACACACACACACACCTCTGAAAGGAACCAGA
>JARVGS010000001.1:27281329-27292495 GCA_031762315.1 Hypsolebias antenori | reverse complement strand
TGTGGAGGCTTGTTCCAGGTTCCTAGCTGCAGTGTGGGATCCTCTGCACTCCTGTGCATGAAGGACAGACTTTTTAACTTCAAAGTTTTTATCTATCCATTGTGCCGTGAGACTAATCATGCTAATGGGGCTAACACGACGTCCAAATGTTTGTGGTAAAACTCACCCAAGTGCTATCGGCTATTAGCTTCTCAGTGACGTTGGAAATAACGGCTTGAACTCGGGTAAGGCTACATCGGAAAAATCTCTCTGACTGGGGACGATGTAGCGAGGCTCAACGTAGTCCAAAAATTTTCGGAATCCGACATCCTCTACGAATAAAAACTTCCACACCGCCGACATTTTGACTTCTTCCTCTCTGCTGTGATCAGATCAGGTAGGCGCACATGGCGTCATCATGTTGTGCTGGCGCTGCAGGCATCCTTGTCACTGGATTGTCATACAAAAACAGCATCTTTTATGTCGGTGAGTTATTTTGATGGAATGGCTGATGTCCGATACGTAACCTTAACGCTAATATTGGCTGATACTGATATCATGCCGATAATATCGTGAATCCCTAATTCAACGCAGTCAAGATTACAGAAATTGAGCTAAAACTATGCTTGGTAGTAGCTGAGGGCCATTCAAAAATAAAAGTGGAGCACTAAAATATTGTGTGAAATCCAGCAGAACGTTATTTTCAAGTTTTGACCAAAATGGTCACAACTTGATCATTTCTCAACATATGAGCTCTTATGAAAGTTTAGTATGAAATGTTATAGTCACAGTTGAACGAGATGAAATGCTCCGACTAGAAAAGCTTAAAAATAAAACATTTAAAATTTTAACAAAAAGCTGTTATGGCAACCAAATATAGGATCAGGAGACAGAGAAATCTGGACAAGCGATGAGGACCAACATGTTACAGAATAAGAAAGACTCTTAACAGAAAATATTTTTGAGGGTTGATTAAAAATTGGAGACACCTGGGCTAAATGCAGAATGGAGACAGAGGAGTGGGTAGAGCTGGAGCAAAGGTGTAGAACTCGTTGATGAATTTTACTGATGGCGCAGAGAAACAGAACAAAGCACAAAATACCTCCCCAAAATAATAATAAATGACCAAATAATAATGATGATAATGATAATGGGGAGTGGTGGCGCAGCGGTTAGAGAAGGTGAGCTTGTGATCGGAAGATAGCTGGTTCAAGCCCCGGTACTGACAACATCAAAAATGTGGGTGGGATAAGTGAAGCAGTCACACCTGTCTCCGCCCCCATTTGCCCCACTATGGGCCCTTGAGCAAGGCCCTTAACCGCTACCATCTGCTCCCCCGGGCACCTTAGATATCAGCTCTCTGCTCCACACAGAGGGCTGTGGTAGCTCGGTGGTCTGTGGTTGTGTCGAAGGTCATCCGGCATAAAAACAATTGCCAAGTCTTCATGCGACTTAGTTCGCTGTGGTGACCCTTGACTAAGGGAGAAGCCAAAAGAAAAATAAATAAACAAATAATAAACCTAACCAAAAATAACGTTAAAAACATACAGATCCACTTAGGTTTGGTTTATTGTAAAATGCTAATCAACACGTGGTCAACAAGCCAATGAAATGCTGAGGACAGGAAGGATTGTCTAGACTCGCCAAAAACAAAACAAAACAAAACAAAAAAAAAAACAAGAACTATCAAAGCATGCAACCAAAATACAAAAACAAGGTGCCAAAAGTGAAAAGGGAATACATCTACATCAGAATGGTCCTATTAGCAGAGCAGTTCTGTTGGCAATGAGGTTCTCTTAGCAACATGGTCCCATTAGCAGCATGGTACTGTTAGCAGTGAGGTTCTTTTAGTAGCATAACACTGTTAGCAGGGTGGTTCTGTTAGCGGTGTGGTCTTGTTAGCAGTGTTAGCAGGTCCCATTAGCAGCATGATGATAATAATGACTGCAACTGCCCTCCAGAACTGGGTCTGGCAGACAGAGAACATCCAAGGTTTCTCCACGTCTGTAGAATTCAGTCCATGCATGCAGATGGAGGATCATGGAATGGCTGCCATGACAAGCCGGAGCCCGAGGCTGAGCCAGAGGCTGGAAGGCTGCCGGAAACTGAACCACGATGGCAAGGCAGCAACACAGAAAACTCCAAAAGTGCATTGCAGTCATACCCGTAGCATGGGTGTGCAGTGTGGGCACAAGAAAAGTTAAAACAAAATGAGTCAAAGCGGAGCTCCCATCAGTGCTACCATTCTGCGGCGCACGTAACGTCAGAGATCCTGAGTTATTGTGGGGTAGTCTTTCCCTCCAGGGTCCTGAGTTCCAGGGTGGTGCCCATGAGCAGCAACAACTGGAGGTCATTCCCCTGATTGGTTCCAGGAGTATGTAACTCTTCAGATGAGCGCCATTCCCTGCTGGAGCATTACCTACCAACTGGTACTTGTGCCTCCAGCCCTTAAACGTATGAATTATCAAAGAGTACTTACCCTTGTGTTTTTCCTCCAAGTTTCCAAAGACTTGCTGTCTGAACCTAATTTCATCGACCGTTTGCTTACTTGACGATCTGAACCTCCTATGGTGGTACTCATCTGTAAAGCTCCCACTCCAGCTGCTCCTTCACCATCCAACCACTTGCCTTCTTCATTCCATGGTCATGGCTGCTTCTACTACTTAGACCTCCCCTGTTGGAAACCTTCTGCCTTCTCCTCTGAGTCTCAACCGACAATCCCAACCATAAGAAACCAGGAACCAACATTAATATCTCCAACCAAAACATCATTCCAGGAATTAACCCGTTTCCCTCCATTTCCGGGTTCCCTGATCCCAGTCTTTTACGTACACCACTGTAAATAAATCACTTTCATTACATTTGGAGTTCTGAGTCCTGTTCCCCTCTCCGTGCGTACTCTCTGGGTTCTTGTCCTCATGACAGCTATGGGCAACATACATTCTTTCAAGTGGTTCTAGGCCTTTGAATGATTAATGTTCTTACAAATCATTTGGTTTGTTTAAATCAGCTGTCTAAACTCATCAAATAACTTCTTTGACAAAACTCCATTCGATTGATTCGGAGCGTAGGAGGATACAAATATGCGCTAATGTGTTGATTTGGTGTGACTTCGTTGTGTTCATTTTTACGCCTATTGGCCAAATAAATTAAGATGGACAGATAATATCACAGTACATTTTGGTAAACATGGGAAACAAAAAGAAATGCTTTACACTCAGCATCTAAAGGGTACACATTGCAGATCTGGGCTGTATGAGGTCACCGCAGTGTTTCACAAAGGCACAACAGGAAGTAGACTTGGGATAGTCTACCATGGACTTGAGTATCCTCGTTCCACACACTCTTTGCTCCGTTGCTCTTTCATCTGCACGCCTGCTTGCTTGAAGGACTCTTTGTTTACTGTCAGATGCTGTGCGAGTTTGTCAGAGTGCAGACTCTGCAGAGGGATCAATTAATCATGTGCATTGTTGTCGTGCGTTACGTAGAGCCTCTGCCATTTAATCTCTTCCTCTGTTTTTTCATGAAGTGCTGCTTTACATATTTCGTCTTTGTGTCTGACTGCTGAACTCAGAAGCTTTTCTTTGCACAGATCCTATTAATGCTGCTGGCATGACATTCCTCACAGGGCCGCGTTATAAAGTGCTCTTTTATGGTGTAGGTGGCTCCATATTGACTTAAGTTCAGCCAAGTGCACTTTGGAAGGCGGCTCAAAACTTCTGTTTAGAATACATTTACATTTCCCCATGAATATTTCCATTTCTAGTCTGTCTGTTGCTGTGCATAAAGGATATGCATTTATATCTGGCAGCACATCTGTAAGTCCATATTTATCTGTGCAGCTATATGGCAAAATGAGCCATGTAATAGGTTTGGGGAGTCAGCAGGAGTCCCACGAGGCTGATTAGTAAACCCTACCAAATGTTATTAGGGTATAATGAAAAAGCAGCCTTGGTACTAATGCTTAATAAAAAGAATGGGCTGTTACATTACCGCAGTGTGCACACTATGCCTGTTGGCGCATCAGCACTTCATTGGTTTGTACTTATATATGTATGTGTGTTTGAGAAGGAGCAGCTCAACATCAAATAGTCAAGGGAAAGATGACAGAAACAGAGCCGGAGTGGACATTTTGCCAACGTTAAGAACGAAAGAAAGAAAGGAAATACTGAGTCGGACCTTTAAAATAAGCACATGGAGGCCAGTGTTCACCATGTGTGTGATCAAAATTCAATCATCATAAAGAATATCTATATGCAGTATTACATGAATAAAAAGAAATGAGTCATTCCTCGGTTTTCTTTCTGTTTTGCTTCTAAAGAGCTAGACGTTCCTGTAATCCCTTTTGTCTTGGCCAAGGCTTTTTAAGGCCTTACAAAATACTTTTAGGTTTTTCTTTTAGAGTCCGTTACCTTTTCAAACTACTTTTGTTAATTTCTGTCAGCGTGTGGTGATGTGGACCCAAAATAGCAGACAAGGAACTAAGCAGTGTTGGGCTAAGTCCAGATTTTTGATAGACGAGAGATGAAATCCCATTCTGACCTAAGTAAAGTAAAAATAACAGATTGAAAAATAGCATGAACATTTTAAAATAAAGTAAGTAGTGTATATGCTAATTCAGCCTTCACACAATGGAGGTGCTCTAAAGCCACCGCTAATATTTTTTGCATCACCGTCTGGTTTCATAAAAGACAACTTTCCCATCAACCATTTGGATAAATGTTCTATCGCCGTTCGACCACGGCGTTCAAAGCCGGCTCGCTGTTCCCAGATGGCGAGAGGACTCACGCCGACACAAATAACGGCAGGAAAGGATAAATGTGTTGCAATAAAACTTATTTGGTTCAATCAATGTGTTCTTGGGTATTTGTGTGCAACTGTCCTCG
Source organism: Hypsolebias antenori (assembly GCA_031762315.1). Classification (NCBI taxonomy): domain Eukaryota; kingdom Metazoa; phylum Chordata; class Actinopteri; order Cyprinodontiformes; family Rivulidae; genus Hypsolebias; species Hypsolebias antenori. Next base: position 27,287,630 of record JARVGS010000001.1, on the reverse strand, counting down.
TGTGCATGCAGCAGATAAACAAAACCCTCTCTTAATATGGCAAATAGCTTCAGGTGGAAGCAGAAGTCCCACTTCCTGTTTTCCCTTAAACAATAGCATCATCTGGGATGTTTGTAACAGTTCTACATCAAAGTTGGTATTATTTCTTAAATTTATAGTTGTAAGTTTGTGACAGCTAGCTTGTATGCCTGCTAGGGTTAGCTGGTAGGTATGGTAAGGTTAGCTTGTATTTATGCTAGGGCTGTATGGTTATCTTGTAGGCATGCAAGGATTTGCTTGTAGGGGTGCTAGTCTTAGCTTGCAGACATGTTAGGGTTAACTTGTAAGGGCACTACGATTAGCTTGTATGCATGTTAAGGTTAGCGTGTATGTATGCCAGGGTTAGCTTGTGTGCATGCTATGTATATGTTCTAGGGTTGGCTTGTAGACGTGATACGGTTAGCTTGTATAGGCTGTGTTAAATTAGCTTGTATAGGCTATGTGCTAGGGTTAGCTAATAGGTTTTCTAGTATTACCTTGTAGGTTTTTTAAAAGAAAGTCACACTACCATTTGCCTGTAGGTGTGCTAGTGTTTTAATCCTGCTATAACCCTTGTTTAGAGCATTTGCATGGTATTGTGTTTACTTTATGTGGCTTCCAAAAATAAACTTAAGCCCAAATTTCTTTATTTGTGTGTGTCTGTACGCCTATGTGTCTGTTAATTTTTTTATGTGTGTATTTCCACAGTGTCTCCATCTGCATTAACCCTCATCCTATCAATAACAGGAGCAGATAAAGTGCTTTCATCCAGCCGCTGATACAGTAATCACAGTGAGAGAAGTCATATCTGTCAGCCTTGCCATCACTTAACTGCTGCAGCCTTGACTTCACTATTGACTGCGTTGGATTTATTACGTTCTGCTTCGTTATGCTCTTGTGTGTTGGGTCCTTACGAGCCTTTCCGTGAAGTGCGTTGACTAGTTGCCCATTATGCCAGCTGTTAAATGTAAGAAGCGTACAAAAAAATGCCCCATCGCTCTGCAACACTAAACAGCTGCCTGTCTTCCTTTTCCTTGACAGGGACAAGCAGTGAAGGGCAAAGCATGTGTAATCCATCGTCCCTCTCCTCGTCGCTTTCTGTCACAGCATCATATCTTCTTTTTTAGGCTCCACAATGACTGAATACTTATTCTAATTTAATGTCACTGTCTAAAAGACACCAGGCGGCAGCTTCACACACGTATCTACACACAGCCTGGTCTACCCATTTAATTAGGCATTCTATGAATAATTCAGTTTGGGCCTCTGGGCTGAAGATAATTATAACGATCAGGATAATAATGTTTATTTTGTCGTCTTTTTTGTATCAAGACATCAATATCTCTGCAGTGCAGTGTGGACAGTTTGCACCGACCACCTCAAAGAGTGTTGTTTTTTTACTTTACGAGTGTTTGGTTTTTATCTCAGAGCCAATTCAGTTGTTATAACCTGCCGCCAAAGGGGATGGCAGAGCGATAGTGTTTTTGTCTGTCTGCGTTCATTCGTCTGTACAGTGAGCAAAATATCTTGAGTACTAGTTGACAAGTTTCAATAAAACTTCCAGAAAGTAATTATCAACTTACTGGTCATCGTTTGGAACGCAATTCAAGATGGCAGCCACAACTAATTGACTTAGACTGAACAAAAAATGTCCATAACTCTGTGAATTTCACAGATATTTGTGGGAGTTCAGTTCTTCTGTAGCTGCTGAAGTTCCAAGATGGTGCCAATCAACCACACCTGTGACCCATTCCCCTGATGAGCGCCAGGAGTACATAAGGCTGCCGCAGAGTTCTGCTCCCCGCTGGAGCATTACATGCCTACCAGTATTTGTACTTCTAGCCTCCAGGTGGGATTATTTGTGATAGTTACTTACCTTGTGCTCTCTCCGTGGTTCACTGTGTTCCACTGGATCCCAAACTTCTCTGAATAAAAACCCTGGATTCCTTGTGGACCTCCTCGGCAATTTTTGCAAGATATTCCTGGGAAAGCTACTCCTGGAAGCTCTTGACCTTGACCTATCTAAGTGGTTTCAAACATCTGCTAAGTTCATGGCAAAAACCAATGCAGACGTGTTCCTGTTTTTAGTTTTCTACATCTCCTTAGCTATTTTTTGTGTGTTAAATTTTCTTTTAAATACCATTTGATTTTCACTTGTTATTCTTAATTTGTATGCACCTTTATGATTGTCTTTTGTTGTTGTTGTTGCCCACTGTTTTCATCACTCTGTTAAAATCAGGTCTCTCTTGTAAATGAGTCCCCGAGGCTCAATGGGATTAACCTGTATAAACAAAGCTTGAATGAAAAAATGTATCTACCACCTTCCAACCACTTGCCTGCCACACATGTGACTTTCCTCTTTTGCCTCCCCCTGTGCACGAACTCCTTTGGATCCTTTTCCCTGCTTTGTCTATGACACCAACTGTAAGGAGAGAAATTACAAGACTCCCCATCAGTTGAGCTCCACCAACCGGACGTCTCTTCTTGCTCCCCAGGTTTCCAGAGTCTCCCTTGTACATTGCGATGTTAACGCTACAATAAAGCACTGTTAACTTTTCTACGTTTGTCGTCTGCGTCGTACTCTCTGGGTTCGTTAGCTATTGAGGTCAAATTGGTCATGATATTAGCTGAGAGCCAGTGAGATTGTGGAATAAGTTACTTGTAAGGTTTGACCCAAACAGTTCCAAACCCATCATTTTTCATCTCAAATACTTGGTTCTAAACTCTACCATGAAAGGCAGAGGAAGATACGCATTCATTCAAGGAACGCTAGATCGTTTTTTTAAATTTTAACTTCCTGTATGAAAGAATGGGTTGATACGGGTCGGCAGTACAGTGTGAACACTGATTATCTTCCTGTGACGTCAAAGATTATCACCGTTCTCACTCCCGGTGGAAGAAGTAGAACCCATAATCGTCAGTTCAGCAGATCAATAATGTATAATGTGATTACAGCTTAGCTCACTGGGCACCGCAGCTGTACTTCTTCCTATGTGGCTTCTGTCGAAGTCTGATTAGTTAGTGATTGTCTATTCTTTGCTGGGCATATGGAATCAGCAGCCTATTCGCTGCCACTGTATAGTCATTGATTAATCCGGGCAACAGATGGAAGAGCTGTGATTGTGCTGTATTGTTGGTCTGCACTCTGGCATGTCGTAACACACTGGGTAGTCTTTTCTAAAAGGGTGCAATTTGCTTTTCTATCTGGATATTATTTCTAGATATGTTTTTTTTTTTATCTGTAGATGAGAGGCTGAGAGGAATGACATCAAACTGAGTCATGAGCTGCTTCATATTTACTGACGTCGTTCATTTATCCATCCGTTAGCAGCCATGTTTTGGCACTTTTAGAACTTTAAATGCATTTACCTTCTTCTTTTCTGTATATGTACATGTAAACATCAACCTATACCTGGAGAAAATCAAGATACTACCTCCCTCAGATGTGGCTCTTTACGTTTATCACTGATGAGGGATAATGTTTCTACTCGTGTCTGTGTGTGTGCATTTTCCTAGCCTGTCAGCAAAATGGAGCGTGAGACTGACAGATGGATTGGTGCAGCGTCTGCAGTATTGTGGACTTTGTGCCGGTCTGTTGTGGTGAAATGGGAGCTGAGCTGTAAGGCAAAGCTCTCTGTTTACCGGTTGGTCTACGTTCCTATCCACACCCATGGTCACAAACTCTGTGTAGTGGCCAAAAGAATGAGCTCACGGATGCATGTGGTTAAAATGAGTTTCCTCTGCAGGGTAGCTGGACTCTCCCTTAAAGATAGGGTGAGTAGTTCAGTTCTCCGGGCGAGACCTGGAGTAGAACTGCTGCTACTCTGCAGGGAGAGGAGCCAGTTGAGGTGGTTTGGGCATTTGGCAAGGATGCTCCCTTGGTGCCTTCCAATGGAGGTGGTCCGGGCTTGTCCAACTGGGAGGAGACACAAGGGAAGAGCCAGGACACGCTGGAGAGACCATGTCTCTCAGTTGGCTTGGGAAGGCCTTGAGATCCTCCCAGAAGAGCTGGAGGCAGTGGCTATGGAAAGAGATGTCTGGGCGTCCCTGCTCAAGCTGCTGACCCTGCAACCCAACTTCAGAATAAGTGGAAGATGATGGATGGATGGATGGATGGATGGATGGATCATTGAGTTGACATCACCGACTGATTCCCTTTTGGAGTCAACCCAATTCAAGATGGCCACCTTGAGCCAAAGATTTCTCTATAATTTGTCAGTTTTAGAAATAATGTGCTCAGGTTTGGTGTGGTAGTAGCCAAGGGTAATTCCCAAAACTTTGAGCACCATCTAAGTGCACGAGATCTGTTTAAAACTGCAGCAGAAACATATGGAATCAACTGTTTGTCTTGGCAAAATATCTCATAAACCACTGAACAGATTTTATTAAAACCTTCAGGAAGATATCACTGGATGTACAGTACCTCAATAACTTGTTGACATTTGGAGCCAATAATGCAAATGGCCGCCACAGCCAATGGAAATTATAAAACACAAAAATGCCTCAAATACTGTCAATTCTACAGCTTTTGTGGCGTTGTAGTATCTGAAAGATACTCAAATGTCTGCACAGTATATAAGACTTTTGCTAAAAACTTTGGCACTAACAAAGTTGGCCTTCTTTGTTAGCAAAATATCTGTTAAACCACAGGACTGGACCACTTCTGAGAACATATTCATTTCTGAGTTATTGTTTTTGAGACAAAAACAAGGTATTTTGCAGCATTGGTGTGGTAAAATAAGATAAGAAATGTATACAAGTACACATTAAAAAGTAAAAACAATTGTTGTATTTGTGTAAAAGTATTTTAAAGTCTCTTGTTTATCCCTCTCTGTCCTTCTCATTCAGTTGGTGTCTGTTCAGTCAACCATCTTCTTTGAGCAGCCTTGCCCAGTGACGGTCTTTCCCCCTCTGGGCTTCGGCGGCAGAGAAAAGTCCATCTGTGGAGCTGGACCAAGAGACATCGACCCGCCGGTCTCTGGGGCTGATGGATAACCCAGACAGAATGAAGGTTCTGGAGACGTGGACACACACAAACCACACGAGGAGGCAAACTGAACAGATTGTGTGGGTAAGTCTAAGAAACTTGAGAAACTTTCAAATGTCTCTTGTGTCCCTTCAACGTCTCCCTCATTTGATTAGTTGCCTGGAGGGGTTCTGTGAATCAATAACAGACTTTGGTAGCATCCCCGTTCATCTCTTTACACACAAACACACGCTTTAAAACACACACATGCTCTGAGCGTTGCTGCAGTTCATCTGGGTCATGCCGTCAATCATCACACTGTGGACAGGTCCAGCATGGCCTAACTGATCCAAGACGCTAAAGGGGGGTTTATGCTTGTACTTTATGCAGATGACGCACTGCTCGGTCCATCTGTTGTGTGTGTGTGTGTGTGTGGGGGGGGGGGGAGGACCAATTAGTTCATGCTGCCTTTATATCCTCGCCATAAATATGTATGACTATTGCTCAAAACTTTGGTACTAACTAAGTTGACCTTGTTTGTTAGCAAAATACCTGTTAAACCACTGGACAGGACCATTTCTGAGAATTTATTCATTTCGGAGTCCACAGCGTTCTGGTCCACCCATCCACATGTGTTCTGGTCCACCTGTGTTCTGGTCCACCTGTCCACAGGTGTTCTGGTCCACCTGTCCACAGATATTCTGGACCTTCTGGTCCACCTGTACATGGGTGTTCTGGTCCACCCATCCACATGTGTTCTGGTCCACCTGTGTTCTGGTCCACCTGTCCACAGGTGTTCTGGACCTCATGTCCATGAGTGTACTGGACCACCTGTCCATGGGTGTTCTGGTCCACCTGTCCACAGGTGTTCTGGTCCACCTGTCCACAGGTGTTCTGGTCCACCTGTTCACGGGTGTTCTGGACTACCAGTCCATTGGTGTTCTGGTCCACCTGTCAACAGGCGTTATGGACCACCTGTACATGGGTGTTCTGGTCCACCCATCCACATGTGTTCTGGTCCACCCATCCACATGTGTTCTGGTCCACCTGACCACAGGTGTTCTGGTCCACCTGTTCACGGGTGTTCTGGACCACCTGTCAACAGGCGTTATGGTCCACCTGTCCACAGGTGTTCTGGTCCACCTGTCAGCAGGCATTCTGGTCCACCTGTCCATGGGTGTTCTGGTCCACCTGTCCATGGGTGTTCTGGTCCACCTGTCCATGAGTGTTCTGGTCCACCTGTCCACAGGTGTTCTGGTCCACCTGTCCACATGTGTTCTGGTCCACCTGTCAACAGGCATTCTGGTCCACCTGTCC
>JARVGS010000001.1:27120085-27139281 GCA_031762315.1 Hypsolebias antenori | reverse complement strand
TTTTTTGAATGTCCAGAGGACCAGACTTAGCTTTTTTGGATTTTTCTACCTGGATTACTGAGCATGCATCAGGGTATTGACCTTTGCATTCTGCAAAATAAGCAAGCTGGTACAACAACAAAAAAAAGTTTGGCAATGGCTGGGAAAAAAAAACAAAAACACGAGACAACTTCTAAGACCATTTGGTGCCCACAGGAAAACTTCTGAGTTCTTGTAGGGTCAATGTTTGAAATAGGAGCTAATCTGACAGAATGCTGGGGACTCAATATACAGTAGTTTCAATTTCAATTTACAAAATCTCAAAATATCTGTTCAAATGTGAGTTTACTGTGTCCAAGTTCTTCTTTAAAAAGTCTTCCGTTAATCCAAAATGCTGCTGCCAGAGTCTAACTGGAGTTAGTAAGCGAGACCATATCCAGAATTGAATTAAAAATCTTACTTCTAACCTACAAAGTTCTCAACAACCTAGCTCCATCTTATTGTTCCATATTTTCCCAACAGAGAACTTCGCTCTCAGACTGCAGGCCTACTCGCGGTTCCTACAGCAGAACGAGAGGCAGATCTTTCAGTTATCAGGCTCCTACGTTGTGGAACCATCTTCCAGTTTCTGTCCGTGAGGCTGACACACTGTCCAGTTTTAAGACTGGACTTAAGACTTTCCTTTTTGATAAATTCTATAGTTAGGGTTGGCTTGTCATGCTGTTTTAAGCTTAGACTACCAGAAGACAAACTGACCTCATTTCCTTAACTGATTAGTTTTCATTTGATACTATTTCTATCTTAGCATGTGATTCTCATCCTGCCATTGTGTATCTGTTCCTACCAAACCCAGCTGGTCAAAGCAGATGGCCGCTTGTCCTGAGCCTGGTTCTGCTAAAGGTTTCTTCCTCGTGAGGGAGTTTTTCCTTTGCACTGTCGCCTTCATGCTTGTTCAACAAGAGAGTTCAGTGATGGAGTTAAATTCAAAGCAGTCTGCTCCTCAGATTAATAGTGTTAACTTATTTTTTATATATGAATGTTTCTGTTCAGTGCCCTGAGACGACTTCTGTTGTGACTTGGGTCTATATAAACTGAACTGAAATTGAATTGTATCCAAAATTCTAAAATCTCCCCCTAAAAACACATTTAGATATAAAATATAAAATTATTACAGATCCACATTAAAAATCAACATCAAGCGTATAATTGCTGTAAAGAAGAAATGCTGTAATGCACAATACAGTACCTCTAAAAATATGTCACTTACCAGATGTAATACATGTCCCCATTCTTTAACTGCCGAGTTAGAAATGTTTTGCACAATGACAACAAAAGTTCATCTTTCTCCACACTTTCTGTGTTGCAGATGATCTCCACGGCATCACGGCCATCGATTTCTGCCATCTGAAGAACAAGGTCATTTCATAACAAGCACAAATAATTTCACCAATCCTTTTACTTGTCATGCTCTTCATATCTTACTTCTTTCTGGAGGCTTTCGTACAGTGAGGCCTTGTAAAGACAGGTCAGGTAGGCCTGATGGAAGTACAGATGCTTTCCAGTTTCAGGATTTTCCAGACAGCATTTAGCCAGAGCCATGGCCTCCTGTATCCGTTCACAGGCTTGCATATACCGAACCCGCAGCTCCAAAAATATTGGCAATTCTGAACTCAAGTAGCTCTCAACTGTGCAAGAGAAAATTACAGTATACATTAAGAGGGTATTTCCATTGTGATTGCAAGTAATAAAAAAGTGATGCTGCCATCATCAACAAATACAAGCCAAAAAATGATGATAAACCGTAACTGTTATTATTTTTTTTTTTACGTAAATGTGCTTGATAAAATTATTCTTAAAAATTTATATATTGCTTACACTTAAAATAATTGAGAAAACCAACTTGTTTGTTAAAAAACAAGACTGCTTCAACAATAAAAATGGGATTTATTTTATTTTTCAGAACAATATCTAGATTCATTATAAATGTTCAGCAAAAAGCATAAAACTTATCTAATAATTTAGGCTGATCGTTCAGCAGTGGATAAACGTGACATGAAAATAACCAGCACCACTACCCCACAGACCAGTGTGCTACACAAAGCTGTAACATTCACAACTAGATAAACAGCCAAACTCCAGTGAGGTTCACCAACAGTTTTAGATAGATGCTTACTCTCATTGGGTGGCAATTCTGCCTCTTTCAGAATTCCTTGCAACACTGGATTCTCCCATGGACCTCCTCCTTTGATAATCTGCTTCATGTGCTGAAGGTAGATGTTCCTATATCTCAGGAGTTTAGAGTGGCATTCCTGAAAAAAAAAAGAAAGTCAGTAATTAAAAATCTTTAAGGTTTAGCCAATATTTTTCGCAACATCGAATAAATAGTAAGTTTAAAGAGTGATCCACAATGACTTTGTAACGTAAAATTCAAATTCAAAAATACTTTATTAATCCCAGAGGGAAATTGAAGTTTGTTGTAACTCATCATCCTGGTTTCATTAAAGAGTTGTTCTAGATGCTGATGGCTGTGGACAGGAAGCATCTCCTGTAGCGGTCTGTCTGGGGGGGTTATCTATAATGTTCTTTATTTTATGAAGAATCCATCTTTGTACAATCATCTCCAAAGGTTCTAGAGGAGTCCCCAGCACTGTGCCAGCCTTCTTTATGAGCTTGTTGATCTTTTTAAGTCACTTGCTCTGGCACTGCTACCCCAGCAGATGATGGCAGAAGAGAGCACTCTCTACAACAGACGCAAGCATTGAAGGACTTCAGCTTCCTCAAGAAGTACAGTCTGCTCTGTCCCTTCTTGTAGACGGCTTCAGTGTTGCATGTCCAGTCCAGTCTGTTGTCCAGGTGAACCCCAAGGTTTTTATACTTCTCCACCACCTCCACTTCTTCTCCCATGATGGAAATGGGGTTGGACCTGTTCCTGTCTCTCCTGAAATCTACAATCATCTCATTGTTTAGTTCACATTCAAGATATGACTGTTTCCACACCATGCCGCAAAGCAGTCCACCAGTTCCCTGTACTCAGCTTCTTGTTCATCTCTGATACACCCAACCACTGCAGAGTCATCTGAATATTTCTGCAGATGACAGGAGTCTGTTTTGTACTGGAAATCTGAGGAGTAAAGAGTGAAAAGTAATGGTGAGAGTACAGTCCCCTGTGGTGCTCCTGAGCTACTGACCACCTGGTTAGACACACAACCCTTCAGTCTCACAAACTGTGGTCTGTTTGTCAGGTAGTCTTTGATCCAGGTGATTTTTTTTTTCATTCATTCAACATTTATTAATACAGGTTAGTCTCACTGAGCCTCGTGGACTCATTTACAAGAGAGACCTGGTTTAAACAAAGAACACAGATGAACACAGAATTTTGCTAAGGTTGATTAGCTGTGGCATCATTTTGAGTCAGTTGTAGACGTGCCCCCATTGATTACTAAGAGTGTCAATGAAAACCAGACAAAGGAACAGGAAATAAAAGCATCATTGCGCTCCTTTCAGCTTAAGGCGAAGGAGAAATGAAGACACAAACAATGGACACCCTGTCATGACGTCTGGTTTGTGCGTTCAGCTTGGAGAACTTCAGTTTCCTTCTGGAAGCTAAGAAGCCATAAAGATGAAGAGCAAACACAAGAGGAGTGAAGACAGAAACACCAGGCGGGGACAAGAAGCTGAGGACAAACACAAGTGGCTTGGTGTTTGCCTGTTGTTCAAAAAACAGCCGCTCTACAATGGACACTTTGACACAGAAAGGCGATAGAGTCCAAAAGGAAGAGAAAAGGGACAGGGACATTTTCACAGCAGGCCGCCTCGAAGCTCTTGAAGAGTAAAGCTCTGTTGAAAATGAAACAAAACCTGTGAAGAGCGAAAAGGAACCACCTCAGTTGGCACCGCAGCCCGGCTAAAGCGTGGCTTAACAAAAGAGTGGGATTCTTGTAGAGACAGAGGGCTGTGGACGGGCTGCCTCCCCCTTCGTCGATACAGATTACAGACATGCACCACAGATGGCCAGCGCGTCTCGTCTTTTCACCGCCACATTGAATAATGGCCAGTGGTGGTCCCTCCCCCCATACCGCACCCCTCCCTTTTTTTCTCTTTTGTCAGCACGTGTGTCCATCAAATGGAAGCGTGTGTCTGAGACAATAGCAGCCAGACAGGGTCCACCTACCCCCCACTGGGAAGCTGAATAGGGGGCACGTGGGCCTTGTCATGGAGAGAACAATGGCACTGGGGCAGCAGGCGGGGGTGGGTGGGGGGGTGGCACCCCAGCAGTGATGATGAGGTGCAGCCTGGGTGGCCCAGAGGTCACAATCCAACCTGAAGGATCTCAGTCGTTTTAGCAGAAAGGAAAGAAATCTACACTACAGGTTTTGGTTCAGCATCTGTTCTATTCAGACAAATGGTCCCAAATTTACCTCCTGGTCTGGAGGTTAAAACAGGAAGTGACATGTTGACCCTGTCAACCTGCACATTATTTATGGCCCACGAGCACTACTGTGCACTAAGACAAACTGTAACAACACAATGTGCCAAATTGGTTTTTACCACTTTCTTTAACTTTTGCATGCAGATTATTTATCTTTCGTTGCTTGTGTATAATGTCTTAAAACAACACAATAAATACCCTGATGCATGCTCAATAATCCAGGTAGAAACATCTAAAAAAAAGCTAAGTCTGGTCCTCTGGACATTCAAAAAACAAAACAAATTCAAAAAACAAAACAAAGCAAAAAAAAAAACTGTATGTTTCTACAGCTTTGTTGCTTTGTTTTGTTTTTTGAATATCCAGAGGACCAGACTTAGCTTTTTTAGAACACAGTAAATACATCTCACTACAGTTCCACAACAGTTCTTCCATTTTCCAGGCAGCGGCTGACTCCATTTATTCCCAAACTGCCTGAAGTCTGCCTGAGATCAATTACCCATTACTTTTACATCCCCTATAGCGCTCTGTACGTAGCTCTGTGCATGAGTGGAAGAGCAGCTGGAGCCAAAAAACAAAACATTAAAGCTCTTCTAACCAACACCCTTAAGGTAGCTGCAACTGTTGGGAGTCGAGTGACAGGGGAGTCGGCCAATTGTCTCAAAACCATTGCGGGGGCGTGAATTGCAGAGGCTAGCGGACTTGCTGCTTGAATTTCAGGAGAAATCGAACCCTTTTAAATTTATTTTCTAATTTCTAGATGACTAAAAGTGCCTCTTCTTGTCACAGAAAGCTTCTTAAATTACAGCTCGGAATATTTAGGTCCAACCACTGAGATGACTGATAATTATTGGGGACTGCCCAGTAAGACAGCACCTATTATTATCCACCTGACAAAGGTTTCTTAACTTTATATCTTTAATGTGGCCCAAACTGCAGCATGTACCCTCAAATATTATATCAAAACGACCGACTCAGCACTTTGATGCTATTACTTTTATTGGCATTTTGAATTACCATGGTGATGTAATTTACAAACAAAAACGCCATTTTTATTAGTAATTTTTCATAGACTCAGGTTGCGAATCAAATAACCAAGACTGTCGCCTGAAATAAAAAGAAAAACATATAATGTAAATCAGCCATTTTTAGAGGTATTAATCTGAAATTTGGTGTGGTAGTAGCTGAGACCAATGTCCAATAAATAATGAATAAAAAGAATTTCAAGATGGTCGCCAAAGCTAACTTTAAATGGCTTTAATTCAGCTATTTTTGCACATAGAACAGAAATTTGGTGTGGTTATAGCTGAGAACCGTTCTCATCACATACTGAATCCAAATCAAAAATCCAAGATGGTTACCATTGCTTAAAAAAAACATGACTAACCCATTGCTATTTTGATATGTTGAGCTGAAATTTGGTATGAAGGCAGCTGAGAGTGAACTCAAACACATAGGACTGTCAAATCATCATTTTAAAATGGCCACTTGGCAACCCCCATCAAAGTTTCTGCAGGAACTTTCTAGTTTTAACAAGCGATCGTCAATGTCGCCCCTCACTGATGGATTTGAATAGTTATTATTTTTTAATTTTGGAGATTAGTGTTTTTCTAGACTGGAATTGAGCAAAGAATACAAGTGACCAGATAAAATGGTGGAGCCACGGGGTGGTCAGTGGTGGTCTTGACCTTGATAGAATAATCTTCAGCCACCTCAGTCATTTGAGAAAACTACATATTATTGTGAGATAAAAACTAAAAAGCACAGTTTCCTCAAAGTGTCAGAGTAGTCTGTTTACATACACTTATAGTGGTGGCCATGTTGGATTTTGAAGTGGCAACCCAGTTTTTTGATAATGACCTTTCTTATGCGAAGATGCAGACACACACTAAAATGGGAGTCGGTAGCTAACTTATGAGTGGACCGATGGAGGGGTACTTCCAGCTCCCCCTCTTTGCTCCGCGACAGGGGAAAATAAACACCCTGCATGTTGGTAAGACCCCAACAATGTGCACACGTGAAGCATGTTGATGCCTGAAGAGTGACTTCCAGTGTTTTTAGAAAGCAGAGAGTTGTGTTAAAGGTTTTGTTATTGAAAGTCAACGAGGACACAGCAGGTTGGTTGGACAACCTGCTCCTGGTACAACTACAGGCTGAAGCCCATGAGCAAGCACCAAGCAGGAGGGCTCAGAACAGATGCATCATCACTTCTGGGACATCTTTGATGCAACGAATTGGATTGGGTCCTGGACAGAAGGGGGTCCGTCTCCGGTTGCTTGTGTTTCTATGCGTGCACTCAGGAACATACATGCTGGTTTGCAAGTGTTGTTCTGCGGGGGCCAAGACGCATTGTGGCAGGGGAGGAGGGACGAATGGTTGGAACAGCTGGGCTAAGTCTGCAAGGGGACACACCAGGGTGGGGGTGGGGGGTAGGGAAGTGACGTACATCCAGGCAGGCAGGACGCTGACAGCTCTTTTGAAGCAGCAGCTGGTTAGAGTGGGGGTCTTACCAGCTGTGCCTCTGCTGACCTCTCCTCACTGTTCTCCACCTCGTCCTCCTCCTTTAAAAAAACCTTCTCCTCCCCACCCCCCGCAGAACCAAATGGAGGCAGAAACACACACAACCATCTGTCAGTAGTGGGGCAGTTGTCTCCCTGATTGCTTCAAAACAGTGTGTTCAGTAAAGAAACTCCCTGGAGACGTGAACTGTGATTAGTCTGGCCCCCGCTGATATCACAGATCCACGAATATCCATCGCTATTTTCCCTACGTCTTCAGACACAATCCTACAGCTGGTCAGGGTTCATAGATCACAACAAGCAGTATCCTGATGTCCTGATGTCCTGTCTCTGAGGGATTTAAACAGTGAAGGTTCGTAGGTTTGGAGATGAGAGTTTTGTCAATAAACCTGAATATTTTTGGTGCAAGAAATTCAAGTAGTACGGATTTACACTGTGATGAACAAAGGAAGGTTATTTATTTATTTACTTATTTATTCCTTTTTATGAGACAGCACAGAGTGAGGGATCCTGGCGAGTGGAGGGAGCAAATTTTATCCTACACTTAATTTATAGCAGTTTTTTTAAAGGTGGAGGCAGGGGGTGGCCAATGGTGGTCTTGGCCACCATAGATTAATCTTCAGCCATCCCACTGGCCACCACAATGAGATGAGCAAACAACACTTTTTAGGCAACAAAAGTTCATGTTCAATCATACAGGTACCAAAATATATCATTCACAATAATATTTTTGCCCATGTCTGTGTGTTTGTGTGGCTGTTTGTTACCAAAATACCTCTTGACTGACCTGATCAACTTTAATGAAACTCCCAGATAGTACAAAGTAATTACTTGTTCATCTTCAAACCACTTTAAATTTTCGAGTCCATCTGATTCAAGATGGCCGCCACAGCCAACTAAACAGCAATAACTGTCCACTTCAGTGCAAATCTTTTAATTTTATGGAGCAAAGCTACCAATTAAAAAAAAAGCTCTGGGGGTACTTGAAGAGTGTGTCTAATATTTTCTACATCGGGCCGTTTTGAAGAAGAGGCTGACTCATGCTTCTCATCGCCCCCACCCCCTCGATGGGTCCTGCCTGACAGGAGATCAGCACCAATCAGCTGGGACCGAACTGCTGCCTGACGTAGGCAGCATCACTTCAGAAAAGCTTATTCAAAACACCACTAACACATGCACATCTACACACTGACATCAGCTCAGGGATGCAGTCCTGCAACTGAAACGCTGTTTGATGCAGTATCATTAAATGTATTCTCAGTGAATGTTCTGACAATTACATTTTCAGAAAATCCTTTTCCATTTTAATAGTTTTAATATGTTCTCAATAGAGCTCACAATATATTCAGTAGATTGTCTGGGCTCTCTTTACTGGACACTATTTGTCAACGGACAGGGAACTCAAGACAAATAAACAGCACATGAGTGAGAATGAAAGAAAAGTTGAACAGGTTGAACTGGGTTTCTAAGATAAAAAGAGGCCAGTATGTTGGCATCTCAGTGACCCAGGACATGGTAATCATAACTCAGCCTGATTATTGGAGCACGTGGAGCGACTACAGACTTGTGGTTTTGCTTCTTTACTTTTTACCTGCAATAGAAACTAATGACAATCAGCCAAATGCATGTAATCTATCAAATAGTATTTTTTATTATAAACTAAAAAATTGGCAGCATGGTGGCTCAGATGTTACCTCTCAGGGAGAAGGTCGCTGGATCAAATACCGGCCCAGGACCTTTCTGTGTGGAGTTTGCATGTTCTCTCCGTGCATGCATGGGTTTTCTCCAGGTCCTCCAGTTTCCTCCCACAGACCAAAATCGTGCATGTTAGTCTGATTGGTGACGCTAAATTGTCCCTAGGTGTGAGTGAGAGAGTGAATGGTTGTCTCATTTGTCTTTATGTGTCCCTGTCTTGCAACCTGTCCAGGGTGTCCCCCATCTCTCACACAGTGGTAACTGGATATGGGCAACAGTGATTGCTGTGACCCAAAATGGAAAAAGTGGGTAAAGATGATAGATAAATGTATGTATGTATGGATGGATAAACTAAAAATTGCTCAATTCTCAGCTTGCCCTCAACTTTGAGTTGGTTCAGCCCAACTGAACCTGCTGCTGCAACAACATCCAGCCATGGTAGGTGTGAGTGCAACAGGTCCCTCTTGTAAATGAGTCCCCGTGGCTCAACGAGGCTAGCCTGTATAAATAAAGGTTGAATGAATGGAGACAAAACTCCTTCCAACAGGCAACAGGTCCAGGGGGGAATCCTGGCATCCCTCTCCCTTGTGACACTCTTTAGTTATTCCTGAGGGATCCCAAGGTGTCCCCAAGTCCAGAAAGGAGATCTAATCCTTCCAGTATGTTCTTGGTCTGCCTCAGGGTATCCTCCCAGTAGAACATGCCCAAAAACCTCCAAAGGGAGATGCTCAGTTAGCTGATTCTGGCAGGTAAAGCAACCCATTATTGGACTGTAGTGTGACTAGTTAACGGTCACCTTTTCTTATTATCAGAATTAGGAGGTAAGACCCATTGAGAGCCAGACTGGAGGAAAACGGACTCAGCACAGCTACGATTTACATTGATTTATTTAGAGTGGAAAGTATTAACGGCACTATTTACAGGGGAACCTGGAACACCTGAGGAGGGAGGAAAGTAAGGTGAGTCCAGGGCAATATCTGTGTTGATTATGAATCTGTGGTGGGAGAACTCTTACTGGAAGAGGAGATCTCAACATTTTGAGACGAGGGTAATGGTTCCAGGCAGAGGTAAGTCATTGGGCTAATGGTGGAAAGGCTGCCGAGCAGCTAAAGGTAGGTATGGTTCCCTTGTGGGCATGAGGAGATAGATGAGGGATCCAGTGTAGAACTCAAGAGTTTAGACACCAGGAGCACAAGGAGAAAACAAGGCAAGCATAAATTTCTCTGAGTCCCTGTGGATCAATGGGATCAACGTGTATAAATAAAGGTTGAATGAAAAAAGAGTTTTACAATGCTCCAACAAGAAAGGAAGCTCTCATGCAGTGTTTTATACCCCTGCAGCTCATTAAGGAGATCAACCTCAGCTGCTGCTCACTGGCGCTGGCAGAAAAGGCTGAATCCCTACACTTATGTCACACATTGCATGTTTGTCAGGGAGGGTCAATGTACATGTCCTGGTTCTGGATCAAGGTATGATGCATTCCATAGCTTCTAGAAGAGAGGAAAAAAAATTAACTCCAGAGTATCTAAGGAACATTTAAACTTGGAACACGGTGGCATCATATTCTTAAATTGCCCCTGCCTACTTTTTTTAACCCAAGTAATGATGGCTGACACGTGACTCTTACTAAATATGAATCGAAGAATCAAGCTTAGACCAAGAAGTACTGGAACACAGATTTTTATTTATTTTTAATGGTTGGATAGACTTGATGATCAGATGAGCAGGTTTGGATCAGTAAGGAACAACACAGCAAGTGGAGATGGTGAGTGTGGGGGTATTAACAGAATGAGTGCTTGATCTTGCTTCAGGTTGGAGTGAGAAATGTCCCCTAAATCGTGTTCAAGAGCTGCACAAGCTTTAGAAAACTATCAATTTGACTTTTTTTTCCCAACTTTAACATGATTTTTTTTTAATTACACTATTGATATACCTCAGGCTGAGGCTGAAAGTAATATGCATCTAAGGCTCACCCATTTTTCAGTTGATTCAAATTAGAAAAATATACATTCACAATGATGACACAGTATAGGTGTTACCCAATAGGTGTTGAAACACCTATTGGGGAAATTTGTCTAAGGAAACCAGCAGATTGTGTTACATCTTCACTTTTCAACTTTTGATAACTGTTTAACAGAACATCCTTTAAGACTGGTGGTGGCCACCCACAGGCCCTTCTGACATACATTTGGATTCAGAGGCTCGTAGAGTTTACCAGGGGTTACAAATTTAAATACCACAGTGTCCAACTGGCTATATAAGCCCTTTTGATTGACACCTCTTTTGACCAACTGGTTTGATCTTTGGTCTCTCCAGAACCAGTAATATGCACTGAGCGTCATGTCATTGAACGGACACACTTTATTTATTTATTTATTTTTTGCATAAATATCTGACCAGAGTTGACCAGAATTGACCAATCAGAACAGACCAATCAAAGTTGGCTTATCAGAATAGACCAATCAGATTTGGCCTATCAGAACAGACCAATCAGATTTGGCCTATCAGAACAGACCAATCAGTGCTGGCTTATCAGAACAGACCAATCAGTGCTGGCTTATCAGAACAGACCAATTAGAGTTGACCAATCAGAACAGACCAATCAGTGTTGACCAATCAGAGCTGACCAGATCTGTTGCTGATTTCGATGTTACGATGTAAAGCCAGCGGGTCAGCCGTAAGCAAACAAATTTCACACTTGTTTTTAAACTAAAAATTTCAAACTAAAACTTGCTGAAAAGACGGGAAATACTGCTGTTACAAAGTGGTAGAAATGGTCAAGAGAAGAAAAAGTAGATTTTCTTATTGCGTGGAAAAAGCTTGAAGTGACCGGACCTCAGGGAGGTGCCTTCATTTGAATATGCCTCACAAGGAAGGACTGGGGGGTTCCCAACTGTCTGTGCAAGTGTGAATAAGTGGGTGTATTTGTCTGGAGAAGCAGCCTATATGTGGATTTTCATTATGCATTCAGCACCTTTGGACATATGGCAGCACCGGGAGACATGTCTGCGTGACGGAAGCAGGGGGAAACAGGAGATCAGTCACAGTAGTAATTGGACGCTCTTGACGTTGTCATTTGAGGTGCCTGAAGCTCCCGTTCTACAGCATGTGTGTTTGTGACTCTGGATTTCTGTGCATCTGTGTGTGTATATGTTTTAGCATATGCTTCACATTACGAGCCCCGCTAATTTAAACATGCATCTCCTTTGAACGGCTGCAGCAGGGTGGCGTGTGTGCGTTTACAGAAACGTCGGTGCAGATCTGTGCAGCAGTTAACGAGACAAATCTGTCAAATTAGTATTAAATGATGACACGTGTCCCATATGGAGAAGTCACCACACAGTACTTTATCACTCACACACTTTCTCTTTTTTAGTCATAAATAAATAAACAATTTAAAGGCCTATAAGTCCTAAAAAATAATGTATATAAGTGCTATGTGTTATCATTGTATGTTCCCATACAATGGTGAAATTATTTCTCTGCATTTAACCCAACGCACCTGGGATGCACCCAGGCAGAGCAGTGGGCAGCTATGTAAGCACCCGGGGAGCAATTAGGGATTAGGTGTGCTGCTCATAGACACTACAGCATGTGGGAATGGCTGGGGCTCGATCCTGGGACTTTCGGGTCCCGGGTCGGCTGCCCTACCTCTACCCCATCTCGGCCCCATATCACCTGCCATCTTTAATGCTGAAAGTTTGAATTAAAATATTCTTATGCTGTAGCATCCCCCTTGAATTAGAATTTATTAAAAGTTCATTAGTGTCAGTTTTAAATGTTGTAAATCAATTGTAAATGTGCTTTCTGATGGTTTCATTAAAACGTGTCCAGTGGTTCATGAGATATTCTGGTAACAAACATGGTTGACTCCCAACAATTCACGCAGAAGTTTTACGGTGTTTAATCTACCATAATCCAAGGAGGGCGCCCCACTCTGTCAACAGAACCTAGCGCTCTGCCTACCGAACAGGCCCCTTTCCCCCTCGACAACTGATGACACTGTCATAGTGCTAAGCTAGCTGAGCACAATACAGACATGCTAGCTAAAAAGCTAGAGAGGTAGCACTCCGTTTCCCACACGCTGAGCTGTTTCCACCCCAACAACTGTCGGCACAAACAGAATGGAACACGTGTGTCTCCGTCCCCGTTGACAAAGATCACAAAAGAGATGAGCGCCCTGCCAAGGTGACTGACCTAGGAACACTGTTTAAGATATTTTGTCCAGTGAATGGTATTAAAAGTACATGCTGTGAATGACACTCAGCTACAAGCACACACAAATTTTGCTGTTAAATTGAGTATATTATAGACACTTATGTGTTTTCTAAAATTTGTTGGCTTTGGTGGTCACCTTGAACTAGATTAATCAAACATTAAACAGTTGTAGTTGTACTTTCTTAAGGTTTCGTTCATTTTTTATTTCTATTTGTCCATTGTCATCCCAATTTGTCTTCTAGTGACCACAATAATTCACTATTTTGGTGAAATTTGTCATTATTATGTTTGATGTGGGATAAAGTTGAATTATACAAACAAAACAAGCGGTACACTGAGGGATTTGAATAGTGAATGTTTGAAGTTTTCAACAAAAAAGGTTAAATCATCATCTGGACCAGTTTCTTTAGGGGAGAAACGCCTCTTCTTCCATCTGGAAAACTTCATCAGTCTTCGGCCTACCAACAAGATCTGTCCCATAGGTAGCCTTCATCGCTGTCTTTCAAGCTAACCTCCTGTTGGAATCTCAGAAGTCGGCTTTTAACACATGCAAAAGGACCCCATCATTTGACCATTTGACAACATCAAAAAATGTGGGTGGAAAAAGGTGAAACACCCACATTCGTCCCACTCGGGGCCCCTGAGCAAGGCCTTCAACCCCCACCATCTGCTCCCTAAACAGGTCTCTCTTGAAAATGAGTTATCGTGGCTCAATGAGACTACCTGTATAAATAAAATGTAAATGAAAAAAAATATATAGTTTTTAATTTAAGGTAGCACAGAGTGATGGATCCTGGTGAAGCAGCGAGACCAATTTTATCCACCTTCTAGCCATAATTGCAGGGCCATAGGGTAGCCAATGGTGGCCTTGGCTACCTTAGATTATTCGTCAGTCATCTCAATAATTTGAGGAAACGCAATCTAACGTGGAAACCTAATTTTTGGTAGTGATCTTTCTTACCCCTAGACAAAGCTACACACCAAAATGGAGGTCAGAACATTACATATTTTTCAAGTCATCCAGCTCAAAAGATGGTCGTACATTAGTGGCAGCCATCTTGGATTTTTGCCATTGCAACCTAATTCTTGATAAGGATATTTCTTATGCTTCCTTGAAGTCACTACCTCACAGTATGAAGGGATGGTTTTTCCAAGTTAAATCCTTCTACCAAGATGGGTAAGTAATGTCTTAAGAGACATAAGAAATTACTAATTTAAGCTCTGAAGACTTTGGTAGTTGTTGAATTTTCATTCTTTATTTTTGCTTCCAAATCTGGTACTTCCTTGGTTTCCTCCTTTTAAAGCAAACTGCAACCAGTTTAAAACCACATCACCTTACACACCCTCCAACATTTGCATGTATACCTGCACATCCTTAGATACAAACACTGATCCCCCACTCTTCCCCCGCCCGCCCCTTCCTCTCTGTGTGTTTAACGCGTTGAATTGACATTTTGCCGTTCTCCCTGTGCTGTCCGCCATCTCTCGCTCTGCAGTAATTTCCCCACTGACTGTCTGCTGCTATCTGTCTATTCTTCACCTCACCGTGCTTCCTTCTCTTTATCTCGGCTCTCCTGCATGAGATGGTGAGCCTGACTCGCCTCCATTTTGTTGTCCTGACCTCAAGGTATGGCTTTGACCTCGGTCAGTGTAAAGAAAAGTTTATCCAGCGCCAATATTTCTGCTTCCTATGATTGTTCCTGGTAATGTATGTCCATCACTCAGGCTCTCCCTTATTCTCTCTACTGGTAATGACCACTGATCAATTCTTCATTTACTGACCTTTACAGACTCAGACGATTAGTTTGGCGTCAGTGGATGGAACGGAATTCAATCCATCTTTTTTTAATGATCTAATATAACCAAAAACAAAGGTAGAGAGCAAGGCTCAGCTGCTGCCTTTTTATGGCCAATAATGTAGCATCTAATAGCTGGTTATTACAAATTCATCTTTAAATCCGATCACTATTCAAAGCTGCCCTTAGAACTGTACCAGACTGGAAATTCCTCTGAAGCAGCATTAGACATGGTCTACTGAGCCCCTCCACTCTAAATCCACTGATTTAAAGAGCGATAATCATTGTAATAATTAATTCACACACACTTGAAGAATATCTGATTAAAATGTTCCTTTAAAGGTTCGGTTAAAGAACAAAGTTCTTCATTCAAGCAGCCTCTCCAAATGTTAAGTACTTTTTTTTTTTTTTAACAAGCATCAGACCTGAGGTGCAAGTTGAGAATAACAATGTTGAAGGTTATTATCACATTTAACATCCATGCTAATGCTACCATGCTAATAGCTAGCTAGCTAACAGCAGCCTTAACTTGGAGTTGCTAAATATGAATGACTTATCATTTTATTTACGAAATCTCCCACAAATATTAAAAAAACCTTAGGTTTTTTTTTACATTCTGGAAAAATAAGTTATTTTGATTCACAATGAAGTTTACAATTACAATTATTATTACTAATAATACATTTTGTCTTCTTTCGACTGCTCCCTTTGTCAGGGGTCGCCATAGTGAACTAACTCGCACAGACTTGGTGATTATTTTTACGCTTGATGTCCTTCCTGACACAATCACAGACCACCGAGCTACCACAGCCCTCTGTGTGGAGCAGAGAGCTGCCATCTAGGGCACCCGGGGGAGAGATGGTGGCGGTTAAGGGTCTTGCTCAAGGGCCCAAAGTGGGGGCAAATGAGGGTGGAGAGGCAGGTGTGGGCGCTTCACCTATCCCTCACACATTTTGATGTTGTTGGTCCGGGGCCTCGAGCCTACGACCTTCTGATCACGACCTGGCATCCTTCCAATCACAGGCTGACCTTCTCTAACCTCTGCACCGCCACTTCACAATAAGAATAATAATAAGAATACAACTACTGTATATGTCATATTTTCTTCTTTGATTGGACAAATCAAATACAATGTATTCAGAGGTGGACAGATATTTTTGTTTGTTTACAATGAAGAAAGGAATAAACACTTGATCTGACTTGTGACTGTTTTAGTTTAATTAATTAATTAATAATAATTATTATTATTATAACATCATAGTCATTTCCCCCCTTTACACATTATGGAACTTTACATAATAAACTTCCAAATCAATTTTTTTTGTCTATCACAACCAAATTGGAAACTTTCTACTTCAGAGATGCTTTTAACAAGGAGCATCCCAATTATTTTTTTAGACTCAGTACAAGTTCTTCAGTTCGGTTACTTGCTGATACTGAGTGCTTAAATATTACAGAATGACTTTAGAAACATGTTAATTTTACTAACAGCACAGCAGCGTGCCTAAAATATCTTCAAACTCAACTTTTTTTGTTTGTTTGTTTGTTTTTGTCATGGGACAATGTTTAAAAAATTCAGTTTTTCTGTCCAAAATCACCGTTTGTTTGTGAGCTGGAGGTGCAAATGCAGCGGACAGTGCTCAAAAAATAAATAAATAAATAAACTGTGTGGACATGACGCTGTTGCTTTAATTTAGTCAGGAAAAGTGTTTCACAAACATTTTAATTTTAGTTTAGCAGATGAAGCACACTCATATCTTTCTTATTTTGGTTGTATGAGATTGGAAGAATGATATCTGGATCCCAAAGCTTTGTTGCTAAGGCTCTATAGAGCAAATTATAGACCAAATACAAACCAGTCAGACTCATTTTATAAGTCTGAGAGGTCCAGAATGGACTTGCAGGCTGGTTTAGTGTCAAACACACGGAACATGAAGTTTATCCTGATTATTTGAGAACAAATATCTATAATATATCAAAATTTAGCACACTTATGAAAGCAAAAGGGGCAGAGACAGAGTCTGAAGTAACTGGGAGCGAAGCAGCAACGGTGGTAAACAAACTGGAGCGAGGCTGTTCCGGCTGCAGAACAAAGCAGTAAATCAGAAAAATAAAGCCCAATTTGTCGGCTGTTTGAGTGCAGTTAAGTTATAAAGCACAAATAAACTCCTTGGTACAATGCCTCATGACGGAGCAGGAGGAGCACAGCCAGGATTTATGAGCTTCAGCTCTACAGAGTGAGCCTGCTTCTTGCTCAGATCCTACACACGAGACAGAAATGTCATCTAATTGCTTTTTATAGCCCCCACACCTATAGGCTGTTACAGACTGCTGCTTACGCACCTTCTGACCAAAGTGTTGGAACGAATAAATAACATTCTGAACGCAGCGGGGGAAAGGAAACTACAGGAAATGCATTTCCTTCCAAAGTGCAGTGTGAATTGCAGAGCTTGCTGAAAAACTGCTGAAATTAGTAAAAAAAAAAAAAAAAAATGCTGAAATGTAGCTGAAATTGTAGAAGAAAGCAGAAAGAGCACATACTTGCTGAATTAGGTTTAGATTAGCAGAAATTAGCAGAAAATTTAGGACATTTGCTAAATAAAAATGCACAAATTAGCAAACAGCTGAAAAAGCATAAAGAATTACCAGAAGGAAACAAAAAGAGATGAAATGAGCCCAAAAATGTGGAATTAACTGAAAAATTAAACTAGCATAAAAACAGCGAAATACTAGCTGAAATGGCAGAAAAAGTTGAAAGTAGCAGAAATAACTTGAAAGAAGCATTTTCCTTCTTTCGGCTGATCCCTTCTTCAGGGGTCGCCACAGCGCACGAAGATTTGGCATTTTGTTACACTGGACGTCCTTCCTGTCACAACCACAGACCACTGAGCTACCAGCCCTTTGTGTGGAGCAGAGAGCTGCTATCTAGGGTCCCCAGGGGAGCTGATGAAAAGGGCCTTGTTCAAGGGCCCAGAGTGGGGCAAATGAGGGTGGAGAGGCAGGTGTCGGTGCTTCACCTATCCCTCACACATTTTGATGTTGTCAGTACCGGGAGTTGAACCGGCGATCTTCTGATCACAGGCCCATCTTCTGTAACCTCTGCGCCACCACTTCCCTCCCACAAAGAAGCATAAGAAACTTAAATTAGCAGAGAAAAGTGAATTAGGCTGAAAGTAGCAGAAATTGCCACAAAAAGCTTGAAGTATTCTGAAAACAGCTGAAATTAGCTAAAAAATGCAAAAAAAAAAAAAAAAAAAATCTAAAAACGGTAGAAGTGTTGTGATTCAGGGAACTCGGATTGATATGAGACCTGGAAACGAGACAAGATGGGGTAAAAAAAAAAAAGAACAGTGTTTATTATTTACAGCGCTTGAACATTTACAGTTGACCTGCTGGAGCCCTGAGGAGGAAGGAGAGGGTCAGGTGGGTCTGGCTGAAGGAGCAGAGTTAATCCGGTTGTTGTTTTTCTCTGACAGGTTTGGTTATGGTGGTGAGGCACAGAGCCAAATCCAAACTGGGCTCCAGAGATGAAGGACCAGGCAGGACAGACAATGCAGGCGAGTGGCTGGAGGGCAAGGCATGAGAATCAAGGAACAGGACCAAAGGAGAACCAGGGCTGGACATGACCCAAGAAGGCTGGATAACTGCCGGCACAAAAACAAGGTAAGCATCTTCTAATATTTAGAACCACCGGCCAGGGACATAAATACTTAGATGGTTTATTGCTCTGGCAAAGAGTAGCACCTGACTGCAGCCTTACGCAGTGCAGGATCTCATCAGGTAGATGGCCGAGTGCTGGTGGTAATTAGCGGCCATCTTGGAGGAGAGCTGCAGCCGGTGGTACTCTCACAAGAAGAAGCTGAAATTACGTAAGAAAACAGAAAAAACACGTTTGACCAATTAAGCTAAAGGAAGCAGAAATGAGCACAAAGAAGTGGAAATTATATGAAAAAAAAAAAAAAAAGAAATTTTCACCAAAAAAACAAAAAAAAAAAAAACAAAAAAAAAAAAAAGCTGAAATGTAGCTAAAATAATCAGAAAGAAGCTTAAATTACCAGAAGGAAGTGGAGAGAGCACATTTTTGCTGAATTAGATTGAAAAAGTTGAAATGAGTGCAAAAAAATATGGAATTAGTTAAAAAAGTTAAAATTACCATAAAACCGCTAAATAATAGCTGAAATATTAGAAAATGCTGAACATTTTTAAATAAGCTGAAAGGAGCATAATAAGCTGAAATTAGGAGAAATAAGTTAGAAGCAGCACAAAAATGTTGTAGTTAGCAGAAAGAATCTGAAAGAAGCACAAAACAGCTGAAAGTAGCTGAACAAACAGCTGAAAGTAGCTCAACAAAAGTTTAAATTTGCACAAGGAAGCTGAAAGAAGCTGAAGCAGAACAAAATGTGAAAGGAGCAGTAAAAAGTTCTAAACAGATCTAAAGGTTTGAAGGATGGAAAATGAGCTCAATTCATTTTTTATGAGGAAAAATGGCAGAGAAGGTTATATATATATATATATATATATATATACAGGTGGTCCTCGACCTACGGCTCCCCCGACCTACGG
>JARVGS010000001.1:27082065-27094475 GCA_031762315.1 Hypsolebias antenori | reverse complement strand
TTTGTCTCAGAAGGTCTTCTGGGACAGGATGGACATGTCTTGGACACGTCTTGGACACGGAGGTATATCCCTACATATGTTTGTGCCTTTAGTTAAATTTTGTTCTGTTCGTCTCTTTTATGGGTCCAGAGACGCAGCATGTTTAGTTTTTGTAAATACATTTCAAACTCTTTTTGACCAATCTCCTTTATCTCTCTTGCTGGTATATGAGGACCCGAACGCCCTGATAAATTAAGTAAAGAAAACCATTTAGTTGATCTAAATGAAATAATTAGCTAATGGTACACGTAAGGCAGCGTGGAACAAGTGGTCTCGGAAATAACTTTTGTGGCAACATCTGTGACATCTGTTTAATACACAGTATTATTTTATTGTTTAGCATATATCTTAGATCCTTGTAAACTGTTGTTTATTTATATACTTTATTTTATTGCTATTTTTGGGTGTAACTGGGACCTTGAGTACACTGTTTCGTTCCACCTCATATACCACATGCAATGTGAATGACAATAAAGTAAACTTGAACTAGAAATTTAAAAATCAACAGATTTTATATGAATCAACAGACTTGCGAGTGGTTTGATAGAGCAGCCGTGTATCCATCCTGTTTAGGGAAAAAACTTGCAGGCATCGCTCTTGCAACTCTTTTTTTTTTTAAATAAAGAAAAAGTAAAGTCTTCATCAGAACTTCACAATTTAAAAAAAAAAAAACAGAGTAGTGCAGTTATGTTTTTGTATGAAGAAAGAATATCCTCTGATCTGGCTTTTTATTAGCATCACTTATGGTTCAGGAGACCTGCAGCAGCACTGGTATTAACAGTAACAAACACTAAAAGTATGCTTCGCCCTGATTGTGTAGATAAAACGATAATTTACAGGGGACAAAAAAAAACAACAAAAAACCTTGTTTAGTTGTTTATAAAGTAGAAAATGTATTTAACTGTTTAAAGAGCCTTGAAAGATTCAGCTATTGAAAGCTTTTTTTAAAAAAATATTTGCACCAGGCCTCACTAGGGCTGAACAATTTTTGGAAATTATTCTACTTGCGATTTTTTTTTATCTCAAGATTGCAAGTTAATGTGCAATTATTTTTCCATTTCTTCTTATGTATTTTTCAATGAACACAAGCAATAACTCAGTCAGTTTCAGTTGCAAAAACTCTACTGTTTTCATCTCCACTGCTACTCCGTTTCCGAATTTCTTGTGTAGCTGCGGGATAGCAGCTTGGCTAAAATGTGTGTGCAAGGGCATTCTGTACCGCTTATTTTGATTACCAATGCTGTAAACCCAGGCTTGGTCATTATATTAATGGGCATCATGTCTTTCCCTTTCACTGTTATTGCTCGAGTTATTTCCACGTGCCATTTTGAATTATGTTCATACAGAGTAACACCTTCGAACAGTTCGGTCAGTGATCCCTGTCGGCTGGTTCTTTGCTTACTTGTAGTTGAAGCACTGGTTGTTGGCATCTTTTTTAAAGTGTTGATAAAGATTTGTGGTGGTACCTTGAGAAGTAGCAACAGCAGCAAGGCAGGTTCTGCACAGTCCATGTCGTTGCGCAGCATCTTCTTTTTTATAACCAATGTAATTTCCAACCGACGGACGTGCTGCCTCTCTTTGGTACCAAACTTTCAGATGTGTCAGCTTCTGTCGAGGCTGACTCTAATATGCAACTGGTTTAAGCGCAGTGTTGACTTCTCCCGCTCCCTGCTCTGCTTTGCTCCACTCACTTACAAGTCATGTAACCAGATCACGTGACTAGACAAATCGCAGCCTTTGTGATTAGAAAATCTTGTTTTATCATATCGCGATATTATCGCAAATGCAATTAATTGTTCACCCGTAGGCCTCATTCTTCGTGTATTGTTCATTTGTGAGTCGGGTATTGTTAGTGTATTCTACATTTTAAAAGCATAAACCTTGTTTTACCCTCTTTTTTTTGTGTGGGGAGAGGGGTAGTAATTTAATATTATTTTGAAATACAATGGTTATTTTGCCGTGGATCTCCTTACATTGAATCAAAAGCCATTTAAATTGTAATGTGATAAAGGCCGAACTGTACTGTACTTTTACTTTCTTTTGGGGCGGCTGTGGCTGAGTGGTCAGAGCAGTCGTCCTCCAATGCAAGAGTTGGGGGTCCAAATCCACTAGCAGTCACATGCCGAGGTGTCCCTGGGCAAGACACTGAACCCCTCATTGCCTCCAATGTGTGTCCCATCGGTGTATGAATGTGATAAAGCACTGATTAGTTTCATTAGAATGATTTGTTCAATTAGTTTTGTATAGATCTAGTAGAGTGCTGTATGACTGGGTAAATGAGGCACAGATTGTGTTGTATTGTAAAGCGCTTTGTGTAACTTCATAAGATAGAAAGGCGCTATATAAGTACAGCCCATTTACCTTTTACCATTTCCTGCTCGTTTATCTTTAATAAATGGTATAGTTGGCAGTGTATCGAGGTTTGTATCGACTCTGGACATAAATGCACAGCTCCAGTGACAAAATGTGACTATATATGGGCACAGAGGCTACACACAAAATTTGACAAATATGTGTTGAAATGGGTAAGAAAATAGAGTTAAAACTGGGCTTTCCAGCAGAATACAAAAACATTTTGATCAAACTTGGATAACCACTTCAGTAACATTATGTGAAATTTTCAATCAGTTGTGTGATGGAAACTCTAATGCAGATCTAAAATTTTGACTTTGAACATTAGGCCAAGAATTAATGTAAGCCAGAGCTCTAAATATGATTAAATATTAGTCGTTACTTTATATAAAAAACCAAAACAGCAAAATATGTTTACAATTTATCCGTTAACCCATAGTCAACACAAAATGCCCCTAATGCACGTTGAGTTGTCACAGTCCTGCCTTGAACATTGTGTTACCGTAGCAGACGAAGCAAAACAAGTAGCTTTTTCTTATTATGTATGCTTTGCCAACCTCCAGTTTATATAAGCATATTATCAGTTCGTCAGCAAATACAACAAGCCTTTTTCCTAACATTAAATATGTCATTAAAGCACATAACTCAGAGCAGCACTCAAGCAGAATTCACTGATTATAATTGCAAAAATAAATGTTTTCTAACAAGATTAAATCTAAAGTCATTGGGGGCTTTTTTTTTCACTGATCTTAACAGTTTCCAAAAAGCTGTGTTAAATGTAGATTTCTGTAAGTTCCTTTGCACAGAGGGAGGCTTTGCTGTTAATGGTCACAAAAGACCATTTTCTCTTGTATCTTCCATCCTCTGTTCATTCTTGCACATCCTTTATGATCACTTAATGTCTCTCCTGATTTTTAGGGCGTCTTACCAGTCGAGCTAATTTTTCTAAGAAAATGCTAATGTTCTCATTGCATACATTTCAAACGCAAAGACAAAAACAACGTACAAAAATGAGAAAATACACAAATGTACTTTGCACTTGATAGACACGTGGCCTCGGGTACACATACATACTATCGCCACAGGGCAGGAGGAAGTGTTTGAGAATTCACTGTGTGTCCAGTAAGTGCTGATAATGAAGCTGTCTGCGGTGATCAATAGAGATCAGCTCTCGTCACTTCTCGGTGCTCCAGCCCAGTTGCCATCCTCAGCCGTCTTATCTCAGTCCTCCCTCTCCATTCTCCTCGGCTCCTTCTGGCCCCATCATCGCTCACTCCTCTCCAATCTCCACCAACACCATCAGCCTGGAAATATGTGGTTCCGCTAGACTCGAATGAAAAGTTTCCCACCGTACGGTATTGCTTTTTGAGCTGGAAACGAAAAAATTAAGTAAATAGTGGCAGCTCAAAAAGCACGCATCTAAAAAAAAAGTATTTATTTTAAAGTTTTCTGATTTAAAACCAGTTTTGTGCTTAAAATGTTAAGGCCAAAGCCAGTAATTCTCTGAGCTGTGACTGTTGGTTAATAAGTGACAAACAGTATTCAAGAGGGAGTCTCAAAAAGTACAACCAATAAAACAAAACACAATAAACATCACACACTATAAATTGCTACGTTAAAATTGGCTAATTTAATGAATGAGTACTGTACCAGACTGATTTGCTTTTACCAAGATTTTAAGCTTCTTTCAAATTGTGAAATAATTGTAACAGTCTCTGACATTACCAGTAGTTTATACTAGTGGTGTAACGGTACACGTGGGTGTACCGAACCGTTTCAGTACAGTACGTTTGGTTCGGTCCATGTGCGTTTCGGTCATTTTTTTACTCGGTAAATTTTTATTAACGAGAGATAATCCGCCGCGGAACAAAAATTTCTAATCGTGTTTCAGCATGGCACTATTATCCTGCAGCACGTAGCATTAGCAGCCTAGCATCTTGTTGTGGTCATAGACATAAACAATTTAAATGTAAACATATTTATGTCTGTGGTTGTTGTCTTCTGTTTTGGAACATTATGACTTTCTTGTTAAAAGAGAAGTGAACAAATCCAAAGCCGTGTATCGACGTTGTTCCACAGAGACTGGATCTGCAGCAGCAACACGTCTAATTTGTTAACGCTCTTGAAACACATCATCCGAATGTGAAAGTCTCTTCTACAAGCAAGAAAAGCAGTTTGTTGCAAACACCCGTAACAGCAGCATTTAAACAACCTTTATCAGGCAATTCAGAGCAGTTCAGAGCAATAACACAAACTGTAGGAGTTTTTAAAGTTCTGGATCTACGTCTGAATGTTGTTGATGCGCTGGCTTTAAAGTTCTTGAGCCTCGCTACGACATCCATCACGCCAACACTTCAGCCAAAAAGTTCAGAACTTTATGAAAAAGCTAAAACTGATGCTGTCAACAAGCCCTGGAGCTGATTAAAGCCCAGCAGATGATGATGATGATGATGATGATGATGATGATGATGATGATCGAGAGATTCAACCACCTCATAACCATTCAAGAAGAGGTATTGTTCTTTTATTATTATTATCTAATTAACTTTTTTAAATTTAAAGTTACGTATAATCTTATTAACTCATTTTTTTTACCTCTTTGTGTTTTATTTCCAGTCTGGGACAGAGATAGCAGCTGAGTTTTCCTGTTCAGGGACATTCACCAGAGATCACTTGCAGCTAAGAAGTGTGTGATGACTGAACTCTAAACTTTTCCAGGGACAGGTGGGAGCAGGTCCAAGAAAAGGTTGTGAGTAATGAGGACAAATACAGCCACACTGCTGCTACCTGTTGTTAGTGAGAGGTTTTCTCCACCGCTGGAGATCTTCACTGCAACTAGATCTGAGCTTTTAGCAGAAAATGTGGACAAGTTGGTCTTTTTGGCCAAAAACTAAAAACTTGATTAGTTAGATTGTAAACAGTCTGTTGCTGCTTATTGTTCTGTTTCTGACTGTTATTGTATTTATTAAGATATTTATTATTGTTAGTATAGTTTATTTATTGTAAAGAGTGCCAAATATTTAAAATATTGTTCAAATGGGTCACTTTTATTTATTTCTGTACAAACATATTGTTTAGTTGGCATATTTTCAAAATAAACATTATGTAAGTCTTCCTTTTTTTTTTTGTACCGAAAATTGAACCAAACCGAAATTTGATTTTATTGTACCGTTACACCCCCTACTTTATACCATTATTGTGGGGGGGGGAGTGGTGGCACAGAGGTTAGAGATGATGGGCCTGTGATCAGAAGATCGCCGGTTCAAGCCCCGGTACTGCCAACATCAAAAAATGTGAATGGAAAGGGTGAAACACCCACACCTGCTGCCACCCTTATTTGCCCCACTCTCGGCCCCTGAGCAAGACCCTTAACCCCCACCATCTGCCCCCTTAAGAGGTCTCTCTTGAAAATGCGTTCTCGTGGCTCAATGAGACTACCTGTATAAATAAAGGATAAATGAAAAAAAAAGTGTTCCTCCAGTTGATATTACCGGTACCTCATCTTAATATATAAACATGCTTTTCTGTTGTGTGTGTGTGTGTGTGTGTGTGTGTGTGTGTGTGTGTGTGTACAATACAGTATTGTCTGCATATAATTGAACTTCAACACTTGAACAAACATTTGGTAAATCATTAACATACAGATTAAAAATAATATGCTACTATATGGAGCCTTGGGGAACCCCAGTTGTGAAGAATAGATATGATGAAACCGTCATCCTTGAGTGCTGTTTGCTGTGTCATCAGCCTAAAATGTTTGGAAAAAGCCATACTTTACCTAAACAAACATACCCCATGTTTTATGAAAACGGTGGACAAGTGTCAAAGTTTATGCTCAATGATCCAGGCAAAAAATCCAACAAAGTTCAGTCAGGCCATCTGGACAGTTTTTTGATTGATGTTTCGTCTTTCATCCAAAGGACTTCATCAGTCCGAGGAGCCACACAAAAACTCAGTCCCACAAGCAGCACACTCACATAGTGGTCCAACCAATTTGCTGTTGATCAGATGGTTTCTGGGGCCCACCCTCTCCCCCCGTCGACTCCTCTGAAGCAGCCATAGCCAAAGTGGTTCAAAACATAAAAATTCATGCTCAATAATCCAGGTTAAAAAATCCAACAAAGTTAAGTCAGGTCAGGACTTGAACAAACATTTGGTAAATCATTAACACAAAGACTAAAAAGAATATGCCCCAATATGGAGCCTTGGGGGACCCCAGCTGTGCAGTATAGGTATGGTGAAATGGAGTCATTAATCTGTACAGTCTGTGTTCTTCTTTTGGCTGTCCTCTCTTTAGGAGTTGCCACAATGAGTCATTCTATTAGACAAATTTTTCATTCAGCAGAGGACCCCCTTTAAAAATTCTTAGTTTTGTCACAGGCGACACTTGTTAACACCTTGTGAGCGCTGTTTACTGATTGATCAGCCTAAAATGCATGACAATAACCGTACTTTACCTAAACAAACATATCCCACCTTTTATGAAAACAATGGACACGCTGTGATGAGCCTCCCACCAAGCCTGGTCATCATAAATGGTGGTAAAATGCTAACTTGTACTTATTGATCAAATAAAAAACTATATACATTAACTGAACTTTTACAATCTGTTAGCCAGCATTCACCTCCCTGATAAAACCATCAAGTGCTTTGGTGGCCAATTATGTGGTTGACTATTCCGTTGTATCTTTAGTTCAGTTGCTGATGCTAGCTCATATTAACTGTAACCATTTTGTATTAGTTTGCTGCTATTTGTGCATGCAAGCAACCACAGAATTCTGTGTAAATAATGGTGAAATATGAGATTTGCTGTGTTATAAAATTTGATAAAGTGGTGTTCACGTTAACTACTGTGAAATTTTGGAAATTGAAGCCACTATAAGATTGCAGCTAGGAACTTTGGTCTTGGTCCTAATCACATTAGCCATTAGCTTGTGAATTTGATCACAAAGACATTTTTCTCCAAACTCGAACCGTTCGAAGAGCCATATACAACTGATAAATTATTAATTTTCCATAACCCTTTTGGCATAACCCCACTGGAACATATTGTTTTATCATAGCATATAACTCCGGCACGAACACATTACACGTGTTTATAAAAAAAATTGTTTGACAGTAACTGATGGATTATGGACTTCCTAACGGAGTGTCCCGTTTCATAGCGAAATGTTTTACTGCTACCTGAAGGGGACAGTTTAAATCTTGGGGTAAGGTTAGACCTGGGAAATGGGATTCAGCCGTAGTCAACACGGCAAAAACGTTTTGCGATCCAGTAAATATTTACCTCCGACTTTACTGTTAAACTTTTGATATTTAAAAAAAAATGTTGCGGGGTATTTCATCAACATTGATGTTGTTTACAAGTGCTACTAACAAATGTTAAACAAGCCTGATTAAAACTGATGATGGTGCGGGTCCGTGAGCCGACAGACCAGCCAGCCCTGGGCTCTAATGTCAAGCAGCTGCACTCTCACATCTATTTCCTGGATGTTTCTTCCTCTCCTCCTCTTCACACGCTCTGCTCTGGCTCTTGGAGCACTCAGCGAGGAGTTTGCTTGATTGCTGCGGTTGATGGCTGTGAGGAGAGAAAGGGGGTAGATGGGAGATGGAGAAGGGAAGATGACCGGGTGTGGAAGAGGAATGGGGGCATGCTGCTCGCGCCCTCATGCAAATTTTAAATTTTAGGGTTTTTGGATGTTCACACCAGAGCTGCTGCAAAATAAATGAACAGAGAAACGTCTGAGTGGGAAAAAGTTTGCGAAAATGTTGAAAGATAATAGGCGTAGTGGAAACCCAAAGCGTCAGCTTGAATTAACAAATTTTTAGCGGATTGTAAGTGTTAATTTTTTTTTGTTTTCTTTCCGTTTGTGTTGCAGTACTTCTAGTTTCCAAACCCGAAGGGGCGAACATGTTTTTTTTTTCTTTGTGTGTTCTCTTTGTGTTTCTCATTGTTAGAATAAGTTCTATATCTGAAGCAGGGAGAGGAGGAGCACTCGTCATCCATTTCAGAAGGTTTATTTTATCCACATGTAAAGTACAAGACCACGAGCCTTGGGCCATTGCCACCTTACCATGCGGTTACAAACAATGGCGTCGAGTGTAAACAGAAAACCATTCTTCTCCAGAGCTCGGCCACACCTCCAGGAGTCATCATCACCATCGACAAATGGGAAGCCCTACTCTATCATGTGATCCAGCTCTCAGCCAATAATACAAGTATCTTGCCATCTTGTGTTCTATAATGGGTGGTGCGTGAATGTTGGGAGTTGTAGGCATGCAACTAAAATTACATTTTCTACCGGAAATGGAGTCAGGTCGTGTTCATACAAAACAGGAACGAAACAGGATACCTATATCTAGACGGTTTTCATGAAGTTAATATATTACAGTATCTGATAAAATTATATTTCATCAGAAACTTTGATTGGATATTAATAAAGCTCTAGATACAAATCTACAACTGATTTGACTTTTGAAGCTAACTCGGTTTAAGATGTCTACCATGACCAACTGACCTTGCAAAACAAAACTTTGCTGTAATTCAATTAATTTTTTCACAAACTGAGCTAAAATTGTGTGTAGCTGAAAGTCAATACCAAGTTAAACAATGAGCACTGATTGCACAAAAACTTGGTTCAGGACTTTGGCAGGAAAATCAGCAGGTGATATGCCTTCTTTTAAAAAGGATAAACTACTTGTGCAAGTTATTTTTTTTCATTATCATGCTGTTAACCTTCAGCCAAAGATCAAGAGGTTAGGAATTTTTGTCTCCAAACCCAATATTGTCATTTTCGCCACTTTTTATTTTCTGTCCAAACAGGTCTCACTTGTAAACAAGTCTTCGAGGCTCAGTGTTGATTTATCTTTTTAAATAAGTTGAATGAATGAATGAACTTAAACAAATTGGCCTTAAAATGTTTTTTTTTTCCTTCTATTCTACTAAAAGTTGTTTGTGACATGAGAAAACTCCTATGTTTGTATGTCGGCTGTTACCTTCTTCATCTAATGACGTAACCTTTATTTTACTAGTGCAATGCATTCTGGGGCGATGACATACAATGGTTGTAGTGGAAACTAATACACAAAGAGTCGAGGCTTAAAAAGTTATAACGTGCCCAAAATTTTTTATTTTGTATTGGTCCTTAAGCACAATATATGGGTGTAAATAATCAAACGGATCAAATTGTGATGTTTAATTGATTAGCTGCTGTGGTAGCTAAAGTCATAAAAATTAGCTCTGGAGCTAATGTCATACATATTGGCTTGGAAGTTAATGCCATACATATTAGCTCTAAAGCTAATGTCATACATATTAGCTCTGAAGCTAATGCCATACATATTAGCTTGAAGTTAATGCCATACATATTAGCTCTAAAGCTAATGTCACATATTAGCTCTGGAGCTAATGTCATACATATTAGCTCTGATGCTGATGCCATACATTTTAGCTCTGGAGCTAATGCCATACATATTAGTTCTGAAGCTAATGTCATACATATTAGCTCTGGAGCTAATGTCATACATATTAGCTCTGATGCTGATGCCATACATATTAGTTCTGAAGCTAATGTCATACATATTAGCTCTGAAGCTAATGCCATACATTTTAGCTCTGGAGCTAATGCCATACATTTTAGCTCTGGGGCTAATGCCATACATATTAGTTCTGAAGCTAATGTCATACATATTGGTTCTGGAGCTAATGTCATACATATTAGCTCTGGAGCTAATGTCATACATATTAGCTCTGAAGCGAATGTCATACATATTAGGTCTGAAGCTAATGTCATACATATTAGCTCGGGAACTAATGTCATACATATTAGCTCTGGAGCTAATGTCATACATATTATCTCTGACGCTAATTCCATACATTTTAGCTCTGGAGCTAATGTCTTATAGGCTATTAGCTCTGGAGCTAATGCTATACATATTATCTCTGAAGTTAATGCCTTAATGCTATAGGCTAATGCCTTAATGCTATAGGCTATTAGCTCTGGAGTAAAGTGACCAGATTTCTGAAATTAAATCTGCGGACAATTCCAGCTCGGAGACTAAAAAGAATTAAATGTTATATTAAATGTTATCAAGATGAAACGAAGAAGCTGGAACAGTTTCCGTTTAATTTATTTTTTTACATATTTATTCATGTTTAAACAATAAAAATCAACTGCAACTGCAGTAAAATGCCTCTGCACACACATTTCCTAATAATAATAAAAGGAAGAAAATAATGTTAGTAGCATTAGCGTCTGAAACATTTGTAATGTGGGTGGACACACTGGTGGGGGAGGGGTCTGGGAGTCTTCCACCAGAATTTTTTGAATAAAGTAATTGTCATTCCTTGCATTCTGGTGTATTTTACCTTTTTTTTTTTTTTTTTTAATATATCTACGTTTACCTACTTAAGTAAACACTTGATCCAATAATTATTTTAGAGATCATGACACAATCCCCCACCACCACCACCACCACCACTACCACCACACACACACACTCTTTTTTTTTTTTTTTGTATTGGGCTAAGCTAGCTTCATACAATCCAGATGTGGTAGCTAAGATGCTACAGATGTAGCGCTCCACCTATTCTAAATCTTCTTTCTAAATATCATTCAAGCTGAATGAAGCCTGCACCACAGCAACCTGTCTACATCATTTACCCAAAATGCATCTCAGCATAAATAAAATGGTGGTGCCCCTGTCATTAATTAAGAATAAAATGACAAACGCTAAACACTCTACAGTATTTTTACAGTCTTTGTTTTAGCTGTATTAATGGTTTATCAAGTAAGGTGTATTACTCCAACTAGTCCTTTTTACAGATGTACTTTGGATGCTTTTATTGCTGTTGTGTAATTTATTCATCGCCCGTGCACGGTTCTACTCAAGTTTTTTTTTTTTTTTTTTTTAAATTGTAGCAACTACTGTTCAGTGTTGCTGCAGTGACTTTACAGTTGATGCATCCATCCAGTCAGCTGGCTCCCTCTGTGGCCCTGTGTTAACAGACTGAGATGGCTGCCCATTTGGGCTGTTGTTGGGTAAAAGAGAGAAGACCCTCAAGAAAACCTCCCCTCTGCTTTCTGCCCACCCTCTCTTTTTTTAACCATCTCCCTGTGTCCTTTCAGTCCTTTCATTGCTGTGATTTGTGGTGGCAGACAGTGATATGGGAGGAGGTAACTCCGGGCTAGACTTCTATTAAAGGAGGGCAAGAAAAAGCAGGGATGGAAGCAGAGGCGGGGAGGGCCACGGGGCCACATCGTTTGGTAAATAAAGGGATGTGAGTTGGAGAGCAGCAGTTTGTCAGGCCAGGCACAAACTGCGCCAACATGTGTGTACACAAGTGCGTGTTTGCCCGTGTTTGTGTGCACAAGCATGTGCAAAGTCAGTAAATCTGAACCGAGCGCAGGGGCTCGTTTGTGTGTGTGCGTGCCCTGCTGTGAATTCTCACAGATGGGACTGTTGCAAACGCACAGCGCACCTCATTCATATTAATGAGCCAAATCTATACAGTAAAAATTTAATGCCAACAATTTGTGACTTTGGTGTCCAGTGTGTACGTCAACGTGTGCAATTGGTGCAAGAAGCGGAATACGTGACGTGAGTGCACTGAGTAGATCCAGATGTGTTAAGAATTAAAAGGTAACTCCACAATGAAGTGTTTTATGTTGGATTCTAAGGCTGCTCTGAGAACAGTTTCAGTGCTGATCGTCATGTTGTGCTCCAGAACATGAACTAAATCAGTGCAGTCGTAGGTGCACCAGTCGTTTTAAAGACCTGATTCTTTGAACGGATGCACATTAGGCACCACCATCCATCCATCCATCATCCATCCATTATCTTCCACTTTTTCCGAAGTCGGGTCTCGGGGCAGCATCTTGAGCAGGGAGGCCCAGACTTCTCTTTCCACAGCCACCTCTTCTAGCTCTTCTGGTGGGATCCCCAAGGTGTTCCCAGGCCAACTGAGAGACATAGTCTCTCCAGCGTGTCCTGGGTCTTCCCCGGGGTCTCCTCCCAGT
>JARVGS010000001.1:27039876-27051063 GCA_031762315.1 Hypsolebias antenori | reverse complement strand
CACACACACACACACACACACACACACACACACACACACACACACACACACACACACACACACACACACACATCGGATCAGCCATACATATTTATGTACATACGTACATAAATGAGTTAAAATTAATTACACAGGCACTGACATGTTTTAAACATACAACACAAAAAGCTACCATGTATCCAAAGACGTTTTAACAGAGCCTTTTTGGTGTATATCTGATTTTTTTTTTTCATTAATATGAAACTTCACTCATATTATCCACTGTACATATGATGTGTGGTGTGGGTCCTTCCAATTGCACAAAACCAGTATTTTGGCCAGAAAAGAGCCAAAAGCAATCACATCCTTCTCGAACTTAGTGAAGGACGTGTCCACAGGGACCACTCTGAACTGTGAGATGTATGGTGATGGATGTGCAGTTTTCCCACATATCCCAGATAAGGTGTCAAGGATAGATTGCCAAAAGGTTTGCAGTTTGGAACAGGTCCAGAATATATGCAGGGTTGTAGCTAGAGTTTGTTTACAACGATTAGGTCGGTTTTGATCTTGGACAGCTTGTCTTTGAAACAGTGCAGCCATTGTACCACCTTGAGTTGAATTACAGCATGTCTCAGACAGATTGAGGATGGGTAAATGTTTGTAACAATCTTTCGCCAGATTAAGTCTGATATGGATTCCCCCAAGTCTGTTTCCCATATCAGTTGAAGAGAATCCAAACTGGTCTCCTGGTATGAACTCAGTGTATAAGTCTTGCTGAGGGCCCCCTTAGTATCAGACTGCATTCCGAAATCTTAACCACAAAATGTTTAATTCAATTCAGTTTATTTATATAATGCCATATCATAACAAAGTTGTCTCAGGTCACTTTACAGGAACCTACACATACATAGAAAAGCCAATTAGTAAAGTTCTATATTTACTGTAAGGAAGCCAGCAGACTCATTGAATCTTCACTTTGTCGCAGTCTCTCTCCTTCAGTTTAGAGGGGTACAAAGAAAAACTATCAAAATGTCTCAGTTGCAAATATCTGAAAAACTGTCATGTGTATATTAAACTTTTGTACCAGCTGCTCAAGAGACAAATCTACCATCAACATAGAGGTCATACAGTGAATGTACTCTCCTTAAGACCCGGGTATCAAAAGCTGTATCAGCTACTGAGGGAATAAACATATGATCATTTGACACAGGTGCTCTAAACAGCAACTCTGTACATTTAAATGCCCTCCTGAACTGATTCCAAATCTTTACCATCTAGAAGTGTAGGTTGATATAGACTGTTTGAAAGACAGACGAGAGCAGAGTAATGCAGAGGGGGAGTTGGATGTAATTGAGGCCCTCTCCAAAGACTCCAGGTGCTCCTGTTTGTGTTAAGTCTTTATACCTGTAGAGATATAGGAACGTATAGGTCTGAACACCTTATTGATAGGCGTGGGTCTGTACAATTAAAATAATAAATGAATAATAATAAATACAATTTTCAGAAGCTTTTTTTGAATTAACGTACCATCCTATATCTGGTGTTTTGCCATTGAAGCCTACACCTTTTGTGTCCTGAGGGTATGGCAAAGTTCTGTCCTTCATCGAATGTACAAACACAGGTTTGATTTTTTAATTTTTTATTTATTTATGTATTTATTTATTTATTTTTGCATCTGCCAGGAGACAAATTGATAAGCTTACAGAAAATACCAGAACTTCCTTTTGAATATATATTTTTATGTGTCTTAAAGTCTAGCTTCTCAGGAAAGAGTGTAGATATTGCATAGGGGTTTAATTACTATACAGATCATAGTCTCTGAGGCCTGATCAGAATGCTGAGCTACCCAGTCATAAACATGCTAAATGTGTGTGTGTGGGGTGGGGGGGTTGTAGTTTTTATGTTTGTTTGTTTTTAATTTAAGGGCATTTAAATCCAGGTGCAACAGTTAGACTCATTCTTCAAATAAAAGGGAAAATGAATAAGAATGATAAGCCTTTCTTCCATGTGGTACTTGCACACTGGGTCTAACAACTATTCAGCTGTTGTATTCTTTCATAAACTTGTCATCCTCTTCAGGGCCACTGTTCAGGGCCACTTTCATTATTAACTTTGGTCTTTTATGACATGACACTTGTGAAAATATTAGTTTTATTTCTCACCAAATGAGGCTAGGGCTAGACCACAAAGAAAGCAAGATGATGAGACTCTAGCCTATGAGATCACATCATTACAGAGTTAGAAAAACTGGCTTTTCAGCTGAATTCAAACACACTTTTCTCATACAGTACAGCATTTTCTTATTACAAATTATTTTTTTACAACACAAAAAGAATGGGAAAAAAAAACTCATTCTGTATCGTTCAACCTATTGATCCATAGGAAGGAAACTAAAGCAAATCATCCATCCATTATCTGTTACCTACTTCTTCCATTTTGGGTCACGGAGGTCGCCCGTGCCCATGCCCAGCAATCATTATGCGAGTGGCGGTGTACACCCTGGATGGGTTGCAAGTCCATCACAGGGCCACAAAGCGACAAATGAGACAAACAACCATTCACTCTCTCACTCACACCTAGGGACAATTTAGAGTTACCAGTCAGTCTAACATGCATGTTTTTGGTTTGTGGGAGGAAACCTGAGTACCCGGAGGAAACTCACGCATGCACGAAGAGAACATGCAAACTCCACCCAGAAAGGCCCCCGGACCGGGATTTGAACTAGGGACCTGCTCGCTGAGAGGCAGCAGCTCTACCAGTTGTGCCACCGTGCTGCTATTTATTACCTTAATTATTTTTCAAGTCATCAAGCTCACAATATGCATGGACGGGTGGATAAAGGGTATTTCCAATTCTTCCTCTTCACTCGTGGTGGGGGACAATAATCATGTGATAAATTACTGCAATAGCTGATTTAATTAAGCCTTTAAATTCCAATGTGCACCATCTAATTAAACATTGTGAGATCTAGTGAGATGTAATGACGCTCAGTGTATATATTGAGGAGCACCTTTAGGTACTACCACTCCATATGATAGCTGATTATCTGCATAACTGACTGAGTTACACCCATCTCTGTCTTGGCAGTTGATTTGCTATAGCAGCAATTCAAAATGAGACTGACTCCAATAATTAATCAGTTGTAAATAATAATATAAAGAATGTTACTTCTGGACATGGGCACAAGTGATCCCCCGCAACACGGAAAGAAAGAAGCGGGAAAATACAATAGATCGAATTGTTCTGATTTTCTGAAGTGGGGTTTTGTTAAAAAGCTACAAACAGTAACTTGTGGTTTGTAGCTATTTGAGTCTAAGTTCTGAGAAAAGTCTATTTTTGAGTTATTTCACAAGATAGTGGCTAGTCAAAGCCAAAACTAAAGTGATTGGTGAGGATACCTATCTGGATTTTGCGCCTTCTTATCAGTTATGACTTTTTTTTTTTAAAACAACTTAAATCTAAATAAATTGATAATGGGTCTAGGGAACAACATTTTACAAACATGTCTTGCCTGCAATTATTTTTTACCATTATTCTTTTAGAAGCACAATCATCGTCTTGATGGGGTCGCAAGAACGAGAACCCAAAGAGTAAAGACAGAGAGAGGAACAGAACTCAAACTCCAATAATGGTTAAAGTGATTTATTTACATTGGTCAAAGTGCTACAATATACAGTGCAGGGATCAGGGAACCTGGGAAGGGAGGAGGCCAGGTTATTTCCTGGGATGATGTTTTGGTTGGAGAGAATAATGTGGGTTCCTTATGGTTGGGATGGCCAGTTGCAGCTTGGAGGAGAAGGCAGGGGGTTTCCAACAGAGAAGGTCCAGGCAGTAGATGCAGCGGTGATCATGGAATGAAGAAGGCGAGTGGTTGGATGGTGCAGCTGGAGTGGGAGCGTCACTGGTGAGTACTAACATAAGAGGTTCATGTTGTCAGGTAAGTGGTCCAGGAGATTAGACTCAGGCAGCAAGTCTCTGGAAACATGGTTGAAAAACACAAGGGTAAGTACTGTTTGGCAATTTGTACATTAAAGGCCTGGAGGCACAAATACTGGATGGCAGGTAATGCTCCAGCAGGGAATGGAGCTCATCTGAAGACTTACATACTCCTGGAGCCAATCAGGGGAACGACCCCCAGCTGCTGCTGCTCACGGGCACTACCCTGGAACTCAGAAACCTTGACAAAAACACTGAAAATCCTATATATGGAAGTGGCGCAGGTTGCACCAGCTAGCTGCGAACACTGTTTGCACTAGCAAAGTATGTAGATCTTTATTGATGGCAACTTTTTCATTCATTTATTTATTCAACCTTTATTTATACAGATTAATCCCATTGAGCCTCAGGGACTCATACAAGACAGTCTTGATTTCTTTAACAAAGAGTGATGACAACAGTGGATAACATCGACAACAATAGACAATCATAAAAGAGGCATACAAAAACATATTTTTTTGCTTTTTTTAAGAAATTAAAATAAAATAGCAACCAAAAGGATAGTTGAAAGGAAAAAAGTAGCGAAAAAAAAAGCTAAAATATAAGGTGGTATAGAAAACTAAAAACAGGAACATGTCTGCATTGGTTTTTGCCAGGAACTTAAAGGTTTATAAACTACTGTTCTTTTGAGCCACTGATTAAAATCATAATACTGGATGTTTTAAGATGGAAGTGATCCTCTTTGGTCTTGGGTCTGTTAAATCTAGCTGTTAGCTTATCACTCCAGTCAGATTTTAACTTTGATCAGAATCAGAATAAGCTTTCTTATCATTGTACCAAAATACAGTGAAGTTATGTTCGTACAGTTGTCCGAAAGAGGGGTGGAGTGCATGTTGCTGATGCTACTGGAGCACGGCCGCTTATCCTTTTCAGAATACTTTTTTTAAAGATAGAAAAGGGGGAAAGCCATGAAAAGAGTATAGTGGCATTACAAAAAATATATTTATCTTTTAAAAAGACCTTGTCCTATCAGAACACGATTTAAGACATCAAAAAAACTCTACACATTGCATATGCATTTGATGGCAAGGTGGGGATATTTGTCCATGAAGCACTTCCAGATAGTCCATAGTCCTGATAAAATGTTGGTCAGCCAGCAGTTCTGATAAACCTCCACAGAAGTTCTTTGGGGTTGGGGTGGGAGGTTGGGATAGACAAAGTTTTTTCCTGTTTACACATAGCCCAAGAGAAATAAGTCATCCTGTTTTCGAGGCCAAATGGAGGAGTCTGATTCAGCTAAGCCAGAATTTTTGATTTTGTTTTCAGGCAGACTGTTTCTTCTTGTCAGCCTTTAGCCCTGCTGGTGCTTTTAAGAGCCAAAATGGCCAGATTAGTAGGCTTTCCACTGGTCTGTGCTTACAAGCCTCCTCCAAGGTCGTTTCCAACGTACTGGCGAGTCTCAGAAGTCGCAGGAGGCTTGCGATTCTCACAAATCACTTCCATCTTATGGTTTAGCTCATAAATCTGCTGATTTTGAATCCTCGAAGCACAAACCATACCTTCACAAGGCAGGCAGCCTGACGAGGGCCAAATTAGCTGCAGCGGTCTTCGTTGTATGTAGATACACCAAGAACAAGCCAATTCCAAGATGCAGGAAACCTGTTATCGTAAATCCAATTATATATGTATTTGGCATCCTCTGAGACAGAACGGAAAGACACATCAGCTCCCACATCCATGACGTATCCTGCAGTGTGAGTCTCAACGGGACATGAGGGCTCTCCAGGACCCTGTCACTTATTTAAAAATATTTTGTACATTGCGTTGAAAGTCCAGCTGACCAGATCCATGACAGTAGTTTTTGTTTCGGAAGATGTGTAAAATAGGAGCTTCGATAAACAGAGAGCCTAAAAAACCAGGAGACTGAAGAAAATGCGTCCACCTTGCATGAGAGCGAGTGAGAAAAAAAAAACAGATTGACTTCAATTTGTAAAAATAAGTGATTTACAACAGGTAAGGTATTAAAACTTCACTTCAAAAGATTGTAACCTTTGTTTTACATAAATCACCACCTTGCTGTTTTTTTTATTTTTATGACTAGGCTCACAGGGGTTGTTTTTGTGCCATAAAACATATGGTTGGGTGTAACCCTGCAGCATTATTATAGTCAGAATGGAATGAGTCTGGATTTTTGTCCAAACGAGATTAAAACAGGGGAGTT
Organism: Hypsolebias antenori; assembly: GCA_031762315.1. Lineage (NCBI taxonomy): Eukaryota > Metazoa > Chordata > Actinopteri > Cyprinodontiformes > Rivulidae > Hypsolebias > Hypsolebias antenori. Next base: position 27,044,927 of record JARVGS010000001.1, on the reverse strand, counting down.
TTGACATGCGTTTATAAATTATTTGAGATTGGGTGTTTGGCTTGCACACGTGCAAACACTTTCATAATGACCCAGATGTGTAAATCTACCGTGACGCTTTCAACTTTAGTACGTATGCAGATGTTTACTTTGGAACCACTCCTCGGTAAAATAAAAAAAATAAATAAATAAAGACAGACACAGTGCAGAGGTGCGTAATTAACTTATCAAAAATGTTGAATATGATTCAGACAAATAAATACATTGATGATGCTCAGCAGTGACAGCTAACATAATTTTTTTCATATCAGGATTTGTATGATATTCCCTTTTGAACCAAGCCTGTATTGTCTCCATCTGGATCCCGGAGCCTCCAAATGGATTTTGCATTGTCAAAATTACCACTATGATTTTAGCCCATATTGACTCCATCCCTGTAAGAGCTAAAAATTACACTCCCTCTCCCTGTCTCTTCTCCTTTTCAGTCCATGTTTTTCATGGCATCTCCATTTTGGCCCTGTTCTCCAATTTTATCCACCCCCCACCCCTCCTCCCCGCTTTCCTCTTTTCCTCCATTCTCTGGAGTAATTGCATTGATAGTGAACAGTGCTGCTAATTAATTATGCAGAAGCCGAAAATTGAGGTGAGAGCGAGGGATGAGAGGAGAGAAGAGGCTTGTGCCAAATGGTCTGTAGTAAAGAGAGGAACGGGGGGGAACAGTGTGTTTATTTTAAAGAGGAACAGTCCAGATAGGAATCAGAACAAAAGGAAGAAAAAAAAAACAGAAAAATGAAGAAAGAATAAAAAATGGGAGGTTATCGCAGCTGAGGTGCTCGTAACAAAGAGATTTGTCAAAAAGTGGACATCAGTTCAGAGACTAATCTTGGCTCTCCTACAGAGGAAGATATGGAGAAAAAACTGGTGGAAAAGTTAAAATATAATGTCAGCATTCACTTCGGTAAAAATGTCCAGATGACCTGACTGAACTTTGTTGGATAATCAAAAGAGTTTAAAAATAGGGCAACTTCTTAACATACGTATAAAGATAGCCAAATAATGAAAAACTCATGGATGGAGATTGCAAAGTCATTGTCCACAAAGGAACCAGTTTGCTGAAAGATGTTGCACTCCCTCCGTAACCGATTTGTAAAGGCCAAATGGAGGACGGACAAAATTCTTGTGCAATGTTCATCATTTGGGAAGGTGACAGGAATGTCACAAACTCATCCTTCAAAGCCTGCTATCTCACCTTGGTCATCTCAGAAAAAAAAATGATGACACTGGCTATTCCCATCTTAAAACTAACAATAGCTGTCTGTGAGCTTCCAGAAGCTAGCAGACTCAGTGTAACCACTAAGCTCTACAGAACTGTGATTGGCATGCTGTGTCTTGGTGCATGTTGGATAATTGGAGTGATCCGATGGATGAGGTCGTCAAAACGAGTGGTGGTCATGCAAAAATAAGTGAAGCGCCTCTCACCATCTGTTATGTTTATGTTGTTTATTTGTCATATGCAGGTTAACACAAGGTCAACAATGTAATGAAATGTTCAGGATGAGAAGAACCAATTTAACTCGCTAAACAAACGAGATTCTAACGAATGCAGTCGATAAGGGTAAAAATAAAGTACCAAAAACTGAAAAAGAAAAATAATATTTATAATGTACAAGAGAAATAAAGTAAACAACAACATGGTGGAATATAACGGTGCAAGTAGGATGAATATGGATGAATAAGGGTTTCACAGGTAGTAATAATAGTTTAAATGCACGATATACAGTATATGTACATAACATGATAGGTTGTTTCACAGGTAGTGAGTAACACTGAGATGAATTATGATGGTAAGGTAGTGACATACATAATACAGTCACATAGTGCAAAAGCAATACATATATTAGGTGTCACAGATGTGGCTTAGTGCAATGTTATTGCCGGTAGTTCAGTAATATGACAGCTTGTGTGTATTAACTGTCTCTGAGTCTTTTCATGCTCGATGGCAGACTCCTGCATTGTCTGCCTGAGGGTAGTAGATGGAAAAGTCCTTGTACTGGGTGGGTGTGGTCCTTAATGATGCTACATGCTTTCCTTAGACATCGGCTGTGGTAGATGTCCTGGATGGTGTGGAGACTGCTACCAGTGATGTCCTCTGCTGTTTGCACCACCCTCTGTAGTGCTTTCCGGCTCTTGACTGGTGCAGTTCCCATACCATCATGTGATGCAGCCTGTCAGTAGGCTCTGGATGGTGCACCTATAAAAGTTAGTGAGGATGCTAGTGTTCATACCAAGCTTCTTTAGTCCTTAGGAAGTAGAGTCTTTGTTGGGCTTTCTTGACCAGTGTTTGTATGTAATGTCCAGGACAAATATTCTGTAATGTGAACACTGAAGAACTTGAAGCTGCTGACCTGCTCCACCTACATATTACCCACATTTTTGGACCAACAGGCTGAACTCCTACTGCATGGCTCTGCGCCTATTCAGCGGGCAAACATGCCACCGACATCTCTTCTTTTTATTGCCTATGATAACACTGAAAGTACCAAAGAATTTTTTCCGCCAATTCAGCATTACTTCCTCCTCCTCTCTTGTGAAATCAGAAACTTTCATCTCTGCCATGTTCATTGTTTTCTTTAGTCAGGAAGCCACATCTATATGAGCTTTTTGGCGTGACGTGTACTGCAGTGGGAGGGGTTTCCCAGGTGGTCTGTGCCTTGTGTCTCGTGGACTATGAAAGGTGTGTGTGGATATGAACTTCCCGCAACCACGTTGTCAAGGGAATGTGTATTTGCACTCACCATGCTCCATAATTTTTTACAGCTCTTTGATTGTTATTTGTAAATTATGTTATATTATGAGTGGTTGTGGCTGAGTGGTTAGAGCAGTCATCCTCCAATGCAAGAGTTAAGGGGTTCTTATCCACCAGCAGTCACATGCCGAGGTGTCCCTGGCAAGACACTGAACCCCTCATTGTCTCCGATGTGTGTCCCATCGGTATATGAATGTGATAAAGCACTGATTAGTCTCTTTAGAATGATTAGTTCAATTAGCTTTGTATAGATCTAGTAGAGTGCTGTGTGAATGGGTAAATGAGGCACAAATTGTAGTGTAAAGCACTTTGAGTGTATTGATAAGATAGAAAAGTGCTATATGAGTACAGTCCATTTACCATTTACAATATTAAACTGGTCCATGTAATAATCAATTTTCATGTGACCGGTCAGTCGAGGGACAGCAAGAGATAGTTTTTATAATCCTCAAGGTCTGATTGATATGATTACACTAACGTGTTTCTTCAGAGTCCTTGGCCTTCCAGATTCCCTCCCTGCTTCTGACTGCAGCTGGGTTCTGATAACACCTGGACACGGCAGGGAGGGACTGGGGGCCTGGTGGCTGGAAATTGTACAAAACTGTTTTTTTTTCTCTCCAGGAAGTCAGAATTGGTCAGAGCCTCAGATAGGTGAAGGCATTGATAAATGTGAACTTGTAAATGCATTGATCTTCTGTGATTGCTGGCTGTTCTCCAAAGTTTTGTAAATAAATATGATGAGGCCTACACCTGGTTGTTTTGGGAATCCCTTTTTTCCACGATAATGTGACCACATGTCAACTATTTGGCTTCAGATGGAGTATGCCCTGTCCTTTCGCCTTCCTAGAAGTGGAAGTTTGTACATTATCATCTTAAAAATATATATACATACATTATTAAAATGTCAACAAATCCACACAGTCTAGTCAACTTCCTGCAGGTTTTGTACAGTACTGTAGACATTTTTTTTTCAATTTGTGCTCTTTTCTGTAACAGCTGTGAAATAATAAAAACGATGTTTCATTTATATGATTCACTGGTGTTAAGATGGCATTGATAATCACTTTGCAACTCTCTTGATAATCACTGCAGCTGTCTCTGTCTCACTCGCTCTTCTTCACTTGTTGAAACCAAGTTTGGCCCAGTCTGAATGTTTTCTCTACAAACAATAACTCAAAGATCCTCTTATGTACTTTCAAGATTCCCAGTCCTTTGGCACACTTCCTCTCATGGTAACAGCTTCTGTTCATTTTTTGTTGTTCCTTGTATGTTGTGTATTCAAGCAGCCTGGATCTCAAACACAGGGTTAACTTACTTATATGAACAGGTGTGCTTTAATCTGAGACCAAATGTTCAGATTAAAGTTATGGATGCACCCACAGAAAGCTGATTTTATATTTTTGCTCACTTGGTACAAATACATTAAAGATGATAGTGGTAGTTTCACTCTCTAGGCATAGAACAAGCAACTAATACCAAATCAAAAAGAAAAAGCCAGTATAATTTCAACCATTTGTGAGTGATTACATTACATAGCAGCATATCTGGAGAAAATCCTTCAATATCCAGGATTTTACAATGTAAACAGGCTATCATGTGACAAATCACCCACACATATGGCTTCTTGTAATGAGGCATGGGAATAAGTTACCAAAACAACCTCAAATTAAAGTCTGCTGTTGTTGGACAATGTATTGGTTAGGCCAAACATAGGTTAAACTTATAATTGGACATCCCTAATTATGCTTAATTTCTGAAGATTTGGTGCTCCATGTTTATTTTTTAGAAGCAGAAAGCTTGAAGTAAATTAATGCTCAGTCTTATTCCCTTAACTGTTTAGTAGTGGTGATTATTTTAGGTGGTCTCTTCAGCTGAGGCACTTTTAAAACCTAGTATTTGTATTTACATACGCATTTACATTTTTCATTGAAAAAAACAGAAGCCAGGAAAAGTCCACACAACGTCTGCTCCAACCGGTCAGCTAAAGCCTGCTAACAACAACAACAACAAAAAAAAAAAAAAAAAAAAAAAAAAAAAAAAAAAAAAAAAAAAAAAAAAAAAAAAAAAAAGGGATACACCATCTACTAGTTAGCATATTCATGATAGCATTACATTACATTTGTATTCCACATTGTCTCAAACCCTATACATTTTTATGCTCCCTTTTATACTGCATGATTGATTATGTGCACTTAATACAGGTGACCCCCGGTTTCCGGCGTGCCCGGTAACCGGCGTTTCACGTATGGGGGGGGGGGGGGGGGGG
>JARVGS010000001.1:27002138-27012839 GCA_031762315.1 Hypsolebias antenori | reverse complement strand
TCTAAAAACATGGGGAAAAATCCATAAATAAGTCGCACCCCTGTATAAGTCGCAGGACATGAAAATTAGTAAAAAAAACTGCGACTTATACACCGGAAAATACGGTACTACTTAAAATTTGTAGAAATAGTAGCAAAATATAAAATTAGCACAACAGTAGCTAAACGCTGTGGTTAGCACACCAGTAACCACAGCCTAAAACGGATGAAAGAAGCAAAAAAAAAAAAAAAAAATTTAAAAAGCAAAACAGTATGTTAAAGCTAAAGTTAGCACAACAGTAGCTTAAAACTAAAACCAGAAAACAGTGGATGGATGCCAAAATTAGCTAAAACTGAAAATTACAGCATAACAATAGCTACACAACATTAACCAATAATTAAAAAACATGATAGAAGCTAAAAAGCCTAAATGAGCAAAACAAAATCTTAAAGCTAAATTTATTACAACTGTAGCTTAACGCTATGGTTAGCTCAACAGTAACCAAAACCTAAAAATAATTATAGAAGCCTAAAAGCCTAAATGAGACAAACAATAGCTTAAACCTAAAGTTAGCACAACAGTAGCTAAAAGCTAGAACCAGAGAAAAAAAAATGTCAAGAATTCTAAATTAGCTATAGCTAAAACCTAAAATTGGAACAACAGTAGCTAAAAGCTAAAACCAAAATAAAACATTAGCTAAAGTCTAACTTAGCAAAGTGTAGCTAAAACCTAAACTTTGGTAAATAAAAACTTAAAAGCTAAAATTACTAAAACTTAAGTCCCTTTTCAATGCAGAGAAACCAAAAAGTTGAAGTTCCATGTTCTGAAAAGCACAAGTTACAAATACTAACAGTTGTAGCACCCATCTCATTAATCAGCTAAACTTTTAGATACCTGAACGGTTAAATATGCTGAAAGATTGCTGAAATATCTCCTTGATGAAAAATGCTCAGAAGAAACTATAAACGGTAACAACAATTTAAATACTGAATTAAGAACATGCTTGTTTGTTTTGTAGTTGCCAGTTTAACTACAGCAAACCTTTCGGCTACTTTATCCCTCCATAAGACCGATGAACGAGAAATTTGCCTTGAAAAAAACCTGCAATAGGAAAATCTTCTAAGATTACAACAAATAATCCAAGAAATGGCAAAGAAAATCAATGTTTTTGGGAAACGACGTTCTCAAATGGACAAGGCTCAAGTTTGGTGTCATCTTGTGGGCAGCAAAACACTTTCTTAGCCTTCAAACAGACGGTTACATAAACCGGCTGATGTTTCATTGCCAGCAGTCCGTGCACCACGTTTTGCTTTCGTGCTCACGTTTAGTTTGCATTGATTGTCTGAAATGAAGATGAGAGTGGAAACATGTTGCAGGACTGGGCTGGAGAACCCTCCCCGTGGAGCCATTTGAGACTTTGTAATGAGTTGCCAGGCTTTGATACAGTTTTTCCCCGATCATTAACGCACACATCCAGACAGACAGACCGGGTCTTAGTAATCCATTCTGCTGTAGATCTTTTCACAGCTTGCGCACACCCCCATTCCTCTCCTCTCCCAGTCTCGTCTCTGTTGCAGTCTATCAGACATGACAGTACCAGCTGGCTGTGGGCAAACTCACCGCCAGAGGATATAAGCTGTTCTGAGTGTACGCATCGACGGGATTGGAGTTGGGGGCATCGGTGGTGGTGGATGTCAACATATCAGTCTTCTGAAGGTGTGCGATTGCACAGGTTTGTGCCATCCAAACAGCCAACGTGTTGATTTAACGTCACCATCAGAGCCTGAGTGATCTGAGTCACAGGTATGAGGTGGTTACACGGGGTGTGGCTCAGAGCAATATTTAATTCCTATAAAGATAGCTGTCAACACTTGCTCCGAGCAGCTGTGTACTCTTGTGGCTGCTTGGCATTTGCCTCCTTGTGTGACTCACAGAGCACATTAAAAGCCACTTATTTGCCTTTTTTGATGTGGAGACGTGTCCGCTCTGAGCCCCGTACCCTTCTTCTCTACCTCTGCTTATCGCTCAAGTTTTGATAATTTTTAAAGGTGTCTTATGAGGAAAAACGAGTGAGGGAACACACGAAGACAAACCGAACAGCAACACCCTCCTCCTTCTCCGTGTATCTTGGCAGCTCAGAGCACATTTGCAGGGCTTCAGGAAACATTTAAAGCTTATGAGATGAACAGCAGATGTGTTTGTGATTCTGGCACTGTTCGACATGCTCACCCCGACCCCCCACCCCAAATGCTGCTGTCGCTCCTCACCTTTCCTACTCTTCCCCCTCTCTATCGATTAAGAGTACAATTTTAAGTTTCCATCTGTTCACCCGAACATCCTGCTGCCACCAAAAACAGAAGGTTTGAGTTAACAGGGCCGACGTTACGGAGCTAAATCAAGAGTTGTTTTACGAAAACAAACTAGAGATTGAAAAAAAATTAGATATCTGATGCCCCATCCTTGTGCCTTTAACTTTATTTCTTCTTTTTTCTTCACTTAAAGTGTAAGGGGCATATTTTTCTCCATGTGGTTTCCATGTAATAAAATAAGACAAATACCATCTCATTAGAAGGCATACTTGTTCGCCACACCACAAGTCATTTCTAAATTATGTTTTAACCGTTAAATTATCAAATTTTTCTTTTTATTGTAGATGTTGATTCCCATTTTAACAATTCATCACTTCATTGTTACACTATTCTCTTCTCCTATTGCATCACATTATCGTCAGTGTAATCTTTTTCCTTTGTGCTTTAAAATGTTCGAATCTTTGACCGGATCATAAATCCAAAGACTTTGTTTATTCCGAACTGTGAGTAATCATGAGGTAGTTTTCCATTTCTGTAGGGAGTTGGGTACAAGATCTTCGCAATCCAGGCATGCACCTTAGCCTGGCTTAACTAAGAGTCTTATTTTGAAAAGAACAAAACAAAACACAAGGTGGAAATCAACATGATCCCACAGATCTGAACAAACTGGTTCTAAACCACATCAGTAACTGTCAGAACAGGCCAGAGCTTACTGCAAGCAGATAAACCACAAGTGAGGTAACGGCGGACTGTATATAGTTTATAGTTTGTCATATGCAGGTCAACACAAGGTCATCAATGCAATGAAATGCTCAGGATGACAAGAATCATCTCTACTCACCCCTTCTTCTCCTTCTTCTTTCAGCTTTTCCCTCTTCAGGGGTCGCCACAGCGAGTCATCCTCCTCCACCTCACTCTGTCCTCTGTATCCTCTGTCCTCACTCCAACTACCTCAACTCAACAATAGATAAAAAAACAAACAAGAAATACCAAAGCATGCAACAAAAGTACAAAACAACGCACCAAAAGTGAAAAAGAAATACATCTACAGCAGCATGGTCCTGTTATCAGAGTGGTTCTGTTGGCAGTGAGGTTCTCTTAGCAAAATGTCCCCCAACATTTCTCCCAAAGGCGACAGAATTCGTGCACTGTCCCTTCACTTTGTTGGCTCCCCATACACGTACCCCTAACACCCCAGCCAGGCCTCCCGTTACAAACTAACTCAACAGAGTGCTTCAAGGAGAGACTGTGTGTATCCTGTGATGCGATGGGCCAGGGGGTCCTTGTCAGGATCTGAGTCTAGGGTCAAAGGTCAGGAGATATGTGGTCAGGGTTATCAGTCAAATTTAGGATCAAAGGTCAGAGGGTTAGGTCTAGGGTAAGGGGTCCTGGTTTAGGATCAAAAGTCAAAGAATTAGGCTTAGGGCAGGAGTTCCTGGGTTAGGTTTAAAGTCTAGGGTCATCATAAATGTTAGGCCTTTTCTATACCAACAATAATATATCTGGGACTTTAAGGCACAGGATGAAATTCAAACACAGTTGTAGCAGAAGAAGCTAATGTCAGATCGAAATGGAAAATAAATGGGTAAAAGAAAGGAACTTGTTTGAAGTAAGAAAGGGTTGAAGTTGTTGCGAAAAAGCCACTATCCTACTGAGCTTTGACTGTTGGGGACTAGTTGGTGAATAGCATTCATGAGGGATTCTCAAAAAGTCTTGAAACTTTGCTCAGTTTTGTCACTGGCATCTCAAAGCCCTTTTAGCCCTGGGCTGCTGTAGCCGAGTGGTTAGAGCAGTCGTCCTCCACCAGCAGTCATATGCCCAAGGTCCCTGGGCAAGACACGCAACCCCTCATTGCCTCCGGTGTGTGTCCCATCAGTGTATGAATGTGATCTAAAGCACTGATTATTCTTTGTAGAAATAGTAGATTGCTGTATGAATGGGTAAATGAGGGCACTTGTAGTGTAAAGTGCCTTGAGTATATTGATAAGATAGAAAGGCGTAATATAAGTAAATGGTAAATGGACTATACTTATATAGCGCCTTTCTATCTTGTCAAGATATTCAAAGCGCTTGACAACACAGTCGGTGCCCTCATTTACCCATTCATACAACACTTTACTAGATCGCTACAAAGCTAATTGAATAAATAATTCTAAAGAGACCATCCATCCATTCTCTTTACCTGATTCTTCCATTTTGGGTCACGGGGGTCGCCGGTGCCCATGTCCAGCAATCACTGTGCGAGGGGCGGGGTACACCTTGGACAGGTCCCCAGTCCATCACAGAGCCACATAGAGACAAACGAGACAAACAACCATTCACTGTCTCACTTACACCTAGGGACAATTTAGAGTTACCAATCAGCCTCACATGCATGTTTTTGGTCTGTGGGAGGAAACTGGAGTACCCGGAGAAAACACCACTCAGCATGGAGATAACATGCAAACTCCACCCAGAAAGTGCCCCAGACCAGGATTTGAACTAGGGTAACCTGCTCGCTGAGAGGCAGCAGCTCTACCAGTTGTGCCACCGTGCTGCCCTCTAAAGAGACTAATCAGTACTAGTAAGTACAGCCCATTTACCATCCATTTTAAACTTTTCTTACAGCACTAGAGCTGTATTTTGATGCCTGCATGAAATCTCTTTTATGACAAAAAACAACTGAACAACTGAAAAGCCCAGAATGTCCAGGTATACCAGCCACGCTGATGATCCATAATAACTATTACAAAGCTAGTCCAATCTTCATTTTTAAAATGGACTTCAGTTGATTAAGAAAAAAAAAAGTGGGTGTGTATAAAGCAGGCTTCTACGAATACAATAATGGTAATGAAACAATGTGCAGTCTAGAATACATTTTGTAAGCAAACCCCAGTTCAAAGATTGTCCATGGAAAATGTGGCTGCTCTGCTCAGTGGTCTTATACACAGAACATGTGCTGATTTCCTCACAATTTTGAGTCGCAGCTCAAATATTATGCAAAGTTAGTTAGTTAAAAGATTATTTCACATCACAATGAAGGTCTGACCATTGGTTTAAAGGCAGTCAGTCTACTTTTTGTTATCACCTACCAATTTGACTTTAATTAAAGTAAAGGAGATGGTGTACTGTAGGTGTATGAGTGTGGAGCACCTTGTTTTGGGAAAAGTACAAAAGCCCAGATAAAGTTCGTTTAAGCAAGAGATGGAAAAAAGGGGGTAATAAAATCAAGAAATTATGGAGTAAATCTTGGTCTAATGTTGATGACTTATTGTAGTGTGAAGTGAAATTTCTGATTATTGAAATGGTGAGTAAATAATGGAATACAGTCCCTGCCACAAACAGTTGGGAAAAATTAAAGAACTGGGCATGTGGAGAGTAGATAGCTCCGGGCTCCTTGGCAGAGACCACAAGGGAATTCATTGCAATGCACCATTTCTCTTGCCGAGCCCTTGAGCCAGAGGCGTTTAACTTCAACAACGGCCAAGAACAATGGCTAACAGCCACACAAATGGATACCATGTGAGGTGACTTACAATCTTTACTGCTTAAGACAGTGACATCTAGAGCTGGGAACCTGAATCTGGGTTCAGGGCTATGGACTAGGTGCTGAGAGGCGGGATGGACGACCATTGCGCTGTCCAGGTAAGGGGGTTGGATACATACCGCCTGACAATCTGCTGACTGAGACGCTCCCCATATTCCTAACCAACTCCCCAGGGGCTCGTTTATCTGTGGACCAAGCTTTTTTTTTTCTTCCCCTAAACCACCTACATTGTAACGTGTCGCAGCTCATTTCTGACGAGGATCTCTGTAATACCACCCCAGTGGATCTCAGGAGGAGGACACAGCACTTGTGGTTGCACAAATTGACTCACCGCTACCACAATATATCCTCTGCCTGTCAGAAAAACCTCAGTCATTTTAAAAACTTGTGTGGGTGTCGTGTGCTCCTGTGATGCAATTTCACGCTTGCTGTAGTTTGACGCACTTTTTCCCCCTCCTCCAGCGTAGATTTTCAATAATTAGATGATTTGTGTCTCATATCTAAGGAAGTCTGATAACAAAGTGTGTGTCTTGTTTGCTGCCACTCTTCCTCTCGGTGTGTTTGCAGAGGGCTCAGTGTGTGCTTGTGCTTTCTGCTGTGAATGTGCTCCACACAGTGCAACTGATGGCTATCTATCGGAGAGACTTCTATTGATTTGGCTGGGGTGAATAATTGGTTGGGTCTACAAGCTGTCATGTTCGGTTTGATTGCTGAGCACTGGTGGTCTCTAGCATTTATCTTTCTTCATATCTCTCTCTCTCTCTGGTCCATCTCCAGCCTCTTTAGTCTATCTCTTTGTGTATTGATTAGAACCCTGTATGTCCACTCCCCATCCTTAAATTTGGACGATAATCCCAGATCCAAAATGTTGTTTTACAAGTTATCGGCTCTCCAGTCTGTGCTTTGCTGTAAGGGTGGGGGGACGGGCAGAAACAATTTAGGAGAAGGCAAGAATGAGGAGAATGCAGAATGAGGACATTTGGCAGGAGTCGGACCAGACATAGTACATGCTTGCATATCTGCCCTAGTATTTTTTATTTTTATTTATTTATTTTTGTTCTTGAAAGAAGACTGGGACAGAGAGATGAAGATTGTGGGAGGTCCCCTGGAAATTTAATCTTGTGAACTTGATCTTTTGCTTAAAAAGGGACTACTTCTCTGAATATGTGTGTTTCTGCCCCCTAAAAATCAATGTGCCAAAGTTTAAGATTTAACGTGAAATTAAAAGGAAGGAGAAAAACTGAAACCATTCCCAGATTGACAAACCCAATCCGACTGCTGGCTCTGCAGTCTGTATCTAAATCCCAATGGGAGGGCTGAGTGTCAAGTTTGGGAGGCGCTTTGCCAGCGTGAAGCAGCCTCTCAGGATTACTGAGCTGAGGCAATGAGAAGGCCATTAGCGACCCCGTTTGAGTGCCTCTGAGAATTACAGCCCATGTTATACCACATTCCAGAAGGTTATTATACAGACCCAACCACATTGCTTCCCTTTACATGTAAGCAGAAATGCACCATGTGCAGCAATCTATGGACTCTTGTTGGTTTTGTCTTCTCTTAATCCTGCCAAACTCCTATAGGGACAGTAATTATGTCTTTGTTTTACATAAATGTTGCTGCTGAATCAGCATAAACAAGCCAAGAAGCTTACCTAAAATAGTTTCATATAGTTGTCCATTAAAAAAACATTTAAGGACATATTTTATTCAAAACATTGGCGTTTAAATAAGAAAACTTCATCAGTACATGCTGTTTTTGTCAGATGCATCAAATTATGTGGTGAAAAGGAAGAGTTTGAACCTCCAAATAATACTTTGATCACCCTAAGTGAAACTAAAAACAGGTTTGAAAGGGTTTTCCTTGTACATGTTCAATATTACACATAAATGTACAATTTGGTGCATATTTTCATCTTTTAAAAAAAGTATTATGAATTGAACCACCCCTAAAGTGGATCACACCTCTATTTAAAACAAGCTCCTATTGCTATCAATTTAATCAGTAATAACCCCACCCCCAACCCCCCGACACTACGCAAAGTTATCAAGCCCAGGCTGCCATTTCCCCCTTTACAAGTGGGTGGTTGTTGACCTGTAACTGTAGACCAAAAATAATTAATAACTTGTTTTCAAAATTCCTAAGTAGCATCAACTATGTATAAAACACCAGTACTTGTGAGCACTGGTGTGTTGCTTGTCCGCGCCCCCCCCTTTTACAGCTCCTACACACCTGTCCCCTACCCTAATCATCCCAGGTGTCCTTCATTGTCAGTCACGGGCGTTCATATTTATTCTGTGTCTTGTCCTCTTTGGCGTCATGTCCTGTCTCCCTCCATGATGCCTCATTGAAAAGATGCAAGTCTGTTTCCACATCAGCTGTTGTTTGTGTAGTATAATTAAATAACATTGCTTTATTCCTAAGTCCTAAGTCCTGCCTGCATTTGGGCTCAAAGCGACAGATCGTGACAGTAATTGACATTTTGGACTCTCTAAGCCATAAAAAAATTGTTAGTCTTACTCAGACGTTTGGTTCGGTTGTTTACATGAACACCTGTTGTGTATTTATCTTAGTATGTAATGGATTTGTTGTGTGTTTGAAATTATATTTTAAATGTTACTGAGATGTTTACCAGGATAAATAAAGGACCAATATTAACCAGTGCATTTAATGCACTTATCTACCGTGTTTACCGGCATATAAGCTGCACCTTTTTGCACAAATTTGCAAGTCCTGTGACTTCTACACCGAAGCGACTGTGTTTTTTTCGCCCCATACTGTATTTATAACCCGATTTTTGGCTGAGATCTGACGATTTCATTCATTCTGACATGAAAAATATTAAACACTACCATTTGCAACCACTAGATGGCCCTCGAATATTATGGCAAGCCAAGTGTCTCATTAATAAGTAAAAGTGGCTATTAGTGAGACACATGGCTTGCCATACGAAGCCAGCTTTGTTTCGCTCTGCAACTCCTGGAGCAAACATCAAATCAGCTGCATTTCACCGCGTCACCCAGGCGAAATGCAGCTGATTTGACGATTAAAAGGCATTTATTAAGAAAAATTTAAACTGAGACACACCATTGCTATAATATCAACCAAACAAATAATTGTTTTCAAGTGTTAATCTTGTTAAATTCTTGTTAAAGTCCTCTCGTGCGCGTTCCCGCACAGCACGACATCGGTCCACATTTCTGGGTGGTCAGCAGTGACGCATAATAGATGCGACTTATACGGCGGTGCGATGTGTACGGCAGCAAATACGGTAGTTTATTTTGCACTGGTTAGAGTTAAGAGTTTAAGATGGGTTTTATTGTTATATTATTGGATTTTTGTTTGATCATTTACAGTTTCTTTCTTCTGATTTTCTTTTTTCAACTTATTCAGCAAAATCAAAAAGTCCAACACAAAAATTCAGCAAATTTTTAGTTTTTTTTCCTGCTAATTTTACTTTTTTACTATTCTTTTACTAATCTTATTTTATTTATTTATTTATTTATTTATTTACATTTGATGCTCCTTTCAGCCTCTTTCTGCTGACCTGAGCTTTTTAAGCCTTTTCAGCTTCTTTTTTGTTACTAATTTCAGCTTTTTGTGCTCATTTCAGTTGCTCTTTTGCTAATTTCAGATTTTTTTTAATCTGTTTAACCCCTCTCTGCATAGTTCAGCTTTTTCTTCTCACATTTCAGTTTTTCTACACATTTCTGCTGCTTTTCGTATCTATTTTCCTGCTTTCGACAAATGTCAGCTGTTCAAATTTAACTCGTGATGAAAACTTTTCAGCTTCTTCAGCAGCTTTCAGCAACAAATCATCCAGCAACAAGCATTCACTGCATTTCTGAGTTAAACATGTTTCCTCTAGTTATTATTGTTGTATTTTGATCAATTTAATTTACTTATAGGACTAAATGGGCTCTTGGGCTGAAACAGCATCTCGGCGCTCACTGGGTCCTCTGGGAGGACGTCCAGTTGCATAATTGCTTGGACGTTGTGGACATGTAATATCGCATCTTTCCTGGACTCGTTTTGAATGATCCAATCTGTTCATGCTGGACTTGTTTGCAGCTCTAGATGTAGATTTTGTACCTCGAACATTTTTCCTGTTCAGACGGAACCACTTCAGGTGCCAGCTTGGCCTCCTGCCTGCAGAGTGCGGGTCTTTGTGTGGACAGCAGAACATTCTGGGGTCCATCATTGAGAGTTCATCTTCTTTTGGGGTGGGGCTGATGTGTTGTCTTAAACAGTGGAGTAACAAGTGTCCAGGCTCTCTCGCTCCATGCCGTGCTTAACATCTGTGCACATAGCACTCGGAGTCTACCTTGGGTTCGGCTCTGCTCAGCTGGGCTCTTTGGTGGGTCGTCATCAACGTTTGGGCTCAGATCTGGTCCGTCTGGTTGTGAAAGCAGTCCCAAAACTTAACATCTAATGTGCGTCACAAGTTTTTCTGTAGACGAAAACAAACCCATTAAAGGTAATGGCTCCTTTTTATTGTGTGATCGCTGAGTCAGCAATTCTATTTTTGTTTTCTCATGTTTAGTTTCTTCTTTAAGTTTTTTTTTTTTATTCAGTAACTGCTTGCATACAAAAAGCAGGCTTTCAGCTGTGATTCAAGGGTAAAGCAACCTGCTTGTTCCGGACGGTCCACGGAGGACATCTGGAATTTGTAATGAACTTCTTTTAGAATTTTTAGATCAACTTTTTTTTTATTAAAATGCACTGAGATCTCTTCAAATGCTTAGTGAACTTTGTGCTCTTGAAATCGTCTTTATCAGACATGCTACGTTGTCAATGTGTAGCTATGTTTTGTGAGGTTAAAGGTCCACTGACATGATGTTTGAACTTTGCATAAAATGGCACAACATATATATCTTGTATCATTCAGCTATG
>JARVGS010000001.1:26925247-26940058 GCA_031762315.1 Hypsolebias antenori | reverse complement strand
CCAAATTTGGTGAGTTTTTGGATATGATAAAGCCCCCAAAAGGCCATTTCATTTGACGGAAGAATAAAAAAAAAAAAAAAATAATAATAATAATAATAAACACTACGATTACAATAGGCCTTCGCAGCGCTTCGCTGCTCGGGCCTAATAAACACTACGATTACAATAGGCCTTTGCAGCGCTTCGCTGCTCGGGCCTAATAATGTGTTATGTCTTATCATTTTATGTCCCCATACAATGGTGAAATTGTCTCTGCATTTAACCCATCCACCACCAGGTGGAGCAGTGGGCAGCTATTGATGGTGCCCAGATGGCATTTGTGGATAGGATGTGCTTCACAGGGATACCACAAGATGTTGGATTTTTCTACCTGGATTATTGAACATGAATCAGAATATATAGCTATAAGGTTAAAAACTATTGAGAGGAATGCACTATTTTTAATGATAAAATGCATTTATAATGGGATTTCTCCATGGTTGATTTTTTTACATTGACAAACACTAGAGGGCAGTAGGTTATGGGAGCATTTTAAACAATTCTGACAAAATAAAAATACATTAAGAGGATTTATAGTTTTTCACTGCGAAAAAAATGACAACACCAACATATATAGAAATAAAAATAAAAACATGGACAAAAATAAACCTCTGATTATTTTTTCCCCCATGAGACTATTGAAGGGTTAAACATTAGCACAAAGGCTTTGAAATATTTGAACATGGTTTTGGTATCGGCATCACACGCTTTGTCTTGGCCCATCTTGGACTAACAATTAGTGAATGGTGAAAGAGAAGTTAGAGAAGGTGGGTCTGTGATCGGAAGGTCGCCGGTTTGACTCCCGGGACAGACAACATCAAAAATGTGGATTGAAAAGGTCCACATCTGCCTCCACCTTCATTTGCCCCACTGTAGGCCCTTGAGCAAAGTCCATATGCTCCCAAACAGGTCTCTGTTGAAAATGAGTCCTCGTCACTCAATGAGGCTAACCTGTATAAATAATGGTTAAAATAAAAAAATACAAAAAATAGCTCATCTGTCTGAAAACATGTACCCGGTCAGCAGTTGGTAAGGTTTCTATTGCCTTTGTAGTTCTTTTATATTTACTTTTGTTGTTTGTAGTCCTGCCTCTGAACAAATCATAACTTTGGAAGCGTAAGTGGCTACAGAACCAAAAGCCTGTCTTGTGAGTAGCAGTGTGGACTTCTTTTATCATTCATAGATACATCATGCTGCTTTGTTTTACTTAACGCCATCTGCGCTTCAACATTGTCCAAAGTCCATACAAAGTTTGCCCTGCAGCGTCGGTCCGCTTCGCATACTGGATGCTATGGAGCCACTACTGAGGCACACAATGATGGATTGTAGTCGAAATGAGAATGGAGTATTTACCCGCCGTGTTTTACAACTCTGAGTTGGCTTAAACATTTCACATAACACGGCAGGGCTGAGCTTGCCAAACAGCACCTGCTCGGGTGGAGAATTTACGCTCTCCATGACTGATGACACTGGCTAATGCTCAAATCACGCACAATTACCTTAGTTTAAATGGGAGACGATGCCAGGGTTTGGAAGTATGAGAGTGTATTTAGATGGGTATCAGTGAAGGATGCTGGGAAATGTTGCAGCGTGTGTAATAAGTGGAGCCAAAGCGGGCCATGGGCCAGACTCTCTACTCACTTTTACTCTGCTTTTTCATATGAGAAATGTGGAGACGAGCTTAAGATTTACCATCAGTAAGTCAAGAATAATTATAGATAATTGTGTTGTTTGTTTGCTGAATGGAAACAAATACTAATAAAAACCAAGAATCAGAAGTTTTACTGAGGAACATGTACAATTTACAAAAGATGGTCATCTTCTAAATGGATCTGAATGCTCACTTGTCTCCAACTATCCAGTCCTCCGATAGTTTTTTTGGAATTGGCCTTTTAGTTCTGTGAATAATTTCAAAACGGCTGTAAAGTTCTTGGCAATAATTCCGATCCTCCTGGAAGTCTAAACTGTCTTTTAAGTCGACCGTAACGTCCCTCGAGCTGGCAGAAGGTTTGTGATTCCTCTGATGCTGCTTTCAAACAATAACCCCATAAATTATGCATTGCGATTTTAGAAGAGTAATCTTTTTTTTTCTTTTTTCAAAGCAGGCAATAAAACATTTCATTGCTTCTCTTTAGTTGGGCATTTTGGGGGAAGAAGGTCACAAAAATCATTTTATGGACTTTAAAACAAAAATAATACTGACATTTTTACCAAGTCCACATTAATTTACCAAAGATCAATCTCCCTCTTGTCAGAATTCATGTTTTCTTCCTCCGGTCTAAGGCTTTTCGGTGATGTACACTTCAAGTTGTTTGCACCTCTTTCCCACATAGATATTTATTTTTCGCAAGGAGCCATAATAGTTCAATTTGTGTGGACTTAAAGTTGTTCAAAAACAAAAATGTTGTGATCAAATCCATGCATGTTCTTCATTTTGCACCTCAGGAACAATAAAAACAACATAACACTATTTTTTTCTGTCTTGAATCATCCCAGTCCGTTTAAACTCGGATCTTGTATGAAAATGGTGAACGTCAGAAAGAAAATGAAAATCGTATCAAAGAAAATAAACTGTTTTGGAAGAATCTTTGGCCAAGATAAGAATGCTTTTCTCTTTTTATTTAAATGTGGATGCTCCTGCCACCTAGTGGCATGGCTTTGGTATTTCAGCATTTTTGTTAAAAAGGTGTGGATTGAAGAAAAACACAAATTTAAGAAGTACATAAATGTTAACATTTCCTTAGAAGTTTTTTTTACGTTTGTTTTATCCCATTCATAAATTATCTCTAATGTGGTGTTCTTAATCTATATTTTTCTTTTGTTGTTATTTGAAATGTTCTTTATTTTGTTTTCGTTTAGGTTAAGCTAGTATCTCACTAAAGTTTGTAACATTTGTTGAGCGGCTGTGGCTGAGTGGTTAGAGCAGTCGCCCTCCACTGCAAAGTTGGGGGTTCGAATACACCAGCAGTTACATGCTGAAGTGTCCCTGGGCAAGACACTGAACCCCTCATTGCCTCCGATATTTGTTCCATCAGTGTATGAATGTGATAAAGCACTGATTAGTCACTTTAGAATGTTTTGTTCAATTAGCTTTGTAGAGATCTAGTAGAGTTCTGTATGAATAGGTAAATGAAAGCACATATTGTAGTGTAAAGTGCTTTCAGTATCTTGATCAGGTAGAAAGGCGCTACGTATATAAGTACAGTCCATTTACCATTTATTCCTAATATAGTCATTATAGGCATCTGAAACGCTGCTTGTTTTGGTTTCCATATCTTAAGAGCACCTGAGACATTTGCTTTTGTTTTTGTTTCAGTCCTTTACATGAACTTGTGGTCATATTCTCAAAAGAGTGGCGTGGCTGGCCACCATAACCACTTGGATAAATTGTCCAGGATAATTGACAAATTTATCCTCTGACACAGCCGAAATAAAAAAGCTTAGCTCTGTTGTTGTAGACGGTGTAACTCCGACCCACTTGAATATCTTTTACCAAAAACGTTCAGGTTTACTCAAGGCTTAATTTGAGCCAGATCCTACAGAACAGGATCCGGGGACTCCCTTATTTTTGACAGGGTGCGTTCCGGTAACCGTTTGCTTGTTTCTGTTTAGGGATGTACGATATTTGATTTTTGGCCGATATCCGATATGCCGATATGTTAAAACTTATTTGGTCAATAATGGTTATCGATATTGTATATATGTTCCTTTGTCAGAACATAGCCCTCTTATTTAGGCTTTTTTGCTACAAAAATTGTGCAACAGCTGTAAGAGCTGGTGACATATATTTAATAACAGCCATACAATATGCATAGCACTTTAAATATTAAATTAAAAGTGTTAAATGTTATTTATTAGCATTGGTCACCTGCAAAGCTTTCTCACTTGTGGAGGCTTGTTCTGGGTTCCTAGCTGCAGTGTGGGATCCTCTGCACTCATGTGCATGAAGGACAGACTTTTGAAGTTCAAAGTTTTTTCTATCCATTGTACCGTAAGACTAATCATGCTAACGAGGCTAACATGATGTCCAAATGTCTGTGGAAAAACTCACCCATCAAGTTGTTCTATCGGCTATTAGCTTCTCAATGATGTCAGAAATGACGGCTTTTAACTCTGGTAATGTTGCGTCGGAAAAATATCTCAGACTGCGGATGATGTAGCGAGGCTCACCATAGTCCATAAATCTTCGGAATCCGACATCCTCACCAACGAAAAATAAAACTTCCACACCGCCGACGTTTTGAATTTTACTCTCCGCCATGAGCTTGTGACGTCATCACGTTTTGCTACTGCTGCAACGTCATGTTGTGCTGTAACATCATCACAATTTGCTGCCACTGCAAGCAAAAACAGTGCCTTTTAAATCTGCAAGTTATTTTAATGGAATGGCCGATGTCCGATATTGAATTTTAATGCTAATATCGGCTGATACCGACACCATGCTAATAATATTGTGCATCCCTAGTTCTGGTAACTCTTAGGTTTACTAATAATAAAGTTATGAAGAAATTTGACTGCCTTGAACAAATAGGATGGATGCTTGAGAGAAGTGGAGCGTGCTCTATTCACACAAGGGGAGCTGTTGGTCACGCTACTTCTTGTTGCTCTTTATTGAATCAAGTGTTTACAAATGTAGGTAAACGTAACAACCCATGAAAAATACACCAGAATGCAGATCTACTTTATTCAAAATTTTCTGGGGTTGCAGATACAACCCCCCTCTCCTCCCCACTTATTTGTGTTCCTGCAATGTTTGTTGTACAAATTAAGCACTGGGTTTACTTCATTCTCTGGTCAATTCCAGTCCAGAAAAACACTCTTCTCGAAAACTACAAACATTCACAGTTCAAAGCCGTCAGCAATGAAGGATAATATTTGACTGTTTGTTACATTTTGCATTATTTTTATGCTGTGTTTTATATATTCATTCATTTTTATCTACTTTGTAAAAGGCTGCCTTCTAGTGACACTTAAGCTCGAACTCAAGCTCTAGTTTGTGTCTCTGACATTTTCATCTACATTGACCAAGATCATCTCCGATCATTCAAACGGCTCAGACAGGAAGGTACACTACATTATATTATTATTTTGTTTGTTTGATTCCTTTGGACTTTACGCCTGACAGAAACTTATATCACCAACTTTGTTTTTTCAGTCTGCCTAAAGTGTTTTAGACATTTTATAAGTCCTTGCATTTCTGTGGAAAGGCTGGTGTAATAATAACAAACATTTGACTAAAGGATGATGAAGTTTTTTCATGTCCTGATGAGTCATCATCCACACTGTTGCTCCCTTCTGCTCATCTTAGGTGATCAAACATCAGAGTTACAAGACTGAGAGCAGCGAACAAAGATCTCCATCAGTGTTTTCATTACCTCAGCTCTGCTTTTTCAACAGCTGACGGCTCCACACAGCCAGGTACAATGTTTAACCTCAAATAATTATCTTCTGAACCCCCTTTCTTACAATCATTTTCTGCCTGGGTTCACAACCGTTCTTTCGTCTTCGAGCCTTTCATCTGTGCCTTCATTTCAGCTTCATCCTCATCATCTTCCTCTCTGTCCTGTCTTTTTTTTCCTCTCCTCTTATTCCTCTGATGATGCATCAAGGGGGTCTGGCTCAAACAAAACATTTGGTGTAATTGTTTTCTGAGCCTGGCAGTGGTTGTAATGATCTGACAGCACAAAAAACAGCTACAGCACTTTTCTTCTCACGTCCAATGAGTTGCGCTGGTACAGTTCCAGGAAAATGATCAACAGTCAAAATTATGAACAAGAACAGAAAGAGTACACTGGTTTTACAATATAGCAAATAAATGTACTGTATATAAACCAAGCAATGCACCAATGTATCCCACCGCTGAGGGATTTGAATAGTGAATGTTTTTACTTGTTCTACAGTGAATGTAATCTTTGTTCTCAGCTGAAATAGAATGGGAATGCAAGTCAACCTTAATGTTTTTGGTACAAGATATTCAAGTGGGTAGAAGTTACACCATCTGCAACAACAGAGGTAGGTTTTTATTTTTATTCATGTTGTGCTTATCCCAAGCAGTGCAGAGTGATAGATCCTGTAGAGTAGAGGAAGCAATTGAATCCACCAGCCAATGGTCAACCCATTCATTTGCGAAAACTATGCAGTACAAAAACGAGAAAATGTTTACATATGTATATGCTGGTGGCCATCTTGGATTTTGACTTGCCAACCCGATTTTTGATAGTGACCTTTCTTATGCCTAGATGTAGACACATAGAAACGTGTTACATATTTTTGAAGTTATCCAGCTCACAATGCGTACACATACAAACTCGTACTGTAGTATTCCTAGGTTTTCTGTCATAATCACTTTCTCTACAACTGACAATCATCTCAATCATCTAACTTTCCACACCTAATCCTGATGACTACTTTGCTGGGTACTTAAGGACTTGGCAGTCATTCATCCAACGCTGGAACATTATGATACCTTCTGGTAACTCGTCATAGCTGATGACGTATCTCTTGTGAAACAATGACTACTGGTAACCTTTGAATGTTTTCTTGTTCCTTTTCAAGTCCTGCTCTTTTGTGTCTCTTGAGTTCTCCTTGCTCCTTGAAACCATGTCTATAACCACTCTGTTCCTGCAAAGCCAAACATCAGCCTGAACCAAATACAGTGCACCACCAACCTGTCACTCTTTCCAACGTTACTTACCTTTCTGGATCAGGTCTTCATCTCGCCTTGGAATTTCTCTCCCGTCTCCAACGTTACCTACAGACACTAGCGTTGAAGGTGTGAAGGTGTTTCCAGTTCCCCTTCTTTGTTTTGCAGTAGGGACAATAAAAGTTTCATTTCATATCAAAGTTTTAGACTAAGATTATTAAATGTGGAGATATGATTGAGTTGCGGCTCTTTTAGTCAAACCTGGAAAATTTTAGCTAGAAAGTTACACATTGTGTTCTCTATTAGTTAAGGATGACTCTAAGCTACAGCCAGACTAAATTTGAGCTTAATATATTTAAAATGGACTGGATTGCAGCCATTTTAGTATTTTTAAGGTCAGTTGGCATAGAGGTTATGTTGGTTCTCAGTCATCTAGGAGATGGTTAGAAAGCCTAGGATATAGAAAGACAAATACACCAACAACGGTAACACTTCTCAATAAGAAACAACATTTTATTAACTACTAGGGAACGCCTCAGGAACGAATCAGTAGCTAATGGGTAGTTAACCATTACTTACTGGGAAACACACAGCCAAGCCTTATTGGAGAACTACTGTTTAGTTACCTTGTTAATGAAGAGGAACTAATGAAGAACTAATGGGTAGTTACCACGAAAACCAAAGAGGAATGAAGCTAACGGGTAGTTAACCTGTACTTACTGGGAAACAAACAGCCAAGCCTTATTAAGGGACTGCTGGTTTCTAACTATCACTGAGTAA
This sequence comes from Hypsolebias antenori, assembly GCA_031762315.1. Taxonomy (NCBI): domain Eukaryota; kingdom Metazoa; phylum Chordata; class Actinopteri; order Cyprinodontiformes; family Rivulidae; genus Hypsolebias; species Hypsolebias antenori. The sequence continues at coordinate 26,932,596 of JARVGS010000001.1, read as the reverse complement.
CAAATCATTGCCTGACTATTTTGTTCACTGATGTAGTGAAGCATCATACCAAGTACTTACTGAAGAACCAATCATTACTTATTACCTGACCGTCACCTACTGGTTTGTTCCTGTAGTCCCCTAATAAGGCTTGGCTGTGTGTTCCCCAGTAAGTACTGATTAACTATCCATTAGCTCCTGATTTGTTCCGGATTCGTTCCTGAGACGTTCCCTAGTAGTTAATCAAATTGTGTGTACCTTATTGTAAAGTATTACCACAATAACTGGTCTTTTATTGTGTAGTTGAATGTATTTTATTCCCTATACAGAGAGCTTTTAAAAATTTTTCTTAAACTGGAAAGTGTGAATCTCCAAGCTTTAAACTGCACGAGATGTTGAGATGTGAAAGCTAGGTTCACATGCAGACTAATTTCCCTCCCCTCCCACTGGAGAGTCATTAGGGTCTGATAAAATGTCCTAATGACCTTAATGAGCTGACATTTTGTAAAACTTGTTAATGATGCAAAGAGAAAGAAGTTAATGGTGCAATAAGAGACTTGTCTTTGTTACTAATGCCGTGTTTACATCATAATCTCTAAATTGTTGGCTATTTTTTATGTTTATTGTGTGAAAAGTCACACGTCTACACAGGAGTTCTGTGCTCGTTAAATCTCCTGTAGTTTCCATGCCATATCACCACCTGCTGCTATAAATTTTGGGTTTATGTGGCACATTCATGTGCACAGCCACTTTAGTCTTGAGCTTAAAAAAAAGCTACATAAAAAATGATGAAAACAAAAACACAAATGTTTGTTTTGACTGAGAATGAGGTTGTGCTGCTCCTACAGGTTGAAAAGGTGAGCAGCACAAACAGCACTCTTCAATCCATCGCTGTTACTGTTGGTCATCTATTTTCGCAAATGCAGAAAAAACAGCAACCCAACCTGAATAGAAAAAGCTCCGGCGTCAGAGAAAATGAGAAATGGCTAAACGCTTAAAAATGGCATGTAATGAGGTGTAAGGCTTCAGGTATCATTGCATTGCTTTTTTTCCACTTCCAATGACAGAAGGTCTGTTTAAACTTAGACATGAAGAGTATCCACTGAAATGTCAGAATCTTGTCTAAAAGCTCATGAAAACCATTTCTATGATCTGTCACAAGGGCTGAATTCCCAGAGCGCAAGAACTGAATACGAACAACACAACACAATAAGGCAAGTTCAGTATCTGTATGTACAGTGAATGTTATCACAGGAGAATATCAGGAACCCTGAGGAGCAAGGAGAAGGGTCAGCACTGAAGTTCAGCAGGGATGGTTTTAATTAGATTATCTCCTGGTTTTTACTGGTGTGTGAATGATGTTTTAGAATCAGTGGTTCCTATATTCCTGTGCAATGGTTGTCCAGCGTGGTAAGTAGTCACTGGTTGCGTGAGTGGTTGAAGGGCAAGGAAGAAAGCTGAGGAGGTCACAAGGAGTTTTCCAGAATTTCACAAGGAGTCCAAGAACAGGTAGGTCTCAGCAGGTTCACTGAAAACAGCAAAAGGTAAGTAAACTTAGGACACTAGAATACTACATGGCTAGAAGCACAAACCATTGGCAAGGTAATGCTCCAGCGGTGAAGGAGAGTCATCAGATGCCTTATATACACTGGGTGTCTCAGCAAGGAGATTGGTTTCAGGTGTGGTAGTCTGGCACCATCTAGTGACCTCAGAGAAGAAGTGAATCTGGAACTCCCACATGATCATCAAACTCAGTTAAAAACCCACAAACCGTTGAATCGTCAACTAAGCAAATTACCAAAACGTGACGAACGCAGAACTTCATCATGGCTGTTGATCTCTGCAACTTCATTTTATATCAGCAGCATGACACTTTGCACAGGTAATGTCTACATGTAGCAACATTGTTTCCTGCAGTTTTAAGTCTTCAGCATATTTTCCATTGGGTTACATATTGTACTATAAATTTCAGGCGAGGGAAAGAAATCCTTCTTTTCTACGTTCCATTTGCATTTTCTGTGAAACAAAAGTACCTTGCTGTGATGCTTGCATCTCAGATGAAATCTCACAAATGTTGGTTTTAGTTTGTAATTGCACAGCAACCCTCCATTTTGGTGGGGTGGCATGCTAATTTTGAGCAGGGGCTTCAAGGCAATCCTTTGGGGTTTATCAAGTTAAGGACCACAGAGATGTTTGTGCCTCTTCTGACATACCGACACCTTGGAGGAAACCTGTGGCTCTTTGTGCTTCATGCTGCTTGCTTGGCCTCTCCTCCGGCAGCACGAAACCCCATCCCTAATGTTCTTTCAGCTTGGATCTGATTTCTGGCCAACACAATGAAACCAGAGTCCATTTCTGCGATTAGTGGTGACGTGTTGTGTTCACATTCATGTGTTCTGCATCTCGACTCTCTCTCTCTCTCTCTCCATCAGCTATTTTCTTCCCATTTTCTTGTCTTTTTGCACTTGGGAACACACTGTCTGCTTTAATATCATTTCCCAATCACCGAAGGCAAGAACTCCTGACTGGTCTGTTTTGTTCCAGCTAATACCAAAAAGCGGGGTGAGAAAGTAATAACCCTGGTGGTTCCTAATAACTGCAGTGATTATTTTGCAGTCATTTGCCTCTGGTGTGCCGTAACCGCAGCTCATGTCTTCTGTTTTCCTGCTCTGCACTACAAGGAGCTGTCCAATACTGTGTCCATCTGAAATGTATTCACGGCCATCTGGTTGTTCTCACACAGCACCGCAACGATAAAAGGGAGGACGTGTGGACGAGTCTTACGAGCGACAAGCCGGCGAACATCTACTTTTAGAAACACTTGCTTGTTGTGATTAAAGTTCCAGATTCTGAGGAAAACTGATTATTCAGGAGCTTAGGGGGAAATCTCTGGAGAGTTGGGAATTGGGGACAGATGGTGGGTTGGCGTCCGAGCGAGGGCGAAGGAACGAAGAGGAGGAGGGACGGAGGGAGGGAGGGGGTGAAAATCATTATTAACTCATAAGCTGGTTAATGCTGTGGCACTGTCAACCTTCAGCTCAAATGAGAATTTCCATCATTTACATATCAATTTAATTTCCTGTGTGTGTCCTCCCCCCCTTCATTAAAAGCAGTGCTGCAATCAGCCTGAACGCCATGTTTACCCAGGCGAAGAGCACGAACACGACCTACAACCCATCTGCAAAAACCAAACACATCACACAAGCTCGTTCCATCTGTTGCACTCAGAGTTTGTGTTGGGGGACAATCTCAGCTACTACCAAAGGGGTCTGCAACCTGTGGCTCTGGGGCCACATGTGGCTCTTTTAAGTCTCTCGTCTGAGGCCTTTTGAAGCTTTAAACAAAACTAACACAATTTTATTTTATATCCACAACAGAAAGGGACAGTTTTAACAGTTTTCTTTTTTAGTATTTTCTGGAATTACGTGAATTTTACTACTAATGCAGTCCCAGAAATTCTTTGGGATATTTTTAGGACAAGCATGAGAATTAGAAAATACTAAAACATAGCATTTGCTTTTAATGTAAAATTTAATTTCACAATTAAATATCCAACAAAACAACTATTTTTATGCACACTAAAGTTTTTTGCTTTATTACGTAAAAGTGAGATACTTCAATAACTTTCTCAGATAAAATGATTTTTTTTTTCAAAAAACTTTTTTCTAACTTTGTAAAAGCTATAATTTATTTCCTTCTTTACATGAATATGGTCTTTTCTTTTGTCCTAAAATGTAAAAATATCAACAAATGGTGTAATTCTTTATGCATTTTTTACTTTTATAATGTAACTAAGTTGCCAGAAAAGCCGCCTCCAATAAACTCAAAGTGGCCCATGGGCCACCAGTTGATAATCACAGTTGAAGCAGGTTTTATTTAGTGAGAGAAGGAGCAGAAATGGCTCTTTTGATCGAAAAGGTTACAGAGAACCAACATAGGTCAACACCTGGAGAATTCACTCACTGAAGCCGTTTTTGTTTTTGCTAAGTTCATTTGGCTGTAGCCGCCGTCTTGAGTTGGATTTTCTTGCGATTCATTTCTGACAGGTTTATTAAAGCTATCACACAGTCGGCTGTCAATAATAATAAAAAAAAGGCCTGTTATCAAGTTTAGAAGAGTTTATTTTGGAGTATCCAGCTACTGTACTTGCTGCCGTATACGTTGCACCGCCATATACCGTTAAGTCACATTAGCCCAAAAATGTCTAATATAGTTGGAAAAAACATAAATAAGTCGCTTTGCCATATAAATCGCATATGTTAATGTGTCACCGCTGACGACTCAGAGATGTGGGCCGGTGTTGTGCCAAAAATTGATTGGCTGCCAAATGGCAGCTGCGGGAGTGTGCACGGGAGGACTTTAACAAGAATAATATTTAAAAACAATTATATTTTTGGCTCAAAATTATAGTAAAGGTGTGTTTCAATTGAATTTTCCTTAATAAATGCACTTTGATGGTCAAATCAGCTGCATTTCTCCTGGGCGGCGCAGTGAAATGAAGCTGATTTGACGTTTGCTCCAGGCTCTGTGTGGCAAGCCAAGTGTCTCATTAATAGCCACTTTTACCTATTAATGAGACACTTGGCTTGCCATAATACTCGAGGGCCCTCTAGCAGCTGAAAATGATAATGTTTAATATTTTTCATGTCAGAATGAATGAACTCGTCAGATAAATCGGGTTATGAATATGGGGAAAAACGTATATTAGTCGCTTCGGTGTATAAGTCGCAGGACTTTTTAATTTATGCAAAAAAGTGTGACTTATATGCCGGCAAATACGGTATATTGGTTTTCAGTTCTGAAACTTCTTCCTTCAGTTCTGCTCTGGCCCCGCCCACTCTCACCTGCTCCTGCTCCTTATGAGCCCAGGTGTTTGTAATTACATCATCAGTCTTGGTCCTTCTACTCGTTGTCTCTGTTCTTCCAGGAGTGGAGCCTGGTGCAGGTTTACATCCCACGTTCAGTCACGTTTGGTACATGATGGTCTCTTCTGCCTGGTTCTACCTCTGCCTCAGTTCTGTAAGTTGCTGCCACGTCAGCTTTTGTTGTTTGTTAGATTAAAAATTAATATATTTCTTGGAGTTCTTAATGTTAAGTCAAGAGATGGTGATGAGGCTCCTCGAAGGAAGGCAGATCTTGAAAATGTGTTTTGAAGAGTCGTTCACTTTTGAACAATTCTGACGTCACAACATGTGGTCTTACGTAGGAGAGATGTGACATTCGTGAACGATCTACATCTTTTGAACGGCTCTTAACAAACAATGGGAACCACGTTGCAGTCAGTTCAGAGCCAATCCTCTTATTTATTTTGTTCCTCCTCAAACACACAAACACGTGTGGGTTTCCACTTCTTTGTCTGAAATAGTGAAGAACTGTTTTTTTCTGCATTTGAGGAAATAACTTGAGGGAAAAAAAATAAAAGAATCACTTTGAACTGTCTGACTCTCATTAATATTAAAGAATCGTTCAAAAGATTTGGATCGTTCACGAACGTCACATCTCTAGTCACGTCTGCATCCCTGGGTTCAAAACCTCCTGCCTCTCCATCCATCCATCCATCCATCCATCCATCCATCCATCCATCCATCCATCCATCCATCCATCCATCCATCCATCCATCTGTCTCCTATCCATCCATTCATTCATCTCTCTCAACCATCCATCCGCTCATATGTCACTTACATCCATCAATCCATCTCCCAGCCATTCGTCTCCCATCCATCCTTTCATCTGTCTCTCATCCTTCCGTCCATCTGTCTCATCCTTCCATTCGTCTCTCCCATCCATCTGTTCATCTGTCTCTCATTCATCTGTCCGTTCATCTGTCTCTCCATCCATCCTTTCATCTGTCTCATCTTATTTTCATCTATCCTTTCATCTCTCTCATCCATCCATCCATCTGTCTCTCATCCATCCATCCGTTCATTTGTCTCATCCATCCATTCGTCTCTCCCATCCATCTGTTCATCTGTCTCTCATCCATCATTCGTTCATTTGTCTCTCCATCCGTCCGTTCGTCTGTCTCTCATTCATCTGTCCATTCATCTGTCTCTCATCCATCCGTCCATCAGTCTCATCCTTCCATTCGTCTCTCCCATCCATCTGTTCATCTGTCTCTCCATCCGTCCTTTCATCTGTCTTTCCATCCATCCTTTCAGCTGTCTCATCTGTTTTTCATCTATCCTTTCATATCTCTCATCCATCCATCCATCCATCTGTCTCTCATCCATCCATCCATTCATTTGTCTCATCCATCCATCTGTTCATCTGTCTCTCATCCATCATTCATTCATTTGTCTCTCCATCCGTCCATTCGTCTGTCTCTCATTCATCTGTCCGTTCATCTATCTCTCCATCCATCCTTTCATCTGTCTCATCTGTTTTTCATGCATCCTTTCATCTCTCTCATCCATCCATCCATCCATCTGTTCATTTGTCTCATCCATCCATTCATCTGTCTCGTCTGCTTTCCATCCATCTGTTCTTCTCTCATCCATTCATTCATCTCTCATCCATCCATCCATGAATGAATGAAGATTGACTGACTCATGGGGTACCTTTAAGTCTGTCCACTTGTTTGACTTGTTTTTCTAAGTGAAACGTCGACTCCAACAGTTTGTGTTGAAGTTTAAAACAAACATCCTGCAGAAACAGAGTGCTCAGAGTCTGTGTTGACAATCTCAGCTACTTCATCATCACGTTTTACTTCAATATCTATAAAAACGTACGAGTTAAGACACTTTTGTGTTTGCTGAGGTCGATTAGCTGCGGCAGCCATCTTTGATGTGGACAGATGTGTTGTACCTGCTCTAAGTTTCAATAACATCTGCACCATCGTTCCTGAGATGTTTCTCAACAAGACGAGCACATCTGCCGGCACAACCCTTTAATGCTCACACAGGTGAGCACAAAGTGCCGACGGTGTCACGCAGCGAGCGCAGGGGCGTGCACGCGTACGTGTCACGCAGCAACACCTGCGGGCGAGCAGCTCGGTGTCCTGCCGCAGCTCCGTCAGGATCAGAGGAATGAAAGGGATGCTGTCCCACCACGTGCGCTCCTCGACGCATCAGCCTCAATAATTACTGCTTTCTTCGCCTCGCTGCCTCCACGCTCGCAGCTCCTACCTGAGTGTGTGTCTGACTGACACCCGGAGTATAAAGCTGGAGCTTTGACGAAACACGCTTGAATTACACTCCTTTGAGTCCTGCTTCTTCTGCGTGGTGAAGATACACCTGCCTGTACGAGCACTGAGGTCTGTGCGTTGGGGAGATAAGTGTGTGCATGTGTGCCAACATCAGAAAGCATTTATGAGCGCCCCTATGTGAACTGCTACAGATGTGGGCACCTCAACACAACCTGCAGGGAATTAT
>JARVGS010000001.1:26906347-26916836 GCA_031762315.1 Hypsolebias antenori | reverse complement strand
CGTTTTCGGCCGCACCGGGAGCCGGTCCCGGTAACCGGCTTTTTCGGTATCCGGCCGGGCCGGTAGAACGGAACTCGTCCGGATACCGAGGTTCACCTGTACTGTTAATTTGTTGGATCGGGTGGGGTTTGGAGCTGATGACTGTGGGCTGGTGTCGGATAAGATTTTTTTGGACCAGAGTGCAACTCTACTAGACATATTTGTCTCTTTGATGGGAGCTGAATTTTCCAGATCTGATCTTTTCAAGAGCCGTTCAATTTTGAATAATTAGCATGAGTTAAGTTCTCTTGTCGCCGCAACTGATTTTCGTCATTTTGCACAGAGCCAGGATAGATTTCCGTCATCTGTAAGAATGAGTGGGAAGAAAGTGTTTTGTGTTGTTGTTAAAGCCACAATTAGACTGACACTGCTTTCAACCAATAAAAACAACCAGAGTCACAGTTTGAACCGAGCAGAGCAGAGCAGGGCGGGTCGTGCTGTCTGGTTCACAGTGAGCCCGGGTGTGAGCGGCAGAGACAAACTGCAGGTGAAAGGTCACCTGCAGCAAATCAAGGAGGACACCCCACTACCCTAACAGAATCGCCCACCTCTTTGTGAAGTTGATGTAGTAAATGATTACACGTATATGTTTGCATGTGATCAATTCACTGCAGCCGGGGGAGGTACCAGAACTGCTGCACCGTCACCCACACCACCACCTCCTGCACCGCGCCTGACTTTCCGGGACTTTTTAAAAATCTAACTTTGTGTTAAATGTTAATGTGTTTATTGTCATCATCATCATCATGCAGACGTGAAACATGCAAAAAAAGAGAGAGAGATCCACCCACTGTGGGGGCGTGCAGCCTGTTGAGTTTCTCTCACATTGAGAGGTTGTTTCTGCAGCTTTAGTATCTCTAAAAAAATGTATACTAAGGCTAAAAGATGAATATTTATAGCACCCAGATTATAGCAGAGATGTGTCTCCATTTAACTTTAATTTTCTACCTTAAAGCCTCGAAGTTCTCTCTGAGAGTCAGTTTCAGGACTTTCTAGATTATTATCAATACTAAATTCAGTTCTACAATGTTTTGTCAAAAACAAGGTGTTCTTCTGCTTTAATCCATGCAGTTAGTCATGTGGTATGACCAGTAACATAGTACAACTATATACTGTATAGTAATGTAAGGTTGTACGTAGTAGTGTATAGCCGTACCATGCGATTGGTGAACCTGTACCACCCCTCCCTTCCTGAGCACATTTGTTGCGTTCTTCCCTTTTCCTCTTTTTCTCTGACACATTTGAATAGTGGAGGAGGATCTTTTGTGTACATATGAGAAGGAAACCACTAAGAAATAATAATAATTAAAAAAAAACCTCACCTGACTTGGTTTCTATCGTTTATTTTAAGGAGCTGTTCAGAAGATTTGGATCATTTGTGAGCATCATGTCTGTTTGACACAAGAAGCAGCAAAGAGTCATGTTTTACAGAAGGATGGAAGTAAAAACAACACATCAGAAACTAAATCTCTGCCTTTTTCCTGTTTGTGTACAAGTCAACGCTAGCATTGCAGCACAGCTAGCTCATACAGCAGGGTTAAACTCCCATGAGCACTTGCTTCAAAAGTGAGGAAATGACTTGTATGTTTTAATGTTCGCTTTATGGCAACCATTTAGGCAGATGGTTAAAGCACTCTGTTTTTACAAATTACTTGAAAATACTCAGGCCCTATAGGTTTTCCTCCAAACAAAACAACCCAATTTTCTAGTAAACAAACTAACACTACGCACTAATGTCAGATGACTACATATCTAGCCTTCCAGCTGATGCTTTAGGTTTGATACTTAAAAATACACCATTTCAAGAGCTTAATTACGCTATACTGTTTAGAGTTCTGACAGTATGGTAGATATTAATAGGATCTTACGGCAGATAAGAATGGATAGGATTAGTAATGAGATAATCAGAGGTGCATCACAGGTGGAACAACTGGGAGAAAAAGTCAGCCAGAATGAGAAGGTTTGGACATGTCCAGAGATACAGTGGGTATATTGGTAGAAGGATGTTATAGCTGCCAGGAAAAAGACAGAGGAGATATAGGGATGTAGTTAGATGTAGAGGACATGAAGGTAGTTGGAGTGAGGACAGATGACAGAGTGAGAAGGATGGCTCGCTGTGGCGACCCCCTGAAGAGAGAAAAGCCAAATTTAGACCATATGGTGGATTTTCTGATGTTGCACCTGTTGTCGGCATATCTTGACTATGAATGACTGGCATGACTATGAGGAACTGGAGATTCCAGCTGTTAATCCGTGGTCAGAGTTTTTCTGAACTGCCGATTTTCACTTCATTACTGTGATTGCCCTAAGAAAGAGACTTATGGGTTCCCACTGTTTTCACTGGCTGAGACACACAGAAGCACACACAAACCCCTTCAGGCCTCTCACTGTCTGCATGGGGTATCGACCCCATCCAGCCAATTAAAGACGGTGCTTAGTTCCTGATCGATGGATCAGGCCGGGTTAGGCAGCACAAGGAAGGCAGTGGGTGGCTTTTCTGGAAGATCCACTCCATGGTCTAATAAAGGTTTAGACCTGATGCAACAGGGACCCATTCCTTTAGGATCAAAGAAATCTGGATAAATGCATCAGATTACTGGCGTAAAATACAAAATCTATAATTCTGGATCCACTCCATACATTTGGCAAAAACTGAATTTTCACCATCAAAGTAAAAGTTTTCTTAGCTGACCTTCTGGAGGAAGTTAACCCTCCTTGGAGAGTTTTAGCTCAGGTATATCTCAAAGTGGAGTTGTTCTCCAAAGTATTCAAAACTCATAAAAAATGGACTTAGTTCAGCAAATGTTTTTATACCTTTGGCAGTTCTGACATAGTTGTAGTTTAAGTTTTTATAGTACTGTATTGCACAAAAAGTCTTGAGTTGCTATACATTTTGACTTAGAAATCTTTCTGATTGAAACTACTTTGTAAATGTGGAAGAGACAACGTGAAAATGAAAGTGTACATGGAAAAAGTAATTTTATTTAAGTTTTATAGGACTCTTAAATGGTCCTAGGTCACACATTAGAGCCGCCCAAACTCAGTTTTTTGCTATTATTTCAAGTTCTGAATGCTATCATTAAATGTCAACCGGCATGATAACGTTAACCAGATGGATCATCAAAATAAACTATACTGTTAAAAAAATGCATGTAAAAGCAAGAATCCTTACAGTGAAAAAAAGTGGGAATCACCACGATGAAAAAAGCGGGAATCACCACAGAAACCAGTGACTTTTTTCCTTCTTAAATTTTCTATCAAATCATCCTCAAAAACTCTTTTATATTTGGAAACTTAACCCTTATTTGTAGAAACTCTGAAGTGCTTTTAATATTCCTTTTTTTGTTTGTTTCAGCTAGCTAGGAATATCTTGCTAATACATTTGTTATGCTTTGATAATGGTTAAAAATAATACACACACCTATCTATCTATCTATCTATCTATCTATCTATCTATCTATCTATCTATCTATCTATCTATCTATCTATCTATCTATCTCTCTATCTCTCTATCTCTCTATCTCTCTATCTCTCTATCTCTCTATCTATCTATCTATCTATCTATCTATCTATCTATCTATATATATATATATATATATATATATATTCAAATATATATTCAAATATATATTCAAATATGTCTTGTATACCTCTAGTAAATCTTATAGTTTTTCCAAATAGTTCTAACTATAAAGCACAGTGACTGGCTGACTTTAAAGAGAACACATAAAAAGTCTTCTTTGCTTGATTTATCTTCTCACAGCCTTTGGAAGGAAGCCAAATATAAATCCATCTGTTTTAGGGTTTTTCAGTATAGAGCCAGTCAGAATGTGGGATATATTCTCAATATATGAGACATGGAATTCACAGTTTAAAAGTTATGGCTAATAGACAATAATCCAAACACTGAAACTCAGATGTTTCCTTTAGTGTGTCTTCTTCTATTTATAGGCTCATGAGGGGACCTTGAACTCCCAAGCTTCTCTCTGTGAGCGATGGCCGCCTTTTGAAAAATAAATGAACATTTGCTGTCGGTCCTTCCTTCAATCCGCAGCTGGTGAAGGAGGAGAAGGTGTTAAGTAAAGAGAGGCTGGTCTGTTTTTCTCCCCTTCTGATATCACACCAGTGAGCCCGTCACCCACACAGCCAATATCACAGTCAGTCCACACACCGGGTTCAGGCGCAGGGCAGCGAGAGAAAACAGGAGGGAGGCAGGTTGAGCTGAGGAAGATGAGGGAGGAAGTCAACAAGGGTAAAAATGTGTGACTGTGGCAGGTCCCCGTGGCTCAGAGCGGTAAGACATCTGTGCTTACAGTGCAGTGTGTTCCTCCTACAGCGTTTACCTCTTTGTTAGGGTGTTGATACACACACGTCTCAAAAAAATGGCTACAGATGAAGAGGTTTGGGAAGTATTAAAATATGTGAGGCCCAGAGAAGTGGAAGAGCATCACCACACTGTAGTATGATTAAACCAGAGAGGACTTTGATGTAAGAATACACCTCTCTGGATCCAACATGGCTGAAGTGGTACACGTTTGTTGAAAATGACAGTCCATGAAAATCAGTAAAGTCAGCTCATCACCTCCTGAAGCGTTACTGAATTAGGCGTAATCCAGGTAAATCGTTCTTGTATTAATGGGGGAAAAAAAATGATTTAACGTCCCAGTGAAGAAGTCTTCTGACAAATTATCACCAGCAGGAAAGCTCATCGCCAGATTGCAGCATTTGCATCTTTCTCACCTTCCTGCCTTTAAAACATATTTGCAACTCTTTTACACTTGGGTTTTTCACATGTTTATGTGGTCACTCCCACGCGGCACCAAGTGTTTTTCTGGAACCCATTAGTGCTGCAGAACAGGCTGTAATTGCAGATAAGTAAACCTTTTCAATATTTGAATAAACATTTCTAATGAACTGACATTTGAACCCACTTTAAGCTCCATCATCCTTAGGTTTAACATGAAATTAACAATAATCGTTTGTATAGTGTGTAGTACAGTTGATGAAATGGGGCACTATTGTGTTCCAGAAAGAAAACTACATTGTTTTTTTAAGGTAACAAGCTTTGCCAAGCACAAAATAACCCTGCTGTGGGTAAACTGGCAAACGGTAAGGTCAAAGTAGATGAGCTGTGGACCAGGCCTCATGAACAAGCGGCCAGTGGACTAAATACAGTCCATATTTAAGACAGCTTTAGTTACCACAAAGCACCAGAATCCCAGACTGAACTGTCTGAATTTAATGGTGAACATATTTTATACATACTGTAGCGGTGATGTTTCCATACCTTGAACTTAGTGGGTAGGTAGGCTAGTGGAAGCTTGCATCTGTCAAACAGACAACCCAGTGGACTAATGCGATACGTGTGCAGTCATTCAACCTTTATTTAAACAGATAAGTTACATTGAGCCTCGAAGACTCATTTACAAGTGAGGTCTGTTGGACAGAGAATAAAAGTGGTGAAAAATGACACATAGGGTTTGGAGACAAGCATACTGAGTTTACCCATTAGAAAAGCTTCAGAATTCCAGTATACCCACTTAAGAGAAGACTACACTGATACATGACATATTAGGCACATGTTATTGATAACGTTAAATGTCAGTTAAATGCTTCCGTAACAATCTATCAGTATACAGCACATGTTTACTACATTCGCTTATCCAGCAAATTATTGTATAATTAATACTTGTGTACTTAACACTTACTGGTAATACTTGGACATGTTTTGCTTTGATACCGTTTTATAAATTCTATAACAGTTTTTATACAAAGTTTGTACAACAGTTGGCATTTATTCAAATATAAGCATCAGAGAAATTTGGAAGTGTTCAATATACCTAAAAATCAAAATAAATTGACAATGACCTTGTACTAACCAGCGTACTTTGTTTCTAAGCACAGTATATGGACCGACAACGGTAAAGTTAGTTTTACGTTGGACATTGGCACTCTGTGGCTTCAGCGGTTTCCAACATCAATGTAAATCTAAATTTATTGCGGTATAGCCACTACAGTAATGTGGACTACACTACTGAGACAACCTTTGGTCAACCATGAAAATGGAGAAGAGTAATTTGAGTAAAAGTGCTCCCCTATGTCTGATGAACAGGTCAATCTGACCTGTTGAAAAAGTAGTAATACTGCGGTACAAAAAGAAGACAGCAAAAGTGATATTAGCTAATGTGACTTTGACTGAAACAAAGTTATCTTTAAAAGCCAAAAAGACGGAAAGCACATTTAGAAGTTGTCACTTAAAAAAATGGAACAACCAAAAAAATATATAAACAGTATATATTTTACCAGTGTTTAAAGGAAGTATTTATGTGATTGAATAATACATGAAATACAGATTACTAGTCAAATCATGCCTCCTTTTTCTGCACATTATTACTTGTCTTTTATCAATTGGACTGTACAAACTTGCTGTTATAAGATCTTAACAGTAATGTGTCACATTGTACAATGTGTGCTGTAATAAAAGCCAAACTGTACAGTTTCTCGCCATGGCAAAATGGTGTTCATCACAAAGGTCCAACAAAAATATCAGTCCCAGTAATGAACTGGATCCAACTTCTGGTGTTCACACTTCTTATTAGAGTCAGACTCTTAAAAGAGAAGGATCCATCCATCCATCTATCCATCCATCTTCTACTGCTTATCCATAATCTTGTCCAGGAGAGAAACCCAGACATCCCTCTCCCCAGCAAGTTTACAGCTTGTTCTGAGGGACCCCGAGGCATTCCCAGGTCAGAGAAGATACACGGTCCCTTTAGTGGCTTCTGGGTCTTCCACGGGGCCCCCTTCCAGTGGGACTTGCCTGGAAAACCTCTAAAGGGAGGTGTCCAAGGGGCATCTTAATCAGATGCCCAAACCACCTCAGCTGAACTCCCCTTGATGTGGAGGAACAGCAACTCTACTTCGAGCTCCCTCTGAGCCTGGCCACCCTGCAAAGGAAGCTCATTTAGTCTGCTTGCATCTGGGATCTCTTTGTTTTAGTCATGATCCAAACTTCATGACAATATGGGAGGTTTGGAACTTAGACAAACCAATTAATGGAGAGCTTTGCCTTTTGAGTCAGCTTTCACTTCACCAGATGGACCAAAACAATGCCCTCATTACTCTCTCTAATTGAGACCCCAATCCGTTTATCAGTCTCCTACTCCATCCTACCATCACTCATGAAAAATACACCCAGATACTTGAACTTCTTCACCTAAGGCAACCAGAGGAGGAAGATTATGAATATTAGGTAGATGTGAACATAACTTGGAAAAAGATATGGGTCTTTTTCCACACTGGTTGATATTTACCATGGGTCACTTTTGGTCATTAAAGTGTTAAGTTAGCCATCCTGTTATGCTGAACAACACATTGCTAATTGAAGCTTATGACCAAAGTTGTTGTCGATGATTCCCAAAAAAGTAAATAGTTAGTTATTAGTTGCCTGACGTCAGCAGGAACTATTTTAGATTTATATGTTGGGTTTATTTGGCCATCTGTTCATTATGTTTACTCACTTCTTTCTTTCTGGGATGTGGAGGTCACTGGTGCCCAGTCACTGCGTGAGGCATTTGACACCCTGGGCAGGTTGCAAGTCAATCAATGGGACACATACAGACCATCAAGATAACCACTCACACCTAGGGACAATTTAGAGTTACCAGTTAACCTATCATGCATGTTTTTAGTCTCTGGGGGGAATCCAGAGTGCCTGCAGAAAACCCATGCATGCACGGAGAGAATATACAAACTCCACCAGAAGGGCCCATGCTGGATGTTGACTCGGCAACCTTCTCGCTGAGAGGCAATGGCTCTACCAACTGTGTAACCGTGCTGCGGTTTTTTATCTATAATTTCCTAAATGACATTCTAAACTTAATTCAGACGAAACCCTAAACCAAGGTACTGCCTTGTTACAGAAGTTGGTCTCTGTTGTTCCAGTATTGTCCTCAGTCCCACTGACAATTACAATTACATGACATACAGTATTGCAATGTAATTAAAATGTCCTAGTACGTGATCTCAGGACATTTTTTTTATAACTAACCTCAGTAACCAAAGGCTGTAGGATCCTCTGGTTGTTGAAACTGATTACTGATTGCACAAATTTGGTTTGTTTTCTTCTTAATTTTGTACTCTCGTCAATGATGTGAGCTCTCAACCAGAAGATGCAAAGTGGGCAGAGCAGCATTTGTGTGTGATTTCATATATTTCCAGATATCATAGTTTTTGTAAAAGCACATTTGGTTGCTTTGTGAATGAAATGTTCTATTAAAGCAGGACTTGTATCCGTGCCACTGGTTCAGCAGTTGCCGTTCTTTGAATCCCTTTATTCATCTTCCGATCGCTGTGGTTTCCATCAGAGACATTCTCTGATCCTGTCCTCTTCATGTTACATTTTTACCCTTGTCTAAATGTTTTAGTCGCTTGTGCTTCTAATACATCAACTTCAAAAACAGACTGCTCACTTGCTGCTTAATATATCAAATGTCTTGACTGGTGTCACCGTAAGAAGTAATCAATGTAATTCACTTCACCTGTCATTGTCTCTAACATGGTGACTGATCGGTGCATTCAACCACAAACCAAACAGTTTGTTGTAATTAACTTTCAATGGTTGGTGTTGTCAGTAAATGGGCCACTTCACAATGAAGCTGAGCTACAGCTTTCCATACTCAAGTTATGCCATCCTTCCCTGGACGATATCTTCTACACAC
Organism: Hypsolebias antenori; assembly: GCA_031762315.1. Lineage (NCBI taxonomy): Eukaryota > Metazoa > Chordata > Actinopteri > Cyprinodontiformes > Rivulidae > Hypsolebias > Hypsolebias antenori. Next base: position 26,908,077 of record JARVGS010000001.1, on the reverse strand, counting down.
ACAAGAAGTGTCTTTTGCTGGCAAATCAATTGTGAAATAGTTGTCAAAATTACTTTAGGCTCTCCCCTTTGAATGGCCGAGTCGATCTACAGTCTTTCCAGTACCCACTAAGTTCTAACTACAAACCAGTTATATATTCCAATAATTCTGACCGCTAAGGTAAAAATTCAGTGTGATACTTTTTATAGACAGACAACTTTTGCATGTAATCCGAAGGATTTGAGAATAGCGCCTGGTCTAATTTGGGTATACTTTTTCCATGCATTGTAGGCATTTTGGGGGAGCTTGATAATGGGCTTATTAGCAAATCATCAAACTTTAAGATAACTGGAGTAAATCCATGGATAAAACCCTAAATAAATCTGTTGGCTTGAAACCCAATAAAGGTGAGCAGTGATCCCTCACCTATCGCGGGGGTGATGTTCCAGAAACCCCCACAATTGTTGAAAATCCTCCAAGTTGCGGCATTATATTTATTTTAACATTTATATATATATATTTAAGGCTTTATGAACCCTTACCACACTCTTATTAACCTTTCCCACTCTCTTCTAAACACTTCAGTGTTTTTCCTACCATTATTCATTCAACCTCTATTTATGCAGGTTAATCCCTTTGAGTCTTGGGTACTCAGACAAGAGAGACCTGATTTTAACAAAAATTGATGACAACAGTAGACAACAAAGGCAAGCAGACAATCATAAAAAGCATACAAATTGAGAAGAGCAAATAAAAGAAAATAGTATTAAAAAGCAGCTAGGTTGTAAGGCGATGTAGAAAACTTAAAATAAAAACATGCCTGCATTGTTTTTTTCCCAGGAACTTAGCAGATGTTGGAAAGCACTTGGAGAGGACAAGGTCTAGAGCTTCAGGTCTTTTTGCAAGATATTCCAGGAAACATGAGCAGAGTAAGATAAGGCCCTTTTGTCTAGTTCAGCCTGAACTGAGGGAACACTGCATGTAATAATGTCCTGAGAGAGCACGCTGTAGCTGCACTCGCGCAGTGACAAATTATACAAGCAGGGCGCCCCAAACTGCCAAAAGAACCGAGCGGCCCACCTACCGAACCAAACTGCACGTCAAACTGACCCCGCCACCCGTCAGCACTCACGTAGCGCTAAGCTGGCGATGCGCAACACAGGCGCGCTAACTAAAAAGCTAAAGTCAGCGCTCACACTGCCTCTTCCCTCATGCCGAACCCCCCTCCTCGAAAACTATCGGTACTAGATGAGCACCCCACCATGGCAAGTTATCAAGGGGGAAGACTGCATTTCTATGCTCTTAAACACTTTGGCATTCGCGAAGAAGATGACTGAGATGAATGTGCAGTAGTGTACAGCATGTACAGTGCACACAATATTAAAAAACAGTTTCAAAGAACCTACAATATAGTGAAGCTGTTAAAAGTGAACCACAATATAGTGAGGGACTACTGTAGTTTGGTATATTTGGTCTGCCGACAGCATCTGGATTTACAGTCGCAGGTTAGTGTGATATCCATCTTTATAGCTTACCAAATACTATAAAAACCGGTTAATTTTAACATGCAAAATGTTATATAAAGCTACACCACCAGCCAAGGAAATTTCAGTGTTTTCTTTGTAAAATGTGTGGTACTGATCTGACACCCTGATGCATGCTCAATAATCCAGGTACAAAAAAAAGCTAAGTCTGGTCCTCTGGACATTCAAAAAACAAAACAAAACAAAGCAAAAAAAAAATGTAGAAAC
>JARVGS010000001.1:26845159-26858472 GCA_031762315.1 Hypsolebias antenori | reverse complement strand
TGGACCAGCCTCTGTCTGAGAGTCCTGCTGGGTTTGAAATGTACTGGGATGTTGTGTTTGTTGAAGATCCTTCTGAACACCTCTGATACTCCAGACACATAAGGGATGCCTGTCCTCCTTTTTCTGTTCATTAGTGTGTTTTGTAGATTTCCTCGCTGACTTGACTCTGATCTCAGTCTTTAAAACCTGATCCACACTCTGCTCTTTGAATTGAGAAAGCTCTTTGGAATAAGAGCGAAACGTCTTCTGTTACAAATAAAGTCCAGTTGTTTCTGTATTGAACCTTTTCGAATTGATCATGTCCTGGATGACTGAGAATCTTCACCAGCATAAATTCAGTGTCAGTGAAAAGATGAGCAATCCTCCGTATGAAACGTTCTGCGTATTGATATTGAACAACTTGTTTTTTATTTTATTTTGAAATCACATAAATATATTTCTTTTGAATTCTTTGCTGCGTTTGTCTGTTCTGATACTTGTTAATCTTCTATAAGAAATAAAGACGTCTCTGAGACAAAAATCACTTTTTTTTTGTTTATTCATTCATTCAACCTTTTTTTATCTGCAGGTTCTCTGAATAAATCTTCAGTGTTTTAATCTTGATTTATGATTTTTACTAAAAGGATTTGACCTCAACTCATACATGAAATGGAAATATGAAACACGTTTACATCAAATTAACATTTTAAAATCTGCTTCGTGTTGACGTTGTTTAAAATGTTGAATAAAATCCACATTATTCTTTAAATAAGATGTTCTTCCAGGACTTTTCAGACCCTTCAGTTAGGACTGCTCATTAAATAATTTCTTATATTCTTTATTTGTCCTGTGCTGAACATGATTAAAGTTAAATAAATATAAAAAGGCTGATTTTATCAGTAAAAATGTTTGTTCTGCTCTGAGTCACACAAACCAACAGTGTTGGAAGGAGGAACCACGGTCAGCGTTAAGTAAACGGGTTTTACGGCCTCCGAGGATCGTAAAGAGCGTCACAACTTTTTATGAGTAGGACGGTTTGAGACGGCCGCTGAGCTGCAAACTGCGAGAAGAACCAGGAGGTTTAAACCCAACCTAGATTAATAATCCTGTTCAGGTTGTTTCCAAACACCATGAAAAGTCATCAAAACATTAAAAATGACACCCACATGATGTAATGTCTTTAAAAGTGAAATAGTCTGATAAAACACAGTAAATATGATGGATACTGACAGAGCATCCAAACGTTTGGATCATATTTTACAGAAAAAACAGTAATCTATCAGTGTACTTCAACTAAATCTATTTAACCAGACTATAGTATCTTTAAAAGTAACACCAAATACACACTTTTTTACTTTATATCCAGTAAAACTGAACCGAGGGAAAAAGACAAGAGTCAGTTTCTTCTGTTTGAACAGTTTCCCTCCATTTTATCAACAGCCGAGAAGAAAGTTCAAAATGGCGGCTAAAGAATAACCTGCTTTATGTTTGAAGAGGAAAACAAACAAATTTATTCAAAAATTGCTCGTTGTTCCCATTAAAAAATGTTTCTGTAAAACATTTCATATTTTTTGTTGAAACAAAGATTTCATTTTGTTTTTGGCGGGAAAGTCCCAACAGAGAAATCCACCGACCTTTGGTCTGAAGTTTGGCCTCATGTCGGTCCGAAACGTTTTTGAAATGTTTTATTTTTAGCTTTCAAAGAAAACATTATTTTATCAACGAGACAGATCAACAGGTAAATAATGTATGTACTCGTTACTAGAAGCGCACGGTCTTCATGTCCGTTTCAAACGTTCAGTTCTGTTGAATTATTGTCAGGATGATTTTTTTTTAATTAATTCAACTTTTAAACAACAAGCTCATAATGTTGGGAAGTTGTTTATTTGGGCATTGATCAGGTTAACGACTGTCTTTAAACTGGAATCTGTTAGGTGAAACATAAAAACGGTGTAAATGTGGCGGTCTTAAACCGGATCTTAAACCAGATCTAAAACCTCCTCATCTTACCGGGCAGATCGAGCATGGACATGAAGTCCTTGCACTCGGCGATGCCGGCGCTGTTCTCGGCACAGGCGTGCCACAAGTTCTCAAACTGCCTCTGAGAGATGATGACGCTGCCGGACACCGAGGAGACCTTCCAGTAGTCGTTGGCGAGCGCCGCCCCGGTGATCAGCCAGGCGATGATGCCCATCATGAAGCCGGTCGCCTCCACAGCGGTCGACATGGTTTGTTAGAAAACAACAGAGGAGGTGAAGTCCAGCTGAGATCGACCGAGTCCCTGGAAACGTCTAAAGGTGTCAAATCTCAGAGTCCTCTACGACGACGCCTCGGCTGATGAGGTCAGGATCAGTGAAGGTTCTGGTCTGGACTCTTCAGCTGAGCCCTGCTAATCTGAAGCCTGTGGCTCCAACATGAGGACTTTAGACCCTGTGGGGCCATAAACTTCAGGGCCACTCCTTCAGCTCCCCTTCACCTCCTGCAGCAGGTGCCACGATGATGGTGACGCTGCGTCCACACCTCTGATAGGACTCACCGGAGACAGGAGGTCACCAGGAGGTCAAACTGCTGCTCAAACAAACAGAGACGATGTGGAACTGAAAACAGGAAGCTGATACGTGCGCTGTTGTCCTCAGAGACGTGCGCTCGTTTAGAGAAGCCACCACACGGTGAACAGAAGTTCTTTCCAGCCGCTCTGGAGGGTCAGCTGCAGACCAGCTTCACACGACTTGTCCGTTCACAACGACACGTTCAAACATCGTTTGTGAGCATTTAGCTCTGGCGGCCATCTTGAGTCAGGATGACTCCAAAGGTTGTATTTATTCTGCAGTTCATGAGATATTTTGCTAACATTGTCCTCAGTTTAAGGCAAAGTTTTCAACAAAGACCCGAGGAACATTTTTAGCAGAGTGACTTTGGGGTCTCCACCACACCAAACTGCAGCTCAGCGTCTACAGGACGGAGCTGGAGCCATTTTGGTGTTTTCCAAGTTAGCTGTAGCGGCCATTTTGGATCTTGCTGGAATAAGATAAGATTTTTGTTTCTGTCCAGTGACTCGTGAGTTTTTAAAAAGCACACAGTTGTATTAGGATTTGAAATGTTATGCATGGATTTTTTTTTTTACAATTGTGTAATTTTGGATTATTTACGATACGATAACTCAAAATGACCGAAGAAAAGTGCACGTGTTGGAGCGGAGCTGCTCGTTTTGATCTGCATTCCTCTGTTCAGGCCACATTAAAGCAAACGGAGAAACTAATAAACCTTCAGAGACGTTCAGATAAAATAGATGCTGCCGTTGAAAATCATAGGTGGTTTTCAACAGCAGCACAAATACATTTTTTTGGTTGCTGGAATAAAATAAAAATAAAAATAAAAACAGTTTTTCCAATTTGGAGCATAAATTTAACAAACAGTGACAGAAAGCTAAATAATGTCTTTAGATTTTAGTAACTGTTGTAAAACAAGACAAAGGCATCACACAGGACTACGCCACCTCTCGTCTCTGCAGCAGCGTCATCAGTCTGAAACCTGTAGCTTGTTCACACAGAAACAGGTTTTTTCCCTAAATTATATTTTTTTCTAACATGTACTTTCTAAAAAATATATCTTTTTAATTTGTGATGGTTCACACAGAGGAAATTTACTGAAAGTTTGTCAAAGCTCAGAAGAGTTCACTCGAAACTGAGGGCAGAGAGAACAGGTCGATGACTGGGAGGACTGGAAATGTTTGATCCACTACCTGCGACGCTGAGGTGCAGCTGCTTCGGTGACGTCAGAGAAGATGAAGTTTGGAAGAACATGACCTGCTCATGGGGAGTCCAACAAACGCTGCTCTTCAGTCGGGAGACTTGATGTAGAGGGCGACACAAACAATCCTTCCACACAGACTCTTAATCAAACCTCCAAAAACGAGGTCAGTAATCTGGCGTTCACAGAAAAGCACAGGGCGATGGATAATCTGGCAGAGAGGCAGAGGCTGGAGAGCACTAAAGCAGAGCAGAGCCAGGTGATAGACAGAGTCTTCTTAGTTTACACATATCCCAGGAGAAGTTAGACAAGTTGGCCTGATTTGAGGCCAGACGGGGAATCAGATTCAGATAAGCCACAGTTGTTGATTTATTTTTTTTCAGGCAGACTATTGTTTCCCGTCATCCTTGAGTTCTGCTGGTACTTTCAATCCAAAATGGCCAGATTAGTGGGCATTCCACTGGTCTGTGCTTATTAGCTCCCTCCAAGGTCGTCCCCAACATGCTGGCGAGTCTCAGAAGTCGCAGGTGGCCTGCGATTCTCACAAATCACTTCTGTCTTACAGTTTAGCTCATAAATCAGCTGATTTTGAGTACTCGAAGCTCGAACCAAACCTTCACACAGGGTCGGCAGGTTTGCCATGGCCAAAACTGCTGCTGCTATCTTCTTTAATAGCTGATAACATAGGTATCTGCCGGTGCCAAAAAGCAGAAACCCTGTTGTCATGTCTCTAAACGTCTCTACAAAAAAGAAACTGTCCCGATGACCTGACTGAGCATTTTTGGATTTGGTACCTGGACGATTGAGCATGAACTTTGTTGCCTGCTGTCTTGATTTCAATGCTATAAACATCTTTGGTGTCGTCCTGAGACAATACGGAAAGGCACATCGGCTTGCAAACTCCCCACGGATCATAACGTATCCTGCCGCGTGCATCTCAGCGGGGCATGAGGGTTCTCCAGGACCCTGTCACTTGGTTGAAAAATGTAATCTATTGCATTGAAAGTCCAGCTAACCAGATCCATGGCAGTAGTTTATGATCTGTAATATAAGATGGAGCTAGGTTGTTGAGGGCTTTGTTAGAAGTAAAATTTTGATATCTATTCTGAATTTGACAGGGAGCCAGTGGAGAGAAGCTAAAACTGAAGAAATGTATCTACTGTCAACTTTTATTAAAACTCTGGCAACATCATGGGACACCGTTGTTACCTTTTGGCGTCACCTTCATTCAAAATGGCTGCCATATCAAATCAAGTTTAGCCACACATTTTGAGCACTAACACACTTCATGACTTTTTACTTTATAACACGAGCTCACACATAACATCAGTTTTGAGGTAAGTTGCATTCCTTCAAAGATTGCAAAGTCTTTAATTAATAATTCTTGTACTACATATCATTGATCCATGATTGTTTACATCAGCACTGACAAGTCTTTTTGTTGACATTTTGTCTTGTTTTAATAACTTCTGAGAAGACTATTTTAAATCATTGATGTGCAAATGTTGCACATCTTAGAAAAATGAGTTTTGCGTAGAAATGTCGGCTGTGTGAATAGAAAGGAGCCCCTAACCTTTGTCCTAATAGGAAAAATTGAAATATGCTGAAGTCAATTGCATTCGTCAAAATGTTTCATCGCAATTCAAGTCTTCTGTGACGACTGACGCACACTGTTTAATAAATGTTGGGATCTTTTGGTCTTGGCTGTTAAAAATCTCTCTAAAAGATAAAGATCTAGTAGCTGCGCTTGGAAAAACCAAGGTCTTCTCTCGTCATAAATCTATTTCCAGCTGCGATCTGAGTTGAATGCTTAATCAGCCTCACGCTAAAGGAGACACAATTTAACATCTTTCCAAGCTGCCACTCTTGAAAAGCTTTAACCTCACTCACTGGTTTTGATTAAACCCATTAGATCGATCTATATTTGTCATGGTGCGTTTTTGAACATTGTTCTCAACAACTACGTGGATGTAAAAGAGCCATGAGATGAAACTTTACACCTTTTTTTGTTTCTCATGCACCAGTCTGTAAATGTGTAATTATGTAGACCTGCCACTTGTCTGGCTGCAACTCCGACGCTCCCTCTGCAGCTTGACACTGTCAGCAAACAGCTAATATGTGTTGCTAATGTTGGATGAACCATGTTCCCAACTGCCAGCTATGACAAGTCCCACCATGCATGTTGACAGCTGTGGTTCTTTGGGTTTGAATCTGTGATTTTTGAGTCTGTCACTGGTTCGGCGCTCAGCAGTGGAGATGCTCAGCTGTGACGTTGACGGCTTATTTTGCTCATGATTCAAGTGCCTTAAACATCGTTAGAACATGCAATGTGTCAAAAACTTGATTTTTATTGGAGACAAATGCCATTTGTCTCCGAAATGCATAAACACACATGCAGATGCATAAATTGGGTCAAGACCAACGCTGTAACTCAAGATTGACACTGTGTTTTGGGGGGGATAAAAATATTTCAGGTGCTGTATTTTGGATAAGTTGGCAAATAACACAATTGCCAGATAGTTTAGTCAAACATTTTGTAAAAGTATTAATCATTTTGAATCACTGTTGGGTATTAAAACTACTGTTTCACATTTGGGTTAGCAGTGTAGCCGCCACTAATTTTAGAAACCACCTCAGAAATGTAACTAGCTAGGCTACATATCGCTGCAACACAAAATCTGTAATGGTTAACTCGAGTTTAAACACTACACTACTTTACTCAAAATAGTCCTTCTGCAAAACATATTTTAAATGTATGAAAACGCCAAACTTCTGTCAGCTAATCCTGCTAATGCTAAACACTGCTCATGCTAAGGCTAGCTTGTTTGTTAGCTCAACATTTTCAGTTTTACTTTGTTGAGTAAATTACTATACAATATGAGGTTTTTGTCAGCATTAATTTTTCTATCTATGGCAACATGTAGCTTTACTTTTGGCTAAAATTTTGAGGATTTTTTTGTTAAAACAATGTATAATAAGAACAACCACTGCAGTATATTATTTTATGTTTTCCAGTGTACAGTATTGTGAATTATTGTTACCAACAAGGGTAAAAAGTAGTAATGAATGCCAAAATCTGCTTGAATAATTAGTTTTTCATGACATATATGGGAATAATAGTTACTTTGGTTTACATAAACCATTTGGGGCCGCTGTGGCTGAGTGGTTAGAGAATTCATCCTCCAATGGGAGAGTTGGGGGTTCAAATCCACCAGCAATCACATGCCTAAGTGTCCCTGGGCAAGACGCTGAACCCTTCATTGCCTCCGATGTGTGTCCCATTTGTGTATGAATGTGAACGCACTGATTGTTCTATGGATATTAGAGTGCTGTATGAGTGGGTAAATGAGGGCACAGATTGTGTTGTAAAGCACTTTGACTATCTTGATAGAAAGGTGCTATGAGTGCAGTCCATTTACCACGGAAGTGTTCTGCAACAAAATACAGTGTATCAACTCCTGGAAAAGAGGTATAACAAAGTAAAGTCAGGTCCTCTGGACAGATTTTTGTTGAAAGGTTTCGTCTTTTATTCAAAAGACTTTGTCAGTCGTCCGGATTCTCTGGAAGAATCCATCCAGAGGACCGGACTTTACTTTTAGATTTTTCTACCTGGATTATTGAGCATGCATCAGGATATTCCTGGAAGAGATATTTCTTCTTTGCAATGAAATAAACTACTTGCAAATTTAATGATATTTGGCCATTCCTTCAAATCAACATTTTGCTTAAAAAAATCATCATATTACTATTTAAATGCTTAGAACGGTTGATGAAATTAATCAAAGCTTTGGTCAAAATAACTCGCTGGTGTTTTTCCACAGAAAATAGTACGAGGAAGGAAAAATAAGCCATTTTAAACCAGTTTTGATAAATGCAACTTTTACAAACCTGTTTCTCCTTGGAGATAACAGTGGCTGTTGTACATATATACCACATACTAAAAATAAATTCAATCCAGAAGTTTAATCAAAGTTCACGCTCAATAATCCGAGTAAAAAAAAAAAAAAATCCAACAAACTTAAGTCAGGTCCTCTGGATATTGGATTATTGAGCATGAACTTTCTTGTCCTCTTGACAGTTTCTTTATATTAAAATGTTTCGTCTTTCATCCAAAAGGCTTCATCAGTCCGAGGAGCCACAGCAAACTCGTTCTTAATAGCACCTTCACATTGTGGGTCAACCAGTTTTACAGTGCTACGATGGCTTCTGGAGTCCGCCCTCTCTCCCACTGACCTTGTTTGGGTCAGTCATGGCCAAAATGATTCAACATATAATAATAAAGTGTTATGTGTTGTCACCATTGTATGTTCCCATACAAATGAATGTGGGACTTCAGGGTCATGAGTCGGCTGCGCTGCCTGTACACCATCTCGGCCCCCATTCGAGGTTCATGCTCAATAATCCAGGTAGATAAATCCAACAAAGTCAAGTCAGGTCCTCTAGATGGTTTATTTTTGTTTTGGGGGAGAGAGCGGACTCGAAAAACCATCTTAGCACCATCAAACTTGTTGACCAACTACTTAAGGTCCACGGACTGAAGAAGTCTTGGCTGAAAGACGAAACGTTTCAACGCAACCCATCCAGAGGACCGGTCTTAACTTCGCTGGACACTGTTCCAGCGTTGTTTCAGCCACAAACTATCTTCTATATTTGTAAACAAAGTATTTGTATTAATTATTTTGTTTTAAACAAACACCAAAACAGAACACATAGAACACCCCACCCCTTCCCTCCCACAAACTGTCTTTGTAGCCGATGAAGAAACACTTATCCCCGTCTGTCAAACTTTCATCTGCTCTCAGAATAATTAAAACACACAAGCAAAACATCCACAGAGACGGCTCCAAATTACTCCGTGCTCTCAGACGTTTGGACCAAAACGTATAAACACGCTTGCTCACAAGTCTTAAGGTCTTCGTACAAAGAGCTACTGTCGCACTCGCAGCCCAAATGGCTGTTTTCTGTTTTCAGTCATTTACTCCCAGAAACATACACTTATCCACCCGGACAAAGAGTTCCATCTTTTATCATCTGCCTCACAACAAAGCCCAGATTCATGTGTGCTTTCTATCTCACTCATAATCTTCCTCGTAGCACTCAGGCTGCACTCGGGGGAGCCATCTGAAAGCAGTAAGCGAAGCACCGTGCAAGCATAAAATGTGGCGCGCACGCACGCACACACGTGTGAAACACACACTGTTGCACTTGATAGCTGTTGATAGTAGCCATTGTGAGAGGCAATGCGCCCCATCTCTGTGTTATTACATTAGTTTTTTTTATGATTTTATCCTTTTTTCTTAAGTTCTTCGCCTCTCTTTCCTCATATTGTTCTGTTTCCTCCTATTTATCCATTTCTTGATGTCCTCCCTGCTCTGTCTGTTGTGATTTAGTGCCTACTGTGTTTATTCTCCAATGCAGTTTTAGAAACCAGGGGAAATTATAACTCTAACCCAGGCTGAGGCTCTGTCCAAATTATGGCCATTGATTTGTGTCTTTATTATTTCTTCAGGGGAGTGCAATGCTCTGTGTGGCTCAACACTGCCATCTAGTGATGCTTCGGTCCACTGAGAGAGTGAGACCTCCACTTTTTTCCCACCGTTTTGCTTCTACAAGACAAATACATTCCAGATTGCATATTTGTATCAACTCACGAGAGAGAGTTTTGAAGTTTAGGGAACAAAATCTGCTACGAGGCGCTTCATTTTCGTTAAGTGCAACTGATGATGCGAACTGATTGAACCTCGACGTGACGGTGCCGGTCACTGCGGTGGTCGACTTTACTCCAGGGCAGAGCGTTGTGCGGCGCAGTGGCAGCCCTCGTCTGGTTTGGTGAAGGAATGCCCCCAACCATCTGCTGCACATTAAAATTAGACCTCCTGCCCAATTCAATTAGCAGCCCAAGCCAGTGCCACTGATTGGGCTGAGGGCAGGGGAAGGAATACAAGTCAACCACCGGATCACAGACGGAGAGTGGGAGACTCGAAGGAGTACAAGCAGCTCAGAATGCATTTGTTTGTTTCAGTTGTTTGAAAGTTAATCCAAAGATGAACGACTGCTGTTGGACATGGCTGAGGTCATGCTGTGTATTCATCACCCCAAAGCGTCAGCAAACACGATGAACAGAGTCCACAACTGCCTGGACTCTGAAGATGTTTAGCTTCACTCATGCGAATCGCATCAATAAAAGCTGGATATCTGAAACGTCTGTCAAGGCACAAAGAAATCCCCAAGAGTTTGATCAAAATAAGAGGAAGTAAGTGAGCTGATGAAATGAAGGGGGAAACAGCGCAACAGATAAACACCTAGTTAAACCTTGGGAGTATTTAGACAATGACTGGCACTAAATCTGTCATAACAAAGTTTGCTCAGTTTGATGAGAAATCAAAACAAATTAAATAAAATAAAAAAACCTACAGCTGTGGCTCAGTGAAACTAGCTCCAACCATCTTTGGAGCTTTTAAGAAACCACAGCATTGTTCCTAATCAGTTTTCAAAGGTCAATCATGTTTTCAATTAAATGCTTTTGTGTTTGCTTTATAAAAATAAATGATTGCAAATGCACGCTAACTGAGGTAAGTGAATTAGAACATGTGTGTGTACCGTATTCAGTATAAATGTTGGAGCGGCTAACTGCTGAGCCAGTTGTGTAATGGAGATGGGACAAAGCCTTAAATCATATGAAATTAGTATTTCTGAAGGCTGTCAGAGTGTAGTGGTTTTAAGCAAAATAAAATGGCTGCATTGACGTATTACACCAACAAAGCCCATTGGCTTCATACTATGGCTGCCCTCGGGTATAAATTTTCAGCAGTTTCATACTCCAGTTGTTTCCACCTGAAGCATTATAAAAAATAGCATTTTAAAATTAACTAGTTTTTTACTCACCCTTAATTTTCCAAGGAGGATCAATGTCGTATATGGGATGCAATTTATAAAGTTACACCGTCAAACATTTACATCAATATTTTGGTTTATTTAGCCTTAAATTAGGGGGAAAAAAAACTTTTTTTTTCCAAAGTCATATTTTCACCATGCCATTCATTTATAAATGTCATAGTTCTAAACTAAATATTTAATTTATAAGCTAAATATTTAGTTTACAAACTAAATACTTAACTTGCAAGCTAAATATTTAGTTAGCAAGATAAATATTTAATTCCACCGTAAATATTGAGTTTACAAACTAAATGTTTATGGCCAAGCTAAATGATCAATGCACTAACTAAATATTTAACATGCAAGTTAAATATTTAGTTAGCTAATTAATTATTTATTTTGAATATTGAATGTTTAGTTTGGAGAATAAATATTTAGGTCTGAGCTAAATATTTAGTTATTGAATTAAACATTTATATTAGAAATTAAATGTTTAGCTTTGAAAATAAATATTTAGGTTTGAGCTAAATGTTTAGTTTTCTAATTGAATAGATAGTTTAGGAATTAAATGTTTAGCTTCATAATTAAATGTTTAGTTTGGAAATTAAATATTTAAATTGGACAATAAATATTTAGCTTGAAAATTGAATGTTGAGTTTTGAAAATACATATTTGGCTTGGAAATTAAATATTTAATTTACACATACATATTTAAGTCACTAACTAAATATTTAACTTGCAAGGTAAATAGTTTGTAAATTAAGCATTTATCTTGCACATAAATATTTAGTTTGTAAACTAAATATTTAGAATGGAACTAAATATTTAGCTTGCTAACTAAATATTTAACTTGCAAGTTAAGTACTGTATTTAGATTGTAAACTAAGTATTTAGCTTGTAAATTAATTATTTAGTTTGGAATTATGACATAAATGTATGAATGACATGGTGAAAATGTAACTTTGAAAAAAAAAAAAAACTTTTTTTCTTATGAAAGGCTAAATAAACCAAAATATCTGTTAATTTTTGACTGTGCAATTTTACAAACGGCACCCCATAGTCATATACCTATCTCTGTTCAGGTGGTGTTTCTCTATCACCAATACTGTGTATCAATACACGTGCAATTATTTAAATCGTTACAGATGCATAAGCAGCACAACAAAACAAATTAAAGACCAGTTCAACACCTAGTCACTGAACAGTTCAGCCCCCAATTACCATTTGTGGGCACAGTTAACCAAAAAGTTAGCTTTGCTAACTGCTAAGGTGCTAACAAAAAATAGCTTTGCTAACACTAAACCGCCAAATGGATTAAAACAAATAGTGAAAGCTAATGCTAAAAAGCAAATTTTTATTATACATTGCTGTCGCTGACACATTGACTGTCTGCAATGTGAAAACAGGAGTGGTGATGTCATCTGGGGGTGCTTAGTTTTGTTTAGTTCTGCATAGCATAACATTGCTCTGCATAAATTGACATTCTCTCCTGTATGCTTTTTGTGCTGAGAACTGTCTTTGACCAAATTAGTGGACTTTAATTTACTTGATTTAAATTTAGTAGACGCTAAGCCCGATAAAGTTTTTCAAAATTAGTGAAAACACTAATCTGCTAAATGGGAAGAATTAGCAAATTGGTGGAACTGTGCCCACCACCATACCGTTCAGTCACCCTTTGGTTCAGCTCCCAATCTCCATACGGTTTGACCCTAATCCTCACAATTCAGCACCTTTACTCCACTGAAAGCAGCATATGCATTTTCAACATTTCTGATAATAAAACAAGTTAACCTTTGTTCTTTTTGCAGTATTAGTTTATTGACACATAATTAAGGTGTTCTTTTTCAGTGTTGGTTTCTATTTGGGGGCCGAGATGGGGTAGAGGCAGGGCAGCCGGCTGGGGACCTGAAAGTCTTAGAGTCCATTCCCACATGCCGTGGTATCTCTGAGCAAGACACCCAATCCCCAATTGCTCCCTGGGTGCCTACATAGCTGCCCACTCCTTCACCTGGGTGTATCCCAGCATGATGGGTTAAATGCAGAGAAATAATTTTGCCATTGTATGGGAACATACACAATCTCAGACTTCTCTAACCTATTATACAAGAGTACTGCAGTTCTCCTAAACAATACCTGTATCTAAGAAGAAAACCCATCAGACATGTAGATATGTTTACCTTCTTCTGCTGTTTAAAATCAAAACCAGTAGGACACAGTTCATTCATGTTAATTTGGAACAATGATCCCATTCTGGCTTCAATGACCATGTTTCGCTGGGATGTTTAGTATTCTACCATATATAGATTTAAAAATACACATACATAACAGCTGGAAGCAAAGCTGTAAGATTTGTCCACTAAAAGAAGTAAAAGGGATTTGTTATTTAAACACAAACATAATCATACTTTATTTTTATGTAGGGATGCATGATGTGGGATTTTTGGCCGATATCCAATATGCCGATATGTTAAAACATATTTGGCAGATAACCGATACCGATATTTTTCCCTAGGCCTTTTTACAGAGACTAAATAGTTTTATCTGCTGTGGAATTAAAATACCACTTTATTCTGCGTGATCATTGTCAATTTGGCCTGCTACTAAATGCAGATGCCAAAAAGGAGCTGAAAATAATTAACTATATAATATATATGTTTAAAAAAAAAAAAACAGCACATTTTATATCGGTGAGTTATTTTGATGGAATG
>JARVGS010000001.1:26709885-26727209 GCA_031762315.1 Hypsolebias antenori | reverse complement strand
GCCTCCTTACTTAGGCTGCTACCCCCGCGACCCGACCCCGGATAAGCGGAAGAAAATGGATGGATGGATGGATGGATGGATGGATGGATTTGAAAAAATGAAATTGCAAAAAAAGAAACGGAATCAAATTTGAAAAAAATGGAATTACATTTGAAAAAACGGAAGTACATTAAGCCAAAGCAGAAGTGGCCAGAATCACATTAGAAAAAAACGGAATCACATCAGAAAAAAATGGAATTATATTAGAAAAATGGATTTACATTTGAAAAAACAATATTACATTAATCCAAAGCGGAAGTGGCCAGAATCACATTTGAAAAAACAGAATTACATTAGACAAAACAGAAATTATATAATTTTTGAATGATTCAGTTTTTTCTAATGCCATTCCGTTTTTTCTAATGTGATTCCGTTTTCAAATGTAATTTTGCCACGTCCGCTTTGGCTTAGTGTAATTCCGTTTTTTCAAATGTAATTCCGTTTTTTCAAATGTAATTCCGTTTTTTCAAATGTAATTCTGTTTTATCAAATGTTGTTCATTTACACCTCAGAGCCACTGTAGATATGAGCAGGAAAATAGTTTTAATCAGTGGTTTAATAGCAATAAACAAGCACAGAAACACGTACAAATTTATAAAGCAAGTGTTCATTTCTGGTTCGCTCTTCTTTGTTCTCTCTCCTGTTCAAATCTGTTTTAAGGGAAATGAATGTTTGAGTGTAAAACATCTTGTTGTTGACAGGTGGAGTTCTCTCCGTCTCTGAGCAAGCTTGCTCAGATCGTCAATATCTTGCCTCAGCTCATCAGTGTCATCTCAGAATTTAAGCAAATTCCTGACCTTTTCAATAGCAATGAGTCTCAGGCGAATCCCAAATATGTGAATATAGGTTGGAAGATTTTTTTTTTTATGTAATTATTTTGCATACCTGGTAATTTTATGTGCTTCTGCTTTTGCATGTGGCTTCACCCTAGTCCTTTATGATCCTTCAGAGCAAGACGAGGGGATTAAAAAGATCCAGGCTGCCATTACAGCAGGGATGTCAGCCAATGCCAGCCACCTGCAGGCTTATTTGAAGAGCTGGGACAAATACAGGGCCATCTGGGAGATGAACAAGGACTTCTTTATACAGCGCTATAAGAGAAAGAACCATCCAGTGTCGTCTTTTGATGCAGACATTCAAAGGTACATCACTCCTCAGTTCACCTGTCTTGAAAGCTTCTCTTCTCCTGTGTTTTCCAGAAAAAGCACCAAATGGTGATAGTAGCATAAATAAGGCCTAATACATATTCAGTACTTACAAAGGACTTTTTGTTCAATAGTTTTGAGAATTTTCTATTTATTGTTAAGATAGAAATGTAAATTACAGCCTGGTACTTCCCTACAAGGTATATATCTAGTATTTGACAGGTACATACCTACTACTATTACCTAAGCGGTATGTACCTTAATGTTTGAATTTTTTTAATGTATTTTATTTTTTTTATTTTACTAAACAAAGCTGCTGTGATGCAATACAAATGTCAGATATGTTCAAAAATATCAGTGTCTTTTAACAAACCTGGTACTTACCAGTTATACCTGCTACCTACGGGATATGTACCTGTCAATCAACTGGTACTTTCATGATACTTCATAATTTTGAGGTGCTTACTACACCTGGTACTTAGTGGCTACATTCAGGTCAACATAAAGTATATTAATCCCATTGTTGGTTAGTTTTAAATCTGATATGTTCCTTGTGTCATTCTCTCTCAGGTACACAGAAAACGCCAACAACATTCAACAGGAAGAGACCATTTTTAACATCCAGTTTGTTACGTTGGACTGTTCACCACTCAAGTCGTCACTGGTGCAGCACTGTCACGAGTGGCAAACCAAGTTTACAGAACTTCTTCGTGAGCTGGCCACAATCAGACTCCAAGAACTTTACGGCTCCATGCAAGACAATGCTAACAGGTGTGTTTCTGCTTCTCTTTTATTATTATTCTGCTGTTCTGTTCACACCTTGTTGGGAGTTAGTAAAAAGTATGACAAATAATGTAAAGTTGAAACATCTCAAGGACCAAAGGACTCTATTGGTTGGTTAATCATTAAAGCTTAGTGAGTTCTGGCAAAGTTTCATGTGTTTTACATAATATTTCTCATATATTATCCATCCATGTATCTATTATTTTTACCCACTTCTTCCTTTCCCTGTCGTGGGCCAATAATAATAATAAACCTAACAACAACAACTTATTGTCACCTACCAAAACACTCAAGGACATAACAACAGACCACATTTAAACAGGAACAGCTAAAACAAGGAATTGCTACCAGTGAAACAGGTAAACAAGCATATAAAAAGAAATAAATACATAAAACAGCATATCTTATTGCCTATATCTGACATATATCCACTTTTATCATATCACTTATGATATGATACATCATATTTATTTATTTATTTATTTATCATAATTAATTTATTATACACATTTGTTTTAAATGAATAAATAAATAAAATAAAATAAAATAAAAAAAAAATTTACAAGACCAACTTTTCTGTAAACTCAAAATTTACATAATAAATGTTTTTATGAACTCTAAATTGTCCCTAGGTGTGAGAGGGAGAGTGAATGGTTGTCTGGCTTGTCTCCATGTGGCCCTGTGATGGACTTGCGATCCGTCCAGGGTGTACCCTGCCCCTCGCACAATGATTGCTGGACATGGGTACCGGCGACTCAGTGACCTAAAATGGAAGAAGCGGGTAAAATATAATAGATGGGTGGATGTTTTTATGGCCAAAATTAATGGACTGGCATTATCAAGACATTAATTTCTGAAGAAAAATGCTGCTAAAATATAAAAAGAATTCTGTATTGAAGGTTCTGGTACCCCTTTTGATGTTGTCCCCCCATGACTTCTAAAGGAGGTCTTTCCTGTTCTGGGCCCCTCTATTCTCTATTGTGAATAACAGTCTTTCCTCAGGTGTGATGCCAAAAAGTTTTAAACATGCTGCTGTTCAACCTCACCTGAAAAAACCTAGCCTTGACCCCTCAGTGGTGTCCAACTTTAGGCTTGTCTCTAGACTCCCATTTGTCTCGAAACTACTTGAAAAAATTGTTGAGTCCCAGTTAAAATGTTTCCTGGAGGATCACTTTATTTTAGAGGTGTTCCAGTCAGGCTTCAAATCTCTCCACAGCACTGAGACTGTTCTCTTGAAGGTTTTTAATTACATTTTCCTAGCCACAGATGCAGATGACTCTGTGATTCTTATCCTATTGGACTTTATATCTGCTTGATACCATCAACCATGAGATGCTCATTTCTAGGCTGGACTGCTGGAGCAGTGAGTGGGCATTACATGGTCAGCCCTCAAATGATTTAGATCCTACCTCTCTGACAAAACCTTTTGTGTCAACATTGAGGATTTTAGTTCATCATTTGCAACTCTTCGGTGGGAGATTCTGCAGGGATCCATATTTGGTCCTCTTGTCTTTTCTTTATACCTGCTGCCAATAGTTGCTGTTTTTCATAAACATGGCATACCTTTTCATTTCTATGCTAATGACTGTCTAATTTTCTTCCCTCTGAAGCACACTGGTGCACGTTCTATTCAACCTATTCTTGATGGACTGGGACTCAGAAACTGGATTTCTTTAAATTCCTTAAGTTTTAATGAGAGGAAGACTAAAATCATGCTGTTTCCTCCTAATGGCACGATCAAGAACCACAGCATCGACCTTTCCTCTTTAGCCTCGTTAGAGAAACAAAGACTCACTAATCTGGGAGTAATAATGGACCCTTCATAGTCATGTAAACATGATAGTTAAGTCCTGTTTTTTTGTCTTTTTTTTTTTTTTTTTTCAGATTAGGCGACTGTCTAAACTGAAGCCCATACTGTTCAATAATAATCTTGAGACAGTAATATGTGCTTACATAACATCCAGGCTCATTACTGCTATGCTCTTCTTTTTGGTATCGTTCAGACCTCCATCGCATGATCACAACTGGTCCAAAATGCTGCACCCCGATTTTTTAACCTGTACAGGCAAAAGAGAGCACATCACTCCAGTTCTGACCTCCCTTCACTGGCTCCCGGTTCACTTTCAAATTCATTCCATTATCTTTATTCATTTGGATCTATGTTTTTTATCCTGCGTCCTTTGCTTGTTTGTTTTTGCTGTACAGCACTTTGGTTGCCCTTGTTGCTGTTGCTTTATAAATAAATTTGGTATGGTATGGTTTGGTATAGTATGGTCAGGTGATCCTGTGTTTTGTTTTTTTCTTTTTTGTTTGTTTGTGTGTTTGTTTGAATGTTTGTTGGTTTGTTTGTTTGAATATATGTGTTCAGGTTGAGACAATCTCCACAGACACTGGCTGATCTTGGCGACAGCTTAAAGCTTTTGGAGACTTTCCAGGGCAATTTGACAAAGACAGAAACTCAGATTTCTCTGATCCATGAACAATTTACAATTCTTGACAAATATGAGGTCCAAGTGGAAAAGTCTGTAAGTTTTTATTAATTTATTAACAAAAACTAACAGTTTATTCAAGTTAAACATATATAATGAACAACATATTTAAAATACATAAACACAGTTTTAAGTTTCATATTTTTATGTACGTAAATACTAGTACTACGTTCTTAATCTAAACTGTCAGAACATACCGTTGAAACAAGAAAACCCTAATTAATCTGTTTATATTAAAGCCAAGTTGTTCAATATTTCACATTCCCTGAAATTAGATAAAAATTGTTTCATGTTAAATGTTTGGAAACGTTACATATACCTGTATTTAAATATGACCAACGGTTCAGACAATGGACTCTTCAGCTTCTTTCTCTCCTGTTTGGTTGGCCCACAGGTGCAGGCGATGCGTGAGGGGCTGAACGAGGAGTGGGTTGGTTTTCAGCAGGTGCTGATCAACAGTGACATCTTGTTGCAGAAGCACAAAGAAAAGTTTAAGAACAATCTTGTCCTCTCATATGAGGACTTCAAGAAGAAGATTGAGGCTATTGTGGATGACTTCAACGCCAAAGGTTGCACGCATTATCACCATAATGTACGGATGAGTGTGTGTTCTTTTTTTTTTTTTAACAGGTTTGTGTATACATTTGTATGTCCAGGTCCATTTCAAAGTGCGCTAAGCACTGACTCTGCCTTGAACAAAATAGCAGAGCATCGCACCCAACTGGAGACTCTTAAAGACGAGCAAAATGCCATTTTTGATGGGCTGGCCTTCTACAAGATCAATCAGCCCCCCTCCAAAAGAATCCAGATGCTGGAAAAGGTTTGAAGCAGCTCTAGACTTTCTGTACTTGTATCGTATGCTGTTTTTTGTCTTGTCCTGTTCAGAATCTTATGCAATTTAAGACATAATCCAAATAATTTATTTGGATGGAGGTCCTTATTTTCAAGTTTAAGATGTTAAGTATTTAAGTATTTTTTTTGTTTGTTTAATGATTTTGTGTCTACATATTGTACAGGACATAGATCAACTGCAAAGTGTCTGGGAAATCACTAAGGACTGGGACTCCAGATGGAATGACTGGAAGGTCGTTCAGCTTCCTAAGCTGCAGACGGAAACCATGGAAATCACAGCACAGGAGATGTTCAAAAAGCTCCACATCCTCCAGAGAGAGCTCAAGGTCTAGTTCAGTCATAAGTTAGGTTGAGTGGTTAGAGCAGTCGTCTTTCAGTGGGAGAGTTGGGGGTTCGATTCTACCAGCAGTCACATGCTGAGTTGTCCCTTGGCAAGACACTGAACCCCTCAATGTCTCTGCTGTGTCCCATTGGTGTATGAATGTGATAAAGCACTGATTAGTCTTTGTAAGGTCTAGTAGAGTGCTGTGTGAATGGGTAAATGAGGTCACACATTGTACTTTAAAGAGCTTTGAGTATCTTGATAAGATAGAAAGGTGCTATATAAGTACAGTCCATTTACCATTTAAGTTGTATTTTCCCCGTGCATGTGCGCAAAGCAACCCTCAAACTAAACCTGGGGGAATGTGATGATGTTGATTATAGTGACATAATAAACCATCCATCCATCCATTATCTTTTACCCACTTCTTCCATTTTGGGTCACGAGGGTCGCCGGTGCCCATGTCCGGCAATCACTAGTACACCCTGGACAGGTCGCAAGTCCATCACTGGTCCACATAGAGACAAACAACCGTTCACTCTCTCACTCACACCTAGAGACAATTTAGAGTCGACATAATAATACCTACAATTTAAATTAAAGACTACTCGTCTTCTTTTTTTTTTTTTAATCTAGAAAACATTTGACTTTCAACTGAGATTTAAAAACATGAATCAATTTATCTTTGATTGTAGTTACTGGTGAGTTTGATTAATCATAGCTTTCACAAACTGGTCCACTCATTTGGGATTGTCTGTCGCCTCGGCAACAGTCTCATCTGCATAGTGAAAATATCGTAGCTCTCTGTTTGGTTTGATTGCAGGGTAAAGAGTGGGACATTGTGGATTTCTCCAAGATGAAGATTGAACATTTCAAGCACATCATTCCTCTCATTACTGATCTGAGGAATCCAGCCATGAGAGACAGGTACTGACTGAAAGTAACACCTTGGAATGGCAGTGGATCTCAGAACTGCTGTTGTGAAGTCGATATGACCATACAAGACATATCAGAAACAGTTAGCTCAAGTATGTAACACTCTTAAGCCCTCATATGGGCAGCTAAGAAAAGCAGCTTTCTCTTTTATGATTTGACTTTTAAAAAGTGGAGTTCCAAGTCCTAAACGATAAACTGTTGCGTTCTCCTCTCTTAGAGTTTGTTCTGGTGCCTTTTAACTCAAACTCCTCCTGTATAGAGTCTCCATTAGTGTCTTTAATGTATTTCCCTGGAGGCACTCCAGACCTTTGCTGCAATCAGTCTTTAATCAGAATCAAATAGCCTCATACTGTATTTAAATGCATTGATTTTTTTTTTCTATTTTTATTATATGCCGTTTTTTGTAGTTTTTTTTTTTTTTTTTTTTCTCTCTCTCTCTCCCAAAATGCATTTCTTCTTGCTTGTGTTGTATGTGATCTCAGAATGGCAGGGTTTTCTTTGTTTTTTGTTTTTTTTTTGGGGGGTTTTAATTAAAAGCCTTATTTAGTAAGAATCAAAAGAAAAAGTAAAACTTAACTGGCTTACTTGAAGGTTTTAAAACATTGCCAAGGAACCTTCCTCGAGTCAAATGCACTTTTGAAATAATATATTATAAAGCGAAGGTCTGCAACATTTAACAAACGAGAATTTCGTAGAGGAACAAAACATATCAGAGGACTTATAAAACAAATTATTTAAAAATATGGCAAGGAAATAAAAAGAATATAACCACATTTTGGTCTGTTTTGAGTATTCAGAAAGTTTCCATGGCCCTAAAGATGAGTGCTGGTATTGTAAATAAACCCAACATCAGCCAGACGGTGTTAATCGGATTCTGAGTTTTCTTCCTTCTGTTATGCCGTCCTCTGAACACCATCTGTTAGTTTTGTCAGTGATGCTCCTACAGCGCAAAGTAAAACATTGTTCATCCTCGTACATCTTCAACCTTTATTTATACAGGTTAATCCCATTGAGCCTCGGTGACTCATTTACAAGAGAGACCTAAATCTTGATCTTGATCCTTGTATCAATGCATACATACCGGTACCTACTCGTTTGCATTTCATCCCAGTAGGATAAAAACACACCAACATGTCTGTTATCCAGTGAGCCAAGACCATTTAGGCTCCATCATACTATTGCTTGAAGCGCTTACACATCATCTAGTTTAAAAACTAGAGCTCAATCAATTTGGAACTTCTGGCTATCATCGATACTGATATTGGGCAGGAAAGGTGACCGCCGATAACCAATGTAATGGCTGAACATTTTTTAGCTTTGTCCACCCCCAAGAATCTAAGAAAACAGCGAGTGGGGCTTGTTTATTTATTGCAACTGTTAGCAACATGAAGTTAAGCAAATCAGATCCCCTAGTCCCACTGTGGGTTTACAAGTAGTGCACTAGCCATAAAAACAGTCTTCCTAATGTGCGCTCACATTTTCTATCCTCCACTATTCACCATAAAGTTATCAAGTGTGTTACAAAAATATCAGTTAAACAAAGAAACACCCTTTCCTGTTGATTGTTTAAACAATCACATACGGTGAAGGTCTGATTAATATTGACCGCAGCAACATTTTTTTTCTTCTTTGCAGAAAAGTAAAGATTTCAGACAAGCAATGCATTTCATTGAGGACGACAAGTATAACATTACTAACACTGATATGTTTTACCTCTACGTTAGATTTATTGTTCTGGATAAAGTTTTACAAGGTTTGCTAGGTTATCTAAATGTTAGCTTGCACACAGTTAATGACAAGTGGGTTGGAGGATTGAAGATAATTTATTGTTGTTGATTTGTTTTACAGATCAGTTAAAATAAACTTACCATGCTCTGTTCAGAAAATATGCTACACAGTATTGCTCTCTGCTTCGTCTGTGCTGAATGCGAAAGTGAAACTTAAGTGAACGGCCATGGATTGAAAATAATCTTCATGTGCCCTCTGCTTGTACAATTACGACTGGTTTCCAGCATTTTAGAAGTGAAAATTAGAAGTGTTTGTATTGGTACATAATGAGACAAGTACGGTATCACTGATACAGATAGGTCCCAAAACGCCTGTATCGGCCTAAATTATTGGCCTATCCATACATCGGTCAGGTTCTACTAAAAACTGTCCAATCTGTCTTTTTTCAATTTTTTTAATCTAGACCTTTTTGCGCTGTCTATAACACAGGTAGAATATCTGTCCATATATGAGCTTTTAGTATGCAGTAAATATGTGTGATTGGATTTGCTTTTAGTCATCTGAAATATGCTGGGGGTGTTTTTTCAGCTGTCTTGCAGGGTTGGACCAACTATAATTTAAATACCACTTTCTTTCAGACACTGGAAGCAGCTCTGTGAAGAGCTGCAGTGCTCATTTGACCACAACAGTCCTGACTTCACCCTGGAGATGATCATCTCTCTGGGTCTAGACCGGTATACCGACAAGATCTGCGAGATCTCTGGAGCTGCCAGCAAAGAGCTCCTAATAGAACAGGTGCAGTTTTGGTGTATCAGGTGTTTTCTTGTCTTGACTTTGGACAAGCAAATTAAGAAGAATCAGACCTGATGTACACTGACTCTCTCCCTTCAGAGCTAACAGGTTCTAGAATATCTCAGTGTTTATCTTTATTCCTGCCTGGATTCCTTCTTTTTTCTTTGGTGTTATTCACCATACTCATGAGGTTACTTCAGTGCAGGTATTAGTTTATCCATGCTGACGTGTGGAACGATTAGCACGTAAAGTCGGCATGCTGTTTGCAACTCATTTACCCAAATAGCCAGTAAGTGTGCGTTTAAAAACTAGGACCGTTTTCAAGGAGCAGTGACTCAAGTAAAACCTAAAAATAGCAGCCATTTGATTTTATTAAAGCAATGAACATAAAAAATGTCTTTAAAAATATAATGCACCATTACCATTTATAAAGAAGCTTCTCTTTGCGGTGGTTGGCAGGCTATAACTTTTTATTCTTCATATAAATAAAAACACATTTTTAGCTCTTAGTGAACAGAAATTTAATCTCATTTTCTGTTTTTCAGCGTTGTGTTCTGTCTACATTTTGAACTTACAGGGTTTGGAAAATATTACCAAGACATGGAAAGAAACATTCCTGGACATAGCGCCACACAAAAAAGGCGGCCACTTCAGACTGAGGTGAGACAAACAGCCTGTAGGGCAGAGTTGAGCAAACGAGTCAACAAGTTATTACATCTTAGGCTTAAAGTTTTGCTAGAAATTTACTTCTACCATTTAGGTCAGAGTTTAGTACTGTCATCCTTTGACTTTGTGAGACCTTATTTTCAGTACTGGAAGTATTCTGAAATGTTGTCTGGATAGTGTATATGAAGCAGGGCATATTTTAAATAGTTTGCCCATAAAACTCTCTACTATTCTCTTTTTATCTCTCTCTCTTTGATATTGTAGCTCATACTTTTACTACAAAGGTTGCCACAAGTTCTGCACAAGTTTTTTGCTTTGTTGTTGTAGTTTTTTTTTTATTTTTTATTTTTTTTATTTTTTATTTTTTTGCACACTCGTCTTTTCTTTGTAGCTTTACTAGTTTGGATATGCTGTTTTTCTTTAAGTTGTGTCTTTGGTTTACTATTTGGTAGTAAAGTTTTAATTTTACCACATGCCTACCTTCTGCCTGCTCGGTTCTGTCTCTGAACTCCTTGCCATATTTGTGACAAAGAAATGGGTACGTTATTGTTTTTATGATGGAGCACAATTAACATATGTCTTGAAAATACAGTTTTTCAAACATTTTTGTTCTTATCTGAGGGATATTCAATGAAAATCAGATTTTTAAGTGTGCTCAAAAGTAACATATTCAGAATCAAAACTCACAACCATTTCCTGATGAAGCATTAGAAGTGTGAATATTTTATCTAAAGTGGCAATCAGAAACAAGGCTCAGCTTTCTTGTGATCTTACCAAAGATGACTCAGCATAATTTTCCTTAAAAAAAAAAAAAAAAAAAGATTTTATTCTGAGCTGGCTGAAGGACGTAACAGTTAATTTCTACCTTTATTTATACAGGTTAGCCTCACTGAGCCTCGACTCATAAACAAGAGACCTGTTTTTAACAAAGAATGATGACAACGGTAGACAATCATAAAAAAGCATATAAAATTAAATGTACATTAAAGAAATTATATTTTAAAAAAATAAACAAAAATGGCTACATTATAAAGCGATATAAAATACTAAAAACAGGAATATGTCTGTGTTGGTTTTTGCCATGAACTTAACAGATGTTTAAAGTCCCTTAGAGAGGTCAAGCTCGAGAGCTTCAGATCTTTTTGTAAGGTGTTCCCGGATACAGGAGCAGAACAGGAGAAGGATGCATCAGGAATGAACTGACCTACATTACTTATGTTGTAGATTGTGAAGAGGGTGGGTCCTAACACTGAACCTTGTGGTACACCATTGTTAACAGTTAGTTGGAAGAAGTACTGTTACGTTGAACACATTGGCTCCGATCTGAGAGATAATTCCAGAACCAACCGATAGTGTGGTCTGAGAAACCAATTTCTGAGAGCTTATGACATAAGATGTCATGGTCCACAGTGTCAAAAGCTTTAGACAGTTCTAAATAAAGTGCAGTACAATAATCCTTAGCATCCAAAGCTTCAACATCATTAAAAACATTCAGCGACGCAGTCATTGTGCTGTGTTGTTTCGTGAAACCAGTCTAATAGGGAGGTAAGATGTTAAAAGAATCCAAATACTTACCATACATTACCCAACAAAACCCATTGTACCCACTGAAATGCTGGAGACTATCTGAACCAAGTCAAGTTTCACACCTTATCTCTTTCAGAGGCACTGAAGACATTTTCCAGACTCTGGATGACAATCAAGTTATTTTGTCCACAATGAAGGCGTCACGATTCGTTAAAGCCTTTGAGCAGCAGGTGGACCAATGGGAGCAGCAGCTGTCTCACCTGTTGGAAGTCATTGAGATGATACTTACTGTGCAGCGTAACTGGATTTATCTGGAGGTACAGAGAGTAATATTATACAGTATAAACACCTTAAGTGTTTTGACCTTATTACACATGAAGTAAAACCATCTGGCAGTTGAAATATTGGACAGTCTCTCTGATAGCAGCACCGATGATACTTATATTTATGAGTTCTCTTTATGGTCAAAATAAGACACAACTTTACACTCACAAATAAGACTTTTTTTTTTTTTTTTCCACAAAGAAACATTATCATTACACTATTAATTATTCTGACTTAAAGCAAGGCTTATCAGAAACGCTGACATTAAACTAGCTGGCATTGATTGTTTTTAAAACACTTCAGTTTTATTCTTGAAAATTTCAGGCCTCAGCATTCACTATCTATTATTCCCCCTTCAAAGAATAACTAGATATGATTTTTGAAGTATAATTTTGCTCTTAGGATGTAAACACTTTCATTTTTTTCTCTCAACAACTTTTTCATGTTCTCTACCAAGCTTAGGTTGGATTGCATTGGGGGGTTCCCCCCCACAAATGACCTCTCTGTTTCAGTCACCACCATTTATTTTCCATTCCCCAGAACATTTTTCAAGGAAAGGACATCAGAGATCAGCTTCCGCATGAGTGCAAAGAGTTTGAAGGCATTAGTGCCATTTGGAAAACTATAATGGGTCGCCTGAACGAGAACAACAACGCCTTAACAGGGACACACCATCCTGGTACTGCAGTGCATTTTCTTTCTTCAATCCACCCACAAATTCAGTTCCTCTTTGATATCTTCAAACAACAACAAAATATCACTGTGTTGTCTTGTTTTTAAACTGTAAAGAAAAAAAAAAAAACAACTAGAGAAACTGCATTTCATGTGAATATGCAGTGTGAATACTTATTACAGAAGAACTTGGAGAGAAGCAGCTGAAATGAGCTAAAAAATGCTGAAATATAGCTGTAAAGGTAGACCAAGCTTAAATTAGTTGAAGAAAGCATAAAGAATATGTTTGTCCAATTGGGCTGAAAGAAACAGAAATTAGCACAAAAATTTGGAAATTATCTGAAAAAAGCTATAATCAGCACAAAAAAAGCTGAAAAGTAGCTAAAAAATGCAGAAAGAGGCTTAAATTATCAGAAGAAAGTGATATCACATTTTTGCTGAATTAGACTGAAAAAAGTTGAAATGAGTGCAAAAAATGTGCTTTTGGCTGCAATAGCTAAAATCAACATAAAACTGCTAAATAGTAGCTGTAATGGCAGAAAAGGCTTAAACGTGCATAAATAAGCTGAAAAGAACGTAACAAGTTGAAATTAGCAGAAAGAAGTTAGAAGAAGCACAAAAATGTTGTAGTTAGCAGAAAGAATCAGAAAGAAGCACAAAACAAAAAAAGCAGCTGAAAGTCGCTGAAAAAAGTTTAAAATTTGCACAAGGAAGATGAAAGAAGCTGAAGCAAAACAAATTGCGAACAGAGCAGTAAAAGGTTGTAAACAGATTGAAAGATCTGAAGGATGTAAAATGAGCTCAATTCATTTTCTATGAGGAAAAAAAAAAAAGGCAGAAAAGGCTAAATATTTCAAATAGCTGAAGTTGCACCAATACCAAACATCATAGCAGGATTGTCCAGAAAGAGTTGAACGTTTTGATGTATGATTTGTTGAAAGAGCAAAAAATTGTGGAATGCAAAAAGATGCTGAAAAACATATGGAAGAAAATTGGATCTTAATAGTGTGAATGCTTCATAAACGTTTTATAAAAAATAAACCAACTATGCAAATGATGAGAGCATTTATCAATCCAAACTGTCATGTTTGTACGTGTATATGTTTACTTGTCTACACCATTCCAGCTTAATATTTCTTCATAATTTCCTGGCTCTGTATTTCAGGCTTGTTAGAGAATCTGTCAGACATGAACAACAAACTTGAAGAAATCCTGAAAGCCTTGGACATGTATCTGGAGACCAAGAGGCAGATCTTCCCTAGATTCTATTTCCTGTCTAACGATGATGTGCTGGAGATCCTAGGACAGTCTCAGAATCCCAAAGCTATGCAACCTCACATGAAGAAGTGCTTTGACAATATCAAGAGCCTACAACTTGAAAAGGCAAGGAAACTTGGATAAACAATCGGTGAACTGGTCAGAGAAACACAAACATTCATTTGTCTGAAATATTACTTAAAGTAGTTTAGGTCCATTTAGCAACAGTAAAAATACACATCTAAATTGAGCAGTCTTTCTTCACCAAAAGTTATTTCCCGCAACTGATCCCTTTCAATTATTGGGACTTGTGCTCAGCCTTAGAGAGAGGGTGAGTAGCTCTATCATCCGGAGGGAGAGGTAGTATGCCTCCTGTACATCTACCTTTAGAAGTTTTCCAGGCACTTCTCAATGGTTAGAGGCCCAAGGGAAGACCCACAGGTCATTGGAGTGGTTGTGTACAGTGTTCCCTTGGGGGTGGAGGGGTGCAGACAGCTCAGCATGAGAGAAACAGAACAGAACACTACCTCCATATATATAGCTTTTTAGCTAGCCACTTATATTGCGCGTACCGCTTGCTTAGTGCTATGTCAGTGCTGGCAGTTGTCGCTGGGGTAGCGGGGGTCAGTAGGCAGGACACCCTCCTTGTATAAGGTTAGGAGAAACACTGGTGTATCTTCTCTGACCTGAGAATGCCTCAGGATCCCCCAGAACAAGTTGGAAAGTGTCACTGGGGAGAGGGATGACTGGATTTCTCTCCTGGAACTGTTGCCTCCACGACCCTACTAATAAGCAGTAGAAGATGGATATGGAGATGAAGCAAGTTATCTTTCTTTTTTCTTTTAAACCATCAATAGTAGTGGTGTCCAAACATTTTGACTCACTGGCCAAAATTTTCTAATTAAAAGTACTGGCAGGCCATGATTTTAATATTAGATTCAAACATGTAGAAATAATTATTTGGAGTTTTTCTTTTTTGGGGGTTCATTTTAAACTCAACAACAATGTAAAAAGAATTGTGGTGAAAGGACAAAAAGTATACTTATTTTGGTACAAAAGGATTTCTTAATTATTTGCTAATACATGTATTTATTTACCTTTTTTTTTTTTTAGGAAAGTACTGGTATTCAGTTCTTTTGAGTTGCTGGGTGTGTTTTTCCACCTTTTTAAAATTTTTGTTCTTTTTTATTGTGCTTTGAAAGTTCATTTTGGTCCATTTTCAGAAAGAAAATCACTTATTTAAAAACATTTGCTTAAAAAGAGCCTTTGTAGCTTCGCCATAGATTCTTGGACTGAAAAATCTATTTGCTAGCAGTTCAAAAATGTAGTTTAATGTTATTATTATTTTTTTGTTAAACATACGATTTAGATTTAAAAAAATGTAAAAAGGGCCATCTACCTGAACCTCCCAAGCATGAGGACCAAAATATGCCTGTCTTAAATTGCAGTTGCGGGTCGCATGAAATCCCTCAAAGGGCTGCAAATAGCCCATGGACCTCACTTTGGACACCACTGATCTATAGGGTTGTATTTCTCAGCAGTGACATCTGATCTGCAGGATATTTTGTCTAGGATTAGATACTGTACTGACTTAATATCAGATGTGTATTTAAGAGATGTGTAAGTGTGCATTGTTTGCTAGTTTGCTAGTAGGTAGCAAAAGGTAACCTTAGCTAAATGGAAGCATTGCTCATGATTCTGAGCCTTAACAACAGAACATGAACGTGTCGGACTCGCTAGTAATGCAAAGAGCTGTAGCGTTTTGCTTCGCTTAAAGTTTTTGCTTGGGATGATTTTAATTGGTGGTTTATTTCATTCGTCAACCAGATGCGTTAGCCGGCAGCTAGCTTAGACAACATTGACTTTCATTGTTATTGACTCAACTCTACATAGATAGCTTCCCTTTCATGTGTCGTTATTTACTTTTAAGGTGCTTTTCAGTTAACTGGAATTTT
Organism: Hypsolebias antenori; assembly: GCA_031762315.1. Classification (NCBI taxonomy): domain Eukaryota; kingdom Metazoa; phylum Chordata; class Actinopteri; order Cyprinodontiformes; family Rivulidae; genus Hypsolebias; species Hypsolebias antenori. Next base: position 26,711,722 of record JARVGS010000001.1, on the reverse strand, counting down.
TCTTCTTGAAATGTCACATAATTCTTTGCAGATTAGACCATGGTGATCATATTACTATTGTTGGGTGTAACTGGGACCCTGAGTACATAATTTTGTTCTACCTCATGTACAAAGTACCACATGTGATGCGAATGACAATTAAATTGACTTGAACTTGATATCAACTATGAAGATGAAGTTACATTCAAAGCAGCCTGCTCCTCAGATAGTGTTCTTTTTTTAAAAATTTTTTACATATGAATGTTTCTGCCCAGTGCCCTGCAATGACTTCTGTTGTGACTTGGCACTACAAATAAACTGAATTGAATTGAATTGACCTGACTGAACATTGCTGGATTTTTACCTGGATTATTGAGCATGCACTTTGGTGAATTTAATTGAATCATTTAGTTGTAAGCCAAACTTTAACTTCAAATGGTCTTCAATACACTGTATTTAAACAAAATCCAATTGGGCTGGTTCTGTACATATGTAAAAGCTGCCATTGTGTTATGTTTGTGTTTTTATAGAAATTTAACATACAAAAAGCTAGTGGGATGTTTTCTGCTGACGGGGAGTATGTTTCTTTCCAACAACCAACACTGCTGGACAAACCTGTAGAGGTAAACGTTTCTTCTGGTACTTTATGATTAATAAAATCTAAGTAAGATAAATCTGGCTGAAATCATAGTGGGTTAAATACTGTAGATTAAGATAACCACATTTGTGTGTGTTTAGATCTGGCTGTCTGATATTGAGAGTACTATGCGAGCAACACTGAAGACCTGTTTGAATAACTGCCTCATAGATCTGAAGAAGGAAACACAATCAAGAGATATGTGGGTCAATAAATGGCCAGGACAGGTACCTTTCATTTGGTTTCTTCCTTTTTGCACTTTTTTCCCTCTGACATCAGAATAATTGCATGGCAAGTCAGTGATGCAGTGAAATACAGAGTGGAAGTGATACATTTGAAAACCAGTTTGTCATCTGCAAATACGAATTTCTTTTTCTCTTGGCCACGTATAACCTGACATTCTGAACACAGTATTTTTTACAATATCTTTCTTTATAACACTGATTTAAGTTTTTAAAAGCCTCTCCAGGTTGACAATTAAGTTTTATAAATATTTTTCTCTCCTGTTTAAGATGATTATCACTGCTAGTCAAATCAAATGGACCTTTGATGTGACCAGTGCACTCGTCAGCAAGGAGAAGGATAGCAAGTCTTCTCTAAAGTCACTGAAGGAAAAGCAGGTTTGGAGTGAAGTTGGTTTTATAATCTTTTGAAGCTGCATTCAAACATTTGACTGGTCAAGTTAAGATTGGTGTTTGGGTCTTGGCTAAGCCACTGCACATTTGCTACATCTGCTCTCGTCAGGTCTCCATTCTCCAGATCTATTCAGAGATGATTCGTAATAACTTGCCCAAAGTCCTGCGTCTAAAGATCGTAGCTCTGGTCACGGTGGAGGTTCACGCTCGGGACGTTATTGAAAAACTGCTCAAGGCCGGCTGCAATGACGTCAATGCATTTGAGTGGCTCTGCCAGCTGCGACATTACTATGAGAACAAGGTAAAGTCTACTGTATGGGATCATGAGATGGATGATCTCTATAAAGTTCTTTAAAGCTTTTGAGTTTATTCTATTATTTATATATATATATATATATATATATATATATATAAAATTTATTTATTTATATATATATTTTTTAATGTCCCTTATGCAACCCATATCAGATTTTTTTCATGACAGTATGAACGTGACAAATCCTTTTTTTTTTTTTTCAAATCCAACCCTGGCCTTTTTCATATGTGGTACTGATTTAGATACATATTGGATGTTTTTCAAAGCTAC
>JARVGS010000001.1:26516416-26536124 GCA_031762315.1 Hypsolebias antenori | reverse complement strand
CAGCTTTAACTTGTTGTTAAGTTGTTGTTAGCTGAACTGTTAGCCCAGAGGAACGCAGACTGAGGCAGCACGCATGCACAGTGGGTGACGTTTCAAAAATTCACAGCGCCATCTAATGACCCGGCATTGTAACTACAGCAGATTCATGAGGGTGGGGGGGGGATCATTTGGGGGCATGTAAACACAGAATTCACCCGTGTCAACGCAGATCTTTCTCTGTAATTAACATACCCAAAAGCTCCGTTCCCCCCACCGTGTCCGTGTAAATAGGGCCTTAGTGAGTGTTTTTTTTTTTTTTTAGCTAGTGTTTTGCTAATTTTATTCTTAGGGTTTTGCTAATTTTATTCTTAGGGTTTTGCTACTTTTATTCTTAAGGTTTTGCTACTTTTATTCTTAGGGTTTTGCTACTTTTATTCTTAGGGTTTTGCTACTTTTATTCTTAGGGTTTTGCTACTTTTATTCGTAGGGTTTTGATACTTTTTGAAGCTAGTGGTTTGCTTTTTTGATAGCGTTTTGCTATTTTTTATTTTTAGCTAGCGTTTTGCTACTTTTAGATAAAGTTTAGCTAATTTTACTTGTTAGCTGACCTTTTGCTATTTGTAGTAAGTGTTATGATACTTTAAGCCTTTATCTAGCTTTTTGCTACATTTAGCTTTCATCTCAGTTTTATTGTCTTTAGCGTTTGCTCTGCGTTTTTACAGAATATGTAATTTCTCAAGTTATGAGGTAAACATCCACAGGAGAGGCTTCAGATGAGATGTGCTCTTCTGCTGAAGGCGTGTTAACCTGCCAGCTTTGTCTACCTTCATGGAGAGCAGGCGGGTCAGGTAGATCTCGGGGATGGCCTTGGCCCTCTCTCTCTCCCTCAGGCTCCCTCGGCGGTGTTTGGGCAGCTCAGGCTCCTCGCTGGCTTTCACCAGGTGCCACAGCTTCACTCCTCCTTCATCGGCGTCCTCCAGCATCGGAGTCTCTGCTCAAACATTCATAGGGTTCAGGACCCAGCAGACCCCTGCTCCCTGTCCACCTTCACACTCAAACACCCTGAACACAACAGCAGAGTAACTCACTTTCTCCAGCCATGTAGTCATGGTTGTCGTGGTGGATACTTCTGGTGTGGCGAGAAACCAGAGCTACTGTAGCACCATCTGGGACCTGATAAGCAGCAGAGACAGCATTTTACCTCAGATTCTGGTGTCCTCTAGCTGAGGTTCTTGTTCTCACCTTGTAATGCTGCAGGGTGTTCAGGCGTTTCCAGCTGCCCTGAACCACAGACGTTAAATCTTCATCCGACAGGATGAGATGACCTCCGACACCAGACCTCCACTCTGAACACCAGCAGAGAAAGGTTTCCATGGAAACAAGCATGTGAGTGGATTACAACAACACTGGAATGTGACTGGAAGCACATGTCCAAATTATGAATGGCTGGGTGCATGATTTGGACATTTTCAAACCCCCGGATTGTGACTATGTTGTGGTTCGAACAAATACGTTGTTCTGAGCTCCTTAATTTTTCATAAATCATTAATGTACATTCTTTTAGAATCAATCAACCTTCTGTATGCTAGGAGTATTCAAAAGTGTGAACACATGATTTTTAAAGTACATTTTTAGTGTAGTTTAGTGTAGTTTATTTATTTATCCATTTTATAATTAAAATACATAACAATAATATATACATACAATAATAAGAAAAGAAAAGACAATGCTTATATAAAATGAAAGGCAGCAGCAGAAGAAAAAAGTCTTATTTTATCTGCCCCTTACTCTCCAATAAAAAATTCATACAACCAACTCATTTGATTTCCAATATAATGAACAACTTAATTTTAATCTCTAATAAACAATTCATATAATCAACTCATATGATTTCCAATATAATGAACAACTAAATTTTAACCTCCTGTATCTCTTACCATTTCTAAATTGCAACTCATTTAAATATATGTTTTTAACCATTTAAACTTAATCAATCTTTTAAATACACCCATTGACTGAACCACTTTAATATCTGACTCCAATTTAGTCCATAACCCAATTCCCTGAACTATGGAAGATCTTCCCCTCAAACTGGTCCTAAAATGTGGCTTCACATATACATTTGTCCCCTTAAGATTGTAACTACTCGTTCTTCTAACAAAATACCTCTGAATATTTGAAGGAAGTTCATTATTCTGTGCTTTATACAAAACTAACAAAATATTATAATCAACTAAATCATAAAACTTAACAGTTTCATTTGATAAAACAAAATGCTTGAAGGATGATGGAAATTCTTTCTGGTGATAATTCTAACAACTCTTTTCTGTAATATAAAAATAGGCATTGTAATTGATTTACATGCCTTACCCCAATGTGATTATAAGATGATTATTATTACATTTAGATTATATTGAATGTCAATGGCTTACTTTAAATGACTAAACATTGAAATACATATATGCTGATGCCTAACAGAGTGCACAATAACATGTCAAACCTTAATGATCACACGCTGCAGACCAGCAGTTAGGTGTGCTAACAAAAGGATTAGCATCGTGTTTATATTCTTCTGGGTTCAGCGAAGTAAAGCTGTGAAAACACATTTTTACTACATCATGTTTCCTGTGTGGCGTCTTGACGTTGTCTCTAGATTTAGTACTGTACTCAGACTTGTTTCTAAAAAGCAGTTAGGGACAAATCTAGAAACTTGTCCTGGTGTTACTGGAGACTCTGATGTAAAAACTGGAGTAGCGGGTGCTGCTGTGGGCCGCTTCTCTGTCCTAAAGTACCGTACTCCCAGGAGGTCCAGTCCTTGAGTAGTGTCCTTTCCTGCTGCAGTCAGAGCAGAGCTGGACATGCCCCCCCTTCCCCACTGCAGCCAGACTGCAATGGATTGTGTGTTTGCAAAAGGGGCTGCTGGCTGATCCAGGCAGGCTGTGAAATATCTTTTGTCCTAAATAAATAACAGCACTAAAATAAGTCCAGGTCTCTGTTTAGGGTCACTTCTACCAGTTCAAAGCCTGAATAACAAGGAACGATTGAACTTGTAACATTAAAAAAAAAAAACGACAAATGAAGAAAGTTAATTTGTTGTTCAGAATATATTTTGTCTGTTGTTATAAACCAGGTGATGACATTTAGCCTCGTTTCATGACTTGGACAGCCACAAGCTGCCTCACTGGCTGAGTTATTTCTACTGTCAGAAGCTGCAGTTAATGATAATAAAGTTATCCATCTATTTATCTATCTAGAGGAAGTCTAGTTTAGACGGTGACCCCGGAGTGGGTTTTCACTCCTGTCCCGTCCCGCTCCCACTCAGAACGACTCCCACTCCTGGACCAGTCCCATTTTTTCCCCCCTTCATTTAATCTTTAGGCAATACATTGAATTTGATTTGATCTTCTGTCCACTCTCTTTTAGATTACTTTGTGTTCTGCAGTTTTATTTCAAAAGATACGGCAACAGGAACGGTTCATCTGTGGTGAAGTAGGGAGGCATTTATTGCCTTAATCCAAACAAAAACCTTCACTAAAGGGCAAAGAACTTTCGTACCATAAATGTGCAAATGTGAGCTGGTATGACAATAAAAAAAAATCCTTGAATCCTGCAGTTTTCTATGGAGGATCAGCTGCCGAGTCCCGTTTCTAGCTCTTTTGGAGGTCAGTTACAGTAAAAAAAAAAAAAAAAAAAGGACATGGGTCACTATGTTTATCTTAGCTGAATAAACCTAGTTAAACCATATAAAGTTGCATTTTACTAATGCACCAAGCAAGAGAACTGTCCTCAGTGAACAAAAGTGCCTAAAGGCATTCCTCTTATAATTGATACTGTATAGAAGTTTTGGAAAAATAAAAAAGTGCATATGCTTCAAATATTAAATAAAAATACAACTGCCATATCTGTCTACTTTCCCACTCTTCAGCACATTTGAATACAGGTGGTCACCGACTTACGGCGCCATCGACTTACGGCAACTCGGACTTACGGTGCCGCCCCAGTGACGTCATCACACCTTACGTTGTCTTTTTTTATGCAGCATTTTATGATTTTTTTTTTTCCCCCGATTTTTTTTTTTTTAGGGTATTTTGTTAGCTAACTGCTTGGAAATACATTAAAACGGCGTTCTAAGTACGCTGTTGTTGTTTTACAATTGGAAAAAAACGCGTTTAAAAAGACGTTACGGCTGCCATGTGGCCGGCGCTCCAAGTTACGGCAAAATCGAGTTGCGAATGGTCCTTAGGTCTGGAACCCATTCGTAAGTCGAGGACTGCCTGTACTAGCTAAGAGCTAAAAGTTACAAAAGGCTAGGTAGAATTGAAATGCAGCCAAAGGCTAGTAGCTAAAAGTAGAGAAACAGTAGGTAAAAACTAAAAATAACAAAAGGCTAGCTAAGAGCTAAAAGTAGCACAACAGTAACTAAATGAAGAGAACAATAGTGTCTTGAAGCAGGTTTCAAAGGAGCAATGATTTTGAAGGAACTGAAGAAATCTCCATTTCTACGTCAAATACTGGGTATGTGTAAATATTTTTAAAACTATAATGGTTACTAAGAACAAAAGTCATAGCGCCCGTCTCCTAACTGAGCTGAGGGTTTTAGAGAAATGAATGGCTAAACTAGCACAAAGTTGACTCTGTCAATACATTGCATTGCATTCTGGGTAGTCATATCAACCCTGATAGCTACTCCAGTTCATTGCTGGTAAACAAGAAGTTCTGTTCATTTCCTTTACCTGCTTCTTCCTTTTCAGGTCACGGGGATCACTGGTGCCCATATCCAGCTATCACTATACAAGAAGACAACCAACCATTCACTCTCTCATTCACACCTAGAGACAATTTAGAGTTACCCGTCAGCCTAACATGCATGTTTTTGGTCTGTGGAAGGAAACCGGAGTACCTGGAGAAAACCCACACATGCACAGAGAGAACATGCAAACACCACCCAGAAAGCAACAAAGTCCATGCTCAATAATCCAGGTATAAAATCCAACAATTTTCAGTCAGGTCATCTGGACAGTTTCTTTTATTTATTATTTGCGCTGAAACATGTCACCTTCCATCCAGAAGGCTTTGTTGGTTTTGAACCAGTTTGACATGACTGTCAAGGGAGAAGGCCGGCACCGGAGGAGTGGGTGTGCCAAAGAGACCATCTTAGCACCAACATAACTGGTTTGTTCCACTTTGGAGTAAGCTTTTGGGAGAAGAATCAGTTTTGTGTTGTGTGTTTGACTGATGAAGCCTTCTGGATGGAAGGTGAAATGTTTCAGCACAGAAAAAAATAAAATAAAAAAAACTGTCCAGATGACCTGACTGAAAATTGTTGGATCCACCCAGAAAAAGGTCCATGGCCAGGATTTGAACTGGGGCAACCTGCTCGCCGAGAGGCAGCAGCTCTACCAACTGTGCCACCATGCTGCCCCTAAACAAAAATGATTTAGGTGGAAAGAGGAATGCTATAAATAAGGAGCAAAAACTCCAGAAAGACTATAATAATTGTAGCTAATGTCAAATGAGGTTCATCGAGAAAATATGAAGCTAAATATTATTTAAGATCCATGCAGCATTTTTAATAACGTGCATCTGTGATCCTGTCCTGTTACTGTTATTAAACACAGGATGGTGTTATTTTTTGTTTGTCACAATTTTGTATCAAAATACAGTAAACCGACGCCATGGGACACAGAAAGGTTGTTGGTAGCTTTGTGTAACCCGTTAGCTGTTTCTTGGTGACTACGCTGCAACCTTCCCAGTACCCAGACACAAAGTGATATTATTATTGTTCTGAAAAACTAAAGCCAATCATCTCATGTTTGTTTTACACGTGGCAAAATCTATGAGGAAATAAGATTCTTCATCAAATATTTTATGCTTGCTTGAGTTGGGTTTGACTTTTTTTTTTTTTACAAGCCAGTGCACCAAATAGTTCTGACGTTAAATATGTTTCTTACACAACTAATCACAGTGCATTCAACTTTTTCTGATATTAGACGATTAGCATGTTAGTGCTTATTCTGTCATTTTGGACACAGCTTATACCAAAGAGTTGGTGAAGATTCTCTGTCATCCAGGTCATGATCAATCCAAATAAAGGTTGAACAAAAACAGATGGACTTCTTTTCTGAAGCTGAAGATGTTTTGCTTCCCCCTTTTTCTTTTTCTTTTTTTTTTTAACCTTTTTTGGACTTACACCAACAGTGGATGACTTTATACTCATTCAATCCAAAGGAAGCAAGTTGCTGTCGGAAAAATTGTTTCCTTCATATTGTCTCCAACATAGATGTCCAATTCTGGTCCTCAAGGGCCACTATCTTGCAGGTTTTAGTTGTACCTCTGTTCTAACACCCCTGATTTAATGCTTGATTTACCTCTTCAGTGTGTCCTTAAGTTCTGCAGAGGACTGTCAATCCCCCTTTTCATTCAAGTCAGATGTGTGAAGCAGACACACTGCAAAATTATGCAAGTTTTTCCAAGACCAGGATTGGAAACCACTGAACTTTGACTGACTCTGAAATTGAATTCTTAGATCTCATTCATTGTCTGCTCAGACATGTGAGATGGAAATTGTGTCTTCTGTTCTGGACCGCAATGGTCGACAGGTTCCTCCACAGTCGACTGCGTTCAGCATAAGATTTATTGACCGCATGGACTGTGAGCACCAAAAATTCATGTAAAGACATTCACAAAAAGAAGTATTAAATGAAAAGTAAATCCAGAAGGAAGCCTGCGTTGAAGAGATTCTATGGAAGATTTGATTATTCTCATTATTTTGGCGATTTCCTTAAAGAGTCGCAACAGCAGATTATCTGGCTCCATTTCTCTCTTTTCCTAGCATCCTACACTGTAACGCCAACCTTCCACACCTTCCTCTTCCTTTGTCTTCGGTCAACAGTAGCAGTTTCTGCTTGCACCCTGCTGGCCAACAGTACTCAAGACAATCGCTGTTGACCTTACTGGTCTTTGAAGAATTCTCTTCCTTACACAGCCCTCCCCGTTTATTCTGGTTTAGGGCCAACACTTGGAGAACACAAGACAATTACTCAAAACGTTTAAGGACATATTCAAACTAACCAAGACCGAGATGTTCTCTTGCCATCTTAGTTTGATTTAAGATAGGACTGAGGTGGCAGGGGGTTTGAAGTCAGACTGTCACTGATGCATCACTAAGCAAACTGGTCCAGATGAAAAGATTTAACCTTTTTTCCCCAACCCTGGTCCTCGAGGAACACTGCCCTGCATGGGTTAGTTGTTTCCCTGCTCCAACACACCTGATGCACTGATTTAATCATTTCCTCAATTTTGCAGAAGCCTGTTAATCACTCATTCATTCAAACCAGGTGTGTCAAAGCAAGAAAGCAACCAAAACATGCAGAATGGTGTTCCTCAAGGACCACGGTTAGGAACCACTGCAAACATATGAAAGGGGAAGCTAGCTTTACAATTTGAAGCTGCAATGACACTCAGACTACGCAACCAGCCGAGCATGGAAATTTCGGCTAACGCATTTCATCTGTAACGCTTTGCGTCTGTCAACACTTACTTTATATTCTTCGATTTTTTTTTTTTTTTTTTTGGGATTGTGCAAAACTAGCTTGAGTAATGGTTTGTAGGCTCATTCATCCAGGTGGATAACACAAAAGGCTACTTGTAGGACAGATCTGGTTGGCAGGCCACAGACTGAAGTTTTCCAGATGGAAGACTAAACGTTTCTCCCTTAAATAAACTAGTCCAGATGAAATGGTATAACCATTTTTGTGTAGCTTGAATAATGATAGTGGCCATCTTCACGAGACTCGATTGACGATTTTTAGCTAGCCATAAAGCAGAACACTGCTTTGCAGACATGTCGTCGAACTTTTTTGTAAAAGAGTCATTCGTAAAATTCCTGGGAGCCGGTCAATCATCGCATCAGTGCCACCTATTGGAGTGGAGTGTAAAACTGTACGTCCTTGAGTTAAATTCTATGAGGTCGATCCAAAGATTTCATCAGTTCCGATGCATTCTCATGGTCCCAGTAGTTTTACAGACCCTGAAATCCTGTCCAAGCCGTAAAATGTCCACACATTTACGTCTTTTTTTTCTTCTATAAGCTTCACACTAATTCTGTTTGCCGCAGCCATTTCAAGTAACGCTAATGTAATTTTAAGAAATGCTGAGACTGTCTGTGGTTTGAAGGAACATAAAATAAAAGACTAAACTTTAACTGTAAAACTTGGCGTGCATTGATACAATACAATAAAACAATTGTTAATTGCTGGGTATTGTGGAATATTCGCATCAATAACTTTGACAAATTTCATTGCTTCTCATGACGGCTGATTTATTCTTGGGGAAACTATTCTGCATAGTCATTAGTTAGGGAAGGGGCTGATCCAGCAAACTGTAAGAATATGTGTGCTTTGCATGTGCATGAAAAAATATGGATATGCAGGATGTGATGACAGTTGATTGTGGAGTGATCTGTTCAGCAACAAGCCATTTCCTGCACCAGGAGCCATTAGGATGACACCCAACCCCCTCACCCCCGTCTGTCAGCCTCCATGCTCCCCTGCTCTTCTGCAGATGTGCACAAAAACACATGCAGACAGCATGGAGCATGGAGGGAGTGTAGTTGGGTCATTGAAATTGTCTGTGCATGTGCTGCACTTCTCTCTACCTCTTCTCAGCCCCAGGGCAGCCCCCCCACACCCCGAACAGCTGAAGGGGGGAGATTGTGCATTCATCGAAATAGGGGGAGAGGGATGGGGAGGAAGGGTGATTGAGCGTCCTGCCTAAAAAAGAAGAAAAAGGGAGACAGAAAGAAGAGGAGAAGGGGGGGATGGGTGAGTTGTTTTGACTTTAAAAACAGGGAGGGTGTGGAAGAGAGGGGCAGACAGGCAGGAGAGGAGGTTCAGGGTAGAGGTGAGGACGGCTGGGTGGCGCCGTGGCTTGGTTGTGTCTGAAGCTGAGCTAACGACGACCAGAGACACGCTCATGTAAAGACACATCTTCCTCTGATTGCTGGCAATTGAAATTGATTTAAATTTAACTTTACGAAGTGTTACGGCCGGACTTCATTCAAGTGAGTTTTGATGCCGACATTGGACAGGTTGTAATTTATGTTGCAGTGCACTCACAAACAGTAGGTGTCCCTGCAGAGAAGAACGCAACCACACAGCAGGGTTTCCCCTACTGGACTTGCCTTGGCAGGGCGCTCATATCTTCCGTGATTTTGGCGACCTATGACGGTTGGAGACAAGTCTGTGTTGAGCGCTGTTTGTACAGACAGTTTGCGAGGAGAGAGGAAAACGGACCAAAACCTCCATAGTCAGTCTTAGCTAGCGCATCTGTATTGCGTGTCGCTAGCTTAGCGCTACGTCAGTGCCGGCAGTTGTCGACGGTGGAGTGAGGGGTTCGGACGCTCGGTTCTGTTGACAGGGCGGGACGAGGTATGTATAATGGTAGGAGAAACACTGCACAGGAAGTACATTTTACACACATACAATATTTGATTCTTTACTTATTAGCTTTGGGCGCCTCCTGAAAGGAACATTTTTTGGTTGATTCACACATAGAAGCATTTTGAAAACCTTTAACATTTATTTTTGGAAAATTAAGAGTGAGATATTCTTAAAATGCCACCCTTCTGTTTTTGTATCGACCGACAAAAAAAAAGCAAACGCTTGAAAAATAGTGACTTTTGAAGGTCCAGCTCTAATTTAACCTACGATACAAGGGCGTCCTTTTCTTCTTCTTGTGTTTACATTTCTTACCCAAGCATTTTGTGTCGGGACATTTGGTAACTCAAGGTCATCGTGCTGATAAGCGTGTACAGTATAACAAAACACTTCTTGAACACTGCCTGTTGCAGATTCTCATGACAGGTTTAAGCATGTAACTTTGAACATCTGTATAAGCCTGTTTCGTGACCGTTTTCCCTTGCAAGTAAACTGGGTAAAAAAAATATGTTGTCATGTTTATTATGAGTAAGTATTTAAGGCAAGGATATTTTTGTCCAACGTTTTGCGTATTTCTTTTATTCTTCTGTTTTTTTTTTTTTTGTATTTCTGTAGCATCGTTACAGCACCACATACAGACCGGGCATGGTCACTACACTGTTTTGGTTTTTTTTTTGTTTGTTTGGGTGTGGATGATCACATTTATAGAAATGGCGTCACATTTACAAGGATAGTTTAAAAACCACTAATACAAATATGATGTTTGGATTAACTGTGTTTCTGCTTGGGCAAGGCTTATTTTGAAGTGTTTATTTTGATAAAATTACTCTTAACGTTTGCAGTATTTGTTACTTCTTGGATTTTGTTTAGTGTACTGATGCTTGTAAACTCATGTCTGTTTGCAAACTGGGCTTTTTTTTTCATTCAATTTTACAAATTGAATAAATAAATGAGCAAAACAACAAAAAAAAAAGGATTTGCAGGATGAGTACTAACAAATAAATTCTGCTTTCTTATGTCTTATCTGTTCTCCTTGTCAGATGAGGCAAATTGTGCATCATTGGTGCCGTTACCTGCACTTTGTTTTATACAAAATTTTTGAAGAGCTGGAAGATTAAGCATTACTGTAAAAAGGTTAAATTGTACAATACTTGAGAGCTGACCTATAATTTAGTGTTTTATAAGGCATTGGTGGCAGTTCGTTTTAGAGATCTCCGTTAGAGATAAGTCTGAATTGAGCTTCATATATGACGTGGGTGGCACCATCTGGCTTTACTGTATCTCCAAATAAAAATATAATATGGTGCAATAAATGCTGCTTATATTCTACACTAGATGACGCCTCGTTGCACTAATTTGTGCCAATCTTAGACCCTGGCTCGATGTCCAATCTGAACAGGGGGAAAATGTTCACATTTTGTAGTGTTTAAATCGCCTGCATTGACGCTTTATCTTTGATTGTGCTGATTCCATCCTCCAAAGAATGAAAAGGCTCTCGTGCTTAATTTAATTATGTTGGGTCAAAGGGCTCGAGCAGATTAGCTTTGCCCTTGGAGCTACTTTCCGCAGCGAAGACTATCCTTTGTAGGTGGATGATTAGCTGGGAGCAAGACAAAGGAAGCAACAAAGACATGATTAAAGCCAGGCATATCCATGCACTGCAACACAGCCGCCTTAGTTTTTTACTATGCTCTGGATCTTGGCTGCACTTGGATAAATATGGAAGATAAGATGTCTAGAGGAGTGAAAGAAAGGCAGACATAATAAGACACTTTACACCCTCACAGTAGCAGAAGTCATATGCTGAGGGTGCACGTGGCTGGCTTTAAAAACGCTTCAAACCGGGACTTGGTGTGATTTGTAAACGGCGTAAAGATGGACTGGTCGTTGCTGCCATTTTGCTGAAACGTTTTGTGAACGTGCCTTTTGTCTGGGGAGGTTTGTTGATTCAAGTTAATGGCTTCCAGTTGTCTCAGCCAGAGAGGTGTGTCACTACAGGACAAACTTTATACAGTCTCGTAAACACACATGCTGAGTGACGGACACACGTGCATGTACGCTCACGTCTTCGCTGCACGGCTGCTTTTATGACGGTTTTGCGAAAGTCAACATTGGATGTGTTCGGGTTTACAGCGTCTCGCTTGCATAATGTGTGTTGAAGCTGTAATAAAGAACGCACAGTTCTTTAAAGTTTAGGATGGAAGGTGGAGAATGGGAGTGTGTTGTGCACCGTTTGGACTGTCGTTCCACATACACCTCGATTATCTCGGGGGTTGCGTTCCAAACACCCCAGCAATCGGTGAAAGCTACCAAGTAAAAACTATTTATTTTAGTATATATTAAGTCTTTATAAACCCTTCCCACACTCTTGCAATGTTCTAAACTCTTACAGTAGGGGTGCACCGATAAAGACCGGCCGAATTATCGGCCTTGATTTCTTTAATTTTGGGTGATCGGCGATCGGTCAATACTTATGGTACATGGGAAAGAGTTCTAGGATTGTGCAGCTCGGGGCGGCTGCATGTTGGAGTAGCTCTGTTACATTCATTCTGAGATTTTACGTTTGGAAAATTTATTTAACTTTTTTTTTTTTCCACTGGTATCAGATGCTGTGCAGCTGGAAGAATTTTTACTGAAACTTTTTTGGCTTTGGACATTTTGTTATGATGCAGAACCACAACAACAAGGTGTTTTTTTACAACCAGGAGCAGTTGATTAACATCACAAAAGGTCATATAATATCTCAACTACAGCCCCAAATCTCAAATGAGTCGAAAAGGAGGAGCCGTAGATGCATTCCCGTCTCCTTGCCAGCTGTGCTCGAGTGCCTGACCACTGAGAGATCCTGGAAATGGCAGGAAATGCTGCTCGTGACAACAGAAGGACCGGGATCATCCACCAACAACTGCAGCTGGCTGCCTGGGAGCTCGGCGGGCTGCTGGGAGGAGTGGCCAACGCTCGGAGGGGAGTTCTGCCTGGCATTCAGGCAGTCCTGCAGCCCGGAGGAACCGAGAGGCCAGCCGAGTCTGGGTGGACAGATCGGACGGCATCTGCGGCCAATTTCTGTTTCTTCAGATAGACTGTGGGACGGACATTTACAGTTGATCCTTCCTGCCAAGAGCCATCAGTATCTATAACATCTACATCTGTTAATGAAAAGAGGATAACGAGTCACAACATTTAATTTCCCTTTAGGATTAATAAAGTACAGTATTTTTAAATTGAATTGAAACCGATTTTACAGATTTTTGTAGTTTTAGCAACAATTGTCTAAACTTCTTTTATATTTCAGAGCACCACCTCATGGCCAGTTGAAACAAGTTTGTATTGTTTCTAAGATATTGTTCAACGGTATGTTTTTCACTAAAACATGATTGGAAAATTGAAGATGCGTTGTTACCTTATAAAACAAAATAGGTATCGGCCAAAATCGAAATCGACAGGTCAGACTTTTTAGAGATCGGTGATTGGCCAGAAAACTGGAACCGGTGCACCCCTACTGTACAGTACTGCAAAACTTTACTCACCAGCTCTGCAGAACAGCAGCTCTGATCCGGTTTGGCAGACCTGCCCTGTAGCGACGAAGTCCACCAGGTTGATGTGCACGTGGATAATTAACTTCAGGATTGTTTGCAACTTTCCTGCCAGTTCTGTGAGCTTCATAGATAGTGGAGATTTGTGTTGTAAAACTTTCCCTCCATTTCATCAGAAAGCAGCGGCTGGAAGCACTGTTGGCTTCTGGGTAGTGTAGTTCTTTTGACTTGCGATACAGTGTAGGTTTATTGAAAGAAAACTACAAAATGGCGGCACCTGTCTAAAGTGTATTTTTGTTAACTTTTTATCTCGTACCGTCCACAACCGCTTGAGTAACATTAAAGTTGACAATCGTTGAAAAACCGCAAAGTAGCGCACGACTACTGAACTTTATTTTTGATTATTTTCGACTGTAAAGTTTCTATCTGCTCTGTAGCCGTTGAGCTTTGAGAGGCAGCAGTCAGTCTGAAATAAAAACCACAAGAAACAGAATCTGTAATGTAATTGTACGTTCACGTAACAATAAAAAATAAATAAATAAAAAAACACGTCTGTGCTCTGGGCTTTGTCTCTGCTCTGTAATCACATGCAACAAAGCCACACGGCCTCTTTGAAGATTCCTGCTCACTGCGTCCTCTTTCCTTTTCTCTGAACTGTTTGTTTGTAGCTTTGCTCCACTAGAATTATTCTCATTTGGTGCACGCACGTGAGCTTCCCCTTTTCCCTGAGCCTGGAAACCTCTGGGAAACGGTGTGCGTGTGTGTATGTGCAGCATCGTTCTGACCAGGTTTGTAGGTTTTTCTGTCGTCAGTGATCAAATTCTGTCCATTTATTTCTGTTTTTACATTCCCTACTAATTATCAGAAAAATAAACAGTTCATATATTTAATTTTATATTTTCTTATTAATACATTCATGTTTTTACATTGACTAAATGTTTTCCCCAATCAAAAAAAAAAAAAAAAAAATCTATTTTCATGTCACTTTGGTTGTTAGTATCTTGCTATTCCTTTCTTTATGTCAAACTGCATTGTGCAGGCTGAGCCCCCCCACCCCCACTCAAACATACAAAGCACAGCTGCACGTGGACCCCCACCTCTGAATAAACAATTTAAACTCTGATCCGACTCCTGTAATCAGAGTTATAGACGTATGTAAACGATGCAGAGCTCGAACCTGCCACTGACCCCACAGTGACCTCTATTGATCATCTGCATCAATCTGATTACGTTTCTGTGGAGACAGAAGTTTAATATGAAAGGAGAAGGCAACGCTTGCAGGTTTGTCTCGAGCAGGAATGAAGCGAGCTTTAAACTCTTCATCTTGTATCACTTTTTCTTTTTTAAATGTACAGTAATCCCTTCACAGTTCAGCGTGTCTCTGCGATCACGCTGCTCATTGATTCCCTCACTGTTGCACAACTTCATAACTTGTTTCTGCCTCTCGCTCTATGGTTTCTTTGAGTCTACAGTCCTAGCTTAGCTTTGCAATTTTTAGTTGTCATTCTGCTACTTTTAGTTTCTATCTAGCCTTTAGCTACTTTAAATTTTTGCCACTTTTAGGTTTAAGTGAACCCGCTACTTCTTTTCACCAGTCATCTGCTTCTTTAAACATTTAGCTACTGTTCTGGTTTGTTAATATTTTAGCTAGTTTTCTGCTTGTTTTAGCTGCTAACTATAAAGTTCTGCTTCTTTAAGGTTTTAGCTAGTTTTCTGCTTGTTTTAGCTATTAGCTAGTGGTTAGTTTGTTTTAGCTTTTAGCTAGTCTTCTGTTTCTTTAAGCTTTTAGCTAGTGTTCTGGTTCTTTAATATTTTAGCTAGTTTTCAGCTTGTTTTAGCTGTTAACTAGTGGTTAGATTATTTTAGCTTTTAGCTAGTTTTCAACTTGTTTTAGCTATTAGCTAGTGGTTTAGCTATTAGCTAGTATTTTAGCTTTTAGCAGCCAGTCTTTTGTTTATTTAAGCTTTTAGTTAGTGTTATGGTTCTTTAATATTTTAGCTACCGGTAGTTTTCTACTTGTTTTAGCTGCTAACTAGTGGTTAGATTCTTTTAGCTTTTAGCCAGTTTCCTATTTCTTTAAACATTTAGCTAGTGTTCCAGTTCTTTAATATTTTTGCTATTTTTTGCTTGTTTTAGCTGCTAACTAAAGTTCTGCCTTTTTAAAAAAATTTAGCTAATTTTCTGCTTGTTTTAGCTACTAAATAGTGGTTAGCTTCTTTTAGCTAGTTTTCAGCTTGTTTTAGCTATTAACTAGTGGTTTGCTTCTTTAAACTTCTTGCAAGTTTTCTGCTACTTTAAGCTTTTAGTTTGTTTTCAACTAGTTTTTAGCTTGTTTCATCTAGTAGCTGGTGGTTTGCATCTTCAACCTTTTAGCTAGTTTTCTGTTTCTATAAGCTGTTAGCTAGTTTTCAGCTTGTTTTAGCTATTATCTAGTGCTTTGCTTCTTTTAGCTCTTAGCTAGTTTTCAGTTTGTTTTGGCTATTAGCTAACGGTTTTCTTCTTTAACGTTTAGCTAGCGTTCTGTTTGCTTTAGCTGGAACAGCTCCTTTTCAGTGTCAACAAATGTCAGCCTTCATGACCCGTATTCTGTGAAAATACAATTTCTCTCGTTTGTAACAAAATGGTGCTGAAGTTTTTTAACTTTTTCAGCTGCCACTAAATGTTTTAGTGTTTTCTTTGTTCCTCTTTTTCCACGCTGCATCTGTCGGCGAGTGTTTACGGACATCTGTCTGTCTGTCTGAGCGGGTGTGTCTGGAGGGCAGTGGGTACGTTGTGGCCCGTGTGTGTTTGCCCCCAGATGTAACGCGATCTGCGTCCAAGTCCTTCACCCCTCGGTGCGTCTGCCCTCTCTGCGTCTTCCCCCAATCCGGTCACAGCCGTCTCTCCTTTCCGTCTGTCCCTTTTCCTGCCTTTTATCCCCCTTTCTTCTGTCTGACTTGAGCCCTGAACTAGTAAAACTCTGACATGAGAGCCTTGAAACGTATTTGTCCCGCCCTTCAGCTGTTTTTCTACTTTGTTTATTCTTTCTCCCACAAATGATGACGATTGCTTTGATTTCAGAAGAAGGGCGATTATAGATATAAACCCCGTTTTCTATATTTAGTATTGTTGGATGTCTCCAGGGAGTTGTGGTTGGATGATGTAGGACGTCTGAGTCTGTCCCTCTGGATTTTCTTCTCTAATATATAGAATTGTAAGCCTCGTTGTTTGTGTGTTGATGTTTTTTGTCGCCTGTCAGGTGGTGAGCGTTCTCCTCGTCATCCTGCTGCGTTCAATGTGCCTGAAAATGATGCTAAAAAATAAAAACAGTGATTCTTCTTAGGATCTGAGGTCCAGAAACTTCCAACTTAAGTCGGTCGAGCGGCTTTAGGAATTATCCTGTGGACTTCTATCATATTAAAACAACTCATATGTCCTAACTCCTCACGCAACACAAACCTTTACCTTGCAGTTGTTTATGCATAACTCAGTTATTCTGGCAGGAATATAATATTATTATTATATTAATATTATTATTCCTACAGGAAGTGCCCCGGCTGCACTACAAGTGCTACAGCTAGCTGCTTGCTGCCGTGTGTGGTTGAAAATAGCCACATAAATTGATGTGTATGACCGTTGAATGAGAAACTGACGGTGATGTCAGGGTTTGTAGGGTGGTGTTCTCATGAACTGCTATGAAATTAAAAAGATTAAAGTTGTTTTTGGATGACAACGATCCACTTTTTCAGTCTTTGCTCAGACCGTCCAATAGACTCGAACAGCATTCAACAGAGGTGTTGGTGTTTTTGAATGACTGTATTTTCTGCCGTACACGTTGCACTGCCCTATAAGTTGCATCAGTCCAAAGATGTGTAATAGAGTGGAAAAATCCATAAATATGTCACTTTGCCGTATAGGTCACATCTATTACGCGTCACCGCTGACGACCCGGAAACGTGGGCCGGTGTTGTGCCAAAAATCGATTGGCTGCCAAATGGCGGTTGTGGGAGTGTGCACGGTAGTACTTTAACAAGAATTTAACAGGATTAACACTTCAAAACAATTATTTATTTGCTTGAAATTATAGCCAAGTTGTGTCTCAGTTGAACTTTTACTTAATAAATGCACTTTAATGGTCAAACTAGCTGCATTTCCCCGGGGCGGCGCAGCGAAATGAAGCTGATTTGACGGTTGCTCCAAGCGAGCAGAACGAAGGTGTCAGGCTATGGCAAGCAGATTGTGTCATTAATAGCCACTTTTACCTATTACATGACACAATGACATGCCATACTACTCGAGTGCCATCTAGTGGCTGAAAATGGTAATGTTCAATATTTTCAGTCAGAATGAATAAAAACGTTCATATCTCAGCCAGAAATTGGTTTATAAATATGGAGAGAAAACATAAATCGTCGTTTCGGCTTCTAAGTCGCAGGGCATGTAAATTATGCAAAAAATGTGACTTATAGGGCAAAAAATACGGTATTACGGTAGTTTCTTCCACTGTGCTGTTGTTCATCCTAGCGTTCTGATGTTTTCACTTTAAGTTTCCAGTCAAGCTGGAGTTTTTTAACCTGGTCACAGTGCTGTGTATGTGTTTGTGTGTGTGTGTGCTGCTTTATCAGTGTGTGTTTGCAGTTTCCAGGCGCTGTGCAGGAGTCCTGTCTTCTATTGCCATATGGCAGCTCACAGAGCAAACACTGCTGGCTGCCTCCTGTGGTTGCACGGGTCAACAGCGGTCTGCCTGCAGCGACAAAACTATGCCAAAAAAAAAAAAAACTCCAACAAAAGGATCACGGTCAGCACTGATGCATCAACGTTGTTTGTCAGGTGTGTTAGAGTTGTAGATTGGTTTTCAGACAATGAGCGGCGTTAAGCTGCTGATTGTTTCCCAGCAGCTGGTCGCTGCACGCAGCTGATAAAAAGGTGATGCGTGTAGTTTCTGAACCTGAATCTTCAGGTTCTTTCCTCTGAATCGCACTCAAATCTGTTTTTATGTGTTTTATGTGCGCTCTCTGTTTACATAGCGTTTCACACACTATAATGTCCCTGTTCCCCGTTGGCTGGTGGATAAAAGCAATTTATCTTGAGCTCATGTGGCCGTGTGAGGCAGAGGCGCACCGAGGGAGATAAAGAAGGGAGAACAGGGCAGGTAGTGAACATTAAGCATCATAAATAAAATGTCAGGAACACTGGTGCGTGCTGGCCAGTGCTCAGCGTAGCTTGAAATCTGTTCTCATCCCTTCCTTCTTTATCGCCCCTTTCTGGTTCGGTGTGTGTTTGCTGGGTAATTGAGGTGTGTGACCTTGCTGTGGGCCTGGCAGGTGTGCGGCCCGGTGATGAGATGAATGTGAGGGGTGGGGGGACGGGCCGAGGGGGTGGGTTGAGAAGCGAGCAGCTAGCTTCCCTGCATGTGCATAGATAGATGCATGCATTTGGCATTGTGTGGTGGAAGACCAATAGAAGTGTGTGTGTGTGTGTGTGTGACTGAGGAGTCAACATGACGTATATCATTTTCTGTCTGCAGCAGAGTGTGCGTTTGGACCGGCTCTGGTTGCAACATCTGTAAACATCAGAATGTAACTTGTCAGTGTGATTACCATAAACTAAGGAGACAAATGGTGGAGATAACAGGCAGATTCTGTCTCACAGCGTTTTTATTACTGACGCAGTTTCTATACATCATGTTAAACCCAGACACAGAGATGTGGAGTAATCTCGTCTTTCCCTGCTCCAGAATGAAACTACATGGAAGCAAACTTTCCCTTGGATATTAAATTAATGTTAATTAATCTGACATAGACTGGGCTGGTTAAATAAAGGTGAATAAAATAAGAACCATCTAACAATGAAAGGAATTTTTTTATTTATTTATTTTTTTAAGTATTAAATCACCTGGTGACAATTTATTACCATATTTTCTGGTGTACACGTCACACCGACCTATAAGTCGCATCAGTCCAAATATGTCTAATGATGTGGAAAAATCCCCAAATACGTCGCTTCGCTGTATACATTGCATCTATTGTGCGTCACCGCTGACAACCCGGAAATAATAATGTATTGTCATCATTGTTTGTTCCCATACAATGGCAAAATTGGCTGTCTGCTTTTAACCCATCCAACACCAGGTGGAGCAGTGGGCAGCTATGAAAAGCACCCGGGGAGCACCTGGGGATAAGGTGTCCTGCTCAGAGACACCACAAGATATGCAATGACCGGGGATCGAACCCAGGATCTTCGGAAGGTCCCGAGTCGGCCGCCCTGCCCCTAAACCATCTCGACCCAGTGTGGCTCGGCGTTGTGCCAAAACTCGATTGGCTGCCAAGTGGCAGTCGCTGGAGTGTGCACTGGAGGACTTTAACAAGAATTTAACAAGATTACCACTTAAAAACTATTATTTCTTTGCTTGACATTATAGTAAAGGTGTATCTCTGTTTAACTTTTCCTTAATAAAAGGACTTTAACGGTCAAATCAGCTGTATGTCAAAAGTATTTGCTGCCTCGGTGCGAGGAGAGCACGCAGACAGAGAAAATTAGGAAGGAGGAACGCTGCGCATTTCTTCCAAATTTAACAAGATAACCACCTAAAACAATTAGTTTACAGGTAACCCCCAGTTTCCGGCGTAGTTCCGTTACACCGGCCCGGCTGGATACCGAAAAAGCCGGTTACCGGAACTGGCTCCCGGTGCGGCCGAAAACTAAACTAAAAACCAACATGGCGGCCATCACGTCTTTTTAAACGCCTTATTTACAACCTAAAACACCGCCAGCATACAT
>JARVGS010000001.1:26406468-26416936 GCA_031762315.1 Hypsolebias antenori | reverse complement strand
TGATCCCTCTGTCTTGCCAATCGGTACAAGTCCTTCTCGCCCTCTTTAGTGTCCAGTCTCCCATACAACTCATTGTATGCCCTCTGCTTTGCCTTAGCTACTTCCCTCTTTGCTCTATGTCCCATCTCCTTATACTGTATTCCTGTCTCCTCTTTTCAGTCCTCCCACTGTCGTATTTCTTCTTGGCTAACCTCTTTCTTTGAACGGCGTCCTGCACGTCACTATTCCACCACCAGGTTTCCTTATCATCCAATAAATAAATAACTTGTACTAATTGTCATTTAATAATGTATGTGAGTTTTTCTATAGTACCCTGAGATGATGTTTGTTGTTGATTGGTGCTATATAAACAAACGGCATGCAAATTAGCACCAGTATAACTAGTATAGGCTCCATTTTGTCTTAACGGGTTGATTTAACTCTTTTATACCTCTAAGTAGCTTCATTTTGACATATATCACTGTAAACATGTTCAGAGCAGCTTGAGATTGCATCTAGGCCTGTCATGATAACAATTTTGCTAGGCGATTAATTGTCTCAGAAATTATTGCGATAAACTATAATATTGTTTGAAATTTGACAGTAATTAGTAATTGTCAAATTTAAGAAGAAATGTTGGTTAATTTTTGAGTGTAGTACTTTTTTTGACCACCGGATGACAGTATAAGACTATTTGAACCAAAGGATGGATAGTGAGGGAGCGAGCAGTGTGTCTCTTTAAAAAAAAAATGGGAGGGAAGCCCCTTGATGTGACACATTCCTGTTTTTCGATTCTCAAAATGGCGGACGCTCGGTGTGGTTTGACTCTTTAGCATAGCATTTTTCACACAAAGCATTCAATTAAAAATAAAAAAATCAGTAAACAAGTTCTCAGCTTCTTTTTGCAAAGGAAAAACTACTTTTTACAAGAAGGCACGAGTTTCAACCGTGAATTTTGGCGATTTGACAAGACAGAGGTTTTTTTCCCTGAGGTTGGCCTGTTAGCTTAGCTCGTAGCTTAGCTTCTCAGCTTAGCTGCTTTCATTGACCCAAAAACGCGGTTTTGCACAGTTAAAACTGAAATTTTAAAGAGAAAGGGAGAGGTCAGTGAAGAGCACTGGAGCTGAGCCTTTTGTCATCCAGTGTCCAGTAGAAAGAGAAACACACAAAGAAACGATAGAACCAATAAATGAAAATGAGGTCGATAATTTTCATTTATCATGCGATTAATTAACGATTAACGGTTATCGTTAATCGTTATCGTTGAAGCTCTTCGGTTTACTCACCAGCCAGCTGAGCAGGGATGCCCTGGAACGGCAGCTGCCTGAACTCTTTTATCAGACGTCTGAGCCGGCTGCAGCTGACCAGCTCATGTTTACCATAATCCAGTTCATACACGGACACCAAACCGTTGCTCAGGACTCCCTTCACCAACACTCTATGCCAGCTAAAAAGTACACGGAGGAAAAAGTTTATCCACAAGGACAGATTAACTCCAACATTTGTCCATTTACCGATAATAAACTGTAGCTATCCAACACCTAAAATACAGTTTGAGGTCTGAACTTGGGTCTAATTTGTTAACTTTTTTATCAGGTGGAACAAATCAACTTTAAACTCACTTGTTGTCAATTTTAGCAGCATAAATCTGATTCTTCTCTATTCTGAGTGGTTTCTCCTCAGTTTTATTGTAGAAGAGTATCATCTCCCCCATCAAGACCACCAGTTTGTACATATCTCTCCAGGACTGCAGCACAAAGTGGCCTGGATGGCAAGCCAAGGATACAAACACATCCATGTTGTTTCCTGAAAATACAAGGGGAAAAAGTGGCTTTTTTTGGTCACAATGCTTTTAAAACTCTGTGCAGGCGAGAATCCTGATACAATAAAGGATAAAAACTATTAACAGGAACATTTAAAAGACACTGTATCTTTTCATCTTTACCGATCGGGGGTAACTCTAGTAGTGGTGGCAGCTGGAGAAAGGATGATTCTGATGGGCTCGTGGTGGTTATGGTCCCTCCTCCTCCTCCTACTTTGGATGCTGACAGAGTCCTCCTGAGGTGAGTTTTGGATGTGGCAGAAGCTGATGTTGGGCTGCTGCAGGGGGAGCCACTGCAGCTGGAAGTCTTGGTGCATAAAGGATTTGCTGGAATCTTGATTGGGCTAAGAACAAAAGAATGAAAACTAAAAATTAAAGGTTGACCAATTCATTTTTCACTGGCCAATTCTAATGATGATTTTTAAAAATCACTGCGGCTGACTGATGATGATGATTCTTTAGTTTGTCACTGGCCTGTAAATACAACAGTTTTATATTTATACACGTTACAATAAACACAATTTGGAACAGCACTGCTCCTGATTTAGCCTTGGATTTGATATGAGTCACTACACCTTACCTTACATAAGGTCAATAAAACTAACAAATGGACAGGCTATACATGCAGTTATAAATGTACAGAGAGCCATACTTTCTCTCTATAAGCAAGATTTTCCAACAAGAAAAGTCCTGGAGAAACTATGACAGGGACTGCAACGTTGTGGCCGTTTAAAGATTTTGATTTGACAGTACTACTTCGCTCTCAGCTACCACCACACCAAATTTCTGATCTACATGTGTAAATATAGCTGAGTTAAAGCTATTTAAATTTAGCTTTGTTGGCCATCTTGGATTTTTTTATTTGAATTCAGTATTTGTTGGGCATTGCTCCAGCCTAACCAAATTTCAGCTAAATAGCTCTAAAAAACTCTGAGTAATATCCATTTGAAATTAGCTCCAGAGGCTAATCTGGGGAAACGGTAAAGAAGCGTAAAAACCGCCAGAGACCTGTGACTCGTCAAAATGACGTCCGGCTGCTGTTTGAACAGGTCCGACTGGGCGATCTGGTGGTTGAGGCTGCGAGTCGGGTCGTGGAAGTTCTTGTCGGTAAACAAGCGGACGTACGTGCAGCTCCTGGTTTCATCGACTTTGGCAACCTGAAGAGTGTGGAAGTTTATTAGGAGGGAAAAATGTGAAAGAAAAGTGGAATGCTGAAGTTTACCTGGGAAGGAAAGGGATCGAGGAGGAGGAGGAGGAGTGTTGGTGAAGAAGATCAGAAAGAAAAATACAACTAATAATGGCAGTCATCAAGTCGTCAAATTTATTTATAAAGCACATTTAAAACAGCAGCTGTTACCAAAGTGCCTAATAATAAGATCAAGACAACAACAAGAAAGCATCAAAAATAAAAACACAAAAACCATGAGAAACAATGAAATACTAAATCAAACCAGACTGTGTTAAACATCAGTGAAAACAGGTGCGTTTTTAGGAGGGATTTAAAAGCAGGAAGTGAAGTGACCTGTCTAATGTTGAGGGGCAAATTGTTCCAGAGCTTAGGGCCAATGACTGAAAAAGCTCTGAGCTTCGGACTGGTTTTTGGTACAACCAAAAGCAGATGGTCAGATGATCTCAGCACCCGAGAAGGAACATATGGTTGAAGTAGGTCAGAGAGATATGAGGGTGCAAGGCCATTTATGTACTTAAGGTCAACAGGAGAATTTTAAAATAAATTCCAACATGCACAGGGAGCCAGTGAAGGGAGGACAAAACTGGTAGTCTAGCTGGGTTGTAACGAATGCATAGACTATTTTTTTCTAGGTCAGATCTGGTCAACATGGACTTAAGCTTAGCTATCTGCCTTAACTGGAAGAAGCTTTTTTGTAGAATAGAGTTAATTTGTTTATTAAACTTAAAGTCTGAGTCTAAAGACATCCTGAGATTGGTAACGGACTGATTAAGATAAAGAGAGTCAAGATTTACAGGATCAGAGACAGAGGTAGAGCTAGGGCTAATCACAATGACTTCAGTCTTCTGATCGTTAAAACTTAAAAAATTTGAAGCCATTTATACTTTAATGTCATCGAGACATCCAACAGAGCAGGAACTGTTGGGTTTTAAGGGCAGATAAATCTGACAATCATCAGCATAACAATGAAACTGAAGGCCATGTTTCCTCAAGAGCCCAAAGGAAGCAGATAGAGTGAAAACAAAAGGGGTCCAAGAATCTAGCCCTGTGGGACCCCATAGGAAAGAGGCACTGATGCGGATACACAGTAATGTAATCGTGCACATCAGTACTTGGCTTCTTTGTCAAAATATCCCAAATTATCACACCTAAAAATTAATCATATTAGTTATTTTATAAAGCAAAAGGCAGGCGATAACTATTTTAATGTTTAAATTGCTTTAAACTTTGCCATTGACTAAAGTCAACTCTGTCTGTTAGCAAAATAGCACTTGAACCACTGGAAAGATACGAAAGACACCCAATTTAAATGGCTGCAGCAGCTAATTAATGAATAATCATCTAGCCGTCATTAATCAGCAAAAGATAATCTTATGTTAAAATCTAGTACCAAAGGCTGCAAGAAAGGGATAGTCTTGAATTTTAAATGACTAATTATTATCATGAACTACTGAATTTTAAATTAGGTTTAATTTTAAATTATAGATCAGTTTACAGTGATAGTTCTATAAAGTGGTCATGAAAAGGAACATCTGCTTTTATCTTACATTGAAAAGCAATTTTATTCTTACTCTTGAACCTACGAGGGTTTTATTTGGCTGTTTCTAGGATAAATGATCCTCCTAACACCATGCACTTGGATGTAAATGTTTTGTAAATTATCTGGACAGTATAAGTATATTTGACAGGGCAGAGAGCGGTTTACCTTCATGCTACACTCCGTGGCGTTGAACACTTTCTCTCGAAGCCACTGGACGGCGTCTGGAGTCCAGGATCCGACGCTGACAGCCAGGTCTGCTAGACAGCACTTCACAACCTGAACACAAGTTGTTTGCATCTCGTTTTGTTCCGTTTTTGCAGGGACTAAAATGTAACGGCGCATGATATCTTTTCACGGTCGGATTAAAAGTCAGTTTGCTGACCTGCGGTGGGATAGCCACGAGATCCCGGAGGAAGAGCGACGGGATCTCTCTCAGCTCAAACACCTCGACAGAAGCCTGGACGCCCACGTCAATGAACAAAATGTCCAACACTCTGCTGCCGTGCAGGTTGATGATCTGGGTTTGGAAACAGGAAGTGCATATTCATCTGAAGTTAAAAAAAACTAACACATCTGTGAACAGAGTATTGCTCTTTAACTGAGCAAACGCTAAAACTTGGACTTGATAGTGTCGCTGATTCAATAGTTGTTGCATCGCAATTTTAGACCAGAACTAAATGAAGAAGAAACACGTTTTTCTTTTGTGTAAGTTTAGTTTTACTCCATTCATCAGGCTGATATTAGTTTTCTGCAAGCAGTGTTTCCATCTTACCTCAACCCGGGACCATTTGCTTTTATAGCGAGCCAGACATCCTTTTCCACAAAACGGTCTGGATACCAAGACCTCTGATGTCACCTGGAACAAAAATAAATAAATCACTACGTGAGCTATCATTCTTAAATGTTACTTTACTTACTATTTTTAGCTGTTTAATAACTGGGGTACAAAAGCCCTTCAATGGTCCACCCAATCGGCAGAGGTATCCAGATTCATGCTCAATAATCCCGATAGAAAAATCCAATAAAGTTAAGTTAGGTCGTCTGGACGTTTTCTTTTTGTTGAAATGTTTCATCTTTCATCCAAAAGACTTCTTGAGTCCAAGGAGCCACAACAAACTCAGTCTTATAAATAGCACCATCACATAGTGTGATCGTGCTCAGATGGTTTCTGGAGTCCGCCCTCTTGGATTGTTGAGCATGAACTTTGATAATTTGAACCACTTTGGCCATGACTACCTCAAACAAGTTGGCGGGGGAGAGGGCGGACTCCAGAAACCATCTTATCATGATTAAACTGGTTGACCCACTATGTGAAGGTGCTATTTATAAGACTGTTTGTTGTGGCTCCTTGGACTTAAGAAGTCTTTTGGATGAAAGACGAAACATTTCAACAGAAAGAAACCGTCCAGAGGACCTGACTTAACTTTGTTGTATGCTGCTATGATTTCAAATATACAAATTATATGTTGTTAGTGTTTGTTGATATTTGAAGAGAATAAAAGCAGCATATATTCCAAGAGTGAACGTGTTTTAATCCCTAAAGTTTCCGTCTTCAGCCAATGAATGAATGAGAATAACCTATATAAATAAAGATTGAATGAATAATTGGTAACAGCATACTTATTTCTTTAGAAAGTTACCAGAAAAGGAACAAATTTTTAAAAATAGTCTCTTTTTTAAGATTTGTTTTATGTTAACCATCCATCCATCCATATATTTTCTTTACCCACTTCTTCCTTTTTGAGTTGTGGGGGTCACTGGTGACCATATCCAGCAGTCACTGTGTAAGAAGTGAGATACACGCTGGACCAGGATTTGAACCAGTGACCTTCTCACTGAGAGGCAGCAGCTTTACCAACTGAGCCACTGTGCTGCAACCCTCCCGCAACCCAAAAAGGAAGAAGCAGGTAAAGATAATGGATGAATGGATGGATGGATGGACCTGCAGTCTTGGAATGGAAATCTCTAGAAAGAACCACAGTCTACCCAACGTTCAGGTAAGCACTGACATAAAGTAGAAATGCTTTACAGGACAGCAGAGGTACAACCAGGAGAGACTCCACTTCCTGTGCTGCTGATAGATTAAGTGGCTCGACAATGTCTTAACCCCAGATTAGCTACCTAATCTCAGTCTGTCCACACAGCTTTGGCAACTGAACGTTTCAGCTGCTAACCAAAAAAAGCTGGAAAAAAAAAAAAAAAGGCTGGCAGAAATTTGTGACCCAGATTTTCAGTGGTTGAAGTAAAATAAAAAAAAAAATAATAAAATTGTTAAAAAGACCCCGGTAAACAGGAGCGCAATGACAAAAATAACAGCCAAAATGCTATTTTTACTGATTTATAGTACTATTTTTGATTTCTTGTGGCAAAAGAATGCTCTTTGCAATCATTTTTAGATTTATTTAATTTCTGGACATCGTCTCAAGACTTCAACAAGTTTCAAGATCTACAGTGGGCCCCCAATCAAATAAGACAGAACTGTATTAGGCTAAATATGCTGTTTTTGAGAGTGTGCCACTTCATCATAAATAAGAAATCAAAAATTGACCAAAGACAAATAAAATCTGCACAACAAATGAAGCTGGATGAACAACTGTATGAAATAACCACGGGTTTTAAAACGAGCAATACATTTTTTTTTTTTTTGTCAAAAAATGCTTTTTCATTCTTAAATATACAGTATAAGCCAATTTTCTTAATATAATTTACAGCATTCACTATGTATTTAAATAGGAACCAAACGGACAATATAACAGTTTTCAAAGCTGTATTTATTTATTTTTTTATGCTAAACTCTTTGGAATTACTTTTCCTTTAAGCACAACAGTCCCTCGCTACTTCGCGGTTCGACTTTCGCGGACTCGCTCTTCTGCGTTTTTTTTTTTCAACAAATGTAATATTACTCACGTGATTGGGACGTTGCGGGATCAAAAATTAACGAAAAATACTTGGGACAGTCGCCGCCATTTTTTTTTCTTGTTATAAGCCTATACTGTAATGCCAGTCAAAACAAACTACACTACCCAAAAGCCAACAGTGCTCGAAAGCACTGGGGGAAAAAAAGAGTTTAGAACATTGCAAGAGTGTGGGAAGAGTTGATAAAGCCTTAAAATATAAATACTAAAATAAATATAGCATTCCTACTTTGCGTTTTTTTCACCCATCGCGGGGGTGTGTGGAACGTAACCCCCGCGATAATCAAGGGACTAACGTATTTTTTTAGAACAAAGCTATTGGACAACACATAGAGCTTGTTTACCTGTGAGTGGAAATACGTCTCTATCTTCTCCATGATCTCATTCAGCTTTGCGAGTCCTCTGGATGGAAGCTGGCAGTAAATAGTCCCATCTGAGCAGACGTTGCTGACTGTCACGTTCAAGTAAGAGCTGTTCACCTGAGGACAAACAGACATTTGGTCGAGATGAACTCATCCGTCTCCGAGTGCACACAAACCTCTCCTGTACCTGTAGCGGAGTTGCTAACGTCTTATCCTGCAGGGCTTTGATGCAGGCAGTGTTGATGTTCACGTCGTCGTCCTGAGAAGTGTCGTACAGGACGACGAGCGGAGGCTTCCCTCTTTCTAAGATCTCAGCCAGGAGGATCCTGCCGGTCGCCATCGTCTCAAACCTCTTCAGCGTCGCGGGCTCTTGACAGAACGGTTCCAGGCCTGGACAGATACAAAAAAAAAAAAAAAAACGTTTTCTGAATTCAGATCTAATCTCTTCACATTATCAGATCAGTCTTATGAGACAGAGACTCGCCTGCCAGTCTGCACTTGGTCGCCTGGAAAGGCAACTTGAAAAACTTCTCATGGAGCTCAAACACTTTGGTTTTGCTGATCACCTCTGAGAAGCCATGGTCCACAAAGTAAACCTGCGGAACCAACAATGGAGGGATTATGTCTATCTCACTCACCTTTTATCACTTTCTGCTCCTCACTGCTTACCTTGACTTTATCGGGCAAGACGTCACAGATTTGCGCTCTCAGTACTTCCTCCTCTTCAGCCCTGACAGCAACGAGTTGGCCGGATGTCGGAGATGCCATAGGAGTTAGGCGGTTTTGGTCCAAGCCATAGAACTCCCTCATCTCATCTTCCATGGACTCCTGTGCCTGGGAGTAACCTTCACCAATGTACCTATAAGAAGAGGAGATGCAGACAGTGAGACATTTCGATCTAAGCAGGACGTTCACTTGCACAGGTTTTTCCCCACCTGAGGATAACTTCATTGGTACTGGTGGCCTCAATCACCAGGACAGATGGGTACTCCTCTTTGGGGATCTGCAGAGAAGGCACTTTTTGGTAACTGAGCCTCCTCCCCACCTCCTTCTTTACTCTCGGCTCCTCCTCACTTGTAGAGGAGCATCTCCTGCTACAATTCTTGTTCTCTCCGTCTTCAGAGTTGCTTCGCCTGTACAGGATGGCCCTCTTGGGGTTGTCAGGCATCGGATAGTCGATGGTGCAAATGTCAGAGAGGAGGTCTAGGTTCTCCAGGACATGTCCAGGCAGTTTAACCTTGTAAAGAACCAGATAAAATAATATCATTGAGTGCCCCATATAGGTAACTCATGTATGTATTAAGTTAGTACTGACTTTGTAAGTGTCCTGGAAGAGCTTGGGCAGTGCGTGGGCCCACAGACCGTTCGAGTACTTCACCAGCAGCTCCTCCAGTTTCTGCTTCAGGTCAGGGCTAAGGGTTGCAGGGGATGAAGGAGGGCTGGGTGACGAGGAGAACGACGGTGAAGACCGAGAAGATTGGGAGCCGGAGTGAGTCAAATGAGTGCGGGGGGGTCGCTGTTGGGCTGGGGACTGCAAGGGTTTCTCTGAGCTTGGGTTTGAAGTTTCAGCAAGCGGAGTGGTAGGGTTTGCGTTGGTGATGGGTGAGGGGGTGGATGTGATGGTCTGTTCCTTGGCGGGGTAGATGAGCAGCTCAGATGGGTTGCTGCTGCAGGTTTTCTCTACCTAGAAGGAAAAAAATGGTTTATGTGCCTAAAGAAAATATATATTGTCATGTCCTATTGATTTATAAATAATTTTCAATCTTACAAAACCTTTACATTTCATTTTAATGTTTGCAACTCTTTAGAAGCCTGACAGGGGGTGCACCTCAGGGTGTAGTGCTTGGTCCTATTCTACTGTACCATTTATTTTCAAGTTTATGTTCAGAAAACAACTTGAAGATCTCAGGAGTCTTGCAAATCTCACAGTTTATCTTTCTGATTTTTGAATTTTAAGAATTTGTTTGAAGTATGCTGGTGAAGATTCTCAGTCATCCAGGACATGATAAAATCAAAAAAAGTTCAATACAGAATTTGTTTGAAGATTTCCTGATTTCAACAATTATTTTGACTCGTCTAACACCCGCTGGCTGGGCAGAACATTACTTCATGCATTGAAGTAATGTTTTAGGTCTTAGGGGTTGGCAAATATTATTGCTCATACACCAATAAGCATATAATTGGGTGGTACAGTGCCTTTCCTAAGGACACTATAGCATACCACAGGAGCTGGGGATCAAACTCCTGGTCCTCCAGTTGGAGAATGAAAACTGTACCCAATTGGGCAAACCTTCCCAAATAATGTATCAACCTTCAAATGAATAAAAAGGTGGTTTGGGCTTAAAATGGATCAGTACCATTTGTCACAAAATTGCAGACCAGAAAAATGTACTTCAAGTACAGTATTTGGAAATATAATTTCCATACAAGTAAAGGCAGTCCTCGAGTTACGAACGAGATCCGTACCTAAGGACCGTTCGTAACCCGATTTTGACGTAAGTCAGGACCCGTAGCACGTGGCGTTCGTAAGTCCGGACTTTTGGCCGTAAGTCGAACCGCGCACGTAAACAGCGTTTTAAACACATTTTTTTTTCAACGTAACACAACACCAGCGTACATTCTGTACCTTTAAAATGTATTTTCAAGCAGTTAGCTAGCAAA
>JARVGS010000001.1:26291024-26302725 GCA_031762315.1 Hypsolebias antenori | reverse complement strand
CAGGCTGGTGGTGTTGTTGCTCCAGCTGAGGTTATCATTCAGGTGCACACCCAAGTACTTGTAGCTGGAGACCACTTCCACTGCAGATCCTCCTATGTTTGATGTTTGGTGGTGGTGGGGGATTATAGGTGTGTTTGTTCCTTCTGAAGTCCACAACCATCTCCATTTTCTTCACATTGATGTGAAGGTTGTTCTCCTTGCACCAACTCTCCATGTGTTCCATCCCCTGCCTGTAGTTGGACTCATTGTGATGCATCCCACCACTGCTGTATCATCTACAAATTTGACAGTGTGACAGCCTAGATAGGTATGTGCACAATCATATGATAGTAAAGCAAACAGGAGAGGGCTCAGCACACATCCCTGATGAGAGCCAGTGCTGAGGGTTATGGTGGAGGAGGATGTGTTGTGGATCCTCACTGACTGCGGTCTGTTTGTTGAGAAGTCTAGGACCCAGTTGCAAATGGAAGTGCTTAGTTCTGGTGTGAGTAGTTTATCCATCAGGGTTTGGGGGATCATGGTATTGAAGGCAGATGTGAAGTCCACAAAGAGCATACAGACATAGGAGTCTTGTTCCATGTGGTTGAGCGCAGTGTGGCCCACAGAGGAGATGGTACCTCTGTTGATCGGTTCTCGCAGTATGCATACTGATGAGGGTCCTTGATGTTGATGGTTGTTTTGAATTGGGTCATGGCCAGTTTTTTTTAAAGCACTTATTGACTATCGGGGTGAGGGCCACTGGCTGGTAGTCATTCAGACCAGTCACTGTAGAGCTCTTTGGGACTGGGATGATGATGGTGGTCTTCAGGCACGTGGGAACTGTTGCCAGGGTAAGTGAGGAGTTAAAGATGTTGGCCAGCACCTCGCAGAGCTGGTCGGCACATTCTTTCAGCACCTTCCCAGGGATGTTGTCTGGGCCGGTTGGTTTGTGAGGATTAATCCTCCTGAAAGTACTCCTCACTTCAGTTGAGGTCACGCTGAGAAGCTCCCCGTCCGGTGCTGAGGTGAGTCTGGTGTTAGGTGGTCTGTTCGGGTCTTCAAAGTGTGTGTAGAATTTGTTGAGGGCATCAGGAAGTGATGGGTCCCTAGGGCATTGTTCACCTTTGTGACTTCTTTTCCTTGTTCCACCTGTCTTCCTCTCATTCACACACATGTGTTCTGTCTTACTATGACTGACGCTCATTCCCCTCTTTTCACGTGCATACATCCACCTCTCAAAGTTCTCTTCCATCTGCTTCCATCTCTCGTACAGATCACAATGTCATCTGCAAACATCATGGTCAAACAAAATACTTTCATATCTTCAATGGACAATTTTGATTTTTTAAATTTTGCATCACAGCAAATGTTAAGAATGTTGTTACATGGATGTATATCCGACGGATTTTTTTTTCAACAACTTGTACTGATGGTACAAAAATATGTACACTGTACAGAAAGCTATGGACTAAGATGTGATTTTGGGTTCAATGCTTGGGTTAGAAACAGATCAAGAAACTAATAAAAACATAATACAGCTATTTGTAGACCAAAAATTATTTAACTAGAAAGCAGCAATGGTATATTTAAATGCAATCATATAGTCTTGGATCTATTGTTGCATGTCCTGTTAGTCTTAAGCAAACAAGCCAACTTAAAAATTAGTCCAATCACTTTTTGATTAAGTTGTCAAAGTATTTAAAAATATTACAGAATAATTATTACAACTGGTTTACTAGATATAAAAATTTGAAATTTGATCATTCAACATATATGCAGGGGTTCACCTTGTCATTAAAATTGTCCACAACATGGCACCTCCACCATACAGAATATTAATTAGTACAACTTTGATCAGGTGATATTGTTCTCTTCAACTGCATGAGGGGAGCGCAGACTCCCTAAAGGAAATTTAACTTTCAGGAAATCTACATTCTTATTTATGACTGCTAAAGAATAGAAAATACTCATTTACTTTGAAACAAACAGTAATATCAACTTTGACAAATAGATTTTATTTACAATCAGACAGTTTTGACATGTTTTATATGAACCTTTGCATGATTCCTATAAAAGGAATCATTTAAAAAAATGGATTAAAATATTTTAACTCTGTATTTCTGTCTACTAGTTTTTGCTTGCATTTTATTGTTCCAACTACATTACTGTTCAATGGTTTTAATCTGTTTTTACTGTATATCTTGTATTTAGCTGCCATGGGAACTACAAAATGGAAATAAGCAATTGGCTAAATCTGGTGCACAATATAGTTTTATCTGTTGAGATTAATATAAAATTAATTGACTATAGATATTAAACTAAACTAAATTCTTCTCATATGATTAATTAAAAAGTCAGTCACTAATTTTACCATTATCTCTATGAATCTTGTACTAATTAACCCTCAATACATTAAAACTGCGTAACAAAATCCTTGAAAATTTAAGAGTACCTGTGAGCACAAAGATGAGTAGAGAAAAATTCATGAGTTCAGTTTTAGCAAAATTGCACAATTTAATAATATTAATATAACTTCTAAAAAAAAATCTAACTTTATTCTAACTTATTCAGAAGACATTTTCATATTCAGTAAACGGCACAGATTTAATTTCTCATTTTATCAGAATGCACTCCTTCCAGTTCCATCTGTACACTGTTTTGTACTCTTGTGTGTGTTTGACATTTACAGTCATTGCGGTTTGACAGTTCTTCTTGATGGGCATAGCTTATCTCCAAAGATGGGAAATTGTTCTCCAACCTGTTTTACTCGAGCACCTTTAAGATAGAGTGAATCATTTGTTCAAGAAACAGTTTAAAGCCTCAAAGTTTTCTTTCACTTTTGTAAATGTCATGAACTTTTATGACAACATGAATTCTTGCGCAGAATTCAAAATATTCAGACAATTCAGGAAGTCAAGAGTTTCTCCAGTGTTCAAGCATACACTCATAAGATGAGGTTTTCAAATTCTTCAAGAGTTTTGCTTTAAAAAAAATGATGTAAATATCACAAAATACTCTTATTCCACAGTTTTACAGAGCGTTATGAACTAGTATCAACCAGCCCTCTGTGAATAGCAAACAACCATCAGGGTGCTAACGATCCATCGTTAGGCTGATGGTCCTCCTTGATCATGTGAGCAGCTGGTTTCGGCCGTCAGCAGCTAACTGGTTGATCCACTGTGGAGAGCTGAATACAGCATCTCAGACTGAAGAAGTCTTTCGGATGAAAGACGAAACGTTTCTACTTTTTTTGTTTGTTTGTTTGTTTTTTGAATGTCCAGATGACCGGACTTAACTTTTCTAGATTTTTCTACTTGGATTATTGAGCATGCATCAGCATACCTTTTCATTTTCACTGTTTTTGGTTAGTAAGGTTATTAATTTATTAAAAGATCTATACAAAAAACAAAATCTGCAGGCCCTGATGATCTTCCATCTTAAATCTTAAGGCTGGCCGCTCATATCATCGCAGAACTGGTGTCCCACATCTTTAACCTGTCCGTAAGCCAAAACACTGTTCCAAACGCTTGAAAAACAGCTTTTGTTCTAGCTTTACTGAAGGGAGGAGACCCCACTATACTGAAAAGTTATCTACCAATCTCTAAACTCTGTATTCTTGTTAGGTTTCAGAAAAACTAATAAACTTTCAAATCAAAAAGTATTTGGATTATTTTAACATCTTACCTCCCCATCAGTCAGGTTTCAGGAACTACTCTCTCAGAAATTAGTTTCTCAGCTAACACCATTGGTTGGTTCTCTATCTCTCAGATCAGTGGCAATGTGTGCAACATAATGGTACTTCTTCCAGTTCTCTGTTAACAATGGTGTACCACAAGATACAGTCTTAGGACCCACCCTCTTCACAATCTACATAGGTAATGTAGGACAGACCATCTCTGATGCATCCTTACATTTCTATGCTGATGACACAGTTGTTTAAAACAGTTGCTAAGGTTTCCAGCTTTTACAGTCTGCTTCAAGATCATCCATTCAGATTTATTCTGTCTCAAACGTGTGCAAAATGCTGACAAAATGAAAGGGATGTTGTTTTCAAACAGGAAGTCGATTTCAGCATTCCTGCCTTCTACTCTATCTTCAAATGATATTCCACTTGAGTGTGTCGATTCTTATGGGTATCTTGGTTGATTCACATCTCTCTTTTAAGCTCCATGTCAAAAACTTGGTAAAGAAACTGAAAGTTAAACTGGGTTTCCTTTTCAGAAATAAATACTGTCTAACACCGAATGCTAGGAAACTCCTTGTAACTGTGACTTTCCTTCCCTCCATTGACTATGGTGACATTGTCTACATGAACACTCCTAGAAACACCCTACAGATGTTGGATGCTGTCTATCATGGTGCGCTAAGATTCATAACTGGCTGTGATTATTGTACCCACCACTGCACCCTGTATTCACTGGTTAACTGGACATCATTAACTTCACACAGACTTTCTCACTGGTACATTTTTATCTTTAAATCACTTCTTGGTCTGCTGCCTTCATACAGCTCCTCCTACATGTCACTGTGTGAGTGCAGTTGCAGCGTGCACTCTCAGTACATCATTACCTGCAGTGTTCCCTCAATGTGGACTGAACTAGGTAAAAGGGCTTTCTCCTACTCTGCTCGTTTCCTGGAATATCTTGCATAAAGACCTGAAGCTCTCGGCCTTGACCTCTCTAAGTGGATTTAAACATCTGCTAAGTTCTTGGGGAACAACCAACGCAGACATGTTCCTGGTTTTGGTATTTTATATCACTCTATAATGTAGCTGTTTTGTTTCATTTTTAATATTTTATTTCATTTATTTTTCCCCAATTTATGCATTCTTTTTTTGAAGTCTGCTGTTGTCATCATTCTTAGTTAAAAACACGTCTCTCTTGTAAATGAGTCCTCAAGGCTCGATGAGACTAGCCTGTATAAATAAAGGTTGAATTATTTTTTTATCCATTTGAACACTGTTGCTATGACAGTTTTCAGGTAAAAAGTAAACAAAAAAATTAACATTTCTAAATGTTTCAGTATCAAAAGCTGTACTAATATTATTCCTGAAAGAAATGGACAGTAAATGGACTGTACTTATATAGAACGTTCTATCTTATCACGACACTCAAAGCGCTTTACACTACAATCTGTCCTCATTTACCCATTCACACAGCACTCTACTAGCTCTATACAGAGCTAAATGAAAAAAATCATTCTAAAGAGACTAATCAGTACTTTATCACATTCATACACTGATAGGACACACATTGGTGGCAATGAGGGGGTTCATTGTCTTGGGACACTTTAGCATGTGACTGCTGCATTCAAACTCCCCAATTCTTGTAATGGAGGACGACTGCTCAGCCACAGCCACCCCAGGATTAATTCCTACTAAGAAGATTTAGTTTTCCTAGTCATCATATTGAGGACTTTTTAATAATAAAAAATTACATACGGTATTTGTTTATTTTACAATTTTCCAGAACTATTGACTTTTTCCCAGTTCCATTTTATTATTTACTTTTTTAAGCCCCTTATTTAACGCAACAGAGCTTAGGAAGATAACCTTTAAAAATCGTTGAACAATTTTAGTCCATTCTATAAACTTTCAAAAACTGGATTGGCCAGGGTCTCAAACTACAATATCCTTACTTTAATGTCTCCATTAGGCAAAAGCAAATTAGGATTTCATGGAGAAAATAAATAAATAAATAAATGGCATGCCTACAGAGTAAAAGCGGTGACAAAGCACTCAAGTTTTATGGACCGAGCTACTCAAATCTCTTTATGTGAGAGTTCTGCTGCTCACTGCAGGGGTTGCAAAGCAAAGACTTAAGAATAACAACTAAAACCTCAGCATCATTGTTTGAGGTTTCCTTATATTCAAGATATAGTGAAAACGCACACAGACAAGTATAAAATATATCACAAATTAACTGACAGTCTAGACATAAAGTTTTAGAGCAGCATTTATTCAGTTTTTATATTTACAGCAGATTTGGGGATCGTTTCCACTTAAAGCACACATTTAATCTGCTTCTGGGACGGTGCTTCGGCTGGGATGGTCCATGTAAATCTTGCATATAATCCCGTCCAGTTAAGTCCACGTCCCTGGCTGTTTATGGCTCTGGCATCATAATCATAAATTTTAAAGGTTTTTCATAGAAAAGTTCTTATAAATCAAGCTCAAACATTTTAACAGAACATCACATCTATTCACAATTATTTATTTATTACATTGTAACATTTCAGGAGAGGGGGAATTAGTTGTAAGCACACAAAACACTTTGAACTGTACATGTTTTAAATATTTGACTCCTCAAAGAGAAAGCACCGACGTCTTTTAAAAGTCCAACTTGTCTGCTAGTTAAGCAAAGTCTGTAGTATTTACCAAAAAAAGTGGGGATTGGTAAAGCACTGTTTGGTAATTCCTCTTGTTCTGTCTTTTCAGTTCATTGAGGACCGCTGCTAAATAAAAAACTCCCTCTGGTTTTCACCCAAAGAGTCGGCCTGGCTGCTGAATGGGAACTCATGGCTGTCGTCCGGCTGTGCAGCTTTTACTTCATGGTTCCGAAACGTCTCTTTCCTGGTGCAGATGAATCTGGCCACGATTGCTAATGCAGACATGGTGACAAAAATCACCACTGCAATCACACCTGAAAAGCACAAAACAACACTTTGTCTAAAAATGATAAAAGAAAAGGGGTTTGAAGTATTATCGCACACAGCCATGAAAGGCAGGTGTCCATAAAACTGCTTGTGTCTGTGTGTTTGTCTGTTAGCAGAATATCTCATCAACGACTAAATTTACTGTACTGTATATTGAAACTATCAGATTAGGGACTGTGGAGATTGTGGTTTTGTTTTATGATGTTTAGCCCCATCTTGTGTTGTGTCTTTGTCTTGTGTCCTTCTGTTTCTGTCTTCTACAGGGTTTGGTGTATGCCTCCATCTACTGTTTTGTCTCTGTTCCTGCACTCCCTGGTTTCCTGGTTTGTCATTTTCCCTTATGTGGTTCAGCTGTGTGTCCTCACGAGTGTTTTGTCTCGTTAGTCACTATATATAAGTCTGTATCTCTGTGCTAGTCCTTGACTTGGCATTGAGATGTCCACAGGTGATCTTCTGTCTGCTTCCTATGAGGCAGCTTGTAAGTTTTGCTGCCACATCAACCTTTTTGTTTTGTTTTTGTTGTTTAAATAAATCTCTTTATTTAAACTCCTACCTTCACTTGCCTGCCTGCAAATGGGTTTAAAACCAGATGATTGTGACAGAATGCAAGGACCAAACATAAACCGAGCAGGCAGCCAGTTCATGGCAAATCTTTCAAATGAGGACTACCAGCAGTTGGAAAAGCCCATTCAAAAGTATGTGGACACTGTGGCCACCTCCAATGATCTGGAGGAAAGGTGGGTGGTCACAGAGGACATGGTCAATGAGTATTTTCGTCTCCCTGGGCTGTGTGACTCTCTGGGCATGGAGTTTTTGGACAAGCTACTGAAAGAGGAGCAGACTGGAGTCCTACCGCCGACTGTCTGCTGCTTGGTCCCCTAATAGTTCCAGCCCTTCACCTGAGTCACCTGGGGGATCTGTGCTTCTCCATGCCTCTGCTCAAGAAGAGCCTGTCATCAGGTGGAACAGGTTCCAGACCGAACCCGTCCAGAGGCAGCAAGGCTGCAGTCCTGAGCTGGAGATCTTCCCGTCGCCCCTCCTAGTGGAAGAAGAAGAAAGGAGGGCCCAACTCAGGGACAGTCACTTCACACAGACACTCAGGCCCATGTATCAGATTTCTGAGGGTGACATTGAACCCCAAGAGGAGATTGGTCTCACTTCTGATCCTTGCTCACACCCCCGCCAGCATAGAGGTCGAGGGCAGAAAGGATCAGAACTGCTGGAGTCCAGATCCTCCTTCCATCCGAGTCCCCACAAGTACAGTCTGAGGAGCTGGGGAGAATTTCAAAGGTGGGTGGATACCCAAGTCCCTGCTTGCCTACAGAGAACCCCAACCCTGCAGATGTGTCTCCAGGGTCTCCAGCGTCTCCAGAATCTCTAGCGTCTCCAGTGTCTCAAGAGTCTCAAGTGTCTCTAGCGTCTCCAGTATCTCCTGGATCCCAAGTGGTCTTGACATCCACAGAGGGTCCCCGGTCTGCCAACGCCTCGACGTTCACAGAGAGTCCCCGGTCCGCCGACAGCTCGACGTCGCCTGCTGCAGAGGACCTTCAGCTCTTCACATTACCTGCTACAGAAGCTTTACCATCATCCTCGTCTCCTGCTGTGGTGGCTCCTCAGCCTCCCACATCTCTAGAGGGTCCCACGGCAGTTGCAAACCCATTTAGTTCCATGGTGTCTTCGCCTCACCCCGGGTCTTCGACTATTCTAGGGCCTTCGTCTTCACCTAGAGTCCTCATTGCACATGAGGCAGCCTCATCACCACTGCCAATGCCCACGGAAGCTGCTACATCACCTGCAGCACCTGAGGTCTCTGCATCTCCTGAGGTCTCTGCGTCTCCTGTAGTTTCAATGTCCTCAAGGGATTCATCGTTCTCGAGGGGTTCATCGTTCTCGAGGGGTTCATCATCTCATCCAGGGTCTTCATCTTCACCTGGGATCCCTGTTTTGCTCAGGGTCTCTACGAAGGGTCCGAGCCTGCCAACGAAGAGTCCGAGTCTGCCCCTGCCAATGCTCAGAGGTCTCTGTGCCATCTGTAGTGCCTGGGGTTTCCTCGCCTCATCCAGGTTCTTCGCCTCGGGTCCACACCCCACCTCATCCAGGTTCTTTGCCTCAGGTCCACACCTCGCCTCATCCAAGTTCTTCGCCTCGGGGCCACGCCTCGCCTCGTCTAGGTTATTCGCCTCGGGTCCATGCTTCGCCTTGGTCCTTCGCATCGCCTCATCCAGGCATCCCACCTCGGTCCTTCGCATCGCCTCATCCAGGCATCCTGCCTTGGCCCTTTGCATTGCCTCATCCAGGCATCCCACCTTGGCCCTTCGCATCATTTCATCCAGGCATCCCACCTTGGCCCTTCACATCATTTCATCCAGGCACCTCACCTTGGCCCTTCGCATCGCCCCATCTAGGCACCCTGCCTTGGCCCCATGCCTCGCCTCATCCAGGCACCTTGTCTTGGTCCCACACCTCGCCTCATTCAGGCACCCCGCCTTGGTCCCATGCCTCACCTTGGTCCCATGCCTCGCCTTGGTCCCACATTTCACCATGGTCCTTTGTATCACCATGGCCCTTCGCCTCATCTAGGCTCCTCACCTAAAACAACTCCAGTGAGATAGACGGTCCTCCAGCTGCCTGCCTGGACTTTTGGTGTTTTTCTTTTGTGTGTGTGTGTGTGTGTGTGTGTGTGTGTGTGTGTGTACCAAGTTCTCCTCTTGTGTTCCCTGGTGCCCTTCGTACTGTTTCCCCCTTCCTCCCACCCAAGATTTTTGGGGAGTGGGTTTCTGGAGGATGTCTAGAGACTTCCTTTAAGAATGAGGTACTGTGGGGATTGTTTGGATTGTGGTTTTGTTTTATGGTGTTTAGCCCCATCTTGGGTTGTGTCTTTGTCTTGTATCCTTCTTCTCAGTTTCTGTCTTCTACAGGGTTTGTGTTTTCAGAGTGTATGCCTCCATCTAATGTTGTGTCTCTGTTCCTGCACTCCCTGGTTTCCTGGTTTGTCATTCTCCCTTATGTGGTTCAGCTGTGTGTCCTCACAGGTGTTTTGTCTCGTTAGACACTGTCTGTGTCTCTGTGTTAGTCCTTGTCCTGGCATTAAGATATCCACAGATGATGTTCTGTCTGCTTCCCATGATCCAGTTTGTAAGTTTTGTTGCCACATCAGCCTGTTTTGTTTTGTTTTTGTTGTTTAAATAAATGTTCTTATTTAAACTCCTGCCTTCGCTTGCCTGCCTGCAAATGGGTTTCAAACCAGAGGATTGCGACAGTATGGTGGTGTTACCATCTGATGGAGGCAAGCCTGGGATGAAACTGATGGATATATGTGACATGGGACAGCTAGGAGTAGGTAGGGGCTGATTAAATCCTGCTGGTGATTGAGTACCCGTCTTGTTTCTGGCACAGGTGGGGCAGTCTGCAATGAAAGCCTTAACATCAGGCGCCATGGAGGGCCACCAGAAATTCATCTTGGCCAGAGAGAGCATGCGAGTGGTACCTGAGTGACAGGACAATCTGTTGGTGTGAAGGCAGTGTCATACCTTAGATCTCATGCAGGACAGGATGATCAGGGTTCCAGGAGGTCCGTTGCCAGGGTCGGGTTCGGTCCTTTGACCCTCTCTGATCTTGCTCTCTACGGGCCAGGTGAGAGTTCCAACAATACACACTGGAGAGACAATGGTTTCTTGATGCTCGTGTATGTCTGGAGGTGCGAACAGATGGGACAGTGTGTCTGGTTTGATGTTTTTAGAGCCAGGTGTGAAAGTTAAAATATAATTGAAATGACTGAAGAATAGGGACCAACATGCCTGTCGTGGGGTCAAGCGTTTAGCATCCCAGAGGTATATCAAGTTTAATGGTCGGTCCAGATTAAGAAGTGGGTTTCAGTGCCTTCCAACCAGTGCTGCCATTCCTCAAGGGCTAGTTTGACTACCAGGAGTTTGCGGTTGCCCACATCATAATTTCTTTCTGCCTGAGACAGGCGTTTGGAAAAAATATGTAGGGATGGACTTTATTGTCGTTGAAGGATCTCTGGGAAATCATGGCCCCCACCCATGTGTCTGAGGTGTCAATCTCGAGGATAAGCTGGCGTTTGGGGTCCAGGTGACAAAGAATGGTATTAGATGAAAAAAGTTTTTTTCAACATACAAAATGCAGTCTTGGCCTCAGGGGTCCAGCTGAAAGTCCTGGAGGTGGAAGTGACTTGAGAAAGGGGGGCTGCCACGTGACTGTAATCCTTTATGAAGCGTCTGTAGAAGTTAGCGAACCCCCTAAAGCATTGTAGCTGCTTTCTGGACTCTGGGGTTGGCCATTCTTCACTACTTGATTCTGCCGAGGACAGACACTTCCCCTTCCACTCCACTTTGCTTTGCTGCCCTGTTTGTCTGTGAAACTGCTTCTGAGCCTCTGTTGCATATCTTCCTAACCATAATTATGGACTTATTTGGCCAGTTGGTCCCTCTACACAATTTGACAACAGTTTTTCAAAGAGAAGACAGGCTTTAGATGAGCCGATGTGCCCCTTTGGCACACATGCAGCTGGAAATCTAATCGACTTGAAGACTTGATGATGTGTCTATCTCTGCTGTCATCTGTAGATTTTAAGGATGCATATTAAATTGGATTTACGATAACTGGTTCCTACTATTTGGATTCAGCTGGTTGCTGGTTTTATCTACAATTAAGGAAGTCATCAGTAGCAAATTGGGACCTGATCACGCTGCTTGCCTTTGTGATGGCTTGGTTCTTGCCTGTGTACCCAGACTCAATTGCCTTGGGCACAATGGATCAGATCTCAGGGATTTTTACTCAGGCACGTTCCATCGGTGTGGCCACGTCATTTGGAAATTTCTGAACTGTTTTTGGACCAACACAGACTCACAGTAGATGTCATTATGTTCTGCCTGTACGCAAAACAACTGTGTGTTTATCAGAATCTGGCTCCCCCGGCTGACATTGAAGGCCACTTTATCTGATTACACCTGGAGGACATGCAATCTGACGCTCAACCCCGCCCATCGGGGAATTCCACCGTCAACCAGAGTGAACCAGCTGAATAAACATTCTGTCATCATTTCAG
>JARVGS010000001.1:25977531-25987648 GCA_031762315.1 Hypsolebias antenori | reverse complement strand
TGTACAGTACTGTATTTCCAAGCAGTTAGCTAACACAGTACCCTCAAAAAATACATAAAAAAACACATAAACGGCACCGTGTGGAGTGTGATGACGTCAGTGGGGGGTCGAACGTAAGTTCGAAATGCCGTAACTCGGGTAGGTCGTAACTCGAGGACTGCCTGTATTTGATCCAAAAGTGCTAATTTAGTCAATAGAGCTACTGACTAAAGAATTCAAGACATCTTTCCAGAGTAAATATTTCAGTAAATACCATAATAAAGAGACGCTGTTCGTATTTGGGGGAAAGGACATTTTTCTTGTACATAAATCCATCAATGTAAGTCATATCTCTCCTCCCTCCTAAACCTTTTTGCTAGTAAAACACAAAGGTCCCATAGAAATGCAAATAAATACAACACTTTCTTTGTGGGTAGATTGCATTGATCCTCAATCCTTTTCTTTTCTTTAATATCCCTTTTTCCTCTTCCACTTCTTCTCCACCTTTCTCCCTTTTCTCAAGCCAAGCCTTTCATGTTCAGATCAGAGAAGTCTTCCACTTATCACAGGAGTCTGGAGAGGCTTTCTCCTAAAAACTGGTTTTATATGCCTGATTTAACAAGGCACACATACAAAGAGCGCTCCATCGCCCCATCTTTTCCGTCCATAGGATAACCCTTTCTCTTCCCCCAAATGCATTTTCCCCACATTAAAAAAATGCCACACACTCACGCTATTTTGAGCACACTCGCACATACTTCAGTGCATTGGCCAGCCCCGGCTCTTGTTCTGTCACAATGGGATTACTGGTGTGATTCTTCCACTCCTTTTAAGTGGGCACACCACCAATCCACTTACGATGGACTCTGTTTAATACTGAAAAGGGTGAAGAGGAGGGGAGGGGCAAAGGAAGGCCGAGGACAGAAGATGAACGGGGTTAGAGGAGGATGATGGAGTGA
This sequence comes from Hypsolebias antenori, assembly GCA_031762315.1. Classification (NCBI taxonomy): domain Eukaryota; kingdom Metazoa; phylum Chordata; class Actinopteri; order Cyprinodontiformes; family Rivulidae; genus Hypsolebias; species Hypsolebias antenori. Next base: position 25,986,710 of record JARVGS010000001.1, on the reverse strand, counting down.
GGAGAAAGAAATTAGACGAAGAGGGACAAAGGTAATTAAAGACACCCAAGATTAACCTTGTAAGTTTCGAAACGGGGAACGGTTTTAATATTAAATGACAAAATGTGAGTCAATTGGAAAACAACCAAAATGAAGCAAGAAGAAAACTGGCGACACATTTACTGGCAGGCTTGATGCATTGGTTGCGAACCTGTTGCCACGGTGACAAAAGGCAGTTGAGGCCCCACCTTTCTCCCGCGGTGTTTCACGCGGTGATGTGATTGCTGTCGCCAGTGCTAGTCGGGACCTTGGCCAGTGGGACAAAGCCACCGGAGTGAGCAGGGTGTATTTTTCACACAAATTCTTTTAATTCTCTGAAATTTTCTGTCATCTGCCACTCCCTCACCCACACTTTTGTTTTTGGGCTCGTTTTGTTTTTGACTTATTCAACTCAGCCAGCAGGCAGCCAGAGAGGTTGAAGCTTTAGGTTTATTCCTGAGTTGACAAACAAAGCTGAGACCAGGAGAATTCGCCACAGTGGGAAACAAATGTCCCTTTTGTTGCACTGCTCCTACTCAGCCCCAACTCTACTCAGCCCTCCACTTACTTTTTAGCTGATTTTTAGCTGATTCTGGACCTTTTTTCGTCCCTGCTTCTCTGGTGGGACCGTTCGAGCTGAGTCGAGCCGACTAAAATAAATAAAGTTGACTTGACTTGACTCCGGACTGAAACGTGAATGCAGGACACTGATTGGTCAGGGGGAGGAGTCACTGGATCTCAGAAACTTTTCACCGATCCGACATTTGCAATTTCTCGGGACACGGAGCACCGGCTGGGTCTATTTTTAAGATTTTAAAAATAATAATGACACTGTCTTTAATGCTGAAGTCCAGGTGTTTTTTTGTGTTTGGTGACCGCCGACAAAGTTCGAACGAGCGGAGTCACAGCGGCGTCGTAAACCGAATTTGACGCAAGTCGGAACGTACGTAAATACATGTGGCGTACCGGTTTTACCAAGCGCGTAAACCGACTTTCGACGTAAGTCCATGGTGATGGCCTTCCTTTTCCTCGATGCACTGCCATCAGAAGAGTCCTCCTTGCGTTTTGGGAGCCATAATGAAGGGCTAATGAAGAGCTAATGGCCTACCGGGATGCTAGCGACAACGTCCTCCTCCGTACAGTACGTATCCCTCTGCCGCTGCACCGCGTAACTGTATTCTTCCACCACTGCGCCGCTGCGCTGTCGCGTTACGACGTTTAACGTTGTAAAACTGTCGTAAAACCGACGTAAAAACTGACTTAAAAACGACGTAAAAACAGCGTAAAAATGGCGTAACCGCGTAACTTGAATAAGGGAGATGCCGTCGTAACTACGAAACGTCATAAGACGAGACCGTCGTAACCCGAGGACTACCTGTACAAGAAACAAAACCACATATCTAAAGTGAACAATAAAAGTAGACACAATGAGTGCAAATACATCAAATGTTAAAGAAAAATATAGAATTTTAATTATAGATGTTTTTGTAGCATCTGGTTCATCAGATTTAATTCAGTTTATTTATAAAGCGCCAAGTCACAACAGAATTTGCCTTGGGGCACTGAACAGAAATATTCATGTATCAAATAAGTTAACAGAAACATTCCTATTTAAAAATAACAATTTAACATTATTTATCTGAGGAGCAGACTGCTTTGAGTTTAACTCATTGCAGAACTCTCACGCTTAATAGTGAACTAAAGTTTATTAAAAGTTCATTAGTAGGATTTTGGATTCTAGACATGCCTCCAGAACCCATCCTGAAGTGTGGTGCAAATCCAGGCTGATCTGAGCAGGGCTGAGTAGGAGCAGTACTCAGTACATACAGTTTAGGTCAAAATACTATCAATTTAAAGTGACAGTAGTTCATAATTTTTTATCTGGCAACCCGACTGACAGAGAAATTACAGCTTTTTTGTGTAAACCCTCTCATTTTTTTTGTTTATGAACCCCAATTTATTTCATGTTGCTGTGTTCATTCGTACTCATCTGCTCACACAGACTCATGCTCGTGCTGCTGTTCGGCGTATTGTTTTTGTACTCTTAGTGTTTAGCGTATTTTTAGTTTGATGTTTTTCTTAGTCCGTATCTTAGCTCTTGTTACTGTTTTTCTTACAATTTATGCTTTTGTTGGATGTAACTGGGACCCAGTGTTCACAATTTTGTATGTGGTGGAACAAATAAAGACAAATGAAGAAACTTTGACTTAAACATTGAAAAAACACTAACATTTCCAGAGGTTATTCTCACGCAAACGGGACCTTATACTCGGTCATTTTACAAGTAGCTCTCATGATGAAAAAGTGTGGGCACCTCTGTTCTTGGGCAATAGAAAAGGACTTGCTTTGTTGATAGAATGAGACCAAAGTTAAAAATTAAAGACTTGTCTCCCTCAAATATTCAAGTTAACCGGGTCAACAATAAATGTGCAGAAGTGTTTTGATCAACACGTCTTGATAGAGTTCCAACTATCAAGGATTCCCACTGCTCCGCCCTCCTGGGAAATTTTTCTCCAGGGTGTTGGAACAAAGCCCCAATGCATGGTCAAACCTCATGATTAAAGAAGAGTGGAACATCAGACCAAAGCTTCACCCATGATATGTTGCTAAGGGGTCGTGATACTGTCCGATCCAAATGTGTTTTGCAAACCCAAAGAAGGCTTATGACAAAAGTATGGGTCCAAACAGGTCTCACTTGTAAATGAGTCTTCGAGGCTCAATGTGATTTATCTATTTAAAGGATGAATGAATGAATGGGGATCGGGGTTGCTTTGTGGGCTATATGTTCCCAGAACAACCAAAGCAAAAGCTGCTTCCACATTTTTGGCATAAAGTCCAGCTTGTTTCTAATTCTAGTTGGACTCTGCCAGGACTACTCTTTGTTTTAGATCTTGTATGAGGCATTCATGGACAAGCTTTCAAGGTATAGTTGTGAGGAGGAGAGAGTCTGGTTTGAGAACCCAAGGGTCTCATTTTTGCTTTTTGCAGATGATGTGATGCTGTTGGCGCATTCAATGTAGGACCTTCAGAGTGCACTGAAGTCTGCTCCTCCAAGTCTGGGGGGGATAGTTCTCAATGTAAAGGTACTCAAGCATTTTGGTGTCTTGTTCAGAAAGTATGACTCAAGGTGCTTTGTCTGCTCTTGCTCTGATCGGTTGTGGCTTAACCAAAAAGGCAAATATGTCAATAGCCTGATTCATTTATGTTCCAGTCATCACATAAGATGAGGAGACGCCCAATTTTTTTATTGCTGATCTACCAGTAAGGGACAGAATCAGGAAGTGGTGCACCTCATGAACACCAGACATTTTTTTAACACCTCAACCCACAAATGATAAATATATTTTGGTTTTCTCTTCGTCTTGTAACCTCTCCTAGCTGTTTTCTTGTGCTCCTGTCCCCACAGAGATGGATGCCCTTTTCAAATAGCATTTAAGAAGCACAGTTAGACTTTATCTGCTGTCAGTTTCCATCAGATCAAGAGACATTACCCTTTATCCCTGATAACCTTGCAACGAGTCCTAAATAAAAGATCAAGTTGTTATTTTTGCTGCCACTATTGTTCTAAAACATTCTTTCATTCAACCTTTATTTAGTCAGGTTAACCACATTGAGCCTCGAGGACTCATTTACAAGAGAGACCTGGATTTTTTTTTTTTTTTTTTTTTTTCAACCTTTATTAGTTCTAAAACATAAAACCTTAGTTGTTATTTAAAGGTCATTATGTTGTTTTTAGTAAATGCAGTCTAACAAGACAAACCCTGATTATTATAGGAACTATTTTGTCATAATTGGAGTTTTATTTGCATCCGCATCTCTTTTTCCTTAATTGTCCCATATGTTTTTGCACTAATCTTATTTTGAACATAATTTTATGAGTTCCTGCTTTCTGTAATTTCATTTCAGTGTGACTAAATCTGTCCTTGGAGTCATCTCGTGCGTCTGCCCTCCTTTTGTCATAAGGTAAAAGTACAGCGACTGTGTTCCTGCAGCCTGTAAAAAGTCTTTGTGGCTGAAAACAGCCGTCTACATCAGTGGGTAAGAAATATACGTTTTAGACCTGATGTGTGTGTGCGTGACAACAAGTGTGTGAATGGAGCCACTCAGGCGAGACTGATGGCTAATTATTGAGTTGGAAATTGGCAGCAGGTGGAGAAAGGTTGAAATAAAATGTGGAGTTGGATTAAAGTCCATCTTTTGACTCATACATGCAAAAAAATAACAATTTTAGAATTTGGGACATGTCCATCTGTACACCTTCATGAACACTTTGTTTGTGGTTGACGATTTGCAAACTCAGCTATATTTTACAGAACCAACACTCATCAGTTTATTTTTTAAGTACTCTACTAAGCTTGGAATATGTTAACTGCACAGCTGAATTAAACTTTGAAGCTTCCTTTTTAATAACTGTGCACCTTTTTTGGCACACACGCTGCCCATTGTTTACAGCTACCTGGACGCTGACCCCTTTGGCAGCCTCTGGTTGCTCTTTCCTCTTCTTTTCTCAGCAGAAACAGGAAACGTGTACGCTCAGAGGACACTCGTCTTCCTGTCTTAAAGTTAACAAAAAGGAGGGGTGAAGTTAACTCCCTTTGCTGGCTTCCCTGACACCCATTGTAGTCAAAACATTTAGTGTGGGGAATCTGAAAACTGCGAGGCCACTGAAGGTCAGTCAGGAGATACTGTCAGGAAGTGAAAGGAGTGCCTCTTGAAGGTGCCTCTGAGAAAAATAAAAAAAATAATCATTTTGGCACCTGAATTTCATGACATGATGTTCTCACAAAATTTTAAATGGCCTTCTTATTTACGTAAGTGCAATATTATCATGCTAGTTGAATAAGAACCTTGTTGGAAATGCCAAGTTTTTACATTCCTTATGCATCTAACGTTCACATCTATAATGTTATCGCTTTACCGCATGAAATAGCTACAACAGAATGTAAACAATAATGCTTACAGACTATAGTCAAGCTTTAAGTTTATGATTTAAAACTTAAAACACAATTTACTTCTTAAAAGGACTACCGGTAATCAGTTTGTCAGGTAAAGTCACTTCATGCATCCATTTGGGATTATTGCAGCTTTTGCTGCTTTGTGATTTCACCATAAACTGTACAAATAAATGTTTGCACTCATCTGGCGTCTGTGTCAATTAATGCAAAAGTTTTAAAAAATGATGCATTTCCTACGAAAATGCAGCGTGAATGCTTATTGCTGAAGAATTTGCTGAAAAACAGCTGAAATTAGTTTAAAAAAACAAGATGAACAGCAGCTGAAATGAAAGAACGAGCCTTAATTAGCAGAAGAAAGCAGAAAGAACACATTTTTGCTGCATTGGGAACGAATTAGGATACTGGCTAAAAAAAAGAGGAAATTAGCCACACAAAAAAAGCTAAAATAAGCAACAAAAATACTGAAAAGTAACTGAAAAGGCAGAAAGAAGCTTAAACTACCAGAAGGAAGAGGAAAGAACTGAAATTAAAAAATGTGAAATTAGTTGAAAAGGCTAAGCTAGAATAAAAACAGATAAATAGTAGCTGAAAAGAAAAAAAAAACCTGAAAGGAGCATAACCAGCTGAAATTACCATAAAGAATTTAATTCAGTTGAAAGTAGCAAAAATGACCATGAAAAACTGGAATTTATCTGAAAATAGCTGAAATTGGCTAAAAATAGCTAAAAAAAAAAAAAGTTAGCTGACAAGATAGAACATGCTTAAATTAGCAAAAGAAAGCAGAAAGAACATGTTTGCTGAAAGAAGCAGACTGAGAACAAAAAGTGGAAATTATCTGAAAAAATATTATATAAGCAAAAAAAAAAAAAAAACTGCTGAAACGCCGGGGGGGGGGGGAGCACGAGAAAGAAGCTTAAATAACCTGAAGGAAGTGGAGATCATTCGGCTGAATTAGGCTGAAAAAAGTTGAAATTATTGCAAAAAACGAGGAATTAGCTGAAAATGCTCAAATGAGCATAACAACCGCTAAATAGTAGCTGAAATAGCAGGAAAAAGTTGAAACTTGCAGAAACAAGCTGAAAGAGCAGAAAACAGCTGGGAAACTGCGGAAGTTAGCTGAAAGTAGCTGAAAAAAGTTTATATTTGCACAAGGAAGCTGAAAGAAGCTGAAGCAGAACAAAATGTGAAAGGAGCAGTAAAAGGCTGTAACACATCGAAAGATTTGAACGATGTAAAATGAACTTAATTTCCTATGAGAAAAAAATGGCAGAAAAGGCTAAACATTTCAAAAAGCTAAAGTGCAACTTTAGCTTTTTGACAGCTTTCACATGATTTCATGATAATGCCAGCGCTGTATATTTATTTTTATTCTTCACTGATTAAAAAAATCTTATTTTTTCATACTGTACATTAAATTAAAAAAAAAAAAAAAACAACAAAAATAAAACATTTCCACCTTCCGTCCCGGACTCCAGAAAAGGCTAAATATTTCAAAAAGATAAAGTTGCACCAAACACCAACGGTCATATAAAGATTGTCCTGAAAGAGCTGAACGTTCTGATTCATGATCTGTTGAAGTAGCTTGAAAATTGGGAGATGATAATGGCACCGAAAATGTACGGAAGAAAAATGGATCACAATAACGTGAATGCTTCATAAGTGTTCACGCTATAATATCACTTGTAGATAATTGATAAATTATTGAGAAAATTAAAATACTAAACTAGGTATATGTTTTAATGCACTGGAATCATTTTGCTGACAGCCAAAGCAATCAGCTTTTTAGCCATGAAATATCCATTAACTGAGCTTTATTAGCGTTGTGCAATGTAAATTTGGTATTTTGTGCCCATTTCATAAATCCTTGCATATTATGAATGATTACTTAGCCAATCCAGTAAAGCTGATGGCCATAGTAGAGAAAAAGAACCAAGCATGCCAATATCAGGCATTAAGAAAAAAACGGAGTTTAAAATCCCATTATGAGTTTTTAAAAATAAGATTCAGACACAGAGCTGCAGCTCCGGTGCTTAACATTAAACTCATGTCAAATGCACCGACTGCCAACAGCCAGAAAAGGGAAATAATCGACAGGATGCAGCCTCTCCAAACAAGGCTGATTGGTGGAAAAGAAACAGGATATGGGGCGCTGTTTGTAAAGTTACACAGTTAAAAATTAACAGCAATATTTTGGTTTATTTAGCCTTTCATAAGAATTTTTTTCAACGTTATATTTTCACCATGTCATTCCCACATTTATAAATATCATGTTTTCAAACTAAATGTTTAATTTAAAAGCCAAATATTTAGTTTACAAAGTAAATTCTTAACTTGCAAGTTAAATATTTAATTAGTGAACAAAATATTTAGGTGTAAATCAAATATTTAATTTCCAAGCTATTTATTTAAAAAACTAAACATTTAATTTCCAATCTAAATATTTATTATCCAAGCTAAATATTTAACTTCTAAACTAGATACATAATTTCTAAACTAAACATTTAATTCTTAAACTAAATATTTGATTAACTAACTAAATATTTAGCTCAGACCTAAATATTTATTTTCCAAGCTAAACATTTAATTTCCAACATAAATATTAATTTGCTACCTAAATATTTAGCTTGGACCTAAATATTTATTTTCAAAACTAAACATTTAATTTCTAAACTAAATATTTACTAGCCAAGCTAAATATTTAATTTACAAACTAAACATTTAATTTCTAAGCTAAACATTTAATTCTTAAACTAAATATTTAGTTTAATAACTAAATATTTAGCTCAGACCTAAATATTTATATTCCAAAATAAACATTTAATTTGCTAACTAAATATTTATTACCGAATGAATTTATTTATTCTTGCAAGTTAAATATTTTGTTTGTAAATTAAACATTTAGCTTGGACATAAACATTTACTTTGTAAACTAAATATTTATTATTTATTTATTTATTTTTATTCTTGCAAGTTAAATATTTTGTTTGTAAATTAAACATTTAGCTTGGACATAAACATTTAGTTTGTAAACTAAATATTTAGTGTGGAACAAAATATTTAGCTTGTTAACTAAATATTTAACTTGCAAGTTAAATATTTAGTTTGTACATTAAATGTTTAGCTTGGACATGAACATTTAGTTTGTAAACTAAATATTTAGCGTGTAACTAAATATTTAGCTTATTAACTAAATATTTATCTTGCAAGTTGAATATCTAGTTTGTAAATTAAACGTTTAGCTTGGACAAAAACATTTAGTTTGTAAACAAAATATTTAGTGTGGAACTAAATATTTTATTTTTATTTTATAAAATATATTCATTTAAAAAAATCCATAAATGATAAGAATACAAAAAATAAAATGAAAGGCAGCAGAAAGAAGAAAAAAATCTTATTATCTGCCCCTTTTGTCAAACAAGTAGTTCAAACAAATATTTAGCTTGTTAATATTTAACTTGCAAGTCAAGTATTTAGTTTGTAAACTAAATATTTAGCTTTTGAATTAAATATTTAGTTTGGAACTATGACATTTATAAATGTATGAATAACATGGTGAAAATATGACGGGAAAAAAGCTTATTTTCGTCATGAAACTCAAATAAACCAAAATATTGCCATTAATTTTTTGCAGTGTAACTTGACAAACGGCACTCCATAACAGGACACTCTGCTGCACACAAACACCAACAGAAAAGTATACATAAACATATTTTTAATCAGATAAGTAATAATCATCCTCTCATGCATGTCATATGATTACAGCAGCATTTCAAGGAGAAGCGCCTCTGGCAGACTGGATGACGTCTCTTGAGGTCAGCAGGATCACGGGGCTTGTTGAAAAGTCGTTTGAACCTTGTCTCCGCTTCACAGAAATCAAACACTTCAGACATGCAAACATCATGTGACGGAGGAGAAATCACAGCTGCTGAACTCTGAGCGGAGATGTGGAGCGCAGGGGGTCAGTGGAGACAACGTGACTCGCTCCTTTCACCTGGTAAACAAAACAAAAACAAAACAACAAAAATCAACATCTTTAACTGCGACCGCTACTATGTAATTTCAGGCTAATCACCTTGTACATATGTTGCTGGGAAATTGTCATACAAATGTATTAAAACTTTCTCTTTACTGTCTAAAAAAGCTAAGTCTGGTCCTCTGGACATTCAAAAAACAAAACAAAACAAAGCAAAAAAATTGTAGAAACGT
>JARVGS010000001.1:25936100-25946415 GCA_031762315.1 Hypsolebias antenori | reverse complement strand
CTCCTTAGGAGTGACAAGGATGGAGAAGATCAGGAATGAGATCATCAGAGGTACAGCACATGTTGAACAACTGGGAGGTAAAGTTAGAGAGGCCAGACTGAGATGGTTTGGACATGTCCAGAGGGGGGACAGTGGGTATACTAGTAGAAGGATGTTAGAAATGCATGGAAAAGACCTAAAGAGATATATGGATACAGTTAGAGAGGACATGGAGGTAGTTGGAGTGAGGACACAGTGAGATGGAGGAGGGTGACTTGAGCAGAAGAAAGAAGAATCACTTGTGAGAAATATTTCACTGCCATGGGAAGCATAATTTCACTTGTGCTATCAGTGGAGGAAACAACTCAGCTAGTTTTATGGAACTAGCACACTAATGCTGTTAGGTCACACTTGTCAGTTGTATAACACTGCCTGTAAACTTTCTGTCCTCGTCTCCTCTCCACTGTTTTTACATAACGTCTAAGAAAAGTGGTGATCCTTCGTCCCAGTTTTGTCCAATAAATGTCTGCTGCCATATCTAAAGTTGAAGCATCAAAACAAAGCTTGTTGAAACTGCAAAGACACGAGTGGTGGGCATGTTGTGTGTGTATTTAATGACCATGATGGAGAATTCATACGAGACCCTTCACTTAACATAATGAGTGTTCTGCAGGAGCAGGCTATATTAAAATGGGCCTGTATTTATAGGGTTTGTAGACCATAATGAGAGACGCTTGTTGCAGTTTCAACCATGTAAGTTAAAAAAAACTAAATGTTTTTGTAACATGTATGTTCTGTCAGATTTTTACTCAGTCAGTTTTATTACAGTGATTAAGGCTGATAGATCCGAGCATTATTATCACAGAAGCTTGTTAATACTACTTCATCATCTACTCACATCCTATGCCAGCTGTACTCTGTTGATTTTACAGACATGATGGAAGTGTTTAGATCTACTCTGTATCAAGATTCCCATGTTCATGTAACTTAAGCAGGATTTTAACTCTGATATAGCTGATCTTTAGTCTGTGTTGATATTGTGGTGTCAAAAAGACTCATTTATGTTTAGCTGAGAGCAGAACAAGGAGACAACAGTGATACATATGAACATTTACAGCTTGTATTATTGTACTGGCAGATGAAAAAATAAAATTACATATTTTCATTTCACATGTGCCTTGTGGCAGCAGGATACCTCTGGGATCGTGAAGGAAGAAGCAGAATTTGTAAAAGAAACATATATTTCTGCATACGTTTGTGAACTGAACAGTTGCTAACCAATGGCTCTCTGAGATACACAATAGCAAGTGTAACACTTTAATCTTAAATTTGATCTGATGCTTGTTTAATCTCACCAACACAATCAATAAGTTATAGTTTTGCAGAGCCACGCAGAAGGGAAAATAAATCGGGAATAGATTTTCTCATTCTTTTTGGCTTCGTCCAGCTCCCTCTGTATTCTCCTGTTCTCATTCCAACTACCTCCCTCTACCAAGAAATTAGTTTTGATTTAGACGTTCTGCAAGCAATTATGAAATAAGCAACACTCCAGAGGAACATGGTGTGCCTGCAGAGACGGCACTCTGGAGTCATATCCCACTCCCATCACTCTAATCAGATGGGAATGGCAGTTCAGAATTAGTTTAGAGGTAGTTGCTGCCTTGGCTCATCCTCTGGCTTCGGTCCTTGGCGAATCAGAGCGGTAGCTTTGAACCACAGCCAGGACAGTACCATAAACCCAGCAGAAAGTGTGCTGGACTTGCTTTATAGAACTGAATCAATGGGTGTCGAGCTCATGAAAAAAACCATTAGAAATTGACATTTCACTTTAAAAGCATTTTAAACTAAAGAATTTCTATAACATATTATCAAATCAAAACAGGCAGTAATTGGAAATGATGGGGATTGAACCCAAGACCTTGTACATGCAAAGCACACACTCTACCACTGAGCTACATCCCCTCTTCTGAAAGCATAAAAGTTCTAAGATATTCTGAAACGGATCAGACGTTCACCGATGGAAAATTTATGATGGTTGTTGATCATCACCGGAGAGGACATCCCATCAGAATCAGCCTACGGTCAGAATGTGCAGTGCTGAGAGGGAGACTGTAAGAATCAAAGAGCTAGCATCAAACTATATGAACTTTATGTGAAATGTTAGTTGGCAAGGGTTTGATGTTATGGATAGATAACTCCACAGTGGAGATTTAAGGTTAAACTTTGCATTGGCAAAAAAAAAAAAAAAAAAAACTAACAGGATGTGATGATTTGGACTTGTTTTGCACCTAAAGTACTTCTGCAGCTTGAATTTTTGTGCATATTTAGGACTCTGCTTGACAGGCTTCACACAAGTTGAGTGGTGTTTCAGTAGTAGAAGTAAAATCTTGTGAACTCCAGTGAAGTTCTTCTGTTTTAATACAACTTTTCATTCAAACGTTTATTTATTTTGTCATCTATCCCCTTAGTTTAATGTTGTTTCTTAACTAAACGATGTGGATGCAGTATTGATGCTGAAAAAAACTTGAATTTATTTTGGCTCAGTTTCTGGGTGTGAGAGCGAGGAGGAGAGGAATGAAAGCATTCCATCAAGCGCAGAATATCTCAGGAAGTGGGTGGGGTAACGTTACGTTCTCTTCTACAAAAGTGAAAACTGCTAAGGCCAACTTTGTTGTTTTAGTCACGATTTTATGTCGTGGTTGAGACAGGAACCTGTGTAGAACAAACACGAGCAGGATGCGTTAAATCATAAAACGACACTACTTTGTTTTGTTTCCATTCTGCAGTTCCCTACTTTCTAAGGGCTACAGCTGAATTGTTGAGTCAAATATAATATAACATGAGACAAGCTAAAGCCAAGTGGGGGAAATGAAGCATTAATGCTCTTCAGTGTCTTAAAACTGACACTTTAGTAAGCAGTGGATTCTTGTCAAACCTTCACTAGAGATATTCCTGAATACTGCAGCTCAGTTATGTAATTGTACTGTTAAATAAATGAGAGATGACACCGAAATGGGTCACACAGAGGGAGCAGCAGACGGAAATACGTTGATGGTACCGGTGGTTTTGTGGATTCCTTTAGAATGTGAATGTTTCTGGCTGAAACGCTCAACAAACTGCCCCACCCTGTGTGAAGAGCTCCTCTGAGATTTTCACAGTTCTGGTAATTTCAGTGGCTTGAAGTCAAGGCAAATTATTTATAAAGCACAGCAGGTCATAACCAAAGTGTTGTGCAATAATAGATATATAAAAAAGAAAGACAAAGATAAAAACAAGTTAAAAAAACTAGATTAAGAAAGTATCGCCGAGAGAAATAAACGGTGATTCTTGCACCACTGAAAGTAGAGCCCAACCGATATATCAGGGCAGATATTTTAAGCCGATATACACGTTTGGGGACCTATTGCATCTGTGACAATTGTCCCACTATGCACTGATATAAACCTAATTTTCACCCCTAAAATGCTGGGAACCAGCTGTAATTGTACAATGTATCCAGCAGAGGGCGCATGTGGGCTACTTTCACGTCATGGCTGTTCACTTAAGTTTCACTTTCACATGCAGCACAGCCAAAGCAGGTCGCAATACTATGTAGCGTATTTTGCCGAACAGAGCATGACAAGTTAATTTTAATGGATCTATTAAAAAAAAAATCAACAATAATAAATTCTCTTCAGTCCTCCAACCCACTTGTCATTAGCTATGTGGCTTTCAAGTTCCACTCACTGTTTACTTAGATTCTTGGGCGTGGACAAAGCTAAAAAAAAATGCATTTCAGCCATTATATCGGCATTAGCATTAGCCCCCCCACCCCAGTATCTGTATCGGTGATAGCTAGAATTTCCATATCAGTTGGATTCTAATTAAAACACTCACACTGGGTTAAATATCAATGAAACTTAACATGTTTTTTTAAAATAAATTAAAAACAGGAAGTGAAGAAGCCTATTTACAATTAGAAGGCAACCTGTTCCAGAACTTGGGAGCCCCTCTCCTCTCCAATCAAAGCTTCAGACTAGTTTCTGGGACAACCACAAGCTACTGATCAGATAATCACGGGGCTCATGAAGGAACGAACGAACGGTTGAAGCATTTCAGAGAGATACAACGTGGCAGAACCATTTAAAAATGTATAAATTAACATGAGAATTGTACAACCAATTCTGCGACACACAGGGAGCTAGTGGAGTGAGGATAGGACAGGTGAAATAGGTGTTCCAAATAAGAGACAAGCAGCAGCATTTTGAACAAGATGAAGGGAGGAAACATCTCCGTTTCATGCAAGGGAAAGTAATTTCTAAATAAAAAGTCAAACTCAATGTTTCTCTATTCGAAATGCATAAAATCAAATTTCTAAATGGCTCAGTACAGCTAACGAGCTAGTTTGTGAGAGCAAATTTAAAAACATTCTATCAAAACCATTTCCTTTAATTATGTCAAATTTATATCAAAGATGGGCTTTTGCTGTTATCAATGATACAAATTAGATCAGAACTTGATGGAAATGGAAGGATTTATGGTATATGATGTGGAAACGCCAAAGATAAGCACTTAGTGATTTCCTGTGAAGAGTTTAGTTCTGATTGCCCTCCTATTGTGTCTTATAACGCCATTACTCACAAAAATGTTCACGCTTCAATGAAGGAATCATGCCAATATGAGAGAGCAGACATTTAAATATATGTAGTTAGTCTTTAATATAAAAGTAGATGAATATGTTCCTGTCTTTTCAAAGCCGCTCATAATCCTAAGTGTTTACACAATCTGTGCACAGTAAATTACACACTGAGGATGTGTAAATGAGAAGGAAAGAGCAGATAATAAGATGGGTCATTTTGATTAACCATAAACTTTGCATGCATGAGGAAATTCCTGGAAACTTTCCAATTAAGGCAGTACATTTCACACCCCATAAATGTGAGCTCTCCTTCACGTCCTTCCTTTTACTGTTGCTGTGAATTTCTAGGAGAGAAGAAGCAAGACAGCTGACTCTATTCAATCTTTAAACGTTGGTGTTATTTTCTCGACGTAGCTCACTGTTGTTCATCTTCCTCACACGAGCTGTTCATCAAAACAGAATCAGACTCCTTTGTTTTGTGACTGAGAGGATTTTTGGAAGTAATTATCAGAACAGTGGGGCTTCCACTTACACCAGGGGTCTGCAACCTGCGGCTCTTTGGTACCTTCTTGACGACTCTTTCAAACTTTGACCAAAGCTAACATAAAACTGAATTTTATTTTATTGAAAAACAAAAAAAGGACTAGTTTTAGCTGTTTTCCCGTTGTTTCTTTTGCAAATACTGTATGTGAATACTGGAACAAGTACAAGGAGTAAAACATACTCACTTTATTTCTATACAGTAGTTCCTCGCAACTTCGCATTTCGTTTTTCGTATAGATTAGCTCTATTGCGGTTTTTCAAAATAAGATTGAATGCTACACATAATGGCTGATTGATGGATGAGCCACACGACCGGCGTGACATTTTTATTTAAAATAAATTATTTTAAATTATTTAACACCTGTGCGCAGCCCACAGCTGTGGGAGAAGCTTACTCCTGCAGCTGATCAGCTGATCTCCATGTAGAGCCGATAAGTGGGCGTGGCCGAGTGTGCAGCCGGAGACAGAGAGCTGAAACCATGACATTCTGTGCTTTTTTACAGCGTTTAGAGTGTAGGAACATTGTCTAGAATATTGCAAGAGTGTGGCAAGGATTTAAAACACATTAATATATATCTACTTTATATCTATATCTATCTATCTCTATCTCTATATCTATCTATCTATCTATCTATATATCTATCCATGTATATATATATATATATATATATATATATATATGTGTGTGTATATATATGTGTGTGTATATATATATATATATATATATGGTACTAAAATGTACAACTACTTGTACTACTATTTCTACTTTGCGTTTTTTCAGTTATTGCAGGGCTTTAGGGTACGGATCCCCTGCTATAAAGGAGGGACTACTGTACTTATCCTGATGCATGCTCAATAATCCAGGTAGAAAATACAAAAAAATTTAATTCTGGTCCCCTGGACACTCAAAAAAAAAAAAATTGTTGAAATGTTTCGTCTTTCCTCCGAAAGTACTGTACAGTACTTGATCTTTTCACAATAAAAAAATTACATAGGTCTGCATAGGTCACAGTTTAAAAAAAACTATTCCCCCCCCTCCCTCTCTTTACAAGAATCTGGTCTTTTCATTTGTCTTAAAATGTAAAAATATCAATAAACGTTAAAAACCTTTTAGCTTTAATCACCCCTAGTGGCCACAAAGCCTCCTCCAACAAGCCTAAAGTGGCCAATGGGCCAGCAGTTGATAATCACAGTTGTAACGTGTTGTTACGGCTCTGAACACTTTTAATTTAGTTAACGAAGGCATAAAAATGGCTCTTTGAACGTAAAAGTTTCAGACACCTGTCTTAGACAAACAAACATAGTGAGGAGTGTAGAAGTGATAGATTTCTGTTGTCTTGTCTCCAGTGACATGGTATGGAAATCTACTTTGAAAGTGGCTCTACTCAGACTCTATTGATGCCATCTATGTTGGTCATTCCCAGCAGTGACTCATAAAGCTAAAGTTGAAAGATTTAATGTTTAATTGGAGATGCTGGGGATTGAACCCAGGACCTCACACATGCAAAGCATGCACTCTACCACTGAGCTACATCCCCTTTTATTTTACCAAGTTCCATGTGCTTCTTTTTTTTCTTTTTTATTGGCATAAATGGACTGACAAGTCAGAAATATGTTATTTTTATTATAGTGAACCCCACAAAATCGTGGTTAAGAATTCACAGATTTTTCCTTGGAAACTATAATAATGGTTTGTGGAAACAGCAACTACCCTCAACATTTTTTTTCCTTTATTTATTTATTATTTTGGGGTGATATATAATTTTTCACTCAAGGAGCTATAAATTCTCTGCTATCTTTGTTAAATACCTTCATTGTACTGCACAGCTAATTATCATATATGCACCCATCACCACCTGGAAGTTTTCTTTTCAGCTTGCGCTCACTGAGCAACACAACGGATGAGCTAAAGTTATTGGTGGGGAAAACAGAGATGCAAACTGCATCTTGGAGCTATCTGGCAAAGTGAAAGGTGGATTTATCTTTCTTTTCATTAGCAATGTGCTGATGTACTGCTGTACTGATGTGACAGTGATCCTGTAACACTGTTTTCCCAACCTGGAAGCCCTTTTACTCCCCCTGTGAGTTCACATCATTTATCTTGGTTAGCACGTATATTCCTGCAAGTGCTGACGTGCAGAGAGTGCAACTTCAGTGCCAGATCCTGAGTGTGGAGCGTACAACCCAGACTTCTCGGTTAATGTACCCTACTCACCAATTTAGTCAAATTGTAAAAGGTTTGTAAGCTCAAATATCCAGGTAGATAACAACAAAAAAGACATGCTTTAACCTGTTTTGTTGTTGTCTACCTGGATTATTGGGCTTACAAACCTTTTTTCTGAAACATTTTGACCTTGGTTGTCCTCGGGTTGTTCTGTGAGTAGCAAGTTGGGCATCTGGCTTAAAACATTTGATTGTTGCACATGATGATTGATTGTTTTGGACGGGTGTGCCCTGTTTGCAAATGTTAAAAGCCTACTTCTGTGATTCCAACAAGACGTTGGCTTGAAACACAGCAGTGAAGGCTACCTATGAGACAGATCTGGTTGGCAGGCCATAGACTGACGGTCTTCTGGATGGAAACCAAAACATTTCTCACTTAAAGAAACTGGTCCAGATGACACGATTTAATATTTTCTTTATTCAAATTGTAATTTAAATGTATGTGTAACAACAGAACACCAAAGTAAATTCCTTCTGTGTAGAAGTGTACTTGGCAATAAACAAATGTCCAAAACTTGTGGTTTTTCATGATTTACGGGTGCTCCAAGAACATACCATTGCAAATTTTGGGGGTCTACTGAATACAGGAGTTCATCAACACTTCAACCATCCATCTTCCTACCTTGCTATGATTTTAAGAACCTTGAAACAAAAGAAAGGCTTGCATTAGTCTTTGACAACAGTTGAACTTTAGTAACAGATCCCAAGAGTAGATATAAAATATAAAAGTCAAATCAAAGTCTACTCATTTAAAAGAATAAATCTAACTATAGAACAATGTCAAAACATACATAAAACAATCAGCGGAAAAACTTCAAACTTTCGGCGTATTACTTTGCACTATTAGCGTATTTCTTAGGTTAGTGTTTTTCTTAGTTTTTATCTTAGATCCTTATTACTGTTTCTTTTACAATTAATATTTTTGCTGTTGTTTGATGTAACTGGGATCCTGTGTACACAATTTTGTTCCACCCCATGTACCACACGTGATGTGAATGACAGTAAAGAACCTTGAGCCTTGGAAAATGTCTCTACCTCCTGCTGTTGTTCAAAGTTGGAGAAACATGATCTCATTTACAAAAACTGCCATGTTGTACTTTTGTAACCAGAGTCTGTACAGTAGGGATTTGATCACCTCACTCGCCTGCACACAAGCTTTACATCACAACTTGATGTCACATGCCATACTTTTTTCTTCTTCTTTCGGCTGCTCCTGAGTGTGAAGCGGCTGGGATGAGAATCAGCACCTCCAAATCTGAGGCCATGGTCCTCAACCGGAAAAGGGTGGATTTCTCTCTTTGGGTCGAGGGTGAGGTTCTGCCTCAAGTGGAGGAGTTCAAGTATCTTGGGGTTTTGTTCACGAGTGAGGGAAGAATAGAGCGTGAGATTGACAGATGGATTGGTGCAGTGTCTGCAGTACTGCGGAATCTGTACCGGTCCATTGTGGTGAAGAGGGAGCTGAGCTGTAAGGCAAAGCTCTCTATTTACCGGTCGGTCTACGTTCCTACTCTCACCTATGGTCACAAGCTCTGGGTAGTGACCGAAAGAATAAGATTGCAGATACAGGCGGTTGAAATGAGTTTCCTCCACAGGGTAGCTGAACTCTCCCTTGGAGATAGGGTGAGAAGTTTAGTTATCCGGGAGAGGCTTGGAGTAGAACCGCTGCTCCTCCACATCAAGAGGAACCAGTTGAGGTGGTTCAGGCATCTGGTAAGGATGCCCCCTGGACACCTCCCTAGGGAGGTGCTTCGGGCATGTCCGACTGGGAGGAGACCCTGAGGAAGACCCAGGACATGCTGTCTCTCATTTGGCCTGGGAACCCCCTGTAGTCCTCCCAGAAGAGCTGGAAGGGGAGGCTGTGGAAAGAGATGTCTGGGCTTCCCTGCTCAAGTTGCTGCCCCCGCGACTCAACTTCAGAATGAGCGGAAGATAATGGATGGATGGATGGATGTATTGCTTCTTATGCAGAGAAGCAAAAGGTGAATTTCTTCTATTGGCATTAAAAAAATAGATTTTCTGCAGAGTTACTTATGTTACATTTAAATTTCTCCAGTTCACTGAGAAAAGAAAGAATAGTTATTTGCCGTAAGTTCTCACCACTCAACTGATTTGGAAGTATTCATCCCTACATAATTTAAATATATTTTCTTGTGAAGTTATTCAGTACATTATTAAGAGATAACACAAATTCACATAGAAGTTGTAGAATATTCTTTTGTACTAAAAGGGAAACTTTAAATGAAACTTTAGTGGAGTTTAAACTATTTTTTCCATGTTTAATTAAATTTCCTGACACCTACCACTGGTTTAAACAGACTGTGTTGCTCTGTTCAGAGCGGCAGTGAGTCTGACATTTGCAGTTTTCAACAGCTGCTTAAAGTTTGGCTCAGATATTTACATTCTTCAGAGGATAATTAACACACACAGCTGAAAGGCGAAGGCAGACAATAATGGTTTTGTTTGTGTGTTCTTACTAAAAAATGACCACAGGAGGAATTTGACTAAAACTTGCTGAAATCAAATCACTGCAAGAACATCTAACTGATCACTTTTAGTTTATAACTTTCAAGATGGCTGCCACAGCCAGAGGACAACAAAAACACAAACATGTATTGAACTATCACAGTCAGCAGAGGTCTGGGATCCAGAATGCAAACTGGACTGAAGGCCTCAAGAATAGTTTTATCCATCCATCCATTCATCCATCCATCCTTCCATCCATCATCTTTACCAGCTTCTTCCTTTTCAGGTTGCAGGGTTCACTGATGCACATGTCCAGCCATCGCTGTGCAAGAGGCGGGGAGGACACCCTGGACAGGTCTCCAGTCCATCACAGGGACACATAGAGACAAACATCCATTGACTCTGTCACTGACACCTAGAGACAATTTAGAGTCACCAGTCAGTCTAACATGCATGTTTTTGGTCTGTGGGAGGAAACTGGAGTACCTG
>JARVGS010000001.1:25903051-25916947 GCA_031762315.1 Hypsolebias antenori | reverse complement strand
GATTCCCCCGGAAGAGCTGGCCCAAGTGGCTGGGGAGAGGGAAGTCTGGGCCTCCCTACTTAGGCAGCTACCCCCGCAACCCGACCCCGGATAAGCGGAAGAAAATGGATGGATGGATGGATGGATGATCACAGGCTGACCCGTTTCTATAAATAAAAATAGAAAAAAATATTTTCATCTTCTTCTGTTAGGTTCTTTTGAATGGACGTGGACGTAAGCTCTTCTGTTTTTCTATGAAGGGATCCAACTTTCCAACAGATAAAATCACTCATCAGCCAATGTTTATGTAGGTGGTTTGGATCTTTTGTAGTGGGACTCTGTGGTCAGTCAGTATCTTACCTGCAGCAGACAGCAGTCAGCTTGAGATCAGTCTCAATGTAACCTAAACTAATCAAAGTTCATGCTCTATTATCCAGGTAGAAAATCCAACAAAGTTTAGTCAGGTCATCTGGATGGTTTCTTTTCTTTTTTCTTGTTTTTTGTTGAGACGATTCGTCTTTCATCCAAAGGACTTCATCAGTCCAAAGAGCCACAACATACTCAGTTCTTAAAGCAGCACACTCACATAGTGGGCCAACAAGTTTTCTGGCTATGGCTGCCTCAGAGGAGTCGCTGGGGGCGAGGGCGGGCCCCAGAAACCATCTTATCATCAGCAAACAGGTTGGCCCACTATGTGCTGCCTGTGGGACTGATTTTGTTGTGGCTCCTTGGACTGATGAAGTACTTTGGATGAAGGACAAAACGTCTAAAAAAATAAATAAAAAAAGATAGAAACCGTCCAGATGACCTGACTGAACTTTGTTGAACCTAAACTAAACTAAGACACATTTAAACCTAACACCAATGAAGGATTAACTAAAACAAAACATCAAAAACTGACAAAAAGGCTAAACCGTAACAGGTCTGGCTGTCGTCTGCTGCAGGTAAGACACTGATTTCCTACTGCTTGGTGCCAAACAGCAGATACTTGTACAAAGTTTTCCAGTCTGCTTCTGCAGAAAAACACAACGTTGAAAAAGTAAAGCCAAAATGTTGGACAGAAGTTAATCATTTTATGTTTTAATAAGGGATTTTTTAAAACATTTAAATATTATTTAATAAAACTGATATCAAACTGTGACATATGAAGATGAAATTTTAATGAGATTCGACCACCACCCTGCCTTGCTAACCTCAGCGAGCATGTCACGGTTTCACCGAGTACGTCCTAATGAGACATGGGAGCAGCATTAGACTTGTAGATCAGAAAGGGGGGGCTCACTTCCTGTGTCTTGTAATTGAATGTACAGTATCTGTACCAGCCAGGAAGAACGAAAACAGTGAGGAGAGTCAGATTTAAGACAAAAGATGGGACATAATAGATTTTTGTTTTAATCCTACACAGCAGTACCGAACACAAACCTTGGAGACAGATATGTAAGAGTAGAAACAAGAACTTAATCAAACCACATGAAAAAAAAAAAGATGATTACTTCATTACTCTTTGCTGCCTCATCCAATCAATCATCCCTCTCATCTTTTCTTCTTTGTCTTTAGTCGACCACTTTCGCATCTTTTTAAACAGTGAGAAGTCAAACACCAACGTTATGCTCTTCTTTTTCTCCTGTTTCACAGAAACATCTAAAGCACACCTCACCTCACCTCCAACTCCTCCAAACGGTTGTTTAGACAAAATAAAGCTGCTGGTTTCGACATGAAATCAGCCTTAAAAAGCATCTTAATAAAGATGAACTGTCTAAAGTACATTTAGTTCATGCCACATTCGGCCAGAGGGCGGCGTGGTTCAGTTTGATTAACTTCATTAACATTTATGATGTTTTTTTCTGCTGCTGGTGATTGTTGATGGGCAGTGACCAGTAGGGTACACTCAGGGCCTTCAACGCATTCAGAGAAGGCCTAAGAATTCAGCACGTTTGAAATGTTACAATCAGATTTTTAATTTTATGTGTTTAATTCTGCGTGGGAGGGTTTTTGTTTTTCAGTTATCCAATCAGATTACTTCAAATGTTTGTCTCCAGGCAGAAACATGTTTGAAGGCTCTTTGTCGTCGGTCAGTACTTCACTGTCTGGAGCGAAGGCTAAGCTCAGTCTCTACAGGATGAGTTTGTGTATTAACGGACAAGAGAACAAATGATCCGATCCGGTATCAGTATTGGTATCGACCTCCAATGCACGTTGGCTTCAAACTATGGAATGGATTTCCTGAACGGAGGCATGTCTCATGAACCCAGAGTAATAAGACCCGCCTCCCATTCAGGAAATCCGTTTCATAGTTTGCAGCCAGCTACAACGTGCAGTAGCACCGTGGCTAACGGCTAACCAACTTTTCATCAAAACATGTCCGCTGTGTGGAAGTATTTTACACTAGAAACACCACAAAGCAAGACAGCAACGTGCACCGTCTGCAGAGCCATAGCATCACATTAAACCACGGTGAAGTTAGTTTTACGTTGGACATTTGAGCTCTGTGGCCTCAGCGGTGTGTTCTTCTCGTTCAGTCTGAAGCAGGCAGCCCAATCCCAGCCAGCTGCACCTGAGTCTGCCCAGCTTGGAGGAGGAGCAGACTGAGAGCGGCTGACCGAAATCAGGCTGCCTGCTTTGGATTGAATGAGAAGAACACGCCTCTGAAGCCACGGAGCTCGAATGTTTACAGAGAAGCTGCTAAACTTCATCGTAATTAATGAACAGCTATCAGTTGTAGAAAATCAAGGATCTCGCAGCTTGATACTTGCAACCAAGATATAGTTAACCCTCCAGGATATATTTATCAGTACAACAATAAACAATCATAAAAAAGCATATGAATTGAAAATCACAAGAAAAGTATATATTAAAAAAACAAAATGAAAACAGCTACATTACAAAGCCATGTAAAACAGGAACATGTCTGTGGTTTATGCCATGAACTTAGCAGATGTTTAAAGCCATTAAAAAAATTTTTTGTTTGTTTAATTCATTCATTTAAAAGAAACAGAATAAACAAAACCATCAAAAAGAAAAAAAAACACTGAATGAAAAGAGTGCAGAAAGAAGAAACAAAAAAATCTGCCCCTTATTTAAAAAATAAAGCAACTTTAATCACTTAAATTAGTCACTTTATTATCCACTTTAAAGCTAGGAATAAAATAAAACTAGTTTTGTGTTAGCAGACTTTAATTCTAACTTTGAAACTTATCCAACATTAATAAAACTTACCTCAAGTTGCCTTTTTGGACATGCATGTATCTATGTGTACAATTTGTACTTACCTATAGATAATATTACAGCCTCATATAAAATCAATAATGATGACGATATTGGGATCGGCCGATATCCTGATTTGGGGATCAGGATCGGATCAGAAGTTTTAAAAATGTGGATCGGTGCATCCCTAGTAAAGAGTATTGGTCCAAGCACAGAACCCTGAGGAACTCCATGACTATTTTATGACTAATTTCCACTCTTTTTGACTGCATCTGTCTGTCATATTCATCAACTCAGCTTTGCTTCTCAATTTATTGCTTCTTGATTGATCTTTTCAAGGGAATTCATGCTGATTTATTGTAGCTTGGTTGCCAGTCTGTTCCTGTACAGTCAGACGCACGTCTTCTTATGCTGATGACGTCACGCGTCAGAGCATGAACAGATTTTAAATCCGAGTTAGGAGCTGGAGCGTGTGTCAGAACTCAAAACAAATCATCTTGACTCTGGTGCATCCAAGGGTTTTAAAACATTAATGTTTTTGTTATCTTTCTATCTATCTAAAGCTTTTTCCTTGCCCTCGCGTTCAACCTGTGGGGATCAGAGCATAAACATCCGCTAATGGAAAAACGATGAATTTCTTTGCCCTCGGATGAATTTTAAAGATTCCTGCAAACGTTTGGCTCAGAATTCACAGTAACTTCTGCGCTTTGGCAGCGTGTGACACGAAGATAAAAGGAGCAGCGACTTATTTCAGTTTGCTGCGGGAATTTAAAGTCACTCCATTTGTTTCCTTCTGCTCCATGTCCAACTTCTCCTCCCTCCTGTTAACCTACTGGTCCTCTGTTCTCCCAGCAGTCCCATTATTTATCTGCTGATGGCTCATTAACTTTTAAACAGCAGGCAAAAAGAAAGATGGAAACGGGGTGTTTACAGGGTTTGTGTCTTGTCAGCAGTAATGAACGGACATTTAATGACGAGAGCAGGATGAAGGCATGGGATCCAAGTCAGGCAGGGTCTCTTTTATTATTCTGGAATGAGAAATGTGAATAAACATGCAAAGAAATAGGAACAGGTTATGCTTTGTTATGAGGCTTAAGCACAAATGAGAGACAGAGGTTTAAAGTAAGTCTTCAAAATAACTAAATAAAACATATTTCTCACCACTGTTTTTATGTGTCTTTTTAAATTATGTCTATGTCAGATTCTTTAGTACAACAAACACGTTTTGAATCTGATGTCCTGATGTGGAATTTATTGGATTTTGCTGCCACCTGGTGGCTACAAAATAAAAGCGCAGCACATTATTCATAACGTCTTCTTTTTCAGGTGTCATTCATTCATTCAACCTTTATTTATTCAGGTTAATCCCATTGAGCCTCAGAGACTCATTCACAAGAGAGACCTGGTATCATGGTATGGTGTGAAAACAGATCAACTGTGAGTGAGGGTTGGTTCTGTGTGTGTGTGCATGTGCGTGCAGACTCTTTAATGCTGGGGACAGAGGTCGACCTGCAGCAGGTAGAGAACAGCGTGTTCGCCATGGAGACCGTGTTGAAGGCGTGGCTTCAGGAGCAGGGAGGAGACCGAGAGCATCTGCACCTCCTGCTGCCGAGCCCTTCTGATTCTCTAGTTCCAGGTGTGCACATTGAAACACACACACCGAAACAGAGCTTGATTTAGATTTACTCGAACTATGCTCTTCTCTGTGCAGTGTGTGTGAAGTGCGACATGCAGGAGCGCCTGATAAGCCCCGCCCTCATCCCCCTGACCCCCAGCCTGGGCGTGAAGACCGAGAGCCTTCGAGACTTCCTGCCTGTCATCAAGGGCAGCCAAACTCCAGCTCCTCAGAGGCTGAGGGCCATCAAGTAAGAGAGGAGGAGGCATGATGTCATGACAGCTCCTTCCACAATGTTTCTGCTATTTCAACAAATTCATGAATCAAAACGTTCAGCTCATTCAGGACAATCCTGCTATGACTTTTGACAGTGCAACTTTAGCTTTTTGAAATATTTAGCCTTTACTGCCATTTTTTCCTCATAGAAAATGAATTGAGCTCATTTTACATCCTTCAAACCTTTAGATGTGTTTACAACTTTTTACTGCTCCTTTCACTGTTTGTTCTGCTTCAGCTTCTTTCAGCTTCCTTGTACAAATTTTAAACCTTTTTTCAGCTACTTTCATCTAATTTCAGCTGGGTTTTTTTCAGCTGTTTTGTGATTCTTTCAACTTATTTCTGCCAACTACAACATTTCTGCACTTCTAACTTCTTTCTGCTTCTATCAGCTTGTTTATGTAAGTTTCTGCTATTTCAGCTACCTTTTTTTTAACATTTTAAGTTCAAGTTTTTCATGGTAATTTTTGCTACGTTAAGCCTTATTAATTTCTTTATGCTAATTTCAGATTATGCTCCTTTCAGCTTTTTCGGCTATTTATCAGTTTTTATGCTAGTTTTAGCTTTTTCATCTAATTCCATATTGATTTTAGCTCAGTTGAGCTCTTATTGCTTCTTTCTGGTAGTGTAAGTGTTTTTCTGCCTTTTCAGCTACTTTTCAGCAGTTCTTTTTTCTAATTTCAGCTTTTTTTCAGATAATTTCCTATTTTTTTGTGCTTATTTCTGCTTGTTTCAGCCTAATTGGTCAAACGTGTTCTTTCTGCTTTCTTGTGCTAATTTAAGCTTGTTCTACTTTTTCAGCAAACTTTTTGGCATTTTTGTTTTAGCTCATTTCAGCTGTTTTCAGATAAATTCAAAATTTTCATGCTTTTTTTGCTACGTTAAGCCTAATTAATTTCTTTATGCTAATTTCTGCTTGTTATGCTCCTTTCAGCTTTTTCTGCTATTTACCGTAGTCTTTTTTAATGCTAATTTTAGCTTTTTCATCTAATTTTTTTAGCTCATTTCAGCTTTTACCGCTTCTTTCGGGTAGTTTAAGCTTTTTTCTACCTTTTCACCTACTTTTCAGCAGGTTTTTTTGTTTGTTTGTTTGTTTGTTTGTTTTGTGCTCATTTCTGCCCTTTTCAGCCTAATTGGTCAAACTTGTTCTTTCTGCTTTCTTGTTCTAATTTAAGCTTGTTCTACTTTTACAGCAACCTTTTTGGCATTTTGTTTTAGCTTATTTCAGCTGTTTTCAGATAAATTCAAGTTTTTCATGGTAACTTTTGCTACTTTCACTCTGATTAATGGTAATTTCAGCTTATGCTCATTTCAACCTTATCTGCTATTTCAGTTACTTTTCAGCTATTGTTTGTTAATTTTAGCTTTTTTGGTTATTTTCCTACATTTTAATGCTTATTTCTTATTATTTAAACCTAATTCAGCAAATATGTGTTCTTTCTGCTTTCTTCTGCTAACTTAGGCTTGTTATTCCATTTCGTCTACAATCAGCATGCTTTGTAGCTAATTCCAGCTGTTTTTCAACAAGGTCTTCACCAATAAGCATTCACACTGCATTTTCACAGGAAATGCACTTTCTCTAGTCTGTGTTTACCTTCCAAAGTGGTCACGAACAGATGACAGCATTAACATTTTCGTACATGTGAAGTGATTGCTCTTACATCCGTCCCGTCCTGGTTGTTTTTTGGTTCTCTGAAGCCGAGGTGGAGCCGTGTGCGTGTTCTCTACTGACTCTCCAGTAAAATCTCTGCTGTCCATGAATAGCTTCTTGTAGACAGCAGCGGAGCATCTCATGGATGAAACTCTTCATTCACATCAGAGGACGCTTTGTTCCACTCTGATGCTCAAATCTCAAAAACTACAGATGAATAAAGAAAAAAAAAAGCCTAAAAAGAACTCTTCTTACGTTGCTTGAAGCTGTAAATATGTTGATAAGGCAAAGATGAGCTAACAGCAGCTGAGGTTTTACCAAAGTAAAAACATGTTTTTGTTAAACATATTATTAGTAACTCGCAACTTTTTCTAGTGATAAACAGAAAATCTTAATATCAAAAGTACCGTATTTTCCAGACTATAAGTCGCTTCGGAGTTTAAGTCGCATTTATTTAGAAGTGTATTTCACAAAGTGCAAGAACAGTCATTTAATCCGAAATAATAAAACAGAACATACCTGGGATCCTGTACAGGCTTAATTAACATAACAAGCCAGCAAGTTACTGGTAAATTCTCCACATCACCAACCCATTGATTTCTTCATCCTCTGTGTCGCTTCTGAACATCTCACATGGACTCGCACCAGCACCTTCAGTGGCTTTCCGTTCCCACAACAGAGAAAACCAAAATGAGACGGAGCTCATTTGCATTCATTTCACCTGATTTTCACGGATTTTGTGAATTTGTGACGTCGCAGTTGGAATAAATACGTCAAATACGAGTTATTTAAAGATGACTCATGACTCCCAGCGCTGACATTTCATTAAAGCTTCCACCTTGGCAGGGACGATGTTTTCGTCTCTGGCTCTGCTCCTGATGTCACGTTTTCATTTTGACCACGTTCTGCTGAGACGCTTGTTTTCTCTGCATTGTGCCTGTTCTAACTACAGTTGTGTGTTGAAGGGTGCTGCACGCAGACGGAGTGTGTGAAAGTGTTTTGTACGGCCTGCCCCTGGTGGTCCGCCCCACCACCTGCTGGCAGCTGGACTGGGATGAGATGGAGAGCAACAACAGCTTGTTCCAAGCTCTCTGCCACACACTCAGGGTGGGTAAACGAGTTTTACAGCCGCCTTCAGCCTGACACACGACAGACTTCAGAGACAGAAACACACATTTCCCTGTTGTTATTTTTATGACCCTCACCCACTCTTCTGCTTTGTTTTTATGGTTTCAAATTAGATTTATTTGGAAATTTTACTTAAATTTAAGGCGATGGTTTTTCACAGGAGGATAAGGCATGTGCGGGGTGGAGGGGTTCAAGAATCCGTCTCGTTCAGGAGTGATGGAGCGGGAGATTGTTAAGATATGATAGAACTTTATTGATCCGCAGGAAATTGTTGTGCCAGTGTTTCAATACAAAGGAACATACACGAGATGTTAAAATAACAGAGAATATATAAAAATAGCAACGATTAAGTTCTAACACCGGTCAGGTGCAGATAGAGACATTAAAGTGTTTATTGTGGTGCAGTATTAATTTTATGGTCCTGTGTGCAGAAAATGGGAGGTGTTGAAAAGTTTGAAAGCCACAGGGAGGAAGGACTTCCTGTGGCGTTCTGTGGAGCACTTCAGTGGTAGAGTTGCATTTGGGCCCGAAAAATCAGATCGATCCTGGTCCCATCATTTCCAAACCCCACCTGACCCAATAGATTAACAGTAATTACAAGTCCAAACCCGAAACCTAGAAGCACGAATCATTAGCGAGGTAATACTCCAGCGTCGAAGATGAGTCATCATCTGCCTTTTGAATGCTGGACATCAAGGAGCTTGGTCGTCTGGCGCCATCTAGTGACCTCAGAAAAGAAGTGACTAGAACACCCACAGTCTCCTAGACGACTCCCTTTGGAGGTTTTCTGGGCATGTTCCACTGATAAGAAGTCCCAGGGCAAACCCAGAACTCGCTGGAGGGATCGTGTATCTTGCCTGGTCTGGGAACACCTCACAGTCCCCCAGGAGGAGCTTCAAAGTCGCAGGAGAGAGCTTTGTCTGGGTTTCTCTCCTGGACCAGCTGCCTCCATGACAGGACTGCAGTAGAAGATGGAGTTGAAGATCAGGCATGACGAAGGCCTCCTGTGCTTCTGAACTTTTCAGGTCTTAACTCACAGAACAACAGTACAAACCTGTGAGTTTGTCACTGGTTATGAACTGGTCATCCAGTTATGAACAGTTACGTTTTTCTCTCTTAACTATTATCAGTGTTGTGCAAGTTCACACCTCACAAAATTCAGATCACGCAGATATAAACTAATGAGTCATGTTCACCGTTCTCTAGGTAAATATCTTAACATGTACAAAGTACCAGAATATATAGAAATTTACAGAATGAAGGACGTTTTGCTCTAATCCTGAAAATATAGTGGCGTTATCAACGGTTGCTCAAGATCTTACAAGATCGTGTGATCTTTGATTAAGATTATTGCTGGATTTACTTGTCCCACTTTCAGAGTCGAGACCTGTTCCTGCTGCTGAAGGTGGAGGCTGATACGAGGTCCACATCTGGATCCTCAGGTCTGTGTGTGCAGAACTAAAACTAAGTGCTGGCAGTTTGTCAGGTCTTGTGATTGTTCTTATAGGTACACCCTGTGCATGTGTTATTATAGGTGTGTGTTCTTACTACGTCCTCCAGTCGTCTCCGTCCCTCTCCCTCCTCCTGAAGCCTGTTGTCTCCAGGGAACTCCTGCTGCCTTGCTCACTGCCCGTCTCAGCTCAGGACCCTGCACCTCACGCCGTGCAGACTGTTCAGGTTTGATGTGTGTCTTTTTTATGCAACAATCACACAAAGACACGTACAGAAAGAGAAGCTCTAACTTCCAGCTCCCCACGGCTGCTTTACAACCAAGATCTAATGGCTTCTGCAGTACATTCACTATAAAATATACTTTGTTTTAGATTTTGATTCAACTGGATGAAACTACAACACATACTATTCAGTGTTCTGTTTGTTTATTGTTGTCAATTTAATTGTGTTTAGTTTTTTTTTTTAATCAGTTCTTCATTGTTGTTACTCTCTGGATCAACCTGTCCCTCATTTACCAATCAGCCCAGCTGCACTCACTTTGCCATCACCCTGCCAGTTTATATTCTCCCAGTTTACCTTCACTCACAGTGTGTGTGTGTTCTCTGGTTTCTTTTGTTGCTGTGAGCTCCTGTTGGTTTTCAGTTGCCAGCGTTTTGTTTTTTTTATGATAGAAGTTTTTGTTTCTCAATCTGTGCCTGCACTTTGGGTCCAAACATGGATGATCCATGTTTGAAAGCACTCGTGCCCACGTAGAAAATGTAATAAAAATCTAAATATTTGTTGGTCTTAAACATTTTAGAAATGAATTTTGAACAGCAGAGATTATTGCAATATTTTGAGGTAATCGGTCTTATTTGACTATTGAAACTGTTCAGTTCTGTTAAAGTGGGGTTCGAATGAACAATAAATATCTTACCTGTTGTAGATATCTTTTTGAATGACCTTAATTTGGATAAATTAAGTTTAACTTTGATCGGATTGACAAGCTAATGGTTAGTCACAGTGTTCCTGTTAATTTCTCTGTTGTTTACATAAAATGTTATTGTTGTTTTTGACTGAATAAAGCATTAGCTGATGCTATTATGATATTTATGCCTAAAAAAATTGTAATACATCACTGCACCATGTTTTTTTTTAAAAAGCATGAATTGTTATTAAATTTTGCGACTAGTTGTTTTAAGGTGTCAGTAGTCCACTCGGACTAGCCATTAGCTCATCAATCTGGTCAGAAATCAACTTTTTCTCCAAACCGAAGCCTCTCACAGAGTTATCTACAGCAGGTAAGATAATAAATGTTTGACTTTACCACAGAGCCTCACTTTTAAATGATCAGAAGCATCAAGTTAGAGAATATTTTGCATAATTGTGCTAATTCTCAGGTGTTTTCTGTCTGTTTCAGGGTTGTCTCTCTCAGATGGAGGAGGACTTTGTGCTGAACCCTCTGTTACTGAGCACTAACCTGTACCAGCACCTCAGGAGCAGAGGTCTGCTCTCGCAGCCGCGATATCCGTACAGGTCGGATCAGTTTGTGCATCTCGTTCCAAACTATCAGAGCTAAGAATTAGACAAAAACAGGAACAAAAATGTTCAAATGAAGATGAGCACAGTGGAAATGATGAGATCAGGGTTCTACTTTTTGTGTTTTCAGGCTCCAGTCAGCAGCTGCCAACAGAGAGCAGCCTCAAACACTGCAGAGCCCTAAAAACACAGTGAGCCGACTCCCACGGCAGGTAAACACTACAGCTCTGGAAAAGTCATTACCTGCTGCCCATCACCGCCTCTTTATTTTTCAGTTCCTTATTTACTCACTAGATGGCAGCAAACATGAAGACAGTTCAGTGCTCTGTTGTCCAAAAATAAATGTCATGCAAGTTTATGTATCTAAAATCATCTTTGCAACTTTCTCAATAGAGTTTGCAGAAACCTCAGCATAAAAAAGGAGAGAAGTGTTTCTAGATGCAACTGTTGTTTCAATATATCCTCCAAGGCTGGTTTAGGTAATCAAACCATGTTTCTCAAGCGTTTTATTGTCATAATGGGAACTAGTTTCCAGGCGCATCTGCAAAAGATTAGTTGACTGGATGTTTTAATGGGTAACATTTAAGGAATTGTTATAGAAAAATGCAACAGAATAAGTATGAATGGGTGATTTTCTGACAAAAAAAATCCTCCAAGTTGTCTTTGTGTCCTCTCTGCCATTAACTGCATAGTCTCAGTAAACCAGATATTGGTTCTAAAGTTGGACTTTTGCTTTTTTCATATCTAAAAGGACATCTTTGTACTGTTTTTAAGCAATTTTTTGGTTTTCAGTTTTTAACAAAAACACTAATAAGCTCATGCTATGTCATTAGATGGAGAGAACAACCAAAATAATGTCATTTTAAAATACAGAGATGCTTAAAAATCCTTCTAATTTTTTTTTATTTTATTTTGTCAGAATCTTTGGAAATGTTCTTCTAACCTCACTGGAGCATTACTGCCCTCTAGTGTTCCTCAGAAGAACTGACCACGCATTTTCTGATCCCATGTTTATCATATCATAAAATAATGTTTTTCTTTCAGTAATTAATTTTACCTCTATCTCTATATTTTTGATTTTCATATTACCTCACTCCGTTATGTTTTGCTTTTTACATTTGTGAGCCTCTAATAAATTCCAGAGACCATGACTGTTATTTTTTATGTTATGTTGTGTATGTAAAGTTGTCAAATATATTGCAGGGTAAAAGGTACAATATTGTATTTCACCTTGAATGCAGTATGCTTAAGGAAACGTATCATAAATACAAAGTAAAACATTTTAGTTCACTCGTAACACAAAGATCTTGGCTGTATCTGCAACAACAGCTTGGACCTTGGCTTTTTGACATGTTAAAACAGGAAGTCCTTTGGAGCCAAAACATTTCAGAAGTTTTAAACAAAAGCAGAAAATGCTTTGACTCATTCTTTTGGTTTTAGTACTTTCACAGTGAGTCACAGCTACTGATTAAACACACAGAAAGCAGTATTTGTTACTGTGATGACTATAAAAACTAACATTCAGACGTGCTGCCGAGGTTGAAATGTACCGGCTGCTGTGGAAGCTTTAAAAAAAAGTGCAAAATTTAACACCTTTATTCATTTACTGGAGCAGTTTACTAAGAGCGCCTCATCTAAGGAGCTTCGTTTCCTCTCCCGTTATTATTTCATTTTATCTGCAGGCGGTGTGACTCATCGCAGGCGATAAGGCCGCTGACATGCAAATCGTTCTAAACGCGGAGAAAATGTTCGCCGCTCTGCTTTGGTTTTGTTCTGTTCTTTGGCTCCGGAATCCAACCTCAGAGCCTCGGCATAAAGTTTATGCTTTGTTCGTGCCTTTCTCTGATTTGTACATGTGTTTTGGTTTAGTTTCTACTGATTGCTACTCTTTTAAAGGGATAGTTCAGATCTTTTGAAGGATGGTTCTATAGAGAAACATTATTTTTGCCTGTTGTGGCTCTTTGAACGACTTCAGCTCGGAGAATCGAACCTGGGTTGTCCTCGGGTCAAAATATCCCATGAAGCTAAAATGTCAAAACTTAGGTCCTGTGGGTTAGTTTGACAGCAGGAGATTGATGAGCTAATGGCTAGTCTGAGCAGACCAACCTCTACAGTAAATGGATTGCTGTCGCCTTAAAACAACTTGACGTCAACTACATGCGTAGTCTGACAGAAACAAGATAGTCCTGCAGGGCGTGTCCCTTGCTGCAGCAAAAGTGCTACAGCCGGCTGCTGCTGCTAATTACACTTGCAATTAATTATAGCATTATATGCAAAGAATTGTTTAAGGTTAAGTTGTAGGAAATGTAAAGCCTTTATCTCACTGCTGTGATTGTTAGCAGTTAGTTAGACTCAGAGGTTCAAGAAATATGAAAAAAAAAGATTTGCCTCTAATCAAATTGCAACTACCGTATTTTTTGGACTATAAGATGCACTTAAAATCCTTTAATTTTCTCAAATATCAAAAGTGAGCCTTATAATCAGGTGTACCTTATGTATGAATTCTAGTTGTGTTTATTGACCTTGAATCGATTTTTTGTGGTTATTGTGAATGAGTTGAATAAAGTTTGACTTATCTGTTTTGTTTTGCTTTATGTGTCTTAGAATCTGGTGCGACTTATAGTCCGAAAAATATGGTAAATTTGTAACATTTGTGTGAACGAGTGGTAATCGTTTTTTTTTTTTTAACCCTCTCAAAGTTTTCTCACATTTCTTAAACTCTGAACTGAGAAGGCTCTGAGATGCTCCTACCAACTTTGTGACATTTGGAGGAGAAAAAAACTTGTTACGCAAATTTTTCATACAGGTTCAAAGTTTCATTGACACAAGAACAAATTTCTGTGACTCACGTGAGGAAATGAAAAATTCCCACAAAGGTTTAGACATTTTGAAACTCCCGCAAATACAGTTTAGAGTATGTCAAAGTTCATACTCTGTAATCCGGGTAAGAATCCATCAAAGTTAAGTCAGGTCATCTGGACGGTTTCTTTTTTATAGAAACGTTTCGTCCTTCATCTAAAGGACTTCATCAGTACGAGGAGTCACAACAAACTCAGTCCCACAAGCAGAACAC
>JARVGS010000001.1:25867974-25883932 GCA_031762315.1 Hypsolebias antenori | reverse complement strand
ATCTGTCATCTATGTTCTGTTACGAATAAAATATTGACATTTGCCATCTCCACATCATTGCATTCAGTTTTTATTCATACTTTGTTTAGTGTCCCAACTTTTTTGGAATCCGGCTTGTACATTGTTGACTTTTCAAACAAGTACAAAATAGGCATATTAATGTGCTGTATATTGTGCTATTTTTGTCAACAAACTATTTTTCAGCAATTTATAGCAATGGTCTGGCCAAGCAAAGACCTTGTACAATATTTGACCTTGATTTGTGACCTTGACCATGAAGAAAATTGTACACTACTCAACACTATGTCTATTGATGGAGCAAATGTGTATGAAGTTTCATCAAATTACCTTGAGCGGCTCAAAAGTTATGAGCTGAAGAAAAGACAGTTTACGAACATGCAGAATGATAGACATTGACTATAGTAGATTAACTAGACATCACTTTCATTATTCGTATTTGGAAAATCTGGGGTTTTGGCACAAAAAAAACACATAACAGTTCTGTTCAAAACACCAAAGTCCATGCTCAATAATCCAGGTATAAAATCCAACACTTTTCAGTCAGGTCATATGGATGGGTTCTTTTTTTGCTGACTTACTAGTATAATACCAGTAATACTAATACAAAATACTAATTAGACCTTCAGCATATGTGACTGTTGAAAGAGTGCACAGGGAAGAATGTTTCTTTGTTTAATTTGGATGGATGGACGGATGGACGGATGGACAGATGGATGGACGGATGATGGATGGATGGATGGATGGATGGATGGATGGATTAAATATTTCAACTAAACATGATAGAATGCATGGAAATGAGAAAAACAACACAGTCTCTAAAGGGAAACTAATGAGGGAAAACTGACAACACCTGGGGAGACACAATGAGGGTCAGGTGGGTGTGGGAGTGGGAGTGGCAGGCGCAGAAACTAAGTGAAGGGAAAAACATTGGGGAAGCCAAAACTAAATACAGGTAGTCCTCGAGTTACGTAACCCCCGACTTACGTCAACTCTGACTTACGACCGCCTCCCCAGTGACATCGTTGACTTTCAATAGCTCCACACAGTGCCGTTTTATGTGTGTTTTGAGGGTACTGTGTTAGCTAACTGCTTGGAAATACAGTACTGTACATGTTTAAAGTACAGAATGTACGCTGGTGTTGTGTTATGTTGAAAAAAACATGTTTAAAACGCCGTTTACCGTTCTTTTCCTGACTTACGGCAAAAATCCGGACTTACGGCCGCCACGTGCGATGAGTTCCGACTTCCGTTAAAATCGGGTTATGAACGGTGCATAGGTGCGGAACCCGTTTGTAACTCAAGGACTACCTGTAAATATAAATAATAAAATAAACTACTACTGTACTTACTACTTGTACTAGTATTCCTACTTTGCAGTTTTTCACTTATCTTCAGGGTAATAAACGAAGGACTACTGTCTTTGATTTTGATGTGGATGAGCAACAAAAAACATCAAATGGAACCAACTTAGCTCCTGTTTATGAACCTAGAACCAAGGAAAGATGTCGGGTATCTGACTCGGGTTAATACATCGAATGAAATTGGTCCATGACTTGGAAAAAGTTTTAAACTTTGGTCCATTCATCACTACTGGAGATTGTTACAAAACTGATGTTGAAATAGTCGTTTCCACGTTTCAAAATGTTCCGGTTGTACTGTTACAATCAACTCAACACATAATCTGGGCCGTCCTCTTTCATGCTGATAAATAATATCAAGTCATCAAGGCTAGTTGTGCAGACGAACCGGACATTTCTGAGGTCAGCTGTAGGTTTTCGGTCTTGTGCAAGAGCTTTGACACATCAAAGTGTCATACAAAACTAAATAACCACAAACATCAGAGACAGAAATATTCCGACCACGAGCAGATAAACTGATGCTATTTACGCTTCCTTCATAAGGTCCCTTGTGCAGTTTGAGTTTAAATTTAAACTTCCTCTTTTTTGTTCGTTTTGGGTTTTGTTTGGGGTCTGGCGCTCACCCGGTCCCTCCCATATCTCCTCAGCAGCTTGTAGGGCCACACCAGGACTTTCCTCTTTGTCTTGGGCTCCTTCAAGATCAGCACGTCGCTTTCTGCTTTCAGCCAGTAGCTTCCTGCAAGCCCGCAGCGTTCGGACGCCTCGGTGCGTTGGACGGTCACCCAGAACTCGTTCACTAAATTGAAAGAGACGCAATTCTTACATTTCTTACAGGAGTTATTGTTGCCCCGCAGATCTGTCACATGACACAAACTGGCGGTCTTACCCTCCTCTCTGGAGTAATAGATGAGATTATCAGACATCTGCATGTCATGAAGTCCAGACGTGCTGCTGCTCCCGCTCCCTCCCTGTGGATCACACAGAAATGATGAGTCAGCATTCACACTGTTGTTTTCCTGCTTCTTAATTGTCCTTGTTTTATTATTATTATTATTATTATTATTTCTATTTAGCTACTTCTGCATACTTTGTGCCACTTTAGCCATTCATATATCCAATCAGCTCATTCAAGAGGTGGGTGCTATGTCAGTTGTATTATGCAACTTTTGTAGGTTTCAAAATATTTAACTTTATTAACAAATGTTTTCTCCTTAGAGACACAGACATCTGTTTAATAACTGTAGCTAGCCTTTTCTTACTTTTAGCTAGCCTTTTGATATTTTAGTCAATATTTTGCTACTTTAGCTTTTTGCTAACTTTTTGATACTTTTAGCATCTTGACAGTGTAATGATACTTTTAGCTATTAGATATTTGCTACTTTTAGCTTTTAGTTATTCTTTTGCTAAATTTTCCTAGCCTTTTGGTACTTTTCTTTTTAAAGTTAACAGTTTGCTGCTTGTGGCTAGTTTTTTGTTACTTTAAGATAGTTTTCTGTCATTTCTTACTTTTAGTTACCCCTTTGCAACTTTAGCTTTTAGCTGGCCTCTATCTTTAGCTTTTACTTAGCTTTTTGATTGGTTTAGCTTCTTGACGGTGTAATACTTTTAGCTATATCAATCTGCTACTTTTAGCTTTTAATTGTTTTGTTTTTTTGCTAAATTTTCCTAGCCTTTTGGTACTTTTCTTTTTAAGCTTAACAGTTTGCTGTTTTTAGCTAGTTTTTTGTTACTTTGAGGTAGTTTTCTGTTATCTCTAACTTTTAGTTACCCTTTTGCTACTTTGAGCTTTTAGCTTTAAAAAATAATGTTTTACTATTCCTAGCTCTTAGGTAGGCTTTTGTTATTCTTAGCTATTAGCTGGCCTTCTGCTATCTTTAGCTTTTCACTAATATTTTCTTACATTTAGCTTTTAGCAAAATTTTTGATACTTTTAGCTTCTTGACACTGTAATGATACTTTTAGCTATTAGATATCAGTCTGCTACTTATAGCTTTTAGCTAGCTTTTTGATACTTTTAGCTTCTTGACACTATAATGATACTTTTAGCTATCAGATATCGTTCTGCTATGTTTAGCTTTTAATCATTCTTTTGCTAGATTTGCCTAGCCTTTTGATCTTTTCTTTTTAAGGTTGTTTGCTGCTTTTAGCTAGTGTTTTGTTACTTTACGTCAGTTTTGTGTCATTTCTAACGTTTCCTTACCCATTTGCTATTTTGAGCTTTTAACTTTTAAAAATAGTGTTTTGCTATTCTAGCTCTTAGGTAGGCTTGTAGGCTTGTGTTATTCTTAGCTTTTTGCTAGCCATTTACTGCATTTAGCTAGTGTTTTTCTATTTTATCTAGTGTTTTGCTTCTTTTAGCTCTAACAACTCAGTTTCAGCTTGTTCAGCAGAATTCAGCTGTATTCAGGCTGCGTTTTGGTAGAAAATTATAGATTTCTAGTTCTAACTGTTGTATCTTAAACCCTCCTGCCTCTGCTTTAAAACTGAGGCCTTGTGGGTAATTTTGACTCAAGCGCAGCTGAAGGGTTAAGTCAGACAAAGCAGCTACTGAGGGATTGAGTGGACAAAGAAGGTCAGAAAAGTCTGAGGATGGAACGGAAAACGAACCAGATTAATTCTTGTTACTGGAAACTTCCTCTGGCGTCCTTTTAGAAAATCTGCTCTGGTTTTCATACGTGTGTGAGCAGAGGCAGCAGGGCCTGCGCCCCCGGGTTTTATGTATACTGTACATGCAAAAAGACTCAAAGTTTGAACTAATATTTAAAAATTAAGATCAGCTTTTTGACCAAACTTCGCTTCTTCCTTTGTGTGATTAAAGACGAGCGCTGAAACAGAAGAGACAAACATCTTCAAACACAAAAAGGAAGTCTTCAAAAACTGCCGCCCACATCTGCTCTGCTGCAAACCATTCCCTTTCTGCAAATCAGCTGAGCATACTGGTCAGCCTGTATTTAGTACAAAGAAAGGTATAAACACACCTGAAAGGCGATCTCACACATGGTGTGCATCCACTCCTTGGCGGCGTTCTTCTCCGCAGCGAACACGTGCATCTTGTCGTTCGTCTCCACACAAAACGCCTCCATGTTTTCTTTGGGATATGAATCGGCCAGAGTGGGCAGAATGGAGATGCACTCCGACAGGCGGATGATCTTCTTGTCCAGCTTCCTGGTTTTCTCATTGGAGGTGCCTCCGGAGCCTCCGCCGGACCCGCCCCCGCCCGAAGGCGAGTCAAAGAACTCAAGGCGGGCGATGCCATTTTGGCTGGCGGGGTAGAGCACGAACCAGTTCTTCTTCCATTTCTGTTGGATAAAACAAAAAAAAGAATCTTTGCATCTTTTGTTTTTTTTTTGTTTTTTTTTTTTACATGACATTATTGTTCTAGTTAGAAATGAGAAAAACGAGATTTCGGACATTTTGTGGCTTGGTTTAAACTAAAACTGAAAAGTACCCGACAGCGTGGAAAGGCTGGATGGATGTGAGTGGAAGATGTTTGCCAACAGACAGAAATATTAATACTTTTAGTCTCAAAACACTCGTCTCTCCTGGTAAAAGTCAAAATGAATGAACGATGTGACCCAAAGAGAAAAGAGGAGAACGTAGCCACTTCTTTAGAGCAGGGGGGTCCAAACGCTTTCATATGTGGGCCAGAACTATCCAGATGAAAGGACTCGTGGGCCACAAAAATGTGAATATAACTCTCAATGTGAACAATATGTTGGAGAAAGAACAAAAGTTTACTCATTTTGGTGGAGAAAGAGTTTTAAATTGTTGTAGATCCAAACCGTTAACGGCCTCATAAACACTAACCCTGTATTTATTTATTTTTTTATTAAAAAGGATTTACTGGAAGGATTTTTACTAAAACCGTTTTAGTTTTGGACATCTGTTGTAACAACTGGGAGCAGCTGATTAACATATCAAAAGCTCAAATAATATCTCAGCTGCAGCCCCACATCCCAAATGAGTTGAAAAGGAGGCGCCATGGATGCATTCCCATCTCCTTGCCAGCTGTGCTCGAGTGCCTGACCACTGAGATCCTGGAAATGGCAGGAAATGTGGCTCGTGACAGGCTGTCCACAGCATCGAGGAGCTTGGCAGGCTGCTGGGAGGAGTCTCCATTGCTGTGGGAGGAGTTCTGCCTGGCATTAAGGCGGTCCTGCAGCCCAGGGAACCGAACGCATTACAACATTTAATTTCCCTTCAGGATTAATAAAGTATTTTTGAATTGAATTGATTTATTTGTGGGTCTATGTTTGTTGTTTTCTTATGTTTGGTAAGTTCATTTTAGTCTGTTCTCAGCAACAAAAGTGTGATATGATTAACTGTCCTTTTAAAAGGGGGTCGATCAGCCTTGTGGACCATGGACGGCCCATGGAAGTTCTGAAAAATCGTCCAGCTGTCACTCACTACAGCAGATTAATTTGCTGTTAAACCTAAACATTATATAAAAAAGGATTACCAACTAATTTGCAGAAAGTCTGCATCAACCTTTAAACCTGCTGGCCAGAATGATACCATTCTTAAACTGCAGTTGCAGGCCGCACAAAATCACTGCAAGGGCCGCACATGGCCCTCAGGCCACATTTTGGGCACCTGTGCTTTAGAGGATCTGCGTCAAAGTGACCTTTTTTTTAATCTATAATAGTGACTGAGGCCTCATGTGGGAGGAATGTGGAGAAAATCGAATGCAGTTTGCACACAGCACTGTCCCACTCAGCAGCAACACACCTTGGGTACACAAGTCATTCAGTGCTCACAGATCTCCTCTAAAATCAAAGCAAACACTGCTGTAGTTTTACCACCCGAGACGTTCACATCAATACTGAATCATACCGAGCGCTTCATCTCAACACACCCAGGGAGGTATGACAAGTGTAATCAAAACGAGCGTGGCTGAAAGAGGAAAAAGAATTAACGTGTTACAACGACCTGATCCGACAACAAACTTCAGCCGGATGTAAATGCTGCAGTGAGAGCTGTGCACGTTAACGGTTCTGTGCAAAAAAAGTGCAACGAAGCTCTTCTACAACACCATGAGAGGCTCATAAGGTCGTGATGTTGAGTTACTGGCACTAAAGCAGCTCTAAACAATCACATGATGCAACATTTATCAAGACCTGATGTATAAAAGTTCAAACTGAGGGAGAGTCGACTTCCTGTTTACCGTTAGCCTCTTCTCACCGAACCTTAAAATACAGACGCTAACCACAGTCATAAAAACCAACAGACAGTAAGGGTCACTAAGAATAGTTCATGTCTGGTTATAATGTTCTTATTTTACTCTGTACTATCTTAATGTAAAGTACATTGAGGGGTTTTATTTCTGAAAGCAGTTCTGTTAGAGACAGTCAATTCACTTTATTTACCAGTCAATGAAAATGACCCATAAACACAAAACTGTGTGTATTTGCACTCATACACCAACACACATGTCAGGGGTGTGTGGGGGGTTAAACTCTTAATATTTTCATAGAAGACAACCACCCGCAGCAACAACTTCATCTTCTACCTGACAGCTGTAGTCAGGTGGCAGAGGCAACAGGTCCAGGAGAAAAACCCAGTCATCCCTCTTCCCAGCAACACTCTCCAGCTCTTACTGGGACCCCGAGGTGTTCCCAGACCAGAGAGGATATATAATCTCTCCAGCGAGATCTGGGTTTTCCACGGGGTCTCATTCCAGTGGAACATGCACAGAAAACTTCTAAATGGAGGTGACCAGGACAAGGCTGAGCCTGGCCACCTTACGAAGGAAGCTCATTTCAGCTGCTTGTATGATCCAAGATCTCGTTCTTTCTATCAAGATCTGTACGTCACGTTGGGACGTAGACTAACCAGTATATTGAGAGATCTGACTTTTGACTCAACACTTTCTTTACCAAGATCGACCAAATCAAGCTCATTACCAAGGACGAGGGCCGATCAGTTTATTGTTAATATTGTTTTTCATTTTAAGACATCCGGATACTTCAACTCCTCCACCTGAGGCAAAGACTCAGGGGCATTCCCCTCGTTTCTGTTTGAAAACCACGGCCAACCAACTGGAATACTGAAGACACGAGAAAATTATTTAAAATCATTATTGAGACTTTAGATGATGGCACTGAAGTGATCTTTTATAACACTGGTCTAAAATAGCTAGTTAGGGTGAGAAATGGTGACTAAGAAGATAATGACGTACCGTATTTTCCAGCCTATAAGTTGCACCTTTTTGCCTAATTTGCGTACCCTGCGACTTATACGCTGAAGCGACTTATTTATGGATTTTTTTCCCCCCATATTAATAAACCAATTTTGGCTTAGATATGACCGTTTTCATTCATTCTGACATTAAAAATATTGAACACTACTATTTGCAACCGCTAGAGGGCCCTCAAGCAATATGGCATGCTGTTGTGTCATGTAATAGGTAAAAGTGGCTATTAATGACACAATCAGCTTGCCATAGACCCACCTTCATCCAGCTTGCCTGGAGCAACTGTCAAATCAGCTTCATTTTGCTGCGCCGCCCTGGTGAAATGCAGCTGATTTGACCGTCAAAATGCATTTATTAAGGAAAAGTTAGACTAAGACACACCTTTGCTATAATTTCGAGCAAACAAATAATTGTTTTTAAGTGTTAGTCTTGTTAAATTCTTGTTGAAGTCCTCCCATGCACGCTCCTGCGGCCGCCATTTGGCAGCCAATCGATTTTGACGCATAATAGATGTGACGTATACAGCGAAGCAACATATTTATGGATTTTTTCCAAATTATTAGACATTTTTAGACAGATGCGACTTATAGGCCGGAAAAAACGGTAATTCAAATCATTTTGATATCATCAAACAATGTAGTGATCATTTGCTCCTTAAAATTTATATAACTATCATTTCACTACCATTACGATGCAAATGACTTAAAAAGATTGTATTCGTTTTAAGAGAAGCTTCCTTTTAAAAGTAACCTACAGGATGAATGAAGGGGGCTAGCATCTAAACTTGAACCTTTTTCTCCTCTATGTGTCCAGGTTTTTATGTGCTCGAACCTCCTGAACGATTTTAAAAATGCACTTCGGTTAAATCTGGGAGACAAGTTTATCATTTCACATCGAGGAAACAACCGTCAACAACGATCTCTTCCTGTTAAAGGATAAAGCACGGCACGCAACACTGAACAATGAGCCGGACTGCAGGTGTTAAACACACATGTTTCAACAATTTCCTGCAGGATCAATGAAGTTCTCTTATCTTTATGTTCAGGGCTGATATAAGATGCAGAAAGTCTGATTAAACGCAGGACTTTTGGTCACATTTCCCATTAATGTACATGTACACAGAGCAGCTAAAGACTTGTATAAGTTGGGAAATCT
Source organism: Hypsolebias antenori (assembly GCA_031762315.1). NCBI lineage: Eukaryota > Metazoa > Chordata > Actinopteri > Cyprinodontiformes > Rivulidae > Hypsolebias > Hypsolebias antenori. Next base: position 25,875,205 of record JARVGS010000001.1, on the reverse strand, counting down.
CTCCATTTCTGTTAAGCTGTGTCCCCCCCACACACACACACCAAAAAAAAAACAACTCATGCCTCATTTCATTATATTACTCACAGATTTTAAATTTTTTTCATGCAACATGGCGGAAGCTGAACAATAACAGAGCAGAGCTTGTGACAGGAAGGTCATCAACTTTATAAAAACAATGTGACCAGCAGGAAAAACCCAGCTGGACAGGACAAACAGAAAACATGCGCACACGCTGGATTTAAATCGTCATGTTGTCTAATCAGTGGGGTGCTCTTTTTACCATGGCTGATTATATGTAACTAAAAAAACATCATTAAAGTACATCTTATCATGACCTACATGTGGCTCAAAGTGTTTACACGGATCAACCGCTGCCATATGGGATGCAAATCAGTGTGGGAGTTGGAGTCCTGCTAGAAATAAGTTCATCGCTGGGTCTGGACGGGTATAGGAGACAAACGTTGTTCATTTTACCATTTACATACTTCATTTTATTCAACTGATCAACTGACGCATGATATTTAAGAAGCATCCAAACAACAATAACTGAACTGTGGTCAGTTTGATGATGCACTTCTGCTATTTCCACAGACGTTGCCCTTCGACTCTGAGAGTCTGTGGAAATGTAATCTGTGAATACTGAAAGTAAAGCAAATACAATAGATGCTTTAACTACTGCCACGACACTTCGCTCGGGACCCACACACGCTGCCAGCCAGCACGATGGCAAATCACCACAACCCTGACGTTCTCTGCAAACTCAAAACCATCCTGGACCAGTTGCGCTCCATCACATTAAACGAGAAGTTCACCGTGCTCCCAATGCACATGTGAAGTCGTCACCAAGACCCTGCAGATACCGTCCACAGTGTGGCTGACTTGTTGCTGTGGTGGGATCATCATCCAGCGTGACGGCAGCCTAAAAACCACATTTCCTCACTATCCTCCAACTACTGCACCTCCATGTCCTCTCTCTGGACATGTCCAAACCATCTTAGTCTGGCCTCCCTAACTTTATCTCCCAGTTGTTCAACCTGTGCTGCACCTCTGATGACATCATTCCTAATCTTATCCATCCTTGTCACTCCTAAGGAGAACCTCAACACCTTCATTTCTGCCACTTCCAGTTCTTTCTCCTGTCTTTTTGTCCATGTCTCTGTCTCCTGTCTTTTTGTCCATGTCTCTGTCTCCTGTCTTTCTGTCCCTGTCTCTGTCTCCAGACCATACAACATAGATGGTCTTGTAAACCTTTCCTTAGACATTCAAACCGTTCTGCAGAACCAACTACAAGAATCTCTCCAGAATCAAAACTCTGGGATGTGGACTCACCAGGGGCTGATCCTCATGAAGGGGATGGGGGCGCAGGTGAAGAAGACTGTGACGAGGAGGAAGGACTTCCTGCCCCAGGTGTCTGACAGCGCACCGATCAGAGGAGCCGACAAAAACGACAGGAAGCCCTGCGCGGCGGCGGCGGCGAGAGAGGAACGTTAGAATCAACATGTGAATGACCTGTTGGCTGGTTAGATGTTCAGAGGTAAAGAACTCATTCTTCCAGATTAAAGCAGCTTTGACACATGAGGGGGCGTCACCAGGGACGGGACCTTATGAGATTAGATTTACAATCTGGCAGGAAATAAAACCAGCAGCAGTTTGACTCTGATAAGCAGCTGGTTCTGAGTCCAAACTGACGAAAGGTCCAGCAAACTGAATCTGACCCGACGGGTCCATAAAACCACAACCAGGAGAACAAAGTTCACGTTTCATTAGTTGTTCAAACAGAAACTCAGTGGTGTCCGTCCCCTGCTGGTAAATGTGGTTTTTAATCAACTTGGTGTTTACGGAGGTTTTCAGAACATGATCGGTCATCAGGACACGGCGGTCTGCCCAAACGGGCCGACAGAACCCAGATCAGCAGTCAGACTGCTGTAGCTGGTGCTACACCTTCAGCTTGTCTGAGTTTACTTTAGCTGCTCTTAAAGCTGAACATGCTGCTGTCAAGATGAATAAACATCATTTTTTAGAAGCAAAAATAAAAACTGTTAAACAGAAAGAAAATGATCCGAGTGTCAAAGGTCATGCTCAGTCATCCAGGTACAAAATCCAGTAAAGGTCAGTCAGGTCATCTGGACAGCTCTTTACAAAAGAAACTGTCCAGATGACCTGACTGACCTTTACTGGATCCAAGTGCCGGTTTTCTGATATGAAACATCTGACGTGCTGCCTCAACCGTTTCAGGTCACATCAAGTTAAAAGGTGTATGTAAATAAATATTCTGCTTCAGGTGAGAAACAGATCCAGTTTTAAATTGTGTTTCCTCTGAACAAAGAGCTGAGGTGAAATTAAATCTGTTGGATGAAGGCGACGTGAACGAGTTGTTGGAGGAAACGTTCAGGACTGAACTTTAGTCTTTTCTGTCTCTTCAGATGATTCACACGCTGCAGGAGCCACACAGTCCATGCACGGACTAGAACCGGTCCACCTGGGCCCAACATGGCTGCTCGTCTTCAGCCTGGTTCAGCGCAGGAGTTTTTTCTTCCCACTGTCTCCAATGTGCTGCTCAACACTGAGCCGAAGAAACGATTAGACCCAATCTGCTGCTTTTCTTACGTCACTGTACTAACTAGGGGGAGCGGTGGTGCAGTGGTGGAGAAGGTGGGCCTGCGACTGTGACAGCTCCCGGTGTTTCCGTGCTGATTCGTGCGCCTTTGTCCCGGTGAAAAGGAGCAGATGACAGAAGACTTCATGCAGGATGACTCTGACTCGCTGTGTAGTCACAGGTTTTCAGATGAAGAATGATTTTACCAGCTACTTTTTAAATTTACTTTGTTAGCTGTTAGCAGTTAGCCGTTAGCTGTTAGCTCTTTCACTCTCTTTTTCAAAAGTGAAATCATTTTGTAAAAATTGATAAGTTCTATGTTTTCTTATAACCACAATCAATATTTGAAGTTTCCTCCTTTGCTTTGCCAGTTTTAGATAGAAACCACTTTCAAACTCCTCCACGTAGAGAACCAGGACGGTGGTGACGGTATTTTTGGATGTCACGTTTCTTTGTGTTCAGTTATAAACATCAGTTGAATTAAGTTCCTAAAGAGACAAATTAGAGCAGGTGGGTTGGAAAAGACTTCCAGAGCTCCTGATAGTTTCAGACACAAATCCAACAATGTTCAGTCAGATCATCTGGACAGTTTGTTTGTTTGTTTATTTATTTATTTATTTATTTATTTATTGTGCTGAGATGTTTTGCCCTACATCCAGAAGACTTCATCAGTCTGAGGAAACACCAAACAAAACTGACAGATGGATGGATGGTGGGTTGATGGATGGATGGACGGATGTGAATGGATGGATGGACAAATGGTGGATGGATGGATGGACAGATAGATGGTGGATGGACCTGATCAGGGACTGCAGCCTCTGGTCTGAGATCAGGGATCTCCTCTGTTCCCTCCATCGAACGTTTCCAACAGATGTAAGAACTCTTCCGTTTACATTTGTCCGGTTGAAGCCGACTCGTTCACGGAGTTGAACCAACGATCACATTTCTCTCTCGGAGTAATCGGCTTCGGACACGGCCAGAACCAGAAACCTCACGAGGCTCGTCAGCGCGTCACTACTGCAGGTCCTGAAGCAACAAAGCTTCTTTGCTGCTGGTTGTTTTGATCGATGCCAACACGACGACAGCGCTGGACGTACCGTGCGCGACATCCAGATACTTGCTGGCGTCACGCGCTGTGTAGGCACCGGCAGCCATTTTTAATGAGCCTGACCAGCTCTGTTGGATCTGGGTCTAGATGTGAACTGGATGTTTGAGTTGGAGCAGTTTTTATTTTCTGCAGAGCTTTGAGCTGACTTGTTGTGAACTGACACGACCTAAATGATCTGGACTGAACTAATCAGAGGTCAAACTGGCTAAAACATGTTCTGCCTTCATAAAGGCGGAGGTCAAAGGTCAGCGCGTTTGTTGCGGCTGCGACTCAGATCTTACCTTGACGCCTTGAACGAGGCCATTCATCAGGAAGGTGTGCTGAGGGAACGTCTCACGAAGAACCTGCAGCAACAGAACCAGGAAGAGTCACGTCTGCAGAGCCGTTTGGACAGTGAGGCTGCACGGAGCGAGTCGTGACACTCGAGTGGGAAACATCTGCTCTGAGCAGAGTGGAGGTTCTGTTGTTCACAGATTATTTCCACGAGTGTCTCGAGCGCAGGTGTTGAAGAGAAAGAGGAACGGAGGAGCCGCTACAGTAAAGACGGTTTTTATAAAGTGCAGCTTCTCCTCTTCAGACCACAGAACATCCCCACACCTGAAGGAACGTCTCTGAAAGAGGAACATCTGGCGACCCCTTCACACCGACTTCAGATCAGTGGTTCCTACACGCAGGAAGCAACCTGTTCAGTAAACCATCAACAGAAGCTGCAGCTCATGAAACAGTGCATTCTGGGTAATATTCAGTATTAACTCATCAGGACATCACTGAAGAATTTAAAGCTTTTTGACTCAAACTGTAAGACGTGAACGTGTCCACATGAAGAACACGCAGCCACATGCAACCGTCAGGAGACAGGAGGGCTTTGTGATTGACATGAACGCTGATCACCAACCGCTCAGCGGTGAAGCTGGTTTAACTAACGAGGCGTCTCCCCTCAGGTCCTGTGAACACGGCGCCGTCTAGAATCAAAACTATTCTGCTGCGTTTAGCTGTTCATGTGAACGACCACAGCAGCCGTTTTCTCTGAAACCAAAGCGCTTTGGTTCGTGGTCTCACGGTGGGGGGTTGTGGAAACGTCCAGCATCGGTGTGAAATGGCGTGCGCACTACAGACGGCTGCAGTCAGTCAGTGGCGTTTCTGCTCATGAACAGCAACAGTGGTGGAGCAGAGTGCTGTTTGTGCTGATCACCCTCTTCAACATGTTGGAGCAACCTAACCTCGTTTCCGGCCATGGTTTTGGATCGAGCTGTTTCCATGCCGAGACTGACGTGTTGGCTCATGATGCTGAAACAAAACTCACAGCGCCACCTTATGGCCTGGCATAGAAACAGCAGATTCAATGAGCACGGCTGCGCTGGTGTTCATGTGTTTTGGTCCAGTAATCATCAGCATATTGAATAATCTCTGACGTGTACTGACAAATTAAATATAATATTAACGGTGTGATGAACATCTCAGAAAACCCAAACGACTGATTTAAAGAAACACTGACGGCTCAATGAGCATCATCATCTTCATATGAACAGTTCTGATGAAATGATGCAATCAAAGGGTATTTTAGCACTTCCTCTTCCTGCAGCTTCTTAATGTCTCACAGCAGGACTGGGATGAGCTGATGTTTAACTAACACCCTTCACCTGTTCAGGTGAGCCTGTTACCATGGTTATCAAAAAGCTCCTCCTTCACAATATCCTGAAACTCTTGACTTTCAGTCCAAATCAGCCGACGAGGCAGGAAGTCTGTCTTCAACCCCCGAAGGGTTAATTAGAGACCAACATTAATTGGATGTGATGGATGAAGTCTGGTCTCCATGGTAACCAAGAGTCTCCATGGTAACCGAGACTTCCTGTGAAAGTATTTACTCTGGAAAATAATTCATGAATCTGTGACTGTGACACAAGCGTCACCGTCTCACCTGCGTCACATGTCAACATGTGCACCTGTTCCTGTGTGCGTACTCACTGTCAGCATGGGCGTGGTCAGCAGCCCCCAGGCGAAGAACTCCAGGAAGATCACGATGACGGCATGAGTCACTCTGGCTCGACGTCGACCGGACTGCAACGAGCAAAGATGTAAACATCAACCCTGCGTCCTCTGATGGCCTCCCACAGCTGCACTGATGCATGCTGGGTAATCCCACAAACACTAATAACCTCATCATAACATGTTCCAACCACCAAGCAGCACTGACACGGAAACAGAACCGATCCAAAGTTAGGTTCTGTGAGAAGAGGTGCGTGAAACTTCTTCAGGAACTAGAATAATTTCAGTTGACTTGTCACTAAGAATGAAAAAAAAAAATTATTTTTTCTACTTTAATAAGACAAAACAGTTTAACACCAACTCAGAACCTCTGTTGTAACAGAACCCGTCACTTCGCAGGGTTCTGTTACAGTCCGGCACCAAGTGAGAGAAGATTTATGAAAAATTAACAAGTCTAGTCTGAAAACTGAAAACACGCTCCAGGAACAGACAGAGGAGAACCCAAGTTTCACGGAGGACGGGTTCTGTTTGAGCTCAGCTGATGTCCCACAGAACAGAACCACTTCGTCCACTGACTGCTCAATAAAGGTTATTCAAACTGCAGGACTGCAGCCTGGGAGCAGTCTATGAACTGGAGCTGATTTTATACTAAAGATAAAACCGCAGCACGTTAACTGGACAGCTTTAAAGCATTTATCTTTTAAAAATAAACTAATTTAAATTATTCTGATCATTTTAGAACTTCTTTGGTTCCCTCTGTTGTTGGGTGTGTCCTGATGAAGATCATCCAGAGTCTTCACAGTAAACTCCTGGGTGTGTGTTACATAAGGAGGGGGATTTTGTCCATATGACCCAGATAAGCTTTAAAAACTTAAACCGCCTGAAGAGGCTGATCTGAGAACAGCAACGCATTTAGAGCCAACAGGAAGTGCTTGTTGCTCCGCCCACAGGAAGAAGGAACGCCTGAGCCGAGGCCAGTTTCTGCCACACCACGACACCACGACACAAAATGAACAGGCCAGGACGACAGAAAACTTCATGTCAAACAGCGTCCACCTCACCGAGTGTAAATCCTTTTCATGTGACGAAGCTCAAAATTATCCTTCAAATGTTTTCAAACATTCAACTCCAGTTCAGAAGAAGATGGAACAGTGTGAAAATTTAAATACAGGTAAACCCTGCATGGAAGCAGTTGTAAATCCAGTAAATCCATATTTATTCACTATGGAACATTCCAAATGTTGAAAGTGAAACATTGTTCTCGTTTTGAGAAAACAAAGCTCATTTGAATTTGACGGCAGCAACACGTCTGGTTAAAACGGTTCCAGGGAAACAACACGCTGAAACAGTTAGAGGTGCCAATCAAAACAGCTGGAGGAGCTTTTTGTAACTTCTTCTTTCGGCTTTTCCCTCTTTAGGAGACGCCACAGCGAGACATCCTCCTCCATCTCACCCTGTCCTGTGTCCTCACTCCAACTACCTCCATGTCCTCTCTAACTGCATCCATATATCTCCTCTGTTTGTTTATTTATTTATTTATT
>JARVGS010000001.1:25840958-25852737 GCA_031762315.1 Hypsolebias antenori | reverse complement strand
ATAGTACAGGATTTTATAGTTTTACAGTCAACATTGGCAAGTGAAGCTGCCCGACAACAATTAATGTGTTGCAGATGCCTCTGGTTCCTGTTGGCTCTCAGAGAAACTCTGCTGTCTCCAGAACTAGTAAATCTTAGCTGACATTAGTTTGACACCGAACGTGGATTTTTAAGGCATGAGTAAAGAAAGTAAAATGGGTTTCAATTGCCCTGAGTTTCCTCTTATTTTTTATATAACTTTTTTTTAGCTTTTTTTAATTGCAGAAAGTTGTTTTTGTTGTTTTTACGACTATTCGGATACACTAGGATGAAATTTTATGTTTTGTGGCAACAACAAAGTTTAAAAAAACACAGACAAAGCCTAAAAAAGTAAGAAATAAAGTGCTCAGTTTCCAAGTTAAGATTCTTTTAAATATACTAACATAAATTATTCTGTAAACTTCTTCATGAGCTATTTTGCCTACACTACAGACACACAAACACACATTTTAGCATTTTACAGCTGGTGATAATGAACAAAACAGTGCTAATAGTCATAATATGACTAAAATCTAAACTGAAAAGGAAATATTAGTTATAATTACAAAAAATAAATATAGTCCACGAACAAATCTCCTTTAAACTGTTGCATGTTTGCTAAGCTAGTATATTTTTGTGTATAAAATACAGTCCACAAATTTTTATAAATAGAGGAAGAAAATAGAGAAGCCCGCTGCTTCCACCTATTGGTCATTAAGTGTCATTGCAGCTGAGGCTCAACTCTCGCGAGACTTGAGAGGACGAGATTTGTTCGCTCCATTGAAACTGCTTCCACTAGAGACCAAAACAGGAAGATGGCATCAGTGTTCGGCGGAATAGAGGGGTAAGAAAAAGTTTAATCATACAAGACAACATTTATAATGTTAGTTTTATGTTATATAATTGTAGGTTTGTGTATACTATTAGTCTTTGCTGCCGTTTTAAAGTTGTCATGTAGAAAGTTAAATTATTTATTGAAGTTTTTTCGTCCAAACAAAGCGGAAGCTGTGCGTGAATCTCGTGATCATTTCTCGCCCGGCTTGTTTAAAAGTGGATTGCTGTGACCCTGGACCTAAAGTTACGATTTAGACACCGGTTTTTAACTTTGTTTGTGTGTTTATCATCCAGAGGAGGGACCCACTCCAAAGCAGTGCTGCTGTCCGGGGATGGGCGGGTTCTGGCAGAGACAGTTGGACCCTGCACCAACCACTGGGTGGGTGAGAGCAGGTGGAGAGAGACAGGTGGCAGATAAAGGTCTGGGTGGGACAGTTTACACACACTTATCTTATCAGGCAGCTCATCTTATCAGGAAACTCTGGTTTGTGTTTACGACAGCTGGTTGGCGTGGACGCGTGTCTGGAAACCATCAACGACATGGTCCAGAAAGCCAAGGTCCAGGCAGGACTGGATCCAAGCGCCCCGTTACGAGCTCTGGTGGGTCAGCTTGTGCACACGGCTGATGTGATTCACTGTAAACACTAATGTCCGTGTGTTTGTGTGAAGGGTATGTCTCTGAGCGGAGGAGACCAGAAGGACGCCATCGACCATCTGATCGCCGTCATGAAGGAGCGTTTCCCCGACCTCAGCCAGCACTACTTCATCACCACCGACGCCATCGGCGCCATGGCAACGGCCAGCGATCGCGGTACACTTGCTCTGCTTTTATCTCCTTATGCTGCTTTGAGCCACTGTTCTGATGCTTTTAGCTTTTAGCTAGTATTTTGCTGGTTTTGGCTAGCCTTTTGTTACTTCTAAAATAATTTGTTGCTGCTTATGATAAGCTTTTGCTGTGTTTATCATATAGCTTCGGCTGTTTTTGGCAAACTTTATTGCATAAAATAGCTTTTAGCTAGCATTTTGCGCCATTTAACTTTTGGCTAACATTTTGCTGCATTTTAGCAAGTATCTTTCGTTTTGCTGCTTTTGGCTTTTAGCTCAGATTTTGAATGTTTTAGCTTTTAGCTAGCGTTTTGCTCTATTTAACTTTTTTCAAGCCTGTTCCTCTTTTGCTGCTTTAAGCTTTTAACTTGTACTTTGAGTACCGGTATTTGAACTTCAGCTCGCAATTTGCTCCATTTAGCTTTTACCTAGCATTTTGCTCTCTTTTTTTGTTTTAGCTAGCATTTTGCTTTTATCAAGCCTTTCCCTCTTTTGCTGCTTTGGGCTTTTAGCTTGTACTTTGAGTATTTTAGCTTTTATCTTGCATTTTGCTCCATTTTAGTTTTACCTAGCCATTTGCTGCTTTTGGCTTTTAGCTTGTATTTTGAATGTTTGAGTTTTAACAGTTCACTTTCAGCTTCTTCAGTTCATTTTAGCTTTCGTTCACGTCTCCGCGTTTACTCCACACTTTCACAATAAAATGCAGTTTTTCCAGTTTACTTCCTGTTTTTCCTATTGACCTGAGTCCTGAAGGAGCTAAATGTTTTCTTCAGGTTTTTCTTTGAGAATATATTAGCCTCCATGTTTCAGGGTGGAGGTGTGATATTTCACCCTCAGCACCGTATCAAAGAGTGTCTTCACTCTTTCTGCGTCTCGCAAAACTTTATGACTCCGAAACAAAAAAAACATCTTCGTCTTCTGTCCTTTTCTTCAGGAGGCGTCGTCTTGATATCAGGGACCGGCTCCAACTGCAAGTTGGTCAAACCTGACGGTTCGCAGGTCGGCTGCGGAGGCTGGGGCCACCTGATGGGAGATGAAGGCTCAGGTAACCATGGTGACGAGATGCCTGCGGGTAATTGATCTCTAAATTGTTCAAGTTTTGGTTTTCCATCTCCCTCTCAGCTTTCTGGGTGGCTCATCTGGCCGTGAAAACGGTGTTTGACGCCAAAGACAACCTGGTGGCGCCTCCTCATGACATCACACGTGTCAGAGAAGCCATGGAGCAGTACTTCGAGGTCAGACTGCGCCCACACGCACAGCAACGTCTGTTTAGTTACAAAAAAAACTAGAGAAATTGCATTTCCGGCGAAAACGCAGTGTGAATGCTTATTGCAGAAGAAGTTGATGAGAAACAGCTGGAATTAGCTAAAAAGAAAACAATCTGAAATGTTGCTGAAATGGAAGAACAAGCCTAAGTTAGCAGAAGAAAACAGAACACATATTTGCTGAATTAGGTTTAAATAAACAGAAATGAGCACAAATATTTGGAAATTAGCTTAAAAGAAGCTTAAACTTTCTGAAGGAAGCAGAAAGAGCGGAAATGAGCAAAATATAAAAGTGGAGTTAGCTGGAAATGCTAAAACTAACATCAGAAGAGCTAAATAGTAGCTGAAAGAGTAGAAAAAGCTGAAAGGAGCAAAGCAAGCTGAAATTGTCATAAAAAAGTTAATTACAGGTAGGCTGAAAGTAGCAGAAATTACCATGAAAAAAAATTGAAGTTATCTGAAAACAGCTGAAATTAGCTAAAAATGCTAAAAAGCTAGCTTAAAAGTTAGAACAAGCTTAAATTAGCCGAAGGCAGAAAGAACACATTTGCCCAGTTATGCTGAAAGCAGAAATGAGCACAAAGAAGTAGAAATGATCTGGGAAAAAGCTGAAACTAGCACAAAAAAGCTTTTCAAAACAAAAAAAAAAGCTAAAAATAAAAAAATAAACAAAAAGAAGCTTAAAAAAATTACTAAAAGGAAGCGGAGAGAGCACATTTTTACTGAATTAAACTTAAAAAAGTTTGAATGAGTGCAAAAATGGGAAACTGGCCCAAAAAAGCACTAAAATTTGCTACAAAACAGCTAAATAGTTGCTGAAATGGCAGAAGAAACTGAAACTTGCAGAAATAAGCTGAACGAAGCAGAAAGAAGTAGAAGCACAAAAATGTTGTAGTTAGCAGAAATAATCCAAAAGGATCACAAAACAGCTGAAATTAGCTGAAGACATTTTTCAATTTGCACAAGGAAGCTGAAGCAGAACAAAATGTGAAATGAGCAGTAAAGGGTTCTAAACACATCTAAAGAGCTGAAGGATGGAAAATGAGCTCAGTTCATTTTATGTGGGGGGAAAATGGCAGAAAAGGCTAAATATTTCCAAAAGCTAAAGTTGTACCAATACCAAAAGTCACTGCAGGATTGTCCTGAACGAGCTGAAAAATGGATCTCAATAGTGAAAATGCTTCACCAACATTCACACAGTAAATAAAAATCTTTGATCCCAGGTGTCAGATCTGATGGGGATGCTGCCACATCTCTATAGAAACTTCCAGAAATCTTTCTTTGCTGGTTTCTGCAAGAAAGTGGCTGAAGGTAGGCAGCACTTTGATTCCTCTTTAAGTTTTTGAAGTGTAGATTAAAAAAAGTTAATTTAAAGTGTTTGTGTCCAAAGCTGCCGAAGCTGGAGACGCCCTCAGTCAGTACGTGTTCGCTCAGGCTGGGAGGGTCCTCGCTGAACACGTGGTGGCAGTTTTACCTGCAGCGCAGGAGGTAACAACACACACACACGAGCTTAAAGCTCACCTTTCCATCACAACAGCTGAAGCACTCCTCCTTCTCTTTTTTTCCTGTTAGCCTTTATTAAGCGGTGACCTGGGGCTGCCCGTGTTGTGCGTGGGCTCCGTGTGGAAGAGCTGGTCTCTCCTGAAGCCAGGTCAGTCAAAGAACAAAAATAAATAAACTAGAGGAATTACATTCCCTGCAAAAATGCACTGTGAATGCTTGTTGCAGAAGAACTTGCTGAAAAACAGCTGAAATTAGCTATTTTAAAAAAACATGCTGAAACTTAGCTAAAATTTTAAAACAAGCTCAAATCAGCAAACGAAAGCAGAAAGAATACAAAAGTTGAAATGAGTGAGTGGGGAAAATGTGGAATTAGCTGAAAAAACTTGAATTAACAACAGCTAAATAGTAGCTGAAATAGCAGAAAAAGCTGAAACTTGCAGAAAAAAAATCAATATTATGAATATGAATATTAGCATAAACCAGCTAAATAGTGGCTGAAACTAGCAGAAATAAGCTGAAAGTAACATAATAAATTGAAACTATCAGAAATTACCATGAAAAACTTGATTGTATCTGAAAACAGCTGAAATTAGCTAAAATATGCTAAAAAGTTAGCTGAAAAGTTGGACCAAGCCTTAATTAGCAGAAGAAAACAGAAAGAACACGTTTGCCCAGTTAAGCTGAAAGAGGCAGAAATTAGCACAAAAAAGTGGAAATCACCTGAATAAAACTGAAATTAGCTATTAAAAATAAAAATAAGAAAACAAAAAGTAGCTAAAAAGGCAGAAGGAAGCTTAAATTGCCAGAAGGAAGTGGAGAGAGCACATTTTTGCTAAATTAGGCAAAAAAAAAAAAAAAACAGTTTTATTGCAACAAAAGTGGAATTAGCTGAAAAAATTAGCATAAAACAGCTAAATAATAGCTGAAATAGCAGAATAAGCTGAAACTTGCAGAAATAAGCTGAAAGGAACATAAGCTGAAATTAGCAGAAAGAAGTTAGAAGAAGCTCAAAATGTTTTAGTCAGCAGAAAGAATCTGAAAGGAGCACAAAACGGCTGAAAGGAGCTGGGAAAAAAATTTTAAATTAGCAGAAAGAAGCTGAAGCAGAACAAAATGTGAAAGGAGCAGTAAAAGGTTGTAAACAGATCTAAAGGTTTGACGGAGGTAAAATGAGCTCAATTCATTTTCTATGAGGAAAAAATGTCAGAAAAGGCTAAATATTTCAAAAAGCTAAAGTTGCAACAATACCAAAAGTCTTAGCTGGATTGTCCTGAAATAGCTGAACCTTTTGATTTATGATTTGTTGAAAAAGCACAAAAACTGTGGAACCAGAAAGATGCAGAAAAACGTACAGCAGAAAAATGGATCGCAACAGTGTGAATGTTTCATAATTATTCACGCACTAAATAAAACTTTAGATAAAAAGTTTTTCTTCCCGTCTGTCCCTTCAGGGTTCACCCAGGTCATGGACACAGCTGCGTCCTCGCCCGAGCTGAAGGGTCGTTTCCATGGCTACAGCCTCCTGATTCTACAGCAGTCCTCGGCCCTTGGAGGAGCCCATCTCGCTGCTCAGAGTTTAGGCGCCTCCATCGACATGGATTACGCCACTAACGCTAAAGTCTTCTATCATCACTCCTTCAATGGCGACAGCTAATCTCAAATCCACGTTTAGAGTTCATAACTAATTACAATCCTTCAATCACGGCCGGGTTAGAACTGTTCTGCACATGATTTTGATCTCTGAAGATTCCAGTAAGACGATGAAAATAGTCTGGTTTTAGTTGTTCGGCTGTTGTAACAGTAGCTGCTACGACCTTTTATTGGACTACCAAGACCTGTGTTTGCACTTTTTAATGATCCATTCCCACTTGTGATTTGTAATAAAAAGTCCTGGTGATGTAAAAACCTTGTGCCCTCTTGTAAATAATATTAAAGCCCTTCAAACCACACTGATGCCTGAACTGCAGAGAGAAATGAGTGATGTCACTGGTGAGGTTTTAAATGGAGTGGGTTTACAGTATTTAATTGTAAACAATGGGAGTAATATTCCATCAGCTCTCGTTCGAAGAGACGAGGGATATTTATTGGGGTTTAAGCTTCGGTGCTGTGAGATTTACCCCAGGGAGGAACCAGGAACCATGTTTCCGTGGGCTCATTTACAGGTAAATACATTTTTCTTACTACATTCTGCTTTGAGGTGAAATATGCACCTTCTTGTTAAGTTTTTGTGTTTTAAACTAATTGAAAAAAAACATGCTTATGTAATTATTATATTCAAACCTGAGGAATTTGACTAAACGTTAAAACATTTGAAAAGCTAGTTTTGTTTACTTTTAAAAGTACTTTTTTTTTTTTTTGGCCGCTAGGGGGCAGAATAAACCAGCATTAGAGGCAGCTTTTTTCTTTACAGCCTTTTAGTGAAAACCAGACTGTTGCCAAAGATTTAGTATTTAAGCAACAACTGAAGCACGACTGCTGTCACTTTAGGTATGTGAATGCATTATTTTTGTCATTTTAAGTAGTTTTTTTTTTTTTTTTTTTTTTTTTTGACCATTGTCTACAGTTTCCTGTCAAACAAAGCATTAGCGATTGGTGGTGTTGCTAGCTAAAACTGAAGTTTCAATTTTATACCATTTTGAGAGATTTTAGTTTTTAAACTGCATATAAGTTGTATTTAATTCCATATTGCTTATACGAATCCATTAATAATAGCCATTTTAAAGTTTATATGAGATCATAGTAGCATGATGCTAGGCAAAATGCTAAATTGGACATAATGTCAAACTCAAAATATGTTTTAATTTTAAGCCATTTCCAAGGATTTTTAGTTTATGCACTATTTAAATGGTGGTTGATATCACCGTTTATAAGTTTTTTATGATAATTTGTCGTTTTAGGGTTTATTTTAATTATTAGCGTTAGCATTATAGCGGTTGTGTAATTGCTAACTGAAAATCTACTTGAACAAACGGCAAACTAAAAAGTTTTAATTTTAAGCCATTTCCAAAGATTTCAGTTTTTAAGCATCATATTAACATCTTTTTACTGTCACGTTGTTTATATATCTCTGTTTATAGTTTGTGCTTATTTTATAGCATTAGCATTGTCAGTGACATTGCTAGCTAAAAAGCTAGTTAAACAGAAAATGAGGAAAGTTTTGGTTTTATACAATTTCCATAATTTTTATGTTTTAAAGTGCCATATTAAATTGTATTTGGTGTCACGTTGTTCACATAAACCCATTAATATATTTCTTTTGAGACTAGTAGCATTTTAGGGGCTATTGACACTGCTAATTGAAAACTAATAGAACTAACAGCAAATTAAATAAAAGTTCCAAAGATTTTAGTTTCTCACCGCCATCATAACTTGAATTTAGTGTCACGTTGTTGAAATAATTTCATTAAAATTCATCATTTTAGAGTTAATTTGGGCCATTAGCATAGCAGACAGTGACACCGCTAACTAAAAGGCTAGTTGAACAAAATGGCAAAGTGAAGTTTATTTCAAGGTTTTATTTAAATAAAGCAAACTAAACATATTATTTATGCACGAGTCATGAAAAATGTCCGTAGATAAGCTTAAGCTACCGTTAAAATTGAATGCTTATGCTATATTTCAATATTACAACAAATAAAAAAAAACTAATAAAAACAGTATTGTGGATGTTAAAACTGTTTATCCGCATGTCATTGTTTAAAGGGTTATTATCAAATATAGTATGTTTAAACTAGTGAAGCATGGGGTCACAAGCCTTTATCACTATTATTTTGTGGGTCATTTTAATGCTTAGAGTTATTAGTTTAACACATAATAAAAATATTTTAAAACTGCAATTGCATCCGTCTACTAAATATCATTCAAATGTAAATCATTCACACTGTCTCTGTTTAAACACTGTGAGCAATTGTTAAAATATTTTTTTCCTCTCTCTCAGTCTGATGGTGTGAATCCTTCAGAGAAAGTCATGAACACCTACCAAAATTACTTTAGACCCTTAGAAGACCACCAGCCCCGGCTGGCGAGCGGAAGCGAATTCACACCGGCTCCTGTGTTTTTCCAACACTTCTACAAAACGACCAATCGCGGCTACAGCTCGCCCGTCAGCTCACAGGTGAACCAGTGGAACCATGAACCCGTTTGTTTGAACCCAAGTTTTCATTAGGCTCCGTACTCTGTTTCCCAGCATCCCTCTGGTTCCCTTTCCCCTGCCTCCTTGCACTGGTTGGGAAGCTCAAATCCTTCTGAGGAAGCTGGCGGTGTCGGTTATACCCTGAGAGAGGCCTCGGCCCAGGACGCGAGTGTTGACACGGGGTGGAGGGAGCAGGACTCAAACGATGGGTTTGGGTACCAGGAAGGTTAGAAAGCTGCGCTCGATTTGGACCTTTACTTGTAGTTTATGTTTTTGAACATTTATACCCACAGAAGTGTCAAAGCAGTGAAACACACCTAATCACAGTTTGTTGCCTCCTAGGTGTGATTCTGCTGTATCCGTACGTCGATACAATCGGCTGTGATGAATTCCTGACGGTTCGGGGTAAAGAAGACGGACCGCGGCCCCTGCTGGGCCCACTGGTGGTCTCAGACCCATTTATAACACCGGGTCAGAACAGAGGTACAGCAGCTGTGCTAAACTCAGCCTTTACATTGACATTAAAGAAAAAAATGTTTACTTTTTTAAGGTGTAAGCAAAAGTTTTGATCGTTCTAAACAGTCAGTATCTTACCTGTCGCAGATAGCTTTTTGAATTAACCTCAGTTTGAGGGAATACTTTAGAACTGATGAGCTATCAGCTAGTTTGGACGTCCCCGTCAATTTTACATAATGCGATTATTTACAATCGCAAACAGCAGCAGCTAGCTGTAGCATTATTGGCACTTCCTGTTGCAGCGCTCCAAGACTTCTGCTGTAATAACTGTGTAACACAAAACTAGCATAGCTCCGAAGGGTTTATCAATGTGCCATCACTTAATTTGTGATGAAACTTTTGACACTGAACATGTTTAAGAACAGAAATAATTTAATTCTGCTTTCCTTCGCTGACTAGCCTTTTGCTCATCAGTCCAATTAACACACTATCACCTCTGAACGAGTTTATTTTTACAGATATGCATAAACTTGCAGGTAATGTCAGTAGAAGAAATCCAAAGTTAAACTTGTCAAAAGTGGGTCTATTGGTTTACAGAAAACCTTTTTCTGTTTTCAGCCATAATTTAATCAAATCGGGCAGAAATTAAATTTCATTAATTTCTCATGCATTGTTTTTATTCTTAACATAAAGAAAGCTTATTTTTAAAGCTAAATTTAAATTCAGCTCTGAGCTCTTCTGTGATTTGTAAAAAATAATAATGAGGTTAAATGCATTTCCTGCGAAAATGCAGTGTGAATGCTTAATGCTGATGTTGCTGTCAAACAGCTGAAATTAGCTAAAAACATTCTGAAATGGAACAACAAGCCTAAGTTAGCAGAAAAGGGCAGAAAGAACGCATTGGCCTAATTAGGTTTAATAAGCAGAAACGAGCACAAAGAAGCAGAAATTATCTGAAAAAAGCTGAAATGAGCAAAAACCAGGTGAAAAGTAGCTTAAAAAAAGGCAGAAAGAAGCTTAAATTACCAGAAGGTAGTGGAGAGGCAATTTTTTTTCTGAATCAGGCAGAAAAAGTTTAAATGAGTGCAAAGATGTGGAATTAGATGAAAAACCTAAAATCAGCATAAAACAACTAATAGTAGCTGAAACTAGTTGAATTGAGCATAACAAGCTGAAATTAGCAGAAAGACATTAATTAGGCTGAAGTAACAGAGATTACCATGAAAAACTTGAATTTATCACAGCTAAAATTAGCTAACAAAGTAGCTGAAAAGGTAGAACAAGCTTAAATTAGCAGAATAAATCAGACAGAACACATGCTTGCCCAGTTAGACTGAAAGCAGCCGAAACGAGCACAAAAAAATTAGAAATTATCTGAAAAAAGTCTAAACTAGCAACGACAACCAAAAAAAAGCTGAAAAGTAGCTAAAATAGCAGAAAGAAGCTTAAATTACCAGAATGGAGAGAGCATATTTTTCAAGAGCATAACGAGCTGAAATTAGTAGAAAGAAGTTAGAAGCAGCAAAAATGTTGGTTACCAGAAAGAATCTGAAAGGAGCACAAAACAGCTGAGAGAAACCCCCTGCTGAAATTAGCTGAAGAAAGTTTAAATTTGGAGAAGCTGAACCAGATGAAAAGAGCAGAAGGTTGTAAACAGATCTATGGAGGATGTCAAATGAGCTCAATTCATTTTCTATGAGGGGAAAAAAAAAGCAGAAAAGGCAAAATATTTCAAAAAGCTAAAGTTGCACCAACACCAAAAATCATACGATTGTTCCGAAAGAGCCAAACGTTTTGATTCATTTGTTGAAATAGCTGAAAACTGCAGGACGAGAAGCTAAATGGATCACAATAGCGTGAATTCTTCATAAGCGTTCATACAATAGTGTATTTTGTATTTTAAAGTTATTTCAGGAAACTTTGCTTCATTTTTCTTGATGTTTGAACTTCCTGGTGCCAGATGCTGAGGACTGGCAGAACCACGTGACTGGTTGGAGTCCAGCTTTTGACCTTCAGAGCAGCGCCTGCAGTCTGTAAGTCTAAACACATTCAACACTTTAAAACCCACGCTGGCACCGACTGATTGATTTATTTCCCCTCGTCTTCAGCTGTGGATGGACACCTGAGTGTTTCGGCTGTTTTGAGACACAGGCGGTCCCTCCTCATGGCGGTCTGAGCAGTACCGGACCTCCGGTCCGTGGACGGCAGTGGGACTCCGGCACCAGCCTCAGCAGGAAGCAGCCGCTGACGGAGTACCAGGAAAAGTTTGCTGCTCAGGTGAAAACAGAACCGTTAGCGTCAGTGATCCGCCTCATCCCTCCATCCTTTGGTTTTAATCCTGTTTGTCCTCAACAGTCGGCCTGGTCTCAGGATCCGCTTTACTTCACTTCCTGCTACAGGAACCTCCATCCTTCAGTCTGAGGCCTCTTCCACTCAGACCTGAATACACCGCTGAGAAATCGAGAGCTGGTCGTCTTCTGTTGGTTTGAAACTTTCCATGTGTGTCAAAAGTCATCGAGTTCGCTTTGGGACGAACTCCTCTAAAAACAAAATGGTGGTTGGACGTCTTAGTGTTTACGTTCAGAGGCTTAAATTCACCTCGGTGCTCTGGAAATACTTTGTAAACAAGTTGGTGTTTACAGCAAACCTCGTGTGAAGACGGAGAGCTGAAGTTTGTCGAAGCTGAAACGAGTTGAAGGCAAAACAAGAGAGAACCAAGGCTAAAATCAGCTGAACACGAGCTAAAT
>JARVGS010000001.1:25720609-25731130 GCA_031762315.1 Hypsolebias antenori | reverse complement strand
AAAAACAAGCAATAAAATCTTAAAATCAATCCGGAAGTGGACAGGGAGCCAGTGGAGGGAAGCCAGGACAGGGGTTAGCGCAACAATAATAAAGAAGCAGTTTATCATATTGCTAAAGATACGGTCCTTAGCGGCTAACAAGACGGCTAACGCTTTAGCTGCTAAGAACCGTATCTTTAGCGATATGATAAACTGCTGCTTTATTAATGTTGCGCTTCCTCCATCTATTCCTCTAAAAAGGCACACAGCACGGCTAAATGAGCTCTGAACCGTGTTTTATTTCAAGGAGTCAGATCTGACGGGACTTCAAGGTTCAAAGTGGAGGTTCACTTTACAGCAGCTTCACACAGGCTGACTAACATGAAGGCTGCGCAGCTGAATGGACTGTACTTATAAAGCACCTTTCTATCTTATCAAGACACTCAAAGCTCTTTACTACAAAATCTGTGCCTCATTTACCCATTCATACAGCACTCTACTAGATCTCTACAATGAAAAATTAGAGCTTTATCACATTCATACACTGATGGGACACGCACCAGAGGTAATGAGGTGTTTCAGGAACACTGCAGCATGTGACTGCTGGTGGAATTGAACCTCCAACTCCTATTGGAGGACGACTGCTCTAGCCTCTCAACCACAGCTGCCCCCAGCTGAAGAGGATTATTATTTAATATACGTAAATAGCTATCTAAAATATAAACTATTTAATAGCCTATATGTAAATACTGTAGTTTATTTTTTGGCATTTATTTTGTACAGCTACAGTGTTAATAAATATGCCTGTGTGACAATTGGGACAAAACTTTGACTCAAATATATTTTTGTTATTTATGGAAAGAAAAAATATCTATAGTATATCGCAATTTTGGTAAAAAAAAAAAATCAATATTAATTTTGGTCCATATTGCCCAGCCCTAAGTCGAGCTAACAAATAATTGTTTTTAGGTGGTTATCTCGTTACATTTTGAAGGAATGCACAACGAGTCGTTCTCTGCACATTCATGCTCCTGCGTATTGGCTTTTGAAAATGCAGCTGATTTGACTGTCAAAGTGCATTTATTAAGCAAAATTTAAACTGAGACACATCTTTACTATAATTTCAAGCAAACCATTGTTTTTAAATATTAATCTTGTTAAATTCTTGTTAAAGTCCTCCTGTGCACGCCCCAGCGGTTGTCGTTTGGCAGCCAATTGATTTTTGGCACAACACCGGCCCACATTTCACCCCACTTGGGGTCAGTCTTGCCAAGTGGGGTTGTCAGCGGTGACGTGTAACAAACGTGACATATACAGAGAAGCGATGTATTTCTGGATTTTTCCACTTTATTAGACTTATTTGGACTGATGCCACTTATAGGGCGGTGCAATGTTTACGGCAGAAAATATGGTAGCTGGGTGTCATCAACATAAATAAGCTGTGATGGATCATGCAATCTTAGATGCTCTTGGTAACACTAGCATGAAAACACTCAAATTTAAAATAAAACTGTTTGAGACAGAAGCTTTGAACAACCTAAATGTACATCTGACTTGTCTTAACCCTGAATGCCTTAGCCTTAGTAGAGGAAGCCATTTATGTTGCACATCTATTATCTAAGCCAGGCGAGAGTGGCTACTGATTGAACGAGAGTCCATAAGAATTGTTTTGATCCCTTGTTATGATGATGCGGACATCACAATTCTTACTCCCTGCTGGAGATTCAGGAGATATGATGGTAGTTTAACAAAAAAACAAAAGGGGGAGCATATTTATCCTCACTGCCTCCACACGATGTCTCATTACAGATGTACACACAGGCTCATAATTGTCTTAAATATAGCTGCAATTACTTGATTAATAAGACCTCAAGCTTAAACTGCTGTTACGCAATGTTTCTGTGCTCATTAGTGCTCCGAGCACATCAATACGAGTCTAGAACTGAGTTAGGGTTTACAGATAGGAGGAGAGAAGAAGAAGAAAGAAGTTTGTGGGGACAGCTTATTCTTAACTGGGTTTGTAGGCAAAGGGTCACAAATGGATACTCCCACACAAACGGTGTGTTTTTAAAGGCCCTTGAATAGAAAGCTGTCGGTGTCGGGTCTCATGATGCAAGACAAAATGGCACCGGACCGGAGGCTAAGCGTTGACGTGACTCCGCTCTCCTGCCACAGACTTAAGTATATACTCTGATCCGATCTGCTCATGTGTCGGCCGTGTGGCTCAACTTGAATACGATCCATAAAATGACTGATTTTGATGTGGGTGTAGTTAACGTTCACTCTGTTGTTTTCCTGCTTAGAGTTTATTCCAGACATTTTTAAATGGTTTTTCTTTTACAGTCAAACTAGTACCTTTGTATATGTGGTGTTATTGTATTTATTTGTACATCAAATCATTTAGCTTGATCAGGAATAGTGTGTTGTGATTTTTATCATTTGTAACATTCATACCTTTTGAATTATTTACCTTTTATTTGCATTAGTTGACCCATAGAAATACTAGATCTCAGCTGATTAAAACATTGATCTCTTGGAAAATGGATTCAGCAAACCTGCTCTATTTTTGTCGTCTTACGCCTTTTAGCTACAGTTGCTACTTTAGTTTTTAGAAATGGTTTAGCAAATTTTAGCTTTTTATCTTTGAGCTATTGTGCTGCTGAGTTTAGTTTTTAGCAACAGTTTTACTAAGTTTAGCTATCATTAGTTGGATAAGTTTAGCTTTAAGCTACAAATGAGCTATTTTGTGCTTTTAGCTACAATTTTGTTAAGTTAATCTATTAGTCATGGTTTTGCTATTTAGCCTTTAGCCACAGTTGGGCTGTTATAGCTTTTAGTCACTGTTTTGCAAATTTCACCATCTGTCAACAGTTTAGTTTGATACGTTTGGCTTTTAGCTGTGGTTTTGCTCATTTCAGCTTTTAGCTATGATCTTGTGCATTATAATTTCTAGCAATAATTTAGCTAGTTTAGTTTTAGCTACAGATTAGTTCATTTTATTTTCAGCTGTGGGTTTTTACAAGTTTAGGTTTTAGCTTTGATTTTGTCTATTAACATTTCGCTAAAGTTTTGGAGCTGTTAGCATCAGAATTTCCAGTTTAGCTTTTAGTTGAGGTTTTGTCAAGTTTATCTTTTTGCTGTAGTTTTGCTCATTGTAACTTTAATCAAATCTTTTCTAAGTTTAGCTTTTAATCTCCATTTTGCAGTCTTAGCATTCAGCCACTGTTTTTCTAACTTGGGCTTTTAGCAGTAATTTAGCTAAATATGAGTTTTAGCTGGAATTTTGCCTATTTAAACTTTTAGCTGTAGTTTTGGTCTTTGTAGCTTTTAGCAAACTGTTAGCTACATTTAGCTTTTAATCTCAGTTTCGCTGTTTTAGCTTTTAGCCACTGTTTTTCTAACTTGAGCTTTTAGCAGTAATTTAGCTAAATATGGGTTTTAGCTGGGATTTTGAAAATTTAAACTTTTCACTGTAGTTTTGGTCACTGTAGCTTTTAGCAAAGCCTTTGCTAAGTTTAACTTTTAATCTCAGTTTTTCTGTTTTAGCTTTTAGCCACTGTTTTTCTAACTTGACCTTTTAGCAGTAATTTAGCTAATGGGTTTTAGCTGGTATTTTGCAAATTTAAACTTTTAACTGTAGTTTTGATCATTGTAGCTTTTAGCAACAGTTTTGCTATTGTACCCTTCCGCTCCTGTTTGGCTAGTTTCAGCTTTTAGTTGCTGTTTTGCTAAACTTGCCCTTTAGGTACTACTGTTTTTAAAGTTAATAATTCAGACAGCAATCCATTCTTCAGCCAATCCCAGCAAAGTCATTCAGCACTCAGCAGTCATGCTGCTAGCTGTGTGACCCAACTTTTCCTCGGGTCAACGTTCACCAGCCTGTTTTACATGGCGACCATCTTATCTTGGAGTTAATGGTTGTAAGAGTCTGAGGAGGGGCCCAACCCACCATCCTGTTGTCATAAACAGTTACGAGCACCGATCATAAGAGAGCTGCCATATGTAGAGTGACGTTTTTGTCGGCGTGAAGTGGCAGACATGTTAAATAGCGCTGATCACAGACGTTCTCTTGTTATGCAAGTCTTAATCCATTACTGCCATTCAGAGGAAAATGAAAGACATAGAAGGCACTTTATGACAAATGCTTAATTATTACAATGACTTTACATTACCGTAAATTGTTGTACAGAGAATTGGCTCACATTGTGGATTCTGTACAAAATGTTTTGTTAACAGGTTTGCACTGTTTGTCCACTTCCCCGGGCATGACTGACTGATTTCCTGTTTTACAGTGCTCCTATTCATAAAAGCACGTCTTCTGACACACATGCAGCTAGAAATACTGGTCTGTCTTATGAGTTTCATCCTTTTACGTATGTCATTGTTTGGGCCGTTGTGCACTAGCTGAACAAACTGGATCGTCCTCTTGCCGAGGTCTGACGGAGCTGAAGAGAGATCTGTCGAACGTAAAGGTCATGTAGAGAAAAAGCTAAATTAGGAGCAAAAGGGAAGCGATTTCTATTTTTTCATTTTTGCATTTGTTTTAGTCTAGGATTGTTTTTGTGTGACACTACATTCACAAAGAAAATAAATAACGTTATTGTGTTTATAATTTGATGTTATAAATTGACATTTTGTTTCCATCAAACACACAAATATATTGATTTACCTATTACCTGACATTAGACATCGGTTAATCAAAAAGAGAGAATAAAGTAGTTTTTCAAGGTCTTTGCTTTAAAAAAGACAGTAAAATCAGACGGATGGAAAAAAAAACTATAAATCTCTTTAGAGAAGAATATTTACCGTAGTTTTCTTCTGTTGCATTTCATTTGTTGCTTTTGTTTTTGAGCTGGTGACTGCCAGACTTTACTATTCCAGATGAAATTGGGGAGAGTTGAAGTCCCCTGACATTCACGATGTCTGTCAGAAGTTTTCCAGCAAACTCTAGTAAATTTCATATCGTGAGACGGGTGAATGTAGCAGCTCATGTTTTTGAGCGTTCAGGGAATCCAGATTTCCACAGTTGATAAAATCTATTATTTTATCTAGTTTGAATTTGTCTATTTGGAATAATAAAATGATTCTTGGTAGCTTTAATAAGACAAGTCTTTTGGTCACAGCTAAGGCATTTATTTGCTAATGAAAGCTAACAACAGTTCTATAAAATATATTTTTAATGCTGTATTTTCGTATGTATAAGGAAAAAGAATCCTCCCAGTGATATAATGTTATTCAGGAACTGATTTGACAAGAGATGATACTGGTCTGGGTTGGGTCACTTCCAATCCTGAGGCTTCATCTAACAAGAGATATTCATGCTTAATATTTATATATATTTGTGCATTACAGCAAAATCAGCTAATTTAGTGTTTATTTAAAGCCACAGTAACAGTCAAAATTCACAAATTTTCTGTTTTTTTTTTGTATGTTTCATCTATTAAAAATAAGCAATACACATTATTCACTTTCAAGTATTTAACGCTTCATATGTAGTAAATGAGCAAAGCCAGCAGAGTCATATTTTGTTGCCAACAATTATGAGTTGATTGCATTCAAAGATTGACAAGTACACTTCAGACGAGAATTGATTTGAGTACCAGGTAGTCGTTTTGGGGGTGTACTGGTGGAGGGCGTTAAAGCAATTACTGTATTGTGGCTAAGATCCTCTGAAAGTGAGCTGTGCCAAACTATTCTCAACTCTTAATGAGATTTTTTTTTTTATTTTTTATAGCTAAAGTAACCGATGTCCAAATTTAATTTTAAACAAAGGCAAGAAATGCTTTTTTTTTTTTTTTTCCCTAAAGCAATATTTACTGTTGGGGATGTGAAAGGTCATGGATGTTTTTTCACTTGCTGATGTCAAATGTCGTTTAACCATGTATGTGAAGATGAGTCTGTATCTTCTCCTTTTCCTGTGTGGCTTATTTATTTAATGAACTGATGATAGGATAATTAAATTATCCATCATTTACAAATACCCTGATGAATCTTAAGTTGATATTAAATGTGTTTGTATTTCTAGCAGTGTATTGTCTGAAAGTACAGTAGGACTTGAGCTGAACAGGTCTGGTGAATTATGAGCACAGAGGAAGTACATTTGGTGCAAAGCAAAACTGTCCGTTGTGGATTTAGAAATGCAACTGATGCAATAAGTTAACTTTTATTTATTTTTTTTCACTGTTTGGCTGCTCCCTTCTTCAGGGGTCGCCACACTGAGTGAATTCGTGTGAGGATTTGGCAATTGTTTTTATACAGGATGCCCTTCCTGAAGCTACCACAGCCCACATGTGGACCAGGGGTCTGCCTTCTAGGGCGCCTGGGGGAGGAGATGGGGGATTAAGGTTCTTGCTCAAGGACCCAGAATGGGGCAAATGAGTGGGGAGGCAGATGTGTGTGATTTACCTTTCCCACTCAAATTTTACTGTTGAAGCCAGTGGGATTTGAACCAGTGTCCTTACGATCAGACTTGCCTTCTATAACGCGTGCACCCCCACTCCCCCAATGCATTAAGTTTAAAAACACTTAGATATTACGTCAGATATATGCAGGTGTATGAGCAACTATAGTTTAATTCAGATGCTTTAAACCATGTGTCAAACTCAAGACCCCAAGATGTTATTTTAAATGTAAAATACTTTATTTTTTTCAGCAATCCTTTATTATGATGTCAAAAGTGCGACAAATGAGACCAATCAAACTCTTGTTGAGGAACCTGCAACCAAGAAAAGATGTTTGATATCTTAATTTGAGTTAATGTAGATTCTGAAACCAGCCCTTAGTTAAAAAAAAAAAGGTTTTAATTTTGGCCCCCTTTTGTAAGTGGGTTTGACACCCCTGCTTTAAACTATAGGTGCAGATTTTTCTGTAACTGGAATGTTTACATCATACCAGTACTTCTTTGTTTGTTTCTGTCAAATAGCAGAAGTCAAAAGCCTCAACCTGAATGTAACTGGTACAGTTTCATTCCCGTTGACTTTTTTGGCTACTTTTAATCCCCTGTTGCCAAGAAAGGCAAGAGAGATTGTGTAACTGGTTGTGTGTGTACTTGCTTAAAGATGGTTGCCAGATCTAATCGACCTCAGTGAACACAAATGGGTATAACTCTTAACTCAAATTTTGTGGGGTAGTAGTTGAGAGTCATACCTTAAGCTCTAACGGATTACCTGGTCCAAATTGAAACCTCTGGTATGTATGAACTGTGGTGGGTGATATGCATTCCTTTAAAGAATGGTAGTTTGCATCCAGTAAATCATTTGTTGGGTGTCTTCATGGACCTAAATCAACAACTAACAGTAAAATTGCTCTCTCACTGAGAATTACTGAATTACTACTGTAATACAACTTGACATTTTTTCACAAACTGCTGTCTTTTTTCTTATAAATTATTCTTGTTGACCTTTACTCCCTGTTTTTGTGATGCCAAATTCAAGTCATGGTCTTGTTAGCGGTCAGGTTCAAAGGTAATGGTCTGTTATTCACACAATTCTTTTGACCAATAAATAACTGGAAAATACTGGTTTCTAATGTGATTAAAGGTTAAGGTGTCCTGTTTATGTGCAGTTCTAATTAATGAGATTAGCAACACTAGCTGCTGTGAAAAATGCCCTTAGTGGAGACTCTAAAATCCCCGCTTCCTCCTGTGTGCTAAAACTTTTTTTTTTTTTTTAATTAATTTACCACAAAGTCTTTAATCTCTGTTTTTTGTTTTTAATCTGGTTTCTTTATTTCCCTTACTTTTTTTTTAACCTGTCCCAGTAAGACTCGCAGATTAAAATGCTGCTAAGCACCATGGCAACAAAGACAAAGCAAACACAGTATTAGAAATTTGAGTCTCGCTGGGCACAGGTTGGTGTTTTCACCTGACACCTTGGGAGCAGGAAAGAAAGGCTCGCAGTGAGATTATGAGCCTGAAATACTATATACCTGCGAATAAAAGTTCCTGAAGGTGTGGATAAATTGTCAAGAGGTAGTTTGAGGGATGACTTTAATAATTGGGTACTTTCCTCTTGTACAGGTACCTTCCATCGCACTATTATCAGTCAATATCTCCTAAAACTTGTGCACTCCATGCATGGACTACTTTTTTTCTCACTCCTAGAAAACATAAGTTATGCCACCTACCTTGTCAGATCGGTTATACAAACAAAAAGACACAACTAAGGCCCTAGTACCGGTAGTAGAAACACACTCAGAAGGTCATTCACTATCAAGTGTACCCTCAACACAAGGAGTCGTTCACTACTTCCCCCTTACGCGCACAGTTAGTTATTAATAAGACCAGAGCTACTTTTTGATTGTCATATATTTAGAGATCCTGGGAATCAAGGTGTTAAACCAGCAGTAGAATGAGATTTTGAGCTGTTTGTTGGGTTGGTGCTGAGAGCAGAGGGTAAAACAGGCCTTTCTGGTTGAGCTGAGCCAAAGGTGCGGCAGCCAACTGTTGATTTGAAGAATGTGACGTCATACAGGTGAGGGAACGTACACTCCTCCGGGTGCTTCTTTATTACACTTTTACTCCGTTAACATGAAGCTACATGAATATTTAAGGAAATAAACTCAGTAGTATCTTATGTTTTAAATAAAAACCTAGCATATCGCCCACCAGCGTACAAGACGAAGATCATCTCATGTTTAGAAATTACAGTAGAAGTCAGTTTGGTCAAACCTTAAAAAATGGCACCGAGCTGTGAATGAAGCTCAACTACACCACATTTTAGCTCAGTGTCTATAAAGTAGTACTGAGTTACAACCATTTTTATATTGGCTAATGTCGATTTGCTGTGGCGGCCATCTTGAATTGGATGGACTCCAAAATGTTATGACTCGTCTCTGCTTAAAAACAAAGGCTGAGTTCCTTTAGTTGACTGGTAAACCCTGGTAATGACCCAACATGTGGAACAGCAGAGCCTTAAAAGTTGAATGTAGTAATACACCCATCCAGATCCTGCTCTGACATGTCTAATCGGCTGCTGTGGGGTGGAAAAAGTACTATTTTAAAATTACAGCTGAAACTCATCAAGCTTCATGTTGGAGATGGTGCAGAAAGACAAGGAACTGGCAGCATGGCTTTATTTAGCTGGAAAACATTGAAGTTACCATCATTTGCACGCATGTGGCAGTCGGGTTGTCGTAAACTGGTAAATTTAGACATTCAAGGTCAGAATGGTTTGTTTGTCATATTGTATGACTTGATTTTAACCAACTTTAATCGTTTAAATTGTTTTTAGAAGCTCCAACCAGAGACCAGTTTGATTCTGAGTTCTTCAGTCAAATGCAGCAGGATCGAAAAGTATCCACTCACTGGGATGTATTTGTTCTTATCGCCTAAGACAAAGGGTCTGTGTTGTGTTTGTCTGTTAGCAAAATATCTCAAACATCTTGGCAGGTTTTAATGAACCTCAGTTCAAATCTTTGGCCTCAAAGGACAATATGCTTTTATTGTAAGGAATTCATTTGTTTGACTTTGTTCCCAAACGGAGAGGCTCAATGTTCACACCTCAAGAAAAAAAAAATCCCCGCTCAGGATAAAAATGTGAACAGATCACACAGTCAGGAGAACATTGCTGTTTTGACAAATGATGTCAAAGAACAAAATGTTGCAAGGAATGACTTATTCGCCTGCTTTTTAAACCGGGCCACCTTGTGAAAGTTGCTCTGACGTGTTCGTGCCGGTGGTTCTCATGCACTGTTCACACCCATGAAGTTGCGCAGGAAGTGCTGTGCAGGGTGTTTTAATGGTGATAGTAAGAGTGCAAACATGAACTCTGAATTGATTTTTCACACACACACACACATACACACGGTCATACCAGGGCAGTTGGGGTGAATCCAATCTGAAAGCACACACACACACTCCTAAACACACACACACGCTGCCTTCACAGCACACTGAGACTCGGTGTGACACCGCCTCGCTAAAGTAAGTGGCCTCTCAAAACTTTTCCTTTCCCTCCGGTGATGGTGAGTTGGTTCGGTTGGTATCACGGTAATACCTGTGCTGGATTATGTGCACATTATGAGGGGAGGCTTGGACTATTGGACTTGCGCTGTCCCTTTCTTACTAACAAAACATTTCTCAGAATCAACACAATGATGTTGTTCACTTTATATCTCAAAGCTTATTGGGCTGCATCCAAAAGTACACTATTTTTTTTATACAAACCCAATTAGACCTTACTCTAAATACGACACTGCCAATAGAACTGTGTTTTCTTTTGACACTGAAATGATTAAAATCTTGTTTAAAGGAAGCAATATTCAAATGAAGACCTTTGGTCACTTTAAGTAGTCATGCTTACACTGTAATTATGGCCTGCAGGAGTTTTCAAATGTCATCTGTCAAAACACCTTGCTGCTTTACAGTTCACGCCCTCAGCTCCACCACAATTAGACCAGAACAGGGCGGTTGTTGATAAATATGACATGTTTTTAGAACGGGAGAAAAACCGGAGCAAAACCTCTGTGTTTGAAGAATGGCCATTTAAATTTAAATATATATATATATATATATATATATATATATATATATATATATATATA
>JARVGS010000001.1:25673738-25692643 GCA_031762315.1 Hypsolebias antenori | reverse complement strand
TTTCGACTTACGTTAAAATCGAGTTAAGAACGGTTTGTAGGTACGGAACCCGTTCGTAAGTCGAGGACTACCTGTATTCCAATCAATGCTGGAATGCAAATAGCAGTGGGGTCTCTGGGGGTCCTCCCCCAGAAATTTTAGAATAAAGTAGATGCAATTTCCTGCATTTTGCTACATTTTAATGGGTTGTTGAACATCTGCATTTACCTACATTTGTAAACACTCTGCTTCTGTCAGGCATCTTACCACCACTCCCCCTTACTTGACGGTTCCGAGCCTGACTCTTCGCTGAATTCACTGTCCGACTACACATGTGAAGCCTCCAGGCGCCGCCTTTGTCTGTTCATGGCAGCTGCCTGTGGGCTCCTGTCCATTTACGACTGCCTGGTTAGCTCGGTGGACACTCACACCCACCGCTCTTTTAGGAGTGGAGATTTTTTTAAGGGTAGA
This sequence comes from Hypsolebias antenori, assembly GCA_031762315.1. Taxonomy (NCBI): domain Eukaryota; kingdom Metazoa; phylum Chordata; class Actinopteri; order Cyprinodontiformes; family Rivulidae; genus Hypsolebias; species Hypsolebias antenori. The sequence goes on along the minus strand of JARVGS010000001.1, from coordinate 25,692,193 downwards.
GGCAGAAATGCTTAACTGTACTTGAACGGGTAGCTCGTATGTGATATTAAGAAGTCGTAAGTGGCAGTTGTGTTTAAAATTAGTGTTTATATATTTATTTTCAGTTTACATATCCAGTATAAGTTTTATTCATTCAAGGCAGTCATATTTGTTCATAACTTTATTTTTAGTAAGCCTGAGAGTTACCAGATACAAGCAAACAGTTACGGGAACGCACCCTGTCAAAATAAGAGAGTTCCTGGATCCTGTTTCCGCAGGATCCGGCTCAAATTACTGGTAAGCCCTGCCTGAGACAGTCCAACTCATAATAGCAGGACGTAAGATCCAGGCAGGCAAAGCATGCACGGAACACCATAACCAAGTGGCAGGAATAATATACAGGAATATCTGTGCTGAATATGGACTGGAGGTCCCACAGTCAACGTGGGACACTCCAACAAAGATGGTGGAGAATGAAAGCGCTAAGATGCTGTGTGACTTCCAGGTCCAAACTGACAAACAGGTGATGGCTAACCAACCAGACGTGCTGGTTGACAAGCATGAGAAGACGGTAGTGGTGATAGATGTAGCAATCCCATGTGGCAGTATTTCTCAGGCCTCTTGCGCTGTTTCTTTCTGGTATTACAAAACGCTGAAAGAGGAAATACAGAAGTTGTGGAGAGTCAAAGCATCATTAAGTCTCAGTAGTCAAGTTCAGGAATCTTTATTATACCCAAGGGGCAATTTGTTTCACAGTCAGTAGTCACACAAAACATTCATACTAGTCAAGACATTGAGACATTAAAACAATACATGAAATCATTGTTGTTCGTTGAGAAGCCTGATCGCTACAGGGATGAATGAGTTTTTCAATCTGTTGGTCCTACATCTGGGCAGAAGATGCCTGCTTCCAGAAGGAAGCAACCTGAACTCGCCATGGAGTGGGTGATCAGGATCTGCCAGAATCAGCCTGACCTTGTCCACTGACCTCGCCTTGTGTAGGCCAGTGAGGTTCTGTTGAGCTATGCCAGCAGTTTCGCTGCACATCCGGACAATCCCCGAGAGTCATCGGCGCACTTGGAGCTGTGACTCCCAAACAGGAAGAGTGGCTCCAACAGATCCCAGGAACAACCTCAGAGGTCTCTGTCTAGAAGAGTTCAGTCCTAGGAACAGCTAGGATACTGAACAGAACCTCAAACTCCCAGGCCTCTGGTAGAGGATCTGAGTTTGAAGTGATGTGGAACCACCCAAATGGATAGTAGGGCGAGCTAGGTGATTTTATTTTTCCCTACTTCTCCCAGATTGTTTTGTTCATTTTAAAGGTAGTCGTTTTTCAGTGTCAAAAAAATCAAGTAAGAAACTAAATCTAAATGGCTGCCAACTACCTTCTGCACTTGTTCATCTCCAAAAATGGCGAAAGTGACTAAAAAAACGGTGGAAGAGCTACTTGAGTTGAAAAGACTTGCCATTCTGGCAGAAGTTTCCCAAAACCCTCCCGTTTGCAAGCCCAGCTGTCCTTATGGCGCTCCACCGGCCTGCTAGATCTCCAGTATTTATCCTTGACAGTTTTCTTACTCGTCCTTTCTTTTTTTAGCTCACGTTTAGCAACAGATTCGCTTCTATATTTCCACCTAAATGTATTCTCGACTCTCTTTTACATTGTTTTCTATGGATTCATCAGAGTTCTTTGTTTACATTGAGTGCGTACCCACATTTCAGAATTGCATATCAAAATATCTGGACAATTACTGGAGTAAACTCTTCCAAACTTCACTATTTGATGCACTTCATGGTACTCCTGTGTATGTTTTGATTCCACAGTTTGACTTGAGCGCCTTTAACTCAAACTTTCTGATTAATTCCTCTGTTTCACCACAGGCTGAAAACCTGCTGCTAGACGCAGACATGAACATCAAGATAGCTGATTTTGGCTTCAGTAACGAGTTTACTCTGGGGAACAAGCTGGACACTTTCTGCGGCTCCCCGCCCTACGCGGCCCCTGAGCTTTTTCAAGGCAAAAAGTACGACGGACCCGAAGTGGACGTCTGGAGCCTGGGGGTGATCCTCTACACGCTGGTCAGCGGCTCGCTGCCGTTTGATGGACAGAACCTCAAGGTTGGGAAGAGGAGTGTTTGTTTTTGTGTCTGTTCTTGTGCGTTACGTAATCTGGTGTCTGCGTTCTGCGGGCGGTTGTAGTTTTCATCATGCTAGTTTCTATTCCTTTTGGCCGACTGAAATTAAAAACTAAACTCATGACTCATTGTGGAAGTGCTGATTCATTTTAATGTGCAATATGACATTAAAGTTGATGTAATCAGTGTAAGAAGGGCTTTTAAACACAATCCAGGTTTGTTTAGTTTTGTCATGGTTCCACATTTAGTTTTGTCATTAGAGACGTACCAATAAATCGATTAGTGACTGGAATCGGCCGATTTTTAAGCTCAGCTGGTGACTGGCTGATCCCACACTTAATGAGATGACTTACTTTTTAAAAAAAAATCTCTCCTGGTCATCAAACGCACCATAAATAAGAGACGATCTATCCACCCTAACTTTTAGCTAGCATGATTTAGGGCTGGGCGATGTATCGAATATACTCAATGTATCGAATGTACTCGATGTATCGAATGTACTTGATGTATCGCGAGTTTTTCAATTTACGATGGTTAAAATGGCTCTATCGCAACCCTCAAATATTATTAGACTTAGACGGCCCCTCCTTCTCCCTCACTCAATACAAACGCAGCTTCTCATGTGCTGCGTCACACACGCTTACTAACATTGTGAAGACGGCGCAGCTGAAGAGGATTATTATTTAATCTATATATAATTTATTTAAATAGTTTATTTTTCAGACTATTATTTTTTACAGTTAAAGCTGTTTGTGAATAAATGTGCCTGTGTGACAATTGGGACAAAGCTTTGACTCAGAAATGTAGTTTTATTACTTTATGGAAAGAAAAAAAATTGCAATATATATCATATATCGCAATTTATTAATTTTTTTTATTGTGATATTAATTTTGGTACAAATTGCCCAGCACTAGCATGAGGTAGCCTGCCAGTAACTACACTTTTTTATGGAAATCTTTACAGAATGACACAGATTTAAAGTTTGCAAATTATAGTATTTGGAAGTTGTTGAAAAATTAAGCGAGGTGTTGTTTAGCTTGTTCAGTTATTCAAATAAACTAGAACTTTTTTCAGAGGAATATCAGCTGCTCGCCTCTATTCAGTTTCTTTTTATTTATCTAGTTTCTACTTCCTCTTAAACTGATCATCTGGTTCACAGTGTTCAGGAGCTATAATCTGGTTTTCTCTTCTATTAGTGCAAATACCGCTCTCCAAAAACTGGGAAAAAAAAAAAAAAAAAAGTAGATTCCTGGTGTTAGCCAAAGCTTTGTAACCTGATGCTGTTTTGTTGGGTTTTTTTTTTACTCTGAGAATCTTTTTAAAAGCTCAAAGTAAAAAGTTTAAATTCAGCCAGAAATTGTGGGAAACGTCTTGTATATACTGTATAGTATAAAGATAGTTATATTTAATTATAGTTATTAAAGATAAATCAGAATCAGCATGTCAGTTCTTTACTAAAATAAGAAATTGTCTAAAATAACAGTGATTGATGCATCTTTGCTTGATGTCTCAACAACCATTATTCTTAACCTGTTTTTCTGAGATTTATTTGTTTATATGAATATGAAAAGTGAATATCTGTTTAGTCCAAAATCAAAACAAGTGGTTGAATTGTGTTTTTATAGAGCTTTTTTTTAAACTGGTACTAATATTTTAAAGCCATGGTTTTAAACAAAATAATAACCTTTTAATTGAATGAATGGAGCACCTGTTCTTAAAAACTACATTTTATTAAGGGTGTAACCACAGTTTATGTTTTGAGTTTGAGTGGTTTATATTGTTAAAAAGAAGCATTAATTGTTGATTCCCGGTGTCTTTACTCCTCTGCAGGAACTGCGAGAGCGTGTGCTGCGCGGTAAATACAGGATTCCTTTCTACATGTCCACCGACTGTGAGAACTTGCTGAAAAAGTTCCTGATCCTGAACCCTTCCAAAAGAGGCAGCCTGGAGGTATGCTGCACCAAACACTAAAACACACTGCAGCTCACAGGAGGACTAGGAAATCCCATTTTATCCCCTTTTTATTGTCAAATATCTCTCCAGTCCTTAAAAGTTAACTTCAGTCGGCAACTGTTTCGTGTTTCTCGGCAAATAATCTGTTTTCTCATATAAGTGGGACAAAGTTGGATTGTTTCTCCAGCCACATGTGACTTTGTTGCTGAAGTGTAAAAGGCTTTTTAAAGGCTTAGTAAGGACACGTTAGTTTGGCATTTATCGGACAAAACGTAGACTAAAAGGAAAGTGATAATCTTTTTGTTCAGATAATAAAACAGTGGGTGCTGCGTTAAAGCGATCTGTTGTTTACGGTCATTTATTGGTTTGTCACGCTAAATATTACAGCAGCTCTGGAAAAAGCTTTAATAGTGTGAACGCTTTTGAAGCATTCACACTATTGTGATCCTTTTTTCTTGCGTATGTTTTTCAGCATCTTTCTTGTTCCACTTTTTGTGCTATTTCAACAAATCATAAATCAAAACGTTCAGCTCTTTTAGGACAACCCTGCTATAACTTTTGGTGTTGGTGCAACTTTAGCTTTTCGAAATATTTAGCCTTTTCTGACACTTTTTTTCCTCATAGAAAATGAATGGAGCTCATTTTACATTCTTCAAATCTTTAGATGTGTTCACAACCTTTTACTGCTCCGTTCACTTTTTGTTCTGGTTCAGCTTCTATCGGTTTCCTTCTGAAAATTTCAACTTTTTTCAGCTACTTTCAGCTGTTTTTCCAGCTGTTTTGTGCTCCTTTCAGATAATTTCTGCTAACTACAGCATGCCTCTACTAATTTGTTTCTGCTGATTTCAGCTTGTTATGCTCATTTCTGCACGTTTCAACTTTTTCTGTTGTTTCAGTTACTATTTAGCTTTTTTATTCTAATTTTCGCTTTTTCAGCTAATTCCACATTTTTTGCACTCATTTCAACTTTTTTCCAGCCTAATTCAACAAAAATTTCTCTCCACTTCTTCCTTCTGATTTTTTTTACCTACCATACTTTTCAAGTTTTTTTTTTTTTTTTTTGGCATTTTTTTCCAAATAATTTTCACTTTTTGCTCATTTCTGCTTTTTCCAGCCTAAATGGGCAAACGTTATTTCTGCTTTCTTTTGCTAATGTAAGCTTATTCTATCGTTTCAGTTACCTTTTATAGCATTTTTTAGCTAATTTCTGCTGTTTTCAGACAAATTCAAGTTTTTTGTGGTAATTTCTGCTACTTTGAGCCTAATTAACTCCTTTCTATTAATTTCAGCTTGTTATGCGCCTTTCAGCTTTTTTCAGCTAGCTTCAGTTATTTCAGCTACTATTTAGCTGCTTTATGCTATTTTTTTTTAGCTTTTTTGGCTACATTAATTTTGCCTTTTTTTTTTTTTTTTTTTTTTTTTTAAGCTCATTTAAGCTCTTTACACTTCCTTCTGGTAGTTTAAGCTTCTTTCTGCATTTCAGGCTACTTTTTTTTTTTTTTTCTAATTTCAACTTTTTATGCCTAATTTCATAATTTCTGTGCTCATTTCTGCTTATTTAAACCTAATTCAGCAAATATGTGTTCTTTCTACTTTCTTGTGCTAATTTAGGCTTGTTCTTCCCTTTCAGCTAAAATCATCATGTTTTTAGCTAAGTTCAGCTGTTTTTTAGCAAGTTCTTCAGCAATAAGCATTCACACTGCATTTTCACAGGAAATGTAATTTCTTTAGTTTTTAGTTGGGCTGCTTTATGTTTTTTTTTTAATTATAACTTATTTCTCTTGTACCAACTTTTCAGTTTATTCTTATTCTTTTTTAAGTATTGGGACTTTTGAGCATGAAATCGTAAAATCTGAATGTTTTCACTCTTATCTGCACTTTAAAGAGATTTATACCTCACTCCACCAACAACAAACACATAGGTGTAAATGAAGAGGGTAAAATAGTTATTCCTGCATCTTATTTGACAACTGTCATTCTCATTGTTTGGTTTGATCCCAGCAGCAGGTAATGAGGGACCGATGGATGAATGTGGGCTACGAGGAGGACGAACTCAAACCCTATATTGAACCTCAGCCAGATTATAAGGACCCCAGGAGAACAGGTACTGCAGAAATACATTAAAAATCCTTTATTTTTACATCTCGTTCATTGTTGATCACTAAAAGACATGAGTGTGAACATGATGCTGATCTGTTCTGTTGGTGTTTCTGTGCAGAGAAAATGCTGCGGATGGGATATTCTCAAGAAGAGATTCAGGATTCGCTGGTGAACCAGAAGTACAATGAAGTGATGGCCACCTACCTGCTTCTGGACTACAGGAACTCTGAGGTATAAAAATGCTCTCACACATACGGTTTGTTGTCTGGCGTTGTTACCAACGCTAACAGACAGTGCTTGTTTTACCACAGTTTTTTTATACTCTATAAAAGTTTAAGAGTAACTCCCATCAGCATCGCTGCATAAAGTGAGAGTGCTAAATCAGAATTCACACAACCGTTTTCTTGTTTGTTTTTCATATGGGTTTTTTTTTTTTGTCCTTGCTGAATTACTTCCGCTTATTTCGAGCTATTTTAAGATGGCTGTGGTAGCTCAGTGGTCATTGCCTGAGGTTACAGGTTCGAGCCCAGGTTGCATTTGGCGTAAAACGTTTGCCAAATCTTTCACGCGAGCTCGCTCGCTGTGGCGACTCCTGAAGAAGGGAGCAGCCAAAAGAAAGTTTTACTTTCAGCTATTTAAAGCGCTCGTATATCAAAACGTTCAGCGTGCTCATTCGATCGATGCTGCAACGCCTGGTTGTTGTTTTTTTTACTTTTATACTTCTCAAAATATTTATCCATTTACATTATTTTCAATTAAATACAGTACATTAAAAACTTTACATTATTTATCTCTGAAAAAAACCTGCTTCAACATACTTCTGCTAATATTGCTACAGCTAAAGCTAATTCAGCTCCTGCTAGTAATACTGCAAACGCTAATTCTTTTAAAACTATTTATACTAAAGCTAAGACTAGTACTTCTGTTTCTAGTACAGTTCATGCTAACTTTATTTCCACTAATGCTAATTGTGCTAACAGTGAGCATTTAGCTAAATTTAGCAAGCTTTTTCTACTTTTAGTCGAGCTTTATTTGAAGTGCTTAGCTAGCTTTTTGCTACTTTTACATTTGATCTAATTTGCTACTTTTAGCTAACGTTTTGTTGCTTTTAGCTAGAATTGTATCGCTTTAAGCTATCAGTTTGCTTTTGTTAGTTAGCAATTTGCTACATTTAGTTTTTAGTTGGGTTTTTTTGCAACTTTTAGCTTTTTAGTAGCATTTTGTTTATTTGTTTAGTAAACAACATGATACTATTAGGTTTTGTTACAATTTTGCTACTTTTATCAAGTGTTTTGCTACTTTTTTAGATTTTAGTTTGCAGTTTGTTACATTTTGTCAGAATCTATTCCTAGGACTGTTCATACTAACACTACTTCCACTAATGCTAATTGCGCTGAACGCAAACGTTTAGCTAAATTTAGCAAGCTTTTTGCTACTTTTATTCAAGCTTAGTTATTTTAAGTGCTTAGCTAGCTTTTTGGTGCTTTTACATTTTATCTAATTTACTACTTTTAGCTAACATTTTGATGCTTTTAGCTAGAATTGTACTGCTTTAAGCTATCAGTTTGCTTTTGTTAGTTAGCAATTTGCTACATTTAGTTTTTAGTTAGTCGTTTTTTGTTTTTTTTTTTTGCAACTTTTAGCTTTTTTGTAGCATTTTGCTTACCGGTATTTTTTTTAGTAAACAACATGATACTGTTAGGTTTTGTTACAATTTTGCTACTTTTATTAAGTGTTTTGCTACTTTTTAGATTTTAGTTTGCAGTTTGCTACATTTTGTCAGAATCTATTCCTAGGACTGTTCATGCTAACACTATTTCCACTAATGCTAATTGCGCTAAACGCAAACGTTTAGCTAAATTTAGCAAGCTTTTTGCTACTTTTATTCAAGCTTTGTTATTTTACGTGCTTAGCTAGCTTTTTGCTGCTTTTACATTTTATCTAATTTACTACTTTTAGCTAACGTTTTGATGCTTTTAGCTAGAATTGTACCGTTTTAAGCTATCAGTTTGCTTTTGTTTTTTACCAATTTGCTACATTTAGTGTTTTTTTAGTAGTTGTTTTTTTTTTTTTTTTTTTTTTTGGTTGCTACTTTTAGCTTTTCTGTAGCATTTTGCTTATTTGTTTTAGTAAACATGATACAATTAGGTTTTGTTACAATTTTGCTACTTTTATCGAGTGCTTTACTGCATTTTAGATTTTAGTTTGCTACATTTTGTTAGCAGTTTGGTACTTTTTTCAGTACAGTAATCAATTTGCTTTGCTAAATTTAGCTTTCAGCTCACTTTTAGCTTCTTCAGCAGTCATTCATAACTTAGCATTCACTCTTTTTCACAGAACATTAATTTTCTCTAGTTTTGCTTGAAACAGCAAAAAAGCATTTTTCCCCATTCTCTTGTGTTTGTATCTGCACCTCATTTTGTCTTGTTTTCACATTAACACATATTAAAAGCTTTTTTTCCCTCCATCAGCTGGATGAAGGTTGCCTTAAGCCACGACCAGGAAGTGATTTAAGCAACATAAATGCCCCCTCCCCGCCTCACAAGGTATAATGAGACCCCAAAAGTTTTTTATTTCCTGCTATCACATGACGACATTTCCTATCCAAAGATGGGGGCAGAAAAGCATTTGGCTGTTTATTCAGAATAAGACGGGCGCATTAACTTGTATCTTGTTTTATCCTATTTGTTTCTTCAATATGTTTAAAGCAGTGTCAATGTCACCCATTTATCAGCTCTATGAATAAAACAACTGTAAACATTAGTTTTATTCTTTCATTTATATGTTATAAATACTGAGAACAGTTGACTGACCCGAGGCTCTTTCCTCGTCAAGGTACAGCGCAGCGTGTCGTCCAACCAGAAGCCTCAGAACCGCAGAGCCACTGAGCAGGGTGAGATTGATGTCAAAGTAGTGTGTGTGTCTGTGTGAGAGTAAAAAATAGATTGAGATGAAAGATTGAAGGTAAAATGAAAGAAAGAGATTAAGGAGGTGACATCAGAATGCAAGTCCTTGAAGTAGTGTTCTGTCTGACAGATTTACTTTGTTTTTGTTTGATTTTGTGGAGTTTAGGCTCCTCCTACTCCAAGAGAGGAGGTCAGTCAGACAACCGATCTGGAGTGGAGGATTCTGGGAGGAAAAGTTCATCAGGCAGCTCCACCACCAAGGTGCCGGCAAGCCCTCTGGTGCCAACTGACCGCAAGAAGAGCGCCACGCCTTCCACTGTGAGACCCACACCTCTTTTAATGATATAAGTTCTGACAGAGCTGAAATTTTTTTTATTTGACACAAACAGAATCTGTTATATAGTGTTAATATAGTGGGTCAGCTTTGTTTATGACAAGTGCGTCTTTTCAGCTAAACTTTCAATTCAGCTCAGCTGAAAATATAAAATTGGCAACCATGAGCCAATTATGAATCAGCTGTGCAAGATGTTTATAAAATCAAACTCTGTTGACTTTTATTTTGAAAGTCATTCTCTTGATTATAACCTGACATGCACCATCACTTCAAAGGTCAGCGGTAATTTTAGTTAAACATTAAACTTAATAAATGTTTGAAGGTTAGTTTGTAACACGTAGCTGCTGCCACCATTTTATGAAGCCATTTTCAGATGTAGTTAATTTTATTCAGTTTCTGCTTTAGATGTGCACAACCAGTTACAATATTTTGATCTGCTCATAAACCCAGCCATGCTATCAGAATAAAAGTCTGAATGAGTCTGAACGTTCATGTTGTCATCGTGTATCTCATTAATGGAGCTGTGAAGCATCAGGAACAACAGGCTTCAGTGTTTCACTGTCCGCAGTTATCAGTCTGTAACTGGTATTTAACATGGAGAAATCGCTCTGTGGAGTTTACCAACAAACCCATGACAGGAAGTTTTACTTGTCTTTGGCCAACCACAGTTTGAACAGGCATGTGACAAATATCAACAAATAATTCACAGAAAACCATCCAAACTACTGAATAACTTTTAATTGACCTCTGTTTAAATGCTGAGTGCTGAATGATTTTGCTGAAAAAGCAGCTAAAAACTAAATGATGCAACACATTAGCTAAAAGCCAAAGTAGTAACGCTGTAGCTAGAAGCTAAAACTAGGAAAAGGCTAGATAAAAGCAAAACATAGCAAAATCTGTGCTTAAAGTAGCAGAATAGGAGCTAAAATTAGCCAAAATATTAATAGTAGTAAAAAAGCAGCTAGAAACTGAGTAGCTAAAGCTCTAGCTAAAGCAAAAACAGCAAAAGTCTTGCTAAAAGTAGCAAAAATGTGTGCTTACCCTCAAAAAAATCGAAAAAAAAAAACATAAAATGCTGCATAAAAAAGACAACGTAAGGTGTGATGACGTCACTGGGGCGGCGCCGTAAGTCCCAGTTGCCGTAACTCGATGGCGCCGTAAGTCGGTGACCACCTGTAGTAGCAAAACAGTAGCTAGACACTGAGGAGCAAAAACTCTAGCTAAAGCAAAACAGCAAAAGACTAGTTAAAGTAGCAATGTGTGCTTAAAGTAGCAGAATATGAGCTAAAAACAGCAGAATAGGAACTAACACTGTTTTTAAAGAAGTGTTTAGGATCTTAATGTATTTCTACAGGGAAAATGTTTGTGAATTAAATGCAATTTTTTTAAAGCATAAAGTATTAAAAAATCCTAAGTCATAGCACAACATATGCAAAAGTAATTGGCGTAAAGAGGGTAGCAAAAGCTAAAAAATAAAAACAACAACATTGACTCAACATTATCACTGTTTGTACTTCTGTGGTTCATATATTGTTGTTTTGTTTGTTTAGGTCAGTTGTATTTTTCATAAATGTTTCAGCTTCTTTACTTTCTCTCAATCTGCGATTGTGTTAGAACTGATGCAGGTTTTTTTTATTTATTCGTGGGCTTTGGTGGCAACATAAAAAGTGTGTGTGTGTGGGAGTGTGGAGTCTTCAAATGACAAGTTGAGCAAATTTCTAATGATAAAACGGGCAGAAAAGTACCTAAAAAAGTAATCCCCTTCAGGTTGAAGTTAATTAGGTCCTGATTAAATTTGTGTTGTGTAATTAATCCTTTCAGATCAGTAAGTTTGCACAAAACTGTTCCAGGAATACCTCACCGCCTTGAAATGCATCCACGTTTAGTTTTGTGTCTAAATCTCAGTGCGAACCGTTTTCTGACGCTTCATATTTTGCGTCTTTCAGAACAGCATCCTGTCCACCGGTACCAGCCGCAGTCGGAACTCTCCGCTGGCTGAGAGAGCCACACTCGGCCAGGGCATTCAGAACGGCAAGGACAGGTACACAAACGCACACGGACATCAGGTGTTGTTTTAAAGACCGGGGTTAACACACCTGCACACAGTCGTGCAGCAGAACGAGAACACGCGCCCGATGGTTTGTGAATGAAGCGGCGCTGTCAGTCGCTGATCCCCACAGTTTGGCTGCTGCTCTCCAGGGCGCTGCCAGCTGGCTCAGGGAGGGGTAAGCCCTCCATGACATGAAAATCAGGCCAAACCTCTAGTAGATTACAGATTACAGATCCACGATGGTCACACGGAGGCCCGCCAGTCGGAGCAGGGAGTTCGAGGGAAACCATCCCTGGATGGAGTTTAAAAAAGAAACGGGCTGCCTTTTTTCTTTTTCTGGATTGGGATATTCTCATTTCCTAAATCAAATGTTTACCTCCACCTCTCCTCTCTTCCTCAGCCATTTTAAATCTTTCCAGTTCAGAGAAATGTATGGTTTGTCTGCACTGGAATCACTTCAACGTGACACTTCAGGTCTTTTAATGTGGGGTTCTGAGGAAACATGAACAATTAGTGTCTTACCTGTTTTGGAAAACTCTTTGAATGACCTCAGTTTGGAGAACTCGTTTAATTCTGACCTTTACAATTTAAAATGTCATTTTGAACGTTATTCCTACAAAAAAAATGTAAAGAGACATTAACGCTTTTTACTCGCTTATTCAAACATTAACCAAAATATAAACGGAATAGGGAGGGAAGTGGCAAAGTCAAAGCAGAAGGTGTATGATGAGTTGTATGGGAGGCTGGACACTAAATAGGGTGAGAAGGACTTATGCCGATTGGCAAAACAGAGGGATCAGGCTGGAAAGGATGTGCAGCAGGTTGGGCTTTTTAAAGATAGGAATGGTAATGTTCTAACAAGTGAGGAAAGTTATGATGGGAAGATGGAAGGAGTACTTTGAGGAGCTAATGAATGAAGAGAATGAAAGGGAAAGAAGATTAGAGGTCATAGAAACTGTGGACCAGGAAGTGGGAAAGATTAGTGAGGGTGAAGTTCAGAAAGCTTTGAAAAGAATGAAGAAGGGGAAAGTAGTAGGACCTGATGACATACCAGTGGAGGTTTGGAAACAAAGTTTCATTGGTCCACTGGGACCTGGTCAGGTTTTTATTTATTTACTTTTTTTTTTTTTTACCTTTATTTATACAGATTAGTCTCTCTGAGTCACAAGGATCCACCCCCAAGAGAGACATGTGAGTGCCTGGTTGTAACTAGGCTAAATGTTTGGGCCACATGAAGCTTGTTAGCCCGTCAAAAAAATAAAAACAATCCATAAATTAGCCGCAGCATTGTATAAGCTGCAGTATTCAAAGCGTGTGAAAAAAGTAGCGGCTTATAGTCCAGAAATTACGGTAATTACCCATGCAATGCAAGAATAATGAGGTTGTAAGGGTTTATGAAATATCATGACGTGCTGTGAAAGTTTTAAGATTGGAGTCATTTTAGGACATCGGTGCACTTTTGTCAGCTGTTGGCGTTCCGCATCCGGTCCAAATTAAACTTTAATTCTGCCAATTGAGGCGTTCCAAGAGCTATGTACAACAGGTAAGATGTTTATTGCTCAAAACCACATCTTTAAACGTCTGAACTGTAAAAGCAAAACCAAAATATCTTTTCCAATATTTTTATTTTTTTCAAATTACTGGCATGAATTGGTCCGAGACTTATGGGATTACACAACTCCTGCGTCTCAACATTCAACACTCATGCTTAACCAGCCCATTCGCTTTGTGTGCTTCTTCACAAGTATTAAACGTTAAACCATCGTCCCAGCAGTGTTCATTGTTCATACTGCTTCGTTACTCGTCAGTCTCAAACGACCTCCTTCGGCACCAGCAAAGTGCTTTACTCAGAGCGCAAAAAAAGTCATTTTAATCTGCGTTTTAGTGGAAAATTTGGTCGTTTTAACAAATTTGACCTATGTATTTTTCACTTCCTGATTACAAAGAGGTCATTTGAGACATCATGGCTTTTGTTTTAGGTTCTGTGGGTCTGTTAGCTTTGATAGACTGCTAACTTGTTTATCATCTGCTTTGTATTTAAAGTTGCTTTTTTTATCATTGTTAATGCTTTGAAGTTTGGGCTGGTTTCTTGTTGTACCCCACCCACCCTCAATTTTCTTTTTTGTTTTTTTATGCTCTTAATTTGGTCTTCTTTTATCTGAGCCTGAGCTTTTATCCCTCTGGACCCAAAGTCACACGATTTTCCCTTTTTTTTAACTCCCCTTCTTGTCTTTATATTAATCTTTTTCTTATTTCTATTTTTCTTTTCTCTCTCTCTCTAAGGAGATTAGTCTTTGTTGGAATATTAACCCTTACTGCCACTGAATGGTCTTTATGCCTCCTTTTTTAATCAGCTTACCTACAAAAACATGTAAATAATGAGGCTGTACACGTACACACATGTAAAACTTGTAAATGTACATTTCACAGATGATTGTCATCTGACATTTCTAATCCTTGTCAGAAAGAAAGTCCGTGTTTGTATTCTGTGTAAGAAGCATTCACTGGTTCAACTCTCGTTGCCAGTTCTCTCTGTCCTCCCTCTGGTACCACTCGCCGCTGTCTCTGGTTACGAGATGGATTACAGGAAGTGGTTTAGAAAAGTAAAAGTAGAAACAAAACGAACTAAAAGATTTAGAGTGTGGGGGGGGGGGGGGTCAAAAGAGGAAGCATAGAAAAGGAAGAACACGGCAGGAGTAACAACACAGGTCAAATCTGTAACGCTTGTTCTATAAAACACGGGTGTCCAAAGTGTGGTCCGAGGACCGTTTGCGGCCCTTGGAGCGATTTTGTGCGGTCCACATGGTATCATTTTGGCCAACAGGCTTAAGAGGTCGATGCAGACTTTCTGCAAATTAGTTGGTAATCCTTTTTTATATAATGTTTAGGTTTAACAGCAAAACAGATGAAAAAACAGTTTTTTCAACATGAGCAATATTAAACAAAATACAAATCTTTGGCTGTAATAGTTTTATTTTTACTTCATGGACAAAGCACCACAACCCTTTACCGATTCCTACCAGAAAGGAGACTTCAAAGTCAAAAAGTCAAAGTCAACTTTATTGTCAAAACTGCAATATGTACAGGACATACACAGGATTGAAGTTACATTACTCTCAGACCCCTGGTGCGACAATAACTGTTTGAACATTAAAACATTTAATAAACATTAGCATAAAAAGAAATAATAAAATTGTGATACTGTCCTGAGTTTTGGTATAGTAGTATAAAAGTATAAAAATATAAAAAGTATATCGATAAAATAAGATGATGGTTCTGACATTTGTAATAAAGTGACAAAGCAGCATATGACGTTTACGTACACGAATATCATGCAAAAGTTGTTTAACTTCCATAATTCCATTCAAACAGTTCATCTTTAATAGATGATCGATTCAGGGCCCACAATTTAAATGATTTTAAGCATTTATTAGTTTATTTTTTACATAATTTGGGCTTTCAGCTCATGAAACCCACGAAAACAGGATTTCAGAAAATTAGAATACTGTGGAGACATCAGCCCACACTACTCAGTTTTTGCAGAAAAAAAAAATAAAGAAATTAGGATCACAACAAATCAATCAAAATATGGTACTTTCAAAACGATACGTCAATCAAATACTTGGTTGGGAATCCCTTTGCCTTAATCACTGCCTCGATGTGATGTGGCATTGAGGCAATCAGCCTTAACTGGGAGTTCTGGAAGCCCAGATTCCTTGATGCTGTCAGCTCTTCTTTGTTGTTGGGTCTGGTGCCCCTCGTTTCCCTCTTGAGGATATTCCATAGATTCTCAATGGGGTTCAGGTCCGGCCAGATGGCTGGCCAGTCAATCACTGTGATGGCATGGGCATCAAACCAGGTTTTGGTGCTTCTGGCGGCATGGGCAGGAGCCAGGTCTTGCAGGAAGATGAAATCTGAATCTCCATACAGCTCCTCAGCAGAAGGAATCATGAAGTCCTCTAAAACATTCTGGTAGACTGTTGCGGTGTCCTTGGATTTAAGAAAGCAGAGTTTACCAACACGTGCACCGGACATTGCACCTCGAGTCATGACTGACTGTGGACATTTCACACTGGACCTGAAGCAGTATGGGTTCTGTTCTTCACCTTTCTTCCTCCAAACCCTTGGACCTTGATTTCCAAATGAAAGGCACATTTTACTTTCATCGATAAGAGACACTTCCTACGTTGGCTCAGGTTCAGAAGTGGCTTGACCCGAGGAACCCGACAGTTGTAGCCCATCTCCCAGATGCGTCTGAATGTGGTGGTTTTTGAAGCTGTGACTCTCGCCTCATTCCAATCTTTCTGGATCCCTGCCAGATTCTGGAATTTTCTGTTTGATAATCCATTGAAGCCCACGGTCACATCTTTTGCTGGTGTATATTCTCCTGCCACATTTTGCCCTTCCACTAGAGCAGGGGTCTGCAACCTTTACATATCAAAAGAGCCATTTTTACACCTTTGCGTACTAAATTGAAAGTGTTCAGAGCCGCAACAACATGCTACAACTGTGATTATCAACTGGTGGTCCATGGGCCACTGTAGGTTTGTTGGAGGGGGATTTTGTGGCCACTATGGGGTGACATTATAAAGCTAAAAATATCTAATGATTTTTAACATTTATTGATATATTTACAATTTAAAACTAATGAAAGGACCAGATTCTTGGGGCGGGGGGATAGTTTATTTAATTAATGAAAACTATGAACTATGCAGACCTATGTATTTTTTTTTTAATTGTCAAAAAAATAAGTATATAGATAAAGCATAAAGTTAAAGTGAGTATGTTTTACTCCTTGTGCACTTGTTCCAGTATTCACATATTTGCAAAATAAATTACAGGAAAAACAGCTAAAAGTAGTATTTTATTTATATAACCAATAAAATTCATTTTTTTGTTAGTTTTGCTTAAAGCTTGAAAGAGCCACTGCAGAGGGACCAAAGAGCCACATGTGGCTCCAGAGCCGCAGGTTGCAGACCCCTGGTTTAGCGTTACCAATCAGTCTAACATGCATGTTTTTGTTCTGTGAGAGGAAACTGGAGTACCTGGAGAAAACCTACGCATGCACAGAGAGAACATACAAACTCCACACAGAAAGGCCCCCAGACCAGGATTTGAATCAGGGTAACCTGCTCGCTGAGAGGCAGCGACTCTACAATTTGTGCCACTGTGCTGCCCCCCTAAGGGGTCCTCACCAATAATTTTTGGAATAAAATAGATGCTATTTCCTGCATTCTGGTGTATTTTAAAGGGTTGTTTAACATCTAGTTTTACCTACATAAGTAAACACTTGATTCATTAACTATTTTAGAGTTAATGGTACAACAATAAGCAGCCTGACCAACAGTTCTCCTTGTGTGAACAGAGCATGATCTGCTTCTCTCATGCATCCTAGCCACAGTATAAGAAACATAGTGTAGCCTAAGTTAACTTTTAGGGGGGGAAAAATTACCAGCCAATATGAAACAATAATAATAATCATTCCTTTTAACCAATGGGCTAATAAAGCAATATGATTACTATCCATTGTGTTTATTAGTAGCTGAAAATACCTAAATAAAGTCGTGAAGGCTGCACAAAAAACTGTTGGAGTCAACCTCCCCCACCATCACAGACACATACACCAGTAGATGCAGGAAGAGGGCCACCTGCATCATGAAGGACCCCACACACCCATCACACAGACATTTTGCCCTGCTCCCCTAAGGCAGGAGTTTGAGGAGCATTAAGTGTAGAACCACTAGACTGAGGAACAGCTTCTACCCTAAACCTGCTAGACTCATGACTATCTAACCAGGACAACCACTGTAAGAATAAATAAATAAATAAAATCACTGTAATGCTACTTTAACTGGCTTAAAAGTGACTTATCTGTGCTGCTGATTATCCATACAGCTGATTATCCATGCTGCTGATGTTATGCTGTGGATTATCCATGCTGCTGGTTAGCTCATGCTGTTACAGTACATTCATTCATAACCATCTACTCACCACAGACTCATGTTCGGGCTGCTGTTTAATACACCATATTATTGTACATTTTTATTGTTTAGCATATATCTTAGATCTTTTAGCATAATGTTTAGCATTCATTTAGCGTATATCAGTGTATATCTTAGATCCTTATATACTGCTTCTTTTTATACTTTATATTTTTGCTATTTTTGGGTGTAACTGGGACCTGGAGCACACAGTTTCATTCCAACTCATGTACCACATGTTGTGAGAATGACAATAAAGATACTTGAACTTGAAAACGCAGTAGTGGGGTAGGTCTACTGTAATGTTAACCCATTGTAGGATCAAGAGAACATATAGCATTAACACAGTATGAACAACATTCAGGAATTGTTCCTGTAAGAACATTATCAAATATTTTACACGAACAGTAAGATCACTCCGCCCACGAGGAAATGTAACCAGGGTGAGCTAACCTCGGACAAACAAACAAACAAATAAATAAAGATAGCTGTAAATGTGGAGGTAGTGAAGCTTATGGCATTACCTGAGGCATTTAGCGAGGCATTTCTGTCTTATTGACCAACATTAAGGCAAAGAAAACAGGAAAAAATAAAAATAGTTAATTCTAAGCTACTAATAACTTAAAATAGTTACTGCAGTGGAAAGTGAATAGTGATACAGGGCAAGAACTCACAGGCAAATTCAACATTTATATATACATATATAATATTTATCATTTTCAACAGGAATATTTCCAGATAATATGAAAGTAGCTAAGGTAGTTCCTCATTTTAAAAATGGTGATAAATGTGTGTTCAACAATTATAGACCAATATCCTTGTCACCACAGTTCTCAAAAATTCTAGAATAATTATTTGTGACCAGATTAAATCAATTTATAGATAAACAAAATGTTCTAAGTAACAGTCAGTATGGGTTTAGAGCAAAAAACTCTACATCAGTGGCTCTCATGGAATTAATGGAACAAATAACTACTGCTGTTGATCAAAAACAATATTGTGTCAGTATTTTTGTTGAT
>JARVGS010000001.1:25563300-25576662 GCA_031762315.1 Hypsolebias antenori | reverse complement strand
CAATATGGGCTTCATCTTCGACAGTCGCCTCAGCTGGAAAAAACAGGATTCAACAATCATGTTTACATGACCGTTAAGTTTCATGGAAGGATCCATTATCACTCCCAGGTTTGTGACTCTTTGTTTTTCTGACAGGACTAGAGCAGAAAGGGCAATGCAGTGGTTCGTGATCGTGTCGTTGGGAGGGACCAACATGACTTCAGACTTCTTTTCATTGAAACCAGTCCCTGATGTCAGCCAGGCAGTTGAGCAGAGGTTGAATAGAGCATGTACCATTGTGTCTTAGGGGGAAGTATATTTGATGGTCATCGGCATAGAAGTGAAAGGGTATGTTGTGTTTCCGGAAAATAGCACCAAGTGGCAGCAGGTAGAATAGGTGAGGACCCAGGATGGACCCCTGCGGAACCCCCCATTTAAGCGCTGCTGCTGCAAAACTAAAATATCTGATGGAAACACAAAAGGATCTGTCAACGAGATCTGAACTAATTGAGGGCTGATCCTGTGATGCAGTCACACACCAAAGTGGTACTTCATTAATTTTACAAGCTTTCATGCTTACAACATTCACGGATGGTATTTCCAATTCTCCTTTTTCTCCATGACGGGGGACAAAAATGGTTATTGATACTGTTTGTCTCGTCTGTGTGCTCTTGTTTTATTGGCTTATTAACAAAGTTCTGTAACTTGGCCCTCCTTGGGTCAAAATCACCCAATGCCTCAGTTTTAGGATTATTTAGACCCAAGGACAACAGCAGGGTTAAACCTGCAGCACCCCCAAAAACACCGCCAATGAACCCAACCATCATATTTAGGTGTTTCTTTTTATCACCCACTGCCAAAAGGCGAAGGTGGACAATGTTTTGTTGGTGTATCTGGGTGTCTAAACCATCTCGAGATCCACTGGGCATATTTTAATGGAACCGCAGTTATTGAAAACATGAAGAAATGCCTAAAACTCCGTTAAATATATGTGCATGCCTTCAAGGAAGGGATTCTATGTTTTTAATATCATGAGTTTTTGGCTACGATGATGCATTAAAAAAGACATGATGTGTAACGTGACTACAAAGTCATGTGTACTCTTTGCTTCCTCTTTTCTAAAGGCAATGTGTTTGTGTTTCCTGTTTTAAATTGGTGACAAATGGATTTTTTTTTTCAATGGAAAAGAAGAGGATATTTGATTGGGGTTGTTAAATCGTATAACAGTCACACTCCTTATGACCACGTGAAACATCTCACCACAATTTTTTGTAAAAAACGCTAATGCAATAAAACCTAATTGGCTGAAATTTGCTAAAGAAGATGAAACTGAAGTATTAAGGCTAAAAAATATAAGAACACCAGCTAAACGTTCAAAGAAGTGAAATACTAATTAAAACAAGCAAACGCAAAAGGCTAACTAAAAGTAAATGTACTGTAGCATGAACTAGTTAGAAGCCAAAAATAACAAAGAGCTATCTAAATGAAGCAAAATGCTAATTAAAAACTAAATGTGATAAAAGCCTAACTAAATCTAGCAAAAGGCTTGCCAGAAGCCAAAAAAAGCAAAGAGCTAGCTAATGTAACAAAATGCTAGTTAATTGTTATAATAGGTCAGCTAAAACTAGCAAAAGGCTCATTAGAAGCCAAAATAGCAAAGACCTAGCTAAAAGATAAAGCTAGTTAGAAGCCAAAAAGAGCTAGTTAAATATAGCAAAATGCTAATTAAAAACTAAATGTGAAAAAAGGTTAACTAAAACTGACAAAGATCTTTTTAGATGCCAAAAATAGCTAAGAACTAGCTAAATGTAACAAAATGCTTGATACATGTTATAATAGGCCAACTAAAATGAGCAAAAGGCTTATTAAAAGCCAAAATAGCCAAAACATAGCGAAAAGATAAAATAGCATAAGCTAGTTAGAAGCCAAAAAAGATTAAGCTTAATGTAGCAAAATGCTAGATAAATTTGATCAAAGGCCAATTAAAACTAACAAAAGGCTAGTTAGAAGCTTTGTAGCAAAAAGCTAGATAAAGTACCTTAAGGACTACCTAGAGGTACGGTAGTTAGAAGTCAAAAAATTTCAAAGAGCTAAAAGTTGCAAAATACTAGCTAAAAACTAGAAGTAGAACAATGCTTGCTAAAAGTAGAAAAGTGTTAGCTAAAATCAAAATGCTAGATCAAATCTACATGTGATAAAAGGCTAATTAAAACTTTCGAAGATCTAGCTGAAAGATAAAGTAGCAAAAGGCTAGTCTAATGCCAAAAGTAGCAAATGCTAAGAGCTGAAAAGATGTAGAAGGCTAGCTTAAAGTTGAAGTTATTAAAAGGTTAGCTAGAAGCAAAAAGTAGAATGGTAGCTAAAACCTATATATAGCAGGGTAATTAAAACTAAAAGTAGCATTAGAAGAAATATTCTGAAGCAGATTTTAAATACTGTAATGTTTTATTTTTTTTAAAGAGATGTCCAAGAGAAAATATTTTCAAATAAAGTGTAAAAGTGACAAAAACCAAGTCATAGCACTGTGTCTCCTGAACGAGTTGAACATTTTGATACATAAATAGCTAAATAGCACACAGCAGAGGTTAGTGGGGTCGCAACAGGAAATCTAAAGTGTGAATGCTGAGTCAGCGTTTAGACGCGCAATACAAAATGGACAGTTTTATGTTTTTTCACGAACCACAACAATTTTATTGGACACTGGAGCTATTTAAAATGGCAGCGGTTCACTTTTGTCCTCGACCCTCCTCTGAGCTGTTAGCCTGTCAGTCCGGTCACAATTCAAGTATTTCTCCGAACGTCAGAAAACTTTCTGCAACAGGTAAGATATTGTCTCACAAAACCTAATTTCAAAAGATCTGATCTATTAAAGTGCATTCTTTCCATACTGCTTGCTGGGTGTGGATGATGTGGGTCAAAGGTGAAGCTCGGCCTTGGAGGTGGACGTTAAACTGTACAGATTTATCAGGTTCACCGTTAATGACTGATAATCACTGATAATGAGATATTTGCAGGTGGTGTGGAGAGGATTCACTGATGGCGTATTTTAGTTCTGGCTGAGCCCGTCTGAACGTCCATCAGGATCTGTATGAAGCGTAGATTTATCTGCTTGTTGAAGGACATAAAGAGAAGGTGTTTGTGGACAAAAGGAGACCAAAAGTCCTTGAGGGAGCGAGTGTTTTTGCTGCTGGTGTGGGAGAGTGGATGACGACAGCGAGTGCAGGTCTGGGCAGGGCTGCTGTGACGTCCTGCGTTAAAGGGAGTTTTCTGAGCTGCGCTCACTCGTTCAGTCACAGTCAGCAGGAAGAGACGAGGAGGACAGGAAGCAGCTGGACATCTGGTAAGACTTTAACTCAATTCCTTTATTTTCTTTCATCATCTAAACACTTCACTTTTTCCATCTGCTCAACATGCTACAACTTGTTTTCTTTGTTTGTTTTTTTATCCAATTATGACTAAATTGTATGAGTACCCTTCCAGCTTGGCTCAAACAGGTGGATCATTTTCAATGTTATATCAAATTATTGTTAGATTGTAAATAAACGTGGCTTCTTTAATTAAATAAAAGTTGAGATAATATAATACTTAAAAGGGGAAGTTTAAGTTTTTAGAAGACTTGTTTAAAAACGCCTCAGCATTTTACGTTAAAACATATGTCTTTTAAATACAACGAACATAAACTGAAAGAAATTCTAAGAATGTAGATTTTAAAAAAGAAGCCCAATGGGGACAGAATGTTATCAGAAATATATGTATTTTATGACCATTGAGTCTTACTAAATGTATTTTCTTTTCATACAATTAAAAGAATTTATATATTTTGAAATTGGTTCATTTTAAGTAGTCAGTGTCTTACCTGCAGATGATATCAATCAGCTTGCTCTCACTGTAAAGAAAAATAATTGAGAAGTTTTGACAGCTGGTACGGTAGAATATTTTACCATTAATAACACCTGAAACCCACTAGACATAAATAAATTAGCTTTTTAAATAATTATTAGTTATTCGTGGTTGGAGGTCTCAAAACATTAAACAAACAAACAAACAAAAAAAAAAAAGACAAGTGGAAACGCAATTCATCATGGAAATCAGCAGTTTCTTAAGCCGGGATCCTACACTGTGAGTCCTGTAGCACCAAGAGATGAGCTCCAGAAATTGAAATAAAATAATATTTTCATCCCCTAATGCCATAACTATGACGTCATGGCTATAGGAACCATCATCATCGTTACACAGGAAGTCTCAGACATGGTTCGTAAACGCTTCTTTTACTTCGCTCACATCTACACAGTTTGTAGTAAAAGCTTCAACTGCACAGCAAAAATACAACCAACCCCAGGTTCACAGTTTTAGCTTTAACCTTAAAAATTAAGCACCAAAAGGCAAGGGCGGCATCAGCCTGCTGGTCATATCCTTTTTAAATAAGAAAATAAATGCATTTTACTCACCAAAACTGCTAATTAAAAAAACAAAAAATACTATGCAACACGAGAAGTATTCAGTTCCAACTAAAAATTCTTGAATTCAAATTCAAGAAGTTGAGTCTGTTTAGTCGTTTTTCCAACATACTTTTTTTAGGTTCATTGAGCTTTATGCACACTTGAATTTCCCAAAAAGTTTTCAATGATATTGTTACTTGTAATTACTGTCCCATCCTTTTAATACCACTGTAAATAAATCAGCAGGTGCCCACCCTGCCAACACTAATCATCTTGTCAATGGTATGATTTTGGCTGCTGCTCAGCCTCCACTGAGATGGCTCAGTGTCAAAGTCCTACTGTATGTTTGCCCTTCTGTATTTGTATATACAGTATCTGTAAGAACACTGTGTCTTTAGTTTTGACAGACAGTGATTATCTCAATCCTGATAACATCGATACTGACTCCTTGGAGTGCATACCATCCAGAGCAGTGTACTGTATCTACACTGATAAACGTCTTGACTTTTGCACAAGTTGTACCCGTAAAACTGGTATTTGCACTGTTATTATCCATCAATAATCTTTCATGGCATTTTAACGTTCCTTAAATCTCATTTTGTCAACTCCCTGATTTAATGGGAGCCACAATGAAATGACAAATGACCCTAAAAGATCAAAAAAAAAAAAAATTGCAGTAATCTACAGTAATTGCTAATCTCATGTCTTTGTTTTTTTGTTTTGTAGAAGTGACTAAAGAAATTTGGAAAAAGTCGTGAGAGGAGTGCAACGGAGAAAATGACAATCGGTAGGAACTCGAGGAAAAGCTCAGTCCGAAGCTCCATCCGGACCCCAAAGTTTCTGGATAAATCCAGCGGTTTTTATGGTCGTCTGGACGAGCCTGAGACCTCCGCAGAGGTGGAGGAAGTCTGGGGGGATGGAGTAGAAGATGGCAGCAAAGAACATGGAATCGTGAGCAGCCCATCCCTAAACGTGGTGCAAAAGGCAGGAGAAGACGAAGTGGCGTTGGACTTCACTGATGGTTTGATGGAGGGCGACGGAGAGACTCTGCTGTGCAGGAAACCCAGCCGCCGGAGCAGTAGATGGAGAAGAAGCTCCAGGAGGAAACAGAAGGAGGCAGAGGAGGAGCACGCCCAAGACGAGAGGCCCAGCCTGGGTGCTGGTAGTGCGTTGGACGCCCCCGTCCTGGAGGACAAGATCAAGATAGAGCTGGAGAAACTAAAAAAGATGGAGGAGGACAACGAGAAGGCCGGTGTCACCAAGGAGCCTCCTCTGGTTCACTTCAAAGTTCAAGAATTTTCTGACGACCGGGTTCTGATCAGAGACAAGAAGCGAGGAAGAGAAGAGGAAGGCGAGGAGGAGATGAAGATAACGAAGGAGCAAGAAGAGGGGATGAAGATGGTGAAAAGGAAGAATTATCGCAAGGTGAGCTGTTGTCAGTGTGACCAGCCTGGTTCCTGCTTTCATATTTACATAAATTCCACATTAACCTTACCTGGTTAAACTTTAAGCCTCTGAAGGTTACGTAACCGAGCGTTTCATGTAGGGAGGAACCGAAGGCAAAGTACTGCCTCCACATGACACACACCGGCTATTAATCTCCATGGAAACTCATGATATCGTCTTAATAATCCTCCACCACAATGGTCAAAGTACAGCAGCCGTGGTGCGTGTCATCAACACGTTAATTAGGATCGTTCCTTTGCGTCATCTTTATTGACTCGTAAATATTAAGCCGGTGCAGGTTTCGGTGTTCAGACGACCGCCTGTATTTTCACCTGCCCCGCATGTCGTAACGATTTTCTGCTCCAGCTGAAACACACACAAACCCAGAGGGGACATTCCTGTGGCTCTTATAATGTCCTTTGATCAGTGGAACGAGACCGGGCAGCCCTGACCTTCCTGCTAAATCAACGGCGCAAAAACATTCCTCCGATGTCAGTCAGCTCTGACCCCAGGCGTCGGAGTCAGAACTGGAGATAATTAAAAAAAATGTCTCTATGCTGTTTGGAAGTTGTCGTACCATTTCTGGGTATTCCACACCTGAGAGGTTGGGTTACAGGTTACAGGGTAAAAATTTCTCAACGGTAAAAAGTTTCCACATCTGGCAAGAGGCGTGGACAAGTGGTTTCCAACCACAGGAGTTTCAGGCAGATTGTACAGTACAGAGGAAAGTCTTGATTCGTCCCATTATTTTTTTCCTCTTGTTTCATTTCCAAGGGCTTCTGTAATCTTTTAAAATGAGAAATGTAATTTTTGTCAAGCTTTGAGGCAGTCTTTTAACATCCATCCATTATCTTTTACCCACTTCTTCCTTTTTGTGTCACGGGGGTCACTGGTGCCCATATCCAGCAGTCACTGCGAGAGGTGGGGGACACCCTGGACAGGTCTCCAGTCCATCACAGAGACACAGAGCCAAACGAGACAACCAACCATTCACTCTCTCATTCACACCTAGGGTCAATTTAGTTACCAATCAGCCTAACATGCATGTTTTTGGTCTGTGGGAGGAAACCAGAGTACTCTGAGGAATCCAACTATTTTTTGCTGATTCATCTAACTCCAATATAAAAATTTCAATCAGGCACTAAAACTCTGGTTAAGCCCTCTGTTTACCGGTCGGTCTATGTTCCTACCCTCACCTATGGCCACAAACTTTGGGTAGTGACCGACAGAATGAGATTCCGGATACAGGCAGTTGAAATGAGTTTCCGCCACAGGGTGGCTGGACTCTCCCTTAGAGATAGGGTGAGATGTCCAGTTGTCTGGGAGAGACTTGAAGTAGAACCACTGCTCCTCCACATCAAGAGGAGCCAGTTGAGGTGGTTTGAGCCTCTGGTAAGGATTCTTCCTGGGCATCCTCTCTGACTGAGAGGAGACCCCGTGGAAGACCCAGGACACGCTGGAGAGACTATGTCTCTCGGTTGGTCTGGGAACACCTTGCGATCCTCCCAGAAGAGCTGGAAAAGGTGGCCGTCAAAAGAGATGTCTGGACCTCAAGCTGCCCCTACAACTTGACTTTGGAACAAGCGGAAGATAATGGATGGATGGATGGACGGGCAGGCGGGCTGACATAAACACCTCCTAAGCCAAAAATATGGATCAGGGTTGTGTCTAGGTCCAAAAACAAATTTTACATTAGATTTTTTTTTTTGCTAGAAATAAGACAAATTTTTAGCTAGCTAGCCAGTCACTAACTGACTAAGTACCATATCCTTCGAAGGATGCAGCAGCTGGATTGGGACACAGCTAAAGTCCTTCACTTGCTAGCTAGAAGTTTGTTACTTGCTAGCTAGAATCAAAGGTACTAGCTTGCGAGTTGTATCAGAGTTAATGAACTAGCTAGACTAGCTAGTATCAAAGCCCCTGACTTGTTAACTAGTAGTACCAAAATTAATAGCAAACAAGTCACTAGCTTGCTAAATTCTACCAATTCAATAGCTTGTTAGCTCTTTTCAATATACTAGGTGGCAAGTTACTAGCTAGCTAGTAACTCTGATACCAGCAGCCTGTAATAAAGGCAAAATTAGTTCCCATTTCTTTAGTGGAACCTATAAAAGACACAAAGATAACACTGTTTAACATGTAAAATTGTATTTGAGCACCAACAAGATTTTCCAAAATGGCAGTCTGAGGAAAATTAGGCTTAGTTGATCAAGCACATTGAACACACGGCGTATTATGTTCTCAGTCTCACGGTCAGATGCAAACACTGCGCTGACTAAATTAAGTGAAAAAGCAAGCAAAGTCCAAAGAAAAAGATCACCAGAAAACTTGAAGAGTGTTTGGTCAAGAGCTTTTTATACCACATGAAAGTCTGGCTCTCTGAAAACAAAATACCATACCATACCACACCATACCATACCACACCATACCATACCACCTTTATTTATAAAGCACTTAAAAACAGCAACAATGCCAACCAAAGTGCTGCACAGCAAAAACAAAATAAGCAAAGGATTATAGAATACAGACAAGAACGTAAAATCAAATCACACAGTGTCAAAATCCAGGGAATAAAAGTGTTTTAAATATAACTTAAACAGTAAGAGAGGGAGACTGCCTGACATGCAGTGGTAACTTGTTCCACGGTCTTGGACTGAGAAAGCTCTGCCACCTCTGAGCTTAAAGTGAGTGCCTGGAAACCAATTTAAATACAGTATCTGGTCTCCTGATCTCATAGAGCGCTGTGGGTCATATGGCTGCAGTAGATCAGTGAGATATGAGGGGGCAGAACTGTTCAGAGATTTAAAAACATACAGAAGGATTTTTAAATGAATTTGAATGTGAACCGGGAGCCAGTGAAGGGAGGCCAGAACTGGAGTAACGTGCTCTCTTTTTGCCTGTACCAAAATATATATTTAAAAAAAAAATAAAAACTTTTTAAAAGTTTATTAAATTCCAAACACTTGTCGAGAAAAGCCAGAGTTTGTCTTTTTATTTTATAAATCTTTATACACTGTATTTGGGAGTGTTTTTTGTGGAAAAATTGTGGTGTGATTCTGCACCATTTGCAGAAACAATGATCCGTTTGTGCGCGAACAGGTTGAACTTCAGCAGTGACCCGAAGCTTTCAGAGTACACAAGAAGAGGTGTAAACACACAAAACCAAAGAAGTATAGAAACAAACAATTTGGATTT
This sequence comes from Hypsolebias antenori, assembly GCA_031762315.1. Taxonomy (NCBI): domain Eukaryota; kingdom Metazoa; phylum Chordata; class Actinopteri; order Cyprinodontiformes; family Rivulidae; genus Hypsolebias; species Hypsolebias antenori. Next base: position 25,567,603 of record JARVGS010000001.1, on the reverse strand, counting down.
GAATATATAAACTGAGGCAGGCTGATTCTGGCAGATCCCGATCATCCACTCCATGGTGAGTTCAGGTTGCTTCCATCTGGAGGCAGGTATCTGCAGCCCAGATGTGGAACAAACAGACTGAAAAACTCATTTAATCCCTGTAGTGATCGGGCTTCTCAACAAACAGTGATTTCATTTATTTTAATGTCTCAGTGTTTTGTGTTGCTGACTGACTGTGAAACAAATTACTCCTTTGGGATAATAAAGATATTTGAACTTGAACTTCAAACTTTAAAATATAATTTTCACAAAGAAAAGGTTTTGAAGAAAATTTAAGCATAATTACTCAAGAGAGATAAAAAATAAACATCTATATTTTGATGCTTCTAAGATGCTCACGCCTCCTCTTCCTCCTCTCGACAGGCTTTCGACCGAGCACTTCGCCGCGGCTGGGAGGCCTTCATCACCAACCTGTACAGCGTCACGCTCACACCTGTCGCGTCCTCTTCATCATCGCCATCCTCACCTTCCCGGAAGAAGAAGGGTCAGCATAAAGCTGCGCTAGCCGAGTTTCGGTAGAGCTGGAGCGGCTTGCGAACATTTCAAAGTTAATCTTTTTAAACGTATGATGAAATCAGGGCCGAAGCGGTGCTTTGTCCTGTGTTATTTACGGTGCCTTCACTTTTTGTGTGACAGAAAAGACCTCAGAAGCATTTGTTATTTATGTTGAATATTTGACGACTAGTGTCGAGTTTGCACACAAACTGTAGATGTTAATGCATCAAATAGCTGTGTTTTTTGTATCAGCTGTTTTATTGCAGCTAAATCCAGCTACTTTGTTAATTTATTCAGAAGAAGAGCTGTCTTAGTTCTGTACATCTGATCCACCATTCCTGTGTCCTTTGTGTTAGCATAATGAAACACTCAAAGTGTTGATGTGTAACCCGGAAAAGGAGCGCAGATTGAAAGAGAGGCAGCCACTGATGAATGGATTATTTATTTTTCACATATTTATGATCATTACTGTCTTTTATTGCTGCCTGACAGGTAACTGCGGGTACAAAGAGTGAAATAGCTATGAAACCCTGCCCTAAAATCAGTATTAAGTCTAATTTTAACCCATATTACTCCATACTCTATATTTATGCCACTAATTATAGATAGAGATATCTAACTTTTAACCAGCTTCATTATTATTATTTTTTTGTTTACATTTATGATGTATTTCTCATAAAGCCTGCATGTGTGTTCTGGTGATGGTTTTTTAGCCTGAAGGAACTGAACATGTGTGAATATAAAAGTACGACCATTTGACCATTAAGCAGCTGCTTAACGTTTTAAATGTTTATTTTTAAAGAAACCACAGCCTTAATATCCTGTATTTAAAGCCTATTAACTATTGATTTTTTTAAAAGTGAAAATTGTGTTTTGATTCATTTCCTGTTTGTACTTTTTTAATCACTTCACGTATTTAGTTGTTGCAGCAGCAGACTAAATAAAACAACGAATGTTCTTAATCTTTTTTTACTTACCTGTAATTTTTTTTTGTTTTAATAAAGTCTTCATCATAGCTTCCTTAGATATAAACTAGAGGGAAATCTCTCAGATCGTAGTCAACGTGTTCAACATAATGGTTATTATTCCAGTTATTTAACTGTTAACAATGGTGTACCACAAGGCTCAGTCTTAGGACCCACCCTCTTTACAATCCACATAAGTAATGTAGGCCAGGTCATCCCTGATGCATTTCTATAACATTTCTATACCGATGACACAGTTGTTTATTGTCAAAGCTAAAACAGTTGCTAAGGTTTTCCAGCTTTTAGTCTTCATTCGACGACATCCAGTCAGATTTGTTCCGTCTCAAACTGTTGCTAAATGCTGATTAAACCAAAGGGATGTTGTTTTCAAATAGGAAGTTTGTGCCAGGCAATCCTCCCTTCTATCTTGTTCCTACTGAGTTTGTCGATTCTTACAAGTTGGGAATCTTGGTCTGTATGCATCTCTCTTTTAAGCCCCATGTTGAAAACTTGATAAAGAAATTTAAAGAAAAACTGGGTTTCTTTTTCCGAAATAGATCCTGTCTAACTGAACGCAACGAAACATCTGCTACTTTCCTTCTCTGCATTGACTTATGGTGACATTATTTACATGAACACCCCTACAAGCACCCTGCAGATGTTGGATGCTGTCTTATCATGTTGTGCTAAGATTCATAACTGGCTGTAACTACCACCGCTGCACCCTGTATTCACTGGTTAACTGGTCATCATCAACTTCATATAGACTCTCAGACTGGTACATTTTCATCTTTAAATCACTTCTTGGTCTGATGCCTTCATACATCTCCTCCTGCATGTGAAATCGTCAGAACAGCTAGCGTGCACTCTCAAGACATAATTACCTGCAGTGTCCCCTCAGTGTGGACCAAATTTGGAAAAAAGGTCTTCTCTTATTGCTCCAGTATCCTGGAACACCTTGCAAAAAGATCTGAAGCTCTCGACCTTGAATTCTCTAAGGGATTTTAAATAAGTTTATGGAAAAAAACCAACGTAGACATGTTCCTGTTTTTAGTGTTTTACCCTGTAAATAAGTTTATGGAAAAAAACCAACGTAGACATGTTCCTGTTTTTAGTGTTTTACCCTGTTTCATGATGTAGCTTGTTTTTATTTCGTTTTATATCACCACTTTTATTTACTTTTCACTTTACAGTATGCTTTTTATGACTGTATTGCTGTGTGTACCTCATCTGCGTTTTTGTTTAACACGGGTTTCTCTTGAAAATGAGTCCTCGTGACTCAGTGAGACTAACCTGTATAAATAAAGGTTGAATGAAAAAAAAAAATCAATATATTTCACTTAACGGAAACTAAACCAGTAAGATGGCTCCAATCGCATACCGGTACATGTAAATCGTGAACCACAGCGTCCTGTCTCATGTTTCCTTTAGCACTGTAGCACTTTGACAATAATCTTACAAATTAAAACAGTTTAGTTTATATAATATGACAACAGTACAAACAAAACAGTGGCACGTATGATGTGATGTTTCAAATATCCTGGGGAAATAAAGGATTTAAAATACTGTGATCCTGCAAACAAAAATGGAGCGGTTTATATGCTAAAACAATGCAGCTTAGAAGCACTTTGTAATATTTTACACTCTTTAATTGCTTAACAAAACTTGCCTCTAAACTGCAGGTGTGATGCAGTTTATACAGTTTGTTTTGCTTAAAGAGAAAAAAATCTGTTCTGATGGCGTAAAGGAATGAAACTGTATCAAACGGTACACCGGTGTCCCCCGTCGCTGAAGGATCTGAATAGTGAATGTTTGTAGTTTTTGAGATAAGTGTTTTTCCAGAACAGGGAATACACAATTTATGTTTTGGTGCAAGATATTCAAGTGGGCAGGAGCTACACTGTGTAGAAGAAGAGAGGAATTTTTCTTTCTAGTTTAAGAATTGTCCACAGAGCGATGGATCTGGGAGAGAAAAGGGAGCAATTTTATCCACCACCAAATTCAATGATGGAGCCAGGGGGTGGCCATTGGTGGCCTTGGCCACCACAGAGTAATGTTCAGCCACCTCATTCACTTTTAAGCGATAAAAAAACTTTACAGCATAGTTTCCTCAAATGATAGGGGTGACGGGTCTACACATATATATGATGGTGGAAAACCCATTTTTTTAAAGGAATCTTTCCTGTGCCTAGATTTAGACCAAAATGGAAAATGGACCATTGTTTATGTTTTAAGGTATCTTGCTCACTCATTCAACGTTTATTCATACAGCTTAATCCCATTGAGCCTCGGGGACTCATTTACAAGAGCGACATGAATTTTTAACAAAGAGTGATGACAGCAGTGGCCAACAACGACAACAATAGACAATCAGAAAAGATGCGTACAATTTATTATTATTATTATTATTTAACGAGTTAAAATATGGCAACCAAACAGACAATCAAACGAAAAAGTAGCGAAAAAAAACTAGCTATTGGTTGCCATTTTATTTTAACTTGTTAAAACATAAATAAATTAATTTGTACACATCTGTTATGATTGTCTACTGTTGTCGTTGTTGTCCACTGTTGCACGGATGGATAGACAGAGTGTATTTCCAAATCCCCACTTTGTCTCCGTGACTGGGGACAACAAAACATTAAAATCCCATTTTACTAAACTCTCCTGACTATATTATTGAAATTATTTAATAATTATAAGATAATAATGTAATAATTATTATAGTACAGGTAGTCCTTGACTTAAGGCGCCCTCGACTTACAGCAACTCGGACTTAAGAACGGGTGTGCGGCGCAGCGTTA
>JARVGS010000001.1:25483557-25498166 GCA_031762315.1 Hypsolebias antenori | reverse complement strand
GGATTCCCCCGGAGGAGCTGGCCCAAGTGGCTGGGGAGAGGGAAGTCTGGGCCTCCCTACTTAGACTGCTACCTTCGCGACCCGACCCTGGATAAGCAGAAGAGAAAGGATGGAAAAGGACACCTTATACTTTTTTCATTCCAGTTGCAAGTTATATACCAAAAACATATCGTGATAGATATCGTTATCGCCACCCTTCACAATACATATCATGATATGAATTTTATGCCATATCGCACATCCTTACTTTGAACTCATTCCTTTTGCCTCAGGATGTGTCTTTGGCTGTCAGTTCCTTACACATTTTCTTTGTTTAATTTTTTCTAGTTTCCTCTTTCATGTTTCTGCGCCTTTGCTCTTTCCCACGTTTGCTCTCACATGACCCATTACCCCCCATCCCCCGACACAAAGTGCATGGAGAGTTTTCTTTTTCCGTCGTCTTTTCACTTCACCGTGTTCTCTTCTTTTATTTTTTGTTATTCAGCTCCAGCGCGGCACATCGTCATGCAATTACTCTCCATTAAATATGGATTAGATTTCACCTTCACAGCCATTCTGCGGAAGGAGTGCGGAGAAAAAAACAGGCGAAACGAGGGATTGGAAGATCCAGAACGGGCAGAGTGGGAGGGGAGTGACGCGTTGAAAGCTGGCACTAAATATCTTTCAACCAGCCCAAATACATGTGACATAGGAGAGAAGATGAGTTTGTCCTTTTTTAGTTTGGTAGTGCTTTTGCAGATAATTAGAACATGCTGTGAACTTTATCACGCTCGTGTTCGGGCTCACAGAAATGGCAGCAGTTCGAGAACAACTTGGCCACTCGGTCAACTCTGAATGTGAACGAAACCAACACAAGCATTGTGTTTACAGCAGGCGAGAAGGTCACAAAGAAGTGACGGCTAAGGTTGAAGGTTCCTCAGGACCGGCCTAGAAACATCCTGAGTTCAACCTCTAAGAGTCAGAAAACTGAACTGATGAATACAAATGCTGCCTTCATCGTCATCTCAGGTCAAGGACAGCTCTTGTTGGACTCGGTGCCAAAGGGAGCAGATGGTCGAGGTGTGCCCACAGGAGGTGAGGGGGGGTCTGGGAGGTCCAGGCCTCCTCTTACACCTGGAGGTTAAGAAGGGTTAAATTAATCCACTCCTGCTGTGTTAATGCGTGTGCGGGTATGAATCTAAGCTCATCCCCCCAACTGCACATTTACACAGCCACAACCTTTGATAGAAGAACGTCTGTTTTAAGACTTGACCAGGTTCTAGACATAAAGTCCATTCAGTCACTGTTTTTGTTAATGTGATGCTAAGTTGTGCTTTTGTTAGCTTAACTAAAGCCCAACGCCTTCAGAAATACAGCTCCTCTTTCTTGCATTCTAATCTGTAATCTGTGATTGCAGTCAATTTTAAATTTTGTATTTTGAAGTTGTCATTGTGTTTTTAAAAAATTGAAATGAATAAATAAATAAATAAATAAAATATTTTATAAATACATATCGTCATAGCAGAGGTTTATTTTATGAATACAATTTGGAATATGTCTACATAAATCCAAAAACGACAATTATGCCCATTGAATTCTGTGGCAGAAACCAGTTTATTTATTTATTTATTTTTATTAACATGTCTAAACTGAAATGACTAATATTATTCACTTTAACATGATGGACCAAGTTAATATGCCACTCTCAGCAACACCCTACTGCCACCCCAAGTTTTAAGCCCCGCCCTCTCCGAGTAAACAAACAGGATATCACTATTGGTAAAATAGTTACCGTATTTTTCGGACTATGAGGCACAATATCAATGAACGGGTCTGTTTTCATGCCTTAGGTGCATTAAGTGAAACAAAACGGTCAGATAAACCAAACTTTATTCAGCTCATTCACAGTAACCACATAAAACTGGTTTGAGGTCAGTAAGCACAAGCAGAATTAATACATATTTTAAGTGCACCTTATAGTCCGATAAATATGGTAAGTACCTCAGATATTTGGGGGTGGGGTTAACTTTTGTGGATTCATGCCGTTCATAATTTGTTGCCGTACACTCCAAAATGTACATTTCAAACAGGTTTAGCTGTAATTAGTTATTTCATGTTTAAAAAAACAAACAAACTCTGGTAAAATGTACATTTCAAACAGGTTTAGCTGTAATTAGTTATTTCATGTTTAAAAAAACAAACAAACTCTGGTACCATGATTTTGTGAAGGTTAGTAGGCGGGGCTTAAAACCTCCACATCTGAACTGCTCAGACTCTGGTTCCAAAAATGGCTTATGGCAGCTCCCATAAATCAGGATCTTGTGGCTTCAATTCCCAACAACAAGAGAAGGCATGGACACTTAGTCCATCCATCCATCCATCCATCCATCCATCCATCCATCCATCCATCCATCCATCCATCCATCCATCCATCCATCCATCCTATCTAACAGTTGAAGTTAGAATGTTTTCTGTCTTAGATAAGCTGTGGTTTATTTAGTTTTTCATAAATCTGCTGGCCACTTGGCACCTCCTTGCTGTGAGTTCAGTCTCAGCTGTGGCTCCTTGTCTTGTTCCCTTGCAGCTTGGCGTGCACATTTAGAGAAGAGGACTTTATGTAGTTCTGCCCTGACTCTTGGTGGGAGAAGCCGGAGCTTTGACTCTTACCTGCAATAGTCTCTGTATGCGTTCTTCCAACTCAATGGTTCACTTTGCTTCATCGACTGACATCCGTCCAGACTTTCTTGACCTTGACTTATGACCTTCTCATGGAAGGGGGCTTGAACTCAAGCATCTCTCGGATGACCTCTGTTGTGGCTTATGTAAGAATGAGTTTCCATCATGACGTTAGTGCTAAATACGCTCCTGTACCTACTTATTGGTTGTCCTGATCTTTTAATTTCATCACATTAGGCTGTAAATGTGACAATCTGCACAAGAACATACATGAACCGACATTCTTCAAACCCTCAGCTCTTATGTAAGAACCTTAAATGTGGATGTTTCACTGCTATCTTTAGCTGCTTGATAATCAGTCATCTGGTTACTCACATGAACAAGTCAGTCCCGTTTGGCTGCTTGTCACATCCTGTAACTCAGATTTTGCTTCGTGCGTTTATTTATTTGATTTCGTGTGATGCTTCACAAGCTGAGCTGCTAACGTTCACACCCGCGGGCTCCTGGACGCCGCTCAAAGTTCGTCGTACGCGATAAGCCATCAGTGGATTTCAACTGTTTCTCTTAAAACATCTGCGAGAAACCGTTGGATTCTCCGATTCTTTGGACGCGGTGACAGGCAGCAGGTTGTTTTAACGAGCCGACCAGGTGTTCGGCGTGTTTGTGACAGATGTTGGGACTCAGATCCAGCTCAGCAATCTGGAGGAAGGTGTGTGTCTGTGCATGAATGCTGCCGCGTGTTTGTGAGGGCTCGTACTAATGTGTTTGTGAAGTAATACTCCTGCTCTCTTTTCTTTATTACCTTTGAGAGAAGATCCATCCTGTTCAATACGCATCCTCCAGCTCCTGTCTTCTCACGCCAACACTTTGTCAAATGGTTTACTTTCAAACGCACACAAGCACTTTTCAGGGTTGGGTTTAGCGGCACTTCGTCACCTTTTTCCTCGTCTTATCGGTGTCTAACAGTTTTGTTTTGTGCCTGTCGTCTCCGCAGATGCCCCGGTGGCAGAGCTTCATGACCTGTTCTGCAAGAAGCTGCAGCAGTGCTGCGTGCTCTTTGATTTCCTGGACTGCGTGGCCGACCTGAAAGGGAAGGAGATCAAACGTGCGGCGCTGAACGAGCTGGTGGAGAGCGTGGCCACGAGCAGAGGAGTCCTCATAGAGCCTCTCTACCCCGAGGCGATAAAAATGGTAGGAGGGAGCAACGAGTCTGTTTGTTGAAAAGTAATAAAAGCATGGCAGAGGATGACATTTTAACTAGAGACACTGCAAAAAGCAGTGTGATGCTTGTAGCTGAAGAACTTGCTGAAAAACAGCTGAAATTAGCTAAAAAAAACATGCTGAACTTTAGCTGAAATGGAAGAACAAGCCTAAATTAGCAGAAGAAAGCAGAAAAAACAGATTTTCTGAATTAGGGTTAAAAAAGCAAAAATGAGCACAGAAATTATGAAATTAGCTCAAAAAAAGCTGAAATTAGCTGCAAAGGCAGAAAGAAGCTTAAACTACCTGAAGGAAGTGGAAAGAGCTGAAATGAGCTAAAAATGTGGAATTAGCTAAAAATAGCATAAAACAGCTAAATAGTAGCTGAAATAACTGAAACTAGCATAAATAAGCTGAAAGGAGCATAACAAGCTGAAATGATCAGAAAGAAGTTGAAAGTAGAAGTTATCACCAAAAATTTTAATTTAACTGAAAACAGCTAAAAAAATGCTAAAATGGGAACTGGAAATTTAGAGCAAGCTTAAATTAGCATAAGAAATCAGAAAGAACATGTTAGCCCAAGTTGGCTGAAAAAAGCAGAGATGCGCACAAAAAAGTGGAAATTATCTGGAAAAAAAAAAAAAGGCAGAAATTTGCCAAAAATAATAAAACGGCTGAATATTAGCTAACAAAGCAGACAGAAGTTTAAATTACCAGAAGGAAGTGGAGAGAGAACATTTTTGCTGATTATGGCTGAAAAAAGTTTGAAGTGCAAAAAATGTGAAATTAGCTGAAAAAATAAAATTAGCGTAAAACAGCTAAATGGTAGCTAAAATAGCTTAAACGTGCAGAAATAAGCTGTAAGGAGCATTAACAAGCTGAAGTTAGCAGAAAGACGTTAAAAGAAGCACAAACATGTTGTAGTTAGCAGAATAAAGCTGAAAGGAGCACAAAGCAGCTGAAAGTAGCTGAATTATTTATTTGTTTTTGCACAAGGAAGCTGAAGCAGAGCAACAAGTGAAAGGAGCAGTAAAATGTTGTAAACACATCTAAAGATGTGAAGGATGTAAAATGAGCTCAGTTCATTTTCAAAGTCAGAAAAGGCTAAATATTTCAAAAAGCTAAAGTTGCTCCGATACTAAAAATCATAGCAGGATTGTTCTGAAAGAGCTGAACATTCTGATTTATGATTTGTTGAAATAGCTTCAGAACTGCCGGATGAGAAACGCTTCGAAAAAAGTACGTAAGAAAAATGGATCACATCAGTGTGGAGCTTCATGAGCTGCGTCACCTTAACCTGCAGTGAAGATTCATTACGTTTCACTGACTCGACCTTAATCAGATAAACCTGGTTTTAACTGAGCGCATCCTTTTTATGCACCCGTCACACGTATGGTAACTTTCTCTTGTCCCATCCATAACTTGTGAGCTGCTCAGACCCCCCCCCCCCCCCCACAGCGCCAAGGTCAAGGTCACAAATCAACATCAAAGTTAAACGAAGGTCTTTCCTCATACTGCTCGTTACTTTTGAGCCTCTCGATAAAGTAACGAAACCTCACACACGTTTGCATCGTCACTAGACAGCGTGTCCCATACACTCCAGCTTCAATGTCAAGGTCACTAATCAAAGTCAAAGATTATACAAGGTCATAGCTTGTCCAGGATATATGTAGTTAGTTGACAGGTGCTTAACGTGGTACTCTTGTTAAACAGGAAGTGCTCCTGCGTGTCGAACCAACATCACGAGGACCCAAACACGACTTTATTATCACGATTATAAAAAAAAAGTGACTGAATATTTACATCTGAAGGCTTTAAAGAAATGCAGCCTACACTAAAGGATAGAACTCTTTATAATCTCGTAAAAAATTTCCGTCCGGTTTATGCAAATTAGGATCGTCCACTTTTGCCTTTTGGCGCCAGATGCTAACTGGTCGAGCGGATGTGTAAATGGGTCAGTTACCGGACGGACAGACAGACTCTCATGTGAATCCAATCTATGGCAGCAAAAAAAGAGCGTATGGATGAAGTGATAAGGGGATGAACGAAGAGAAGAGGGTAACAATAGAGGGAGGAACACTCTGCACACATAATGATAAGAGCAGGAATGGGAAGGAGAGATAAAGTGGTGCAGAGTGTGGACAGCAGAGATCCCAGAGGAGCAGAGAAAGGAGCAAGAAAAGGCTGCAGAGCGTCGAGAGCTTATAGCCCTGAGCGCTTTCACCCCGAGGCGTGAAAATACAGTGACGGTTTAATGTTGAGTAAAAAAAAAAAGCTACAAATTCCAGTAAAATTAGAGCCTCGTAATAAGTCTCATCAAACCATCTTCAAATAGTCCGTTCTGATGTTTGTGTTGCTGAAACAGTCACAGATCAATCCAGAACTCGAGCTCTGGATTGATCTTGGTTTCGTTCTGAAGGCGACGGCGTGCCGACGCGTTAAACAGAACTCGTCTCGGCGCCGGACGTGCTCTGCTAAAGGTGGAGAAACGTGATGGTTTGAGGGTAAGAATAGCAGCGGAATGACAAGCAGGTCAGCTGGAGTGGCCGAGACGAGTCCTACCTGCGCGGGTTTTTACTCTGCGGAGAATTTAACGAGGAAAAAAACAAACAAGCGGGCGACTCATTTTCAATCTGATCAAGATTTACACGGTGCCTTAAAGTGAACAATTGATGCGGCCAGTGGAGATGCATTTGCTGAATAAATTATGACTGAGCGAGAGTTCGTTGCATGACTTATCAGTCGTTCGATCACAGCGTTAGGCGTCCCCGTCACGGGCTGGAGTTGCTTAGAAACTGAAAAACCGTACAAGAGATTTTTTTATAGCTTCTTCTTGTTGTGGCAGAGCCTCCCACTTACACTCACACGTTTTACATTTCAAAATGTCAAACACATTAGTGTTTAATTAACTTATTCGCTATTTGAGACCGTTTATTGTTTATTGTAAATCAGCTGCAAACGTTAAAAACATTCGGAAATGAGAAAAATACGAAACGCTGACGATGAGTTAACGGCTAGTCTGAGCGGCGTCAAGATCAAAGCTGTTTGCTGCCGACCGGAGACCAGATCTCTTCTAAACGTTGACACCACCGTCTCGTTACTTGGTTAACTACCTAGTTTTATGGTTGCAGTAGTCCCTCACTTATCACAGGGGTTATGTTCCAGACACCCCCATGATAAGTGAAAATCCACCAAGTAGGGATGTTAGATTAATGTTAGTATTTATAAATATTTTAAGGCTTTATAAACCCTTCACACACTCTTGCAATGTTCTAAACTCACTAAAAGAGCAGACAGATTGATGTTACGGTTGCTGAGCCCGGTGGCAACTGGCCATTGGGAGCACCGGGACATTTCCCGGTGGCCTGGCCCGCTTAGTGATCGCCAAGGGGCTGTACGAAAGGCTCGATTCAGGTCACGCTTGATTATTTTAAATAAACACGCCGCTCACTCAGGTATCCGCCTCACTGAAGCTCCCTGAGCAGTAGCAATGGTGAAAGACAGACCCCACCCCCACCTGTGTGTGTCTGCTTTACTGTGACAGCCTCAGAAAGAGAAAGGGGCGGGGGGGGGCACTCTGGGATCACTAAGCGGGCCAGGCCACCGAGAAATGTCCCAGTGCTCCCGCCCGATGGCCAGTCCACCCCTCAGCACAATGGTCTGGTTGGTCGCCTTCCGTCAATCAGCCATGTGTCTGTACAGTCTTACGTTGGAAACCCGCAGAATTCAACCATAATAGGGAAAAATGTCTTTATTGGAAATGTTTTAAAGCTCATCAAGTTGAAACATTTACAGAAAGAAATATAAAACTTGAAACAATAAAAGTTAGTTTCTTTCAGTTCCTCAAACAAAATTTAAATTAAATGTATGTACTCTGTAAAAGTTTTTTTTTCTTCCCCTCATGCATCTATCAGGTTGGTAATTTTAAACATTTTATTTTAGCAGCCAAAGCTTTTAAACCTGAAGCTTCTTAAATCTTAATTTTTACTTTATTATTTTTTGGATGCTTTTTTCCTGTTTCTTAAATCTGCTATAATATCTGAATTAAAAATATTAAATATGTTAATAACTTTCTATTGACAGCAGCTGGTTAGACTTTACACCGTCTCACTGTTTTAGTTCACAGTAAGAATACAAACATGATTTTGTTTCTCAGATGAAATGTTTTTAAAATAAATATCATCATTTAGTTTTTTCCACAAATCTTTTCCCTCCACTCCTGGGTTTTACCTGCTGCACGTCTTCCTCCTCCATTTCCTGCTCCTCCTCATCCTCTTCCTGTCCGTCTGTTTCCAGATCTCAGTGAATATTTTCCGCACTCTTCCTCCCAGCGAGAATCCAGAGTTTGACCCCGAGGAAGATGAGCCGACACTGGAGGCCTCGTGGCCACATCTGCAGGTACACACAAACACCTGCAGGTACACAAACATCTGCAGGTACACACAAACACCTGCAGGTACACAAACATCTGCAGGTACACAAACATCTGCAGGTACACACAAACACCTGCAGGTACACAAACATCTGCAGGTACACACAAACATCTGCAGGTACACACAAACATCTGCAGGTACACACAAACACCTGCAGGTACGCAAACATCTGCAGGTACACACAAACACCTGCAGGTACACAAACATCTGCAGGTACACACAAACATCTGTAAGTACACACAAATATATGCAGGTACACACAAACACCTGCAGGTACATAAACATCTGTAGGTACACAAACGTCTGCAGGTACACAAACATCTGCAGGTACACAAAAACATCTGCAGGTACACACAAACATCTGCAGGTACACACAAACATCTGCAGGTACACACAAACATCTGCAGGTACACACAAACATATGCAAGTACACAAACATCTGTAGGTACACACGTACAAATATCTGCAGGTGCACACATGCACACAGATGTGTCTGCAGCTGTGACAGGTGAAACAGGGAACAGGTGTAGGTGGGCGTGGCCAGCTGACTGAGGTGTCTGAAACCTCAGAGGAACAAAACCTGAACACAAGAGAACAAAACAACAAACTAAAATAAAAACAGAAAACACAGACTGGGACAGTTTCACATGTGCTAAATGTTGGTTTGTGCTTTCACATGTGAAAATGTATTTTTCACATGAAGTTTATTATTATTGTTGTTATTATTGTTATTATACGTCAGTCTGTAAATTTTCTCTTGACCAGGCCAGAACCTCTGATTTGCTCAAGGTAACTTAATGAAATGACACAAATGCATCATCACACTCTTCATCACCCCAGCTCCAAGGTCAAAGTCACAAATCAAGGTCAAAGGTCATTCAAGGTCTCTGCTTGTCTAGGCCGTTCTTACAGATTGTTGTATACTAGTTAGTTGACGGTCGGTTAATGATGATGCACTCTTGTTTCTGAACGCATCAAGAATCTCTCCCTTCTTATTTAAATTGTTTGATTTTTACTTTTATATAAAGTCCACCATGATTTTTTTTTTTATTTTCTATTTTTTAATCAATCAAGGATCAGTTTTTACCCAAACTTATGACAACCCTTCAATCGATGTTACGACTCCTTCTGGAAAGAATGAGTCAAAATGTGTGAAAGCCACATAATTTTTTTAAATGGTCAGTTCAAAAATATAAATAACTTGTGACTGAAATATTCCTCGACAACAAAAACCACAATAACCATTTTCCATATTCTCCGCCCTCAGCTGGTCTACGAGTTCTTTCTGCGATTTCTTGAAAGTCCGGACTTCCAGCCCTCCATGGCCAAACGCTACATCGACCAGAAGTTCGTCCTGCAGGTAAATCCCACCCAGCTCTCTGACGTCACATGACGGTTTATGAAACTAATAACACAACTTTTTGTCTAAAACGTTGAACAAATCAGTCGTCTCTTCAGATTCGCTCTGCTTTAAGAACACCGAAAAGATTTTGTGCTTTTCGATGTGTCATATTTCTTTAAATGTTACTGTTTGGCTCAAAACTTGCAGGATAAATGAAAACATTGAACGCTGAGTCGGACCGCTCGGTTCAGATTAGATTAGATTAGAGCAGGGGTCTGCAACCTTTACGATCAAAAGAGCCATTTCTGTCCTTTCGTTCACTAAACGTGTCCAGAGCTGCAAATCCTGCTACAATTGTCATTTCTAGAATTGCATTGCTCAAAGTGGCTGCATGTTGGAGTAGCTCTCTGACATCCATTCTGAGATTTTGCTTTTGAAAACTTTAATTACTCATTTTTCTGATGCAAATCGCTTTTTTCGGATGATTACTTCCTCTGATATCAGATGCTGCGCAGCTGGAAGGAATTTTACTGAAACCATTTTTTACTTTTAGACTTTTGTTATGAAGCGTAACCATAACAACAAGGTGGTTTTCTACAACCGGGAGCTGCTGATTAACATCTCAAAAGCTCAAATAGTACCTCAACTACAGCCCCACATCCCAAATGAGTAGAAAAAGGAGGCACCGTGGATGCATTACCATCTACCTGGAGGCGGTGCTTGAGTGCCTGACTGCTGAGATCTTAGAGGTAGCAGGAAACATAGCACCTGCAGTTAAGTCCACGGTGACGAAGGGCTCAGCAGGCTTCTGCCCGGCATTCAGGCCATCCTGTTGCCCAAGAGGACGAGATGTCTGCTGGGTCTGGGTGGACAGCTGGCATCTGCAGCCAGTTTCTTCAGATCTGCTGTGGGATGGACCGTTACAAGAGATCCTTCCTACCCACAGCCATCAGCATCTAGAACCACTCTAATGAAACCAAGATGAGCCACAACAACAATTAGTTTCTCTTTGGGATTAATAAAGTATGTTTTAATTGAATTGAATTATCATCTGGTGGCCCATGGGCCGCTTTAAGTTTGTTAGAGGGGCTTTCCTGGCCAGTAGGTGTGACGTTATAAAACTAAAAATACCAGTATCTGATGATTGTTAAAACTTGATTTTTTTTTTTTACATTTTAAGACAAAAGAAAAGACTGGATTCCATCCATCCATCCATCCATTTACAAAACTAAAAACAATGAACGGTGCATGCTTATGCAATTTTTTATTGTGGAGTACTTGAGTATCCTACTTTGAATAAATAACTCAGAAAGTTAAAATGAGTATACTTTACTCTGTGTATTAGTATTAGTATCCACATATTTGCAAAGGAAGTGACAGGAAAACTGCTAAAACGAGCTCTTTTTTTGTTGTTGTTATTGTGGCTTCCTATAAATTTCAGTTTTATTATAGTTTTGGCCAAAGCTTGACAGCGCCGCTGCGGCGGGACCAAAGAGCCGTATGTGGCTCCGGAGCCGCAGGTTGCAGATCCCTGGTTTAGACGAAGAAATGGCTCGTCGGAGCTCAGCGTTGCAGCAGTCCTCGCAGGTGCAGGAGGTATGATGCTGTGTGTGTTTTTGTAGCTCCTGGAGCTGTTTGACAGCGAGGACCCCAGGGAGAGGGAGTACCTGAAGACCATCCTGCACCGTGTTTACGGAAAATTACTGGGCCTTCGAGCTTACATCCGCAAACAGATCAACAACATCTTCCTCAGGTACGACCAAACAAACCAACGCATGGCGTCTTAAAGAAGATTATTTTTAATGTTTGAACATCATGAACTGTAACCGTCAGGACGGGCTCAGTGATGCCGGCAGTCTTTGTCACGTTGGTGCATTTGTGATAAAAAAAATGGTTACTTGCTCATTGTGTGAATGTTTATAAATGTTTATTCTCATGATTGAGATTCATTTTTCTTCCATATGTTTGTCAGCACGTAACACGTTCTGTCATTTTTCTGCTATTCATGTAGCAAAACGTTCAGCTCCTTCAGGACATTCCTGCTCTGACTTTTGGTGTTTGTGCAAGTTTTACTTTTTAAAAGATTTAGCTTTGTCGGCCATGTTTTTCCTCACATTGGAAATGAATGGAGCTCTCTCATCACATCCGTCAAACTTTTTGGGCTGTTTAAAAACTTTTACTGCTCATTTCAGCTGTTGTTCTGCTTCAGCTTTTTCAGCTTCTTTCTCATTTGCTTTCAACTCCTTTTAGCTTCGCTGCTAAATCTTTTTTTTTTTTTTTTTTTTTTTGGCAAATTTTAGTTTTTTTCCCCTTTGTTCTCAGTTACATTTCAGCAATTTTCTGTAAATGTTAGCTCTTTAGCTACTTTTCAGCTAATTTCAGCATTCTTAATCTACTTTCAGCTACTTTTTGATCATTTCATATTTTGATTTTGGCCAAGTTTAGCTTTTTTCTGGATTATCTGTTACATTTCAGCAATTTTCTGTAAATGTTAGCTTTTTAGCTACATTTCAGCTAATTTCAGCATTCTTAATCTACTTTCAGCTACTTTTGGATAATTTAAGCTTTTTATTTTAGCCAACTTTAGCTTTTATTCAGATTTTTCTGTAAATGTTAGCTTTTTAGCTACTTTTCAGCTAATTTCAGCATTCTTAATCTATCTTCAGCTACTTTTTGATCATTTCAGCTTTTGATTTTGGCCAACTTTAGCTTTTTTCTGAATTTATCTCTTACATTTCAGCAATTTTCTGTAAATGTTAGCTTTTCAGCTACATTTCAGCTAATTTCAGCATTCTTAATCTACTTTCAGCTACTTTTGGATCATTTCAACTTTTTATTTTGGCCACCTTCAGCTTTTATCCGGATCGTTCTGTAAATGTTAGCTTTTTAGCTACTTTTCAGCTAATTTCAGCATTCTTAATCTACCTTCAGCTTCTTTTTGATCATTTCAGCTTTTTATTTTGGCCAACTTTAGATTTTTTCCGGATTTATCTGCTACATTTCAGCAATTTTCTGTAAATGTTAGCTTTTAGCTACATTTCAGCTAATTTCAGCATTCTTAATCTGCTTTCAGCTACTTTTGGATAATTTCAGCTTTTTATTTTGGCCAACTTTAGCTTTTATCTGGATTTTTCTGTTATATTTAAACAATTTTCTGTAAATGTTAGCTTTTTAGCTGGCTGTAAATGTTGGCTTTTTAACTACTTTCAGCTACTTTTTGATTGTTTCAGCTTTTTATTTTGGCTAATTTTAGCTTTTTTTCTGCTTTCTCAGTTACATTTCAGCAATTGGCTGTAAATGTTGGCTTTTTAGCTACTTTCAGCTACTTTTTGATAATTTCAGGTTTTATTTTAGCAAATTTTAGCTTTTTTCCTGAGTTCTCAGTTACATTTAAGCAATTTTCTGTAAATGTTAGCTTTTTAGCTACTTTTCAGCTAATTTCATCGTTCTCAATTTACTTTTCAGCTTTTTTGTGCTTTCAATTTTTCAGCTATTTGTGTATTTTAGCTTTAGCTTGTTCAGCAGCTTTCAGCAAAATTATTTAGCTACAAGCATTCGCACTGCGGTTTAGCAGGAAATGAAATTTCCCATATGTTTGTATTTTTTGACGCCGCAGACTTTCACCTTCCGTAATAAAACGCGGCCTAAAGATCTTCTTGTTTCGTTCTTCTGATGTTTTTCAGGTTCATTTATGAAACTGAGCACTTCAACGGAGTGGCAGAGCTGCTGGAAATCCTCGGCAGGTTTGTGTGCAACAAACACATCTGTCCATCGAGGTTAGAGATAAAACTCACAAAGATGAAACAGATTTATCTCTAAACTGGAGCGGTTTTAAAAATGGAGACAGAAACAATGAAACACGAGTCAGAAGTTTGTGCATTTTCCTCTGAGGAAAACTAAAAGGCTGAAGCGAGAGCATGGAGGGAATCCAAACTGATCAACACGCACTAATCGATCGGATGGACCGATGTCGCGTTGTCTAGTTTGTTTTATTTCTCGCCGGTTTGAGGAAACTGCTTCCTGTCATCATGAGGTAAAACGTTTAAAGTCAGACTTCTCTGCGAACGATCATCTTAAAGAATCCTGAGATTTGCTTTAGCCAAAATAAAAACCAACAAAATCCTCTTAGTTGTTTAGGAGCTCATCAGAGCGAGGAGGCGGTGCTGACGACCGTTGGCTCCAAAACACAAACAAAAACTACTCAGACGAACAAACAAAAGTCAGCTGTCTTTAGTTTCCGTGACTTCAGGCTTCGGTTCATTACAGAATAATTGCAGAGATCATTAAAGCGCTAGCTTCAGCCGCGCACCCGTTTTATTTTAGCCAACTTCGTCTGCATGAAGCTCGCATGCATTTAACCAACGTTCAGGATTTACCCAACCAAGTAGCACAGATCTGTCACTTACCAACAGAGTCTACTGATGCAAACACAGACGGGCTTAATGTTCACAGATTTATGTCCTCCTCTAAAGACAGGAAGTCTGTGAGGCAGGACTGTCAGAAAAGTCGTTATATTTTCCTTTAAACTACAGTTTGTTGTTTATAGACACTTTTTTATGCAGACCCATTAAGACAAATTGATTTTAAAAACTCATTATTGAGCTTTAATTGACATTAAATAGTTCCGAACGGTGCTGGTTCAGATGGGTTGGATGGTGGTACAGTTGGTTAGCGCTGAAGCCTTACAGCAAAAAGGTCACAGGTTCAAACCCAGCCGGGGCCTCTCCGTGTGGAGTTTGCATGGTATCCTTTTGTTCTCCACTTAAACAAACCTCAAAATACATCAAGGCAAAAGCCTGGTCCATCCCAAAGATCCAGTCCCCCGGCACAAAGAGTAATATTGTGTATGCTGTTCAGTGTCAGGAGGGTGATCAGTCTTATATCGGGGAAACTAAACAGCCGCTGGCCAAAAGGATGGCCCAGCACAGAAGATCAACATCATCAGGCCAGGACTCTGCGGTCTACACTCATCTCCAGGC
>JARVGS010000001.1:25354629-25366250 GCA_031762315.1 Hypsolebias antenori | reverse complement strand
TTTGTTGATGGCTCCTCAAATTGAAGAAGACCTTTGTAAGATGGGCGAAACGTCTCAGAAAAAAAAAAAAAAAAAAAAACCATCCAGATGACCTAACTGAACATTGTTGGATTTTAACCTGGATTACTGAGCATGAACTTTGGATGCATCCTGAACACCTCCCTTGGAAGATGTTCTGGGCATATCCAACTGGGAGGAGAACCCAGTAAGACCCTTTGAGAGACTGTGTCTTTTCATTTGGCCTGGGAACATCTCAGAGTCCTCCCAGAAGAGCTGGAAGAGGTTAGGGAAGACATGTCTGAGGCTCCTCAAGCTTCTGCAGACAGCAGAGCAAGTGGGAAATAATAAATGAATGGATGTTGCTGTTCACAGATTGTATCGTTTACTTTTTTATGCAGCTATAAATCGTAAATAGATTTAAAAGTGTTGACATTTCGCACATTTGTCACTTTTCCAATTACACTTATACATATACTATGGGTGAATGTGTGTGTGTGTGTGAGACGTTCCCGCTGGGCGTGAATTAGCCTGCAGTGTAAAGGCCGTGCTTCACGGCGAGACAGAACTCTGATCAGCTGTGTCAAAACACGACGGCCAAGCCGAACCTCCCTGCTGCTCTTCACCTCATCCATCTTTCAACCCCTCATTTCAGTTTGGTGGAGACTCTCCATCTTATTCTTCTCTGTAGAAGTGGAGCACTTATATATGAACAAACTTCACTTTTTTCTTCAAGCTTGAATTTTACACCAGAGGCCTGGGAGCTTGGGGGTTTCTAGAACTGCGCTCTTCTGGTCAGACATCTTTGAGGTTGTCTTTAGGGGTCACAGCCGCAAACGCTTCAACGACCAGCTGGTATTCCAACAGCGTTAAGTTTTCTGCCCTCGTCCATGAGCGTCTTGTTCCGGTAGCCCATTTGTCCTCAGAATGTCCTCGTTTTCACATCTGACACAGACGACGCAGCGCAGTGGTCGGCTTAGGCTGGACCGCAGTTTGAAACCCTGAGTTTCTGTTCCAAATATATAAATATTCCAATAAATGTTTATACCGGTCTCTTTACAGCTCAGTGATATAAAGTTTAACTTCTTGTGAGAAGTGATTCAGTCAAAAGAAACTGTCTAATAATATACAGTATATTTTCTTGCTTTTAATGTGTGATCGAGCTGTTTTTCTGCTTCCTTCTTTAGGTTTGCTATAACGAATGAACTCGCATGAAAGATTTGGCGGTTATTTTATGCCGAATGTCCTTGCTGACACAATCTTGGCTCGAGCCTGCCACCTCAGAATTACGAGACTGTGGCACTGACCACCAAGGTACCAGAGCTCTGTCAGTATGTGATATGAGTAAACAAAAATAAAATAAAAACAAAAAAAGTATTTGTTGTTTATGTTACAAAAATAGGCTAAATTAGTGTAGACAGATTTGTGCATATTAATCTTTGCATTAAAGTTGTGTTTCAAACTTTAGAATTTAATTAGCACAAAACTTCAAGCTTTTCATCAGCCATTCAATTTATTTAAAATGAATAAACAGCAGATAGATGTGGTTGTGTGTACAGCACTGAAAATGGAGAACTGAACGATATATGGGCACTGTAATTAAAGATAAATGCTAAAAAAAAACAGTCTCCATCTAGCTTTATGTTCCTCTCACCACAGCTGCCAATAATATTAAAAAGTATAAGGATCTTTGGACAGTAGCCAACCTCCCAGGATGTGGATGCAAAAGAAAATGCGACCCCAGGTTGAGCAGTCGGACAGTGAGATGGTTGAAAAAGTGCCAAGGAAACCATCCAGAGCCACTCATGCTGAGCTCCAAGGTCAAGGTACGTGACTTTCTGATTGCACCATCTGTCTCATATTAACAGACAACAACAAAAGAAACATACAAAAAAGCATTAATGAATACAAATTAAGACAGAGGTACTGTGTTAATACACAAATAATTAACATATTGCTGTAGTACTGGTCAGTAATGGCAGGGTATTCAGTCTATTATTATTTGTTTACTGGCGTTTATCTCTTAAATTAACAGAGATAGTTATAAAGTAAAATGGCAAACAGTTCCCGTATTTCTCTGTGGCAGTGAGTGTTGCCAGATAAGTGATATTTATTGTATTTATGCAATAGTTTTAGGGTCTATAAATGAATAGTTTTTAAAAAGCCCAAATGTCTGATAGTTTTGACATTCCCTTGTTTTTTCTCATGTGAACAGCCACATATCAGAAAGACTGAGCTGACAACCAGGCAGGATGTTTGCAAGGTGCACAACCTCCATTTCTACCAACCACAACACACAACATATTGTCAGGATGTGCAGCAAAACTGTTGGCAACTATAGAACCTCATTGACCTACACAAGGTGAGGTTAGTGAACAAGGCCAGGCAGATTCTGGTAGATCCTGATCATCCACTCCGTGGTGAGTTTAGCTTACTTCCATCTGGATGCAGGTGTCTACAGCTCAGATGGAGAATGAACAGAGTGAAAAACTCTTTCATCCCTGTAGTGATCAGGCATCTCAACGAACACTGATCATTTCTCTTATTTTAATGTTTAATGTCTTAATGTCTTGTCTGGATGTTTTGTGTGTCTACTGACTGTGAAACAAAATGCCCCTCGGGGATAATAAAGATTATTGAACTTGAGCTTGAACAACTCCTTTTAACCCCCCAAGAGAGAAAGCACACCGTCATTCCACACATTAAGCAATTTAGGTCATAATTAGGGATGCATAATATTGGATTTTTTTGGCCGATACCAATATTTTTTTAATATACTTTCCTTTGTCAGAACATAGGCCTCTTATTTAGACTTATTTGCTACACAAAATGTGTAACAGCTGTAAGAACTGGTGACATATATTCAGTAACAGCCATGATATGCATAACACTTTAAGTTATATTAAATGAAAAGTGTTAATTATTTACTAGCATTAGTCAGTTGCGATGCTCTCTCACTTGTGGAGGCTTGTTCCAGGTTCCTAGCTGCAGTGCGGGGTCCTTTGTACTCCTGTGCATGAAAAGCAGCCTTTTTAAGTTCAGAGTTTTTATCTATCCATTGTGCCGTAAGACTAATCATGCTAATGGGGCTAACACGACGTCTAAATGTCTGTGGTAAAACTCACCCAAGTACTATCTGCTATTAGCATTTCAATGACATCGGCAATGACGGCTTGTAACTCAGTTAAGGCTACGTCGGAAAAATATTTCTGACTGGGGACGATGTAGCGAGACTCATCGTAGTACAAAAATCTTCAGAATTTGACATTCTCAATGAAAAAACGTCCACATCGCCGACATTTTGAATTTTCCTCTCTGCCGTGAAATCAGGTAGGTGCACGTGACGTCATCATGTGCTGGTGCTGCAGGCGTCCTTGTCACTGGGTTGTCCTACGAAACATCACCTTTTATGTGTGCGAGTTCTTTTGGTGGAATAGTCGATGTCCGATATTGACCTTTAACGATAATATCGGCCGATACTGATATAATGCCGATAATATTGTGCATCCCTCGTCAAAATGTGATATTTTTATGGTAGTTTGTCATTTTCTATCTGGCAACCATGAGAGCGTAAGTTTGTTTGAAGAGGAGCTTCACTGCTTTTGTAGGGTGTCATGACGGGGATCAGATGCGTCCTTCCCTATGGACAATTTATTATTTTTAGAATTTTCTCTACAATTTTTTAATTTTTTTTTTAACTTGTCAGATCTCCTTTTTTGAAATAATGTAGAAACAAGAAAAATTGCACATGTATTTGTTTGAGGCTTACTTTTTAGTTGAAACTTCTGTTTATCTCTGGAGAGTGAGTGAGACACGTGTGGTTACCATGGTGACCCTATGTGATCCAAACGCACGTGTTAAAACCCTTTGTCCATCTGTGACTTTAATCCCTTCACTTCTCAGCTGTAGTCCCCCCCCACACACACACATTTATAATTTTATATGTTCTACTCACTCTTGTTTTGCACAGGGACGACAGATACATAAGAGGAGAGGAGACAACTGGGAGAGGTGAGGAGAGAGAGGAGGAGGAACCAGGGAGGGCGCCTGAGCTCGTCTGAGGAGGAGGAGAGAGGTTTATTCTGCTGCTGAATGAGAGGCGAACGGAGGGAAGGATGACTCAATGAACCTGGACTTATTCCTGCACAAAGACCTGGTGAGAAAACGTGAAATAACGCATTTATTTGCATTATTTAAAAAGAAAAAACGAGTTCTGTGGATGAATCAGTCGCTGGTTTCATTTGGAGCTTCTTGTTGGAGGAGAAGCAGTCAGTTTGTGAAAGTGCAGAGGCATGCAGTGACTTTAATCTTCACAGCTTGGTGATCAGAGGACGCGTAAACCAGGAAGGACAGGCGAGGAAAGAGGAAACTGAGCCTCTGGTGTGTGCGTGCGTGCGCGTGCATGCATGCGTGTGTCAGTGTTAGAACCCCGCTCGGTCCGGGAGACGCCTTCCGCAGCTCAGACATGTCTCGTCCGTGCACCCCGGCTGCGGAGCTCTCTGGACGGGTGGAGGAGGTTCGGTTCCTGTGGAGGTCTGTGGCTGAAGGGAGCTGCAGGAGGCGGACGGTGCGGGAGGATGGAGCAGGGTCAGGAGTTGTTGAGATGGGTCTCCCTGAAGGGTCAGTGCTCTCAGTGCTTTGGAGAGAATGAGCTGGATATTTGCTGATTACAAAGGTCTGGACATTAAACCATTCAAGATATATTTGGAAAACAAGCATATCGCGATATTGCTGAATATCGTGATAACGATATCAGATGTGATAAACCTACATTCCACCCAGTCTACATTTTGTAGTGGGTATACTGTGTTTAGAAACCAAAGTACACCGGTTAGTACAGTGTAATCATCAGTTAATTTAGATTTTTAAGTATACTGAACATTTCCAAAGTTTTCTGACGCTTATATTTGAATAAATGTACAACAAACTTTGTACATCAGTTGGCTTTGTATGTTGTAGGATTTATAAAACAGTATCAAAGCACAGCATGTTAAATTATTAAGTAGTAAGTACAGAATTATACAAGAATTCGCTGGATAAGCGAATGTAATAAACAAGCGCTGCATACAGATAGATTGTTACGGAAGCGTTTAACTGCCGTTTAATGTAACAATGACACGTGCCCAATGATATGTTGCGTACTGGGCACTTTAAGTGGGTATACTGAAATTCTTAAGCTTTTCTGGTGGGTATACTCTGTATACCCGCATATCGCGTAGACTACACCACTGATTCCACTATGATCCCTCTCTTAGATCCCACACCCATCAGCTAGGTGCTTGTAGGGAGCAATGGCCTATCAGATTGTCAAATATTTGTGGCCCGTGTCGGTAAATGAGTTGAGATACAGGCTGCAGTGTAAACTGAAAATATTGATATCGGTCTTGTAATTCAGAGGTTGCAAGTTCGAGCCCAGGTTGTGTCAGATAGGGCATCTGGTGTGAAACGATTACCAAATGTTTTGTGCAAGTTCGCTCGCTGTGGCGACCCCCGCAGACGGTAAAGCTAAAAGAAAACATTACATTGACTTTTTTCCCCAATTGAGATTTGCATAAAATGAGTCTATAAAGACACCATCTAGTGATCCCAGCACCTAAAATATTATATAATCTTCCTGATTTACCTTTAAATACAATTATTTAGCAGGTATAGCTTCAGAAATAATACTGTCGATTCCTTTGAAATTGACTATTTTTCTCTGTCGGCTGCTGTAGCACTGGGAAATCCCTTCGTATACTGTGTTATGTCATTGCAATGCTTGGGTATTCCCCATTTTTGAATACAGGGCTGGAATTCAATTGTTTTTATTTATCTAGTGCCAATTCAATTCACAACAAACATCTTCTCAGGGCTCTGTACAAAACATCACATATATTATAAAATGCCAATTGGAAAAAAAACATCTATCTAAGGAAGCCAGTAGATTGTGTCAAATCTCTAAATGATAGAAATAATTGTAAATATGAACATGTTTCAGTTGACGTCACTCCAAACCAATGAAGTTTGAGTTTTCAAACTGGCACTGTTGTGAACAAAACTATCTTGTTGCTAGGTCAGATGATGAATGGTCCAATTTCAACAAAACCATAGATGATTTTGAAGCTTTTTGGAAAGATAATTTGAAAATAATAATAAATCAGTCCAATAAAATTGAAAAATTTCCTGCTAGCATGGTTAACATATACATTCTCGTCATGCAGTTTGTGTGATTCATTGCTATCCTTTACATTGTGATGCATACCTAATGATCTTTTAAAACGAGGGCTCTAAATCAGGACTATATAAACGTGAAGGCTGTTTGTGCCACAGACAATGGCAGCAACTAAACAAAGAGCGCTCAGCGAAAACTAGTTTTTTAAACCGCTTTTGACGAAATACATGACTAAAGCCAAGCATTTATTGAAGGAATGCATATCGCTTTTCATAGTAATTTTAAACTGAGATCATCATGTTGAGGAATGATAGAGTTGTAGTCATTTGGTCAAACCTTTAAAATATGGTTACACATGTGATCTGTTAGTGCTTGGACTGTGCATTAAATGTTAGCTCATAGTCTGTAAAATTGACCGCGTTGTCTCCATTTTTATGTTTTAAGCTTAATTAGAGCTGTTGGACGTCTTAAATTTGGTTGACTGCCGAAGATAGTTGTAGAGGTACAAGTTTCATATTATGAAGTATTTTGCTAACAGGCAGGGATGACTTGAATAGGAAATGACCAAATTTAAAATGAAGACCTTTCACAATCTGTTAGCTTTCAAAGTAAGTGTTGGGGACCAGTCTCAGCTACTACCACACCAAGTTTTAGCTCAATATTTGAAAAGTTGACTGAATTAAAGCCATGTTTGTGTTTAATAAGGTCTGGTGGACATCTTGTATCAGGTTGACTCTCAAAGTTAATTAGTACATCTGATACTTTATGAAAGTTTTTTAAATGAAATTCCAAATTTAGCCTCAAAGTCTTTTCCATCCAGACGTAATGTGAAGCTCCACGTCCACGATCATCCATGTTCACAAAGTTTGGCTCCAAAAGTACAACTTGGTTACACCTTCTGGCCGTCCACTTTCGAACAGCTGCAGGAGATAGAGATGATCGTCTATGGTTTTTTAATGTCAATGTGTCACATTCACAGTCAGAATGACATGCACTATGGTTTTAATTGCAAAAAACGACTTTATCTTTGTTTTCCATATCTGTGTTGGGAAAAAGCTAGCATGCTAATGGCTAGCAGTGTAAAAACTGGTGAGTTGGACTGAACCAACTGTGCCATACTCTCACTCTTTTAGTGATTAAATTAGGACTATGATGATGATCTAGTTGTATCTTTTGTTCCCATAACGATGACAGTGATCACGATTGGGACTTTTTTCCAACTACGATGAATTATTAACTAAAAGTTATGCCACCATCTCAATAATTCAAGAACCCAAGCTGTCTATAGGAAAGTTTGTGTATAAATGAATTTGCACATCTCCAATCGTTTTCACATGATATTAGCTGTTGTAAGCCATTGTGTTAATCAGCCTTGATGCCTGTTCAATGGGATTTACTGACCACATGCCCGCTAATGTGGGCTGAATGGAAGGGTCAGCAATGCCTGATGTAATTTTTATTCTCTAATTCCCACAACCTTTGACAGTTAGTGTGTTTTTGGTTGCCAGGGTGCAGAGTAAATGGGAATGGCTGCCAGTCTAGAGAGGCATCTCTCAGTAAAAACATGCATTTATTCATTATTTTGTGCCATACCCCGGAGCTGTCAATATTAATATTTGCTCTATCCACCTGTGTGTGCTTTTCGTGCACTTTACTGCCTCCGTACCCCTCAAGTCTGTTCTAGAGCCTAAAATACTACAGACTTTGCTTTCTCTGCTTGTTTGGGCTTTCTTTCCTGTGACTGTATCCTCGACTAATCCATTAAGTCCTTTAACGACATGCGGACTTCCCTGCATGCTGCAGAAGGTGGTAACCCACATCTCAGCCTTTATTCTTGTCCAGGATAATCTGGTTATGTGTATCACTGGCACCAGCAACAACTTGCGTTGTGTTTCTACTTTCTGAGGAAAGTCCTGGCCATAATCCTGGTCTCCTCTGAATGAGTGCCTGATAAATGCAGGCACCACTGAACGGTAGCTTATGGTTTGCTTAAAATGTGTACATAAAGTTTACCAGGGAAGAATTTTTACAAGCATTGTCATAAATGCTTGTTGAATGTGGTTTCTTTAGGTTAATAAACTAACTTATCTAAACAAACCAGTAATTTTCTTGCACCTTCAAGGAAAAAACTGGTTTTGATGGCAGCGATTTTTGAGTATTTCGGGGAAATTGGTCAGTTTTGAATTCATATGTGCAACACAAAACGTTTGGCTCTCAAAAGCCATTTTTAACACTCACGAGTGTGGCTGATGTCTTTGAATATGACCTATGATTAAAGTAAATGAACAGAACTGCTTGCAAATATACATGTTATGAATTTTTCTCTGATTTTATTTGGACTTAAGATACTTTTGCCACATAGCCACTGTCTCTAATGGTACAGAAGGACGTTGATGTCGTCACTCTTCTTACTTGTTACTGCTAAAATATGTCAATGTTAGGCAACTTGTTTAGGAGGAAATACAGTGACGAACTGGAGTTTCTGGTTTGGTCAGAATACTCTGACGTGACTATGTTATAAGATACTGGTTTTTAAGTCAAACCGTGTGCCAGCTGTGACACGTTTATACCCATAACAGTTACGCTTCAAGCAGTAGGTGTTTCTGAGAACAGGCAGGATTCTCTGGAAAGTTGTCGCTTCTGGGATTTCGCCTACCTGAAGCCATTCTTCAAATTAAAAAAAAAAAAAAAAAAAAAAAATGGAATTATAAAGTCACAGGCACAACAGAAACCTCCTGATGGAAAGCAGTAAATGCACAACTATGGTTAACATTAAGAGTGCATAGCAGTTTAATAGTGATTGCAGCCACTAATGACTATAATAACATACCTTAACACTGAGCTGCTCAACTCTGGGCTGCTGCTGCTGATTGCAATCATTGTTAATTACACGTGTTTGAGCCAATTAAGGACAGTAGCAATTTCAACTGTTGCTGTGCCGAGTAGGTCCGTGTCATTGTAGAAAGTTTACAGAGTGTGTATGCATAAATATTTTGTTAGGGAAAATAGAATTATTGAAATGGGGGGGGGGGGGAGATACAACTATCAAGTTACTTCTAACAAGATCAACATCAAACAACAACAGTTATAGATGAATTTTCCAAACAAACAGATGATCTTTGAGCTACTGGTTTCCTTCTGGGGAAAGAACTGATTTTTATTTTTTTTATTTTAATGTAAGCTTACACTAATACAAAAAAAAAAAAAAATACATTTTCAATCCATCCATCCATTTTCTTCCACTTACCGATATCCAGGGTTGAGTCGTGGGGGTGGCAGCCTAAGAATGGAGGCCCAGACTTCCCTCTCCCCAGCCACTTAGGCTAGCTCCTCCGGAAGAATCATAAGGCGTTCCCAGGCCAGCCGAGAAACATAGTCCATCCAGCTTGTCCTGGTCTTCTTCTGGGTCTCCTCCCAGTGGGACGTGTCTGGAACACCTCACCAGGGAGGCGTCCAGGATACATCCTAACCAGATGCCCGAGCCACCTCAAGTGGCTCCTCTCAATGTGAAGAAGCAGCGTCTCTACTGTGAGTCCCTCCCAGATGACTGAGCTTCTCACCCTAGAGTCCAGACACCCTGCGGAGAAAACTCATTTCGGCCGCCTGTATCTGTGATCTTGTTCTTTCGGTCACAACCCAAAGCTCATGACCATAGATGAAGGTAGGAATGTAGATCGACCGGTAAATTGAGAGCTTCGCCTTTTGACTCTTCACCACGATAGACCGGTACAGTGCTCGCTTCACTGCAGATGCCACACTTATCTGCCTATCAATATGCCGCTCCATATTTCCCTCATTCGTGAACAAGACCCCGAGATACTTACCAGTAAACTCCTCCACTTGGGGCAGGACTTCTTCCCTGACCCGACTTCAATTTTCAAAAATGACTTTTTAAATATATTGGAAGGGCGACTTCAACTGAGATATATGTAAAGGTTAAAAAAAAGGTGTTCAAAAAGAAATAAGCAGAACATTTTTTATACTCTATGTTCATGCACATGAACATGTGCTCTATTATGCATGGCAGCCTACATATGTACATTTTTATAAATCAATTGCAACATTTATTGTAAAAATGGCAGAAACACCACGCAATGGCTTCTTTGATATTATTTATATTATTTTTGACTTCAACCACTGGCTTTTTCCAGGGATAACTGAGCTAAAGCTAAATATTTTACCAACCCCTGCAAAGCCCTTTCATGATGAATCCAGCAGGGCACTGAGGTAACATGTTTCTGTGGAGAAACTAAAGCCTTTGACATGCTTCCAATTGGCTTGTTCTGCTGTGCAACTCTACCTCTAAAGTTACACAGGCACATGTTACTCATAATGGTGGTGCCTTTTAGGACTTTTAAAGCTTTCGCTTTTGTTACGTTACTGTCTTAAATACTGTGTAAATTTATTTGTTATAGGCATTTAGGAAAAAAAAGTAAATGTGTGCAGAAACAATTATTCAGCCCTTCAAAATCATTTTACTTTATCCCAAAACTATGCATGTTCCAAATAAAATAATAAACAGCAGTAAAAAGGTATTTCACCTTTAAGGTGTTTTTTTTTTTTTTTTTTTTTCCCCTTTGGTAGATGTGTTTTTAATTTAAAACACAGGACAAGCCTTGTTAAAATAAATAAAAACATATGTGCAAAGTATGTCTTCTCGGGCCACCATTGACCTATAGGAGTATGAGTACGTCACCGTTATAAACAGGGAAGATCTTCTTTATCTCTGTTGTTTCCAATGGAAACAGAATGGTTTTTAAGCTGCAAGCTTAATCCTGTCAGCTCCGTGAGAATCATAGTTTTAAATAAAGCAAATATTAAACGGACCCAGGTGGTAATAAAGAGTCTTTCCAAAATGATTAATTATTTCATTTAGAGGCGTGCACATTCACTGAACATTTTATCTGCCTGATCACAGACTGCAGCACTCAAGGGGCTAAATTCCCACTTCTCACCTGCTGCACTCGTGCAGTTTGCATACACACAGACCAATCCTGCCAGCAGCTATTTAACTGTGCTCCCGAATGCCATTAATTTTTGTGCCACATCTCCGTAGGTGAGAAACTGGTGACCAAAGCAACCTCAGTCAGAGAAATATTCTTCCTCTGCACCATCTTCCCTCTCTTTCCCATCCCTCCATCTCCATCCATATTCAGCAAATCCAAATGTGGAATATTGGGGGAGAAAAGAGGAAGGTGGAGTAGGGGAGGCGTGCGAGGGGTAATTCTAAATTCAGAACCAGCTCCTCTTGTTGCAAGGGAATGACCCATCATTTCACACTGGGCCAAGTAGCGTGAATTCATAAATATAAATAACAGCAGCAAAATCATCTTTTCAGGATGCTGTACAGAGGCACAGGCAGGGCCACATTAGAATAAAGATGCTTTCTCTCCTACTGTCTTTCTGCCCTATTATTATTGTCATTACACGTCATTGTCTTCTTTATCAACATCCACATTTTTGCCGGGGGGGG
>JARVGS010000001.1:25264703-25275453 GCA_031762315.1 Hypsolebias antenori | reverse complement strand
ATGTCCAGTGGACCAGACTTAGCTTTTTTAGAGCACTTTTGATAGTTTTTAATTATATTATTTAAGTCAGAGACTCTGGTCACTGTGTAGTTTTACTGCTGTTGGACCTAATTGCTGCCTTCAACACAGTGGACCATCACATCCTCTTGTCTCATCTGGAGAACTGGGTGGACATTCAGGAACCTGCTCTACAGTGGTTTAGATCTGCTGTGGAGTCCTCTGTAGCACCTCACATGTGGCCTCAGGGATCTATATGTGGCTCCCTTCTGTTTTCCCTTTATTTGCTCCCTCTGGGATATATTCTCTGGAAATATGGCAATTCTTTTCATTTTTATGCTGATGACAGCCAAATTTATGTTCCATTAAAACAAGATAAACAGTACTCTGTGAACCAACTCCTGGAATGTATGGCAGAAGTCAGAGCATGGATGTCAGAACTTTTTTACATTTTAATGAGGATAAGACGGAGATCTTGTTGTTTAAGTCCAATGATGGTTCCAAAGGCCATGATGATCTGGGTCCTTTAACCAAACATCTGATTGAGACAGCACCTAACGTGGGTGAAAGGCTGGACAATGATTTTAAACTAGATGCACAGATTAAATCAGTTAAGTCTAGATTTTATCACTTGAGACAACTGGCCATGGTTAAACCTTTTCTGTCACAACATCATTTTGAGATTTTAATCCATGCTTTCATCACAACTCATCTAGACGACTATGGTTCACCTTATGTCAGTCTGAGCCAGTCTTTACTGACTTGACCTTAGCTGGTTCAGAATGTTGCTGCTCGCCTTTTAACTGGTACCAGAAAATGAGAGCAAATCACCTGTTTTAGAATCACTACATTGGCTCCCAGTTCGTTTCTGGATTTATTTTAAGGTTCTTTTATTTGTTTTCAAATGTCTTCATGGTCTTGCACCACAGCATCTGTCTGACCTGCTCCAGCTGTACGTTCCCTCACGCTCTCTCAGGTCAGCAGATCAGCTGCAGCTGGTCATTCCAAAGTCCAACAGGAGGCTGAGAGGTGGCCGAGCGTTCTGTCACTGCCCCTAAACTGTGGAATGAGCTGCCTTTGACATCACTTCCTGTTTTTAAATCTTCTCTGAAGACACATTTTTTTCCTCTTTGACTTTTAACGCTGCCTGAAATGTTGGGTTTTACTGTTTTCAATTTATTTGTTTTGTTGTTTTTATGGTTTTCTGTTTTATGATTTTAATAGTTAATTACTTTTATTGTATCTGTTGATTTTATGTTTTTTTATGCTTGTATGTGTTAGTATACAGCAATTTGGCCAACAGTGTTTTTAAAGTGCTTTCTAAATAAAGTTGTATTGTAGTGTTGAGTTTCTTTCCCAGATATGTAGAAGAAGGTGTTGTGATCAAATATGACCAAACATCAAGAACATCATGTCTAAGGGAAATCTTACCACCTCCCATCATGCCAAGAACACCATCCTTACAGTGAAGTATGGTGGAAGCAGCATCATACTGTGGGACTGGAAAACCTGTTAGAGTTAAAGGAAAAATTGCTGGTAAAAAGAGGCTTGAGAGAAACTTGAAGTCTTTCAGAAATCTGAGACTGAGCTGGATGTCCACTTTCCAGCAGGACAATGACACTGAGCAGACTCCTGAAGAACACTAGCAGTTTGTGGAGAACCAGCTAAAGGTCCTGAAATAGTCTAGTCAAAGACCAGACCTCA
Source organism: Hypsolebias antenori (assembly GCA_031762315.1). Lineage (NCBI taxonomy): Eukaryota > Metazoa > Chordata > Actinopteri > Cyprinodontiformes > Rivulidae > Hypsolebias > Hypsolebias antenori. The sequence continues at coordinate 25,273,752 of JARVGS010000001.1, read as the reverse complement.
GTCCAACTGAGAATCTCTGGTGTGACTTTAAAATAGTTGGATACAAGCAGCAGCATCTAACAAGTTTGAGTCAGGTCCTCTGGACAGAGTCTTCTTTATTGAAACGTTTTGTGTTTTATCCAAAAAGTCTTCTTCAAGAAGTCTTCTGGATAAAAGATGAAACAGTTCAACAAGAAGAATCCGTCCAGAGGACCTGACTCAAACTTGTTATGATTTATCTAGCTGGATTATTGAGCATGATTCAGGACAAGCTGCAAAAGTCTGGACAAGAAGAATAGACAAAAAAAAAATCAGATTAATTGGACCAAGACCATGAAGATGGACCTGCAGAGACCTGATGTTAGAACTGCTGCTAAAAACGGCACCACACAACATTGAATTTATTGGGCTGCATGCCCCATTTTTTCTAGTTTAATGTTTTGGGATTACTTAAAACTAGTTTTGATCCCATTTAATTTCATAGTAGGGTCCATGACTGAAAAAGCCCTATCTCCTCTGAGCTTCCACCTGGTTTTTGTAACAGCCAAAAGCAGTTGGTCAGATGATCTCAGTGCCCGAGAAGGAACATACAGTTTAAGTATGGTAGGTCAAAGAGGTATGATGGAGCAAGGCCGTTAATGCACTTAAATGTCAACAAGTGAACTTTAAAATCAAATCCGATCTGTGCAGGGAGCCAGTGAAGGGAGGACAGAACTGGTGTAATATGATCAAACCTACGAGTTCCTGTTAAGAGCAGAGCTGCAGCATTTTGAACAAGCTGGAGATGTGAAATGGAGACCTGACTGACCCCAACATAGAGCGCATTAGGAAGTCGGCTCCTCTAGGTCTGACACTAGGGTTCTCAACCAGAAAAGGTTAAAAGCTCCATCCAGGTCAGAGGTGAGTCGTGCCCAAAGTGCAGGAGTACAAGATCCTGAACAAGACCAGCTACAAGGACTGGAATGGGCTTCCTTTGTAGGGTGGCAGGGCTCAGGCCTGAAGATTGAAAAACTGTCCTCTCTGGCCTGAGATCCTCTTTGGATCCCCCAGGAGGAGTTGGAGCGTATTGCTGGGGAGAGAACTGTCGTGGTTTCCCTCTTGGACCAGCTGCTCTGTGAACTGACCAGGAGTCAGCAGCAGGAAATGGATGGGTGGACCCTTCTCTTCATGCTTACAAAATCCTAAATAACTCAGCAAATAATTAACTCACCAGGTAATCTATCTGTTTTTTCGTTATGTTTCTTTTTCTTTTAATTATCATTTTGTTTTCGATTGTAAAAAAAAAAAAAAAAAAAAAATAACTTAAATTTGTTCGACTCATTTGTGATTGTCTATTGTTGTCGTTGTTATCCACTGTTGTCATCAGTCTTTGTTAAAATCCAGGTCTCTCTTGTAACTGAGTTAAAATCAAAAAAAGGTTCAATACAGAAACAACTGGACTTTATTTGTAACAGAAGATGTTTCGCTCTTCATCCGAGGAGCTTTCTCATTTCCTCAATTCCTCAATTGAGAAAGCTCCTCAGATGAAGAGCGAAACGTCTTGTTACAAATAAAGTCCAGTTGTTGCTGTATTGAACGGTTTTTTGTGATTTTATCATGTCCTGGATGACTGAGAATCTTCACCAGCAACTGAGCAGTAATAAGCCTGAAATGGACCTGCTTTGCACTTAGACTTCACAAACGCTCTAAAGTGATCTGCAAAGACATTTCTTAAAGGGATAGTTCAGATCTTTCAAAGTCATGTTTTATGGAAAGGTTAAAACAATTAGTGGCTTACCTGTTGCAGAGAATTTTGTAAAAACCTAATAAACAAATTGACAAATTAACAGAGTGATGGATGGACAGACGGATGGAGGGAGGGATAGAGTTAGGGAGGGAGGAAGACAGGATTTTTAAAAATTCAAATTGACAATTTTATCAAACTGAAAGGAATATGATCAAGATTGTGCAACAAAGTACAGGTAGTCCTCGGTTTACGTCACCCCCGGTTTACGGCATTTCGGACTTACGACTGCCTCCCCAGTGACGTCATCACACCTCACGTTGACTTTTTTATGCCGCATTTTATGTGTTTTTTGATTTTTTTGAGGGTATTGTGTTAGCTAACTGCTTGGAAATACAGCAAAACGGCGTTTTAAGTACATTGCTGTGTTACATTGAAAAAAAAACATGTTTAAAACGCCGTTACCGTTCGCCATGTGCTTTCAGTTTCGGTTTACGTTCAAAATCCGGACTTACGTTCGCCATGTGCTTTCAGTTTCGGGTTACATTCAAATCGGTATATGGCCAGGTCGTTGTAACGGAACTCGAACGTAAACTGAGGACTACCTGTATTCTGACCACCTCGGTTCATTGAGAAATTCCGAAGACACACCGAGGTGGGAAGGGGAGGATCAGAGACAGCCTACCTCTGATGCGCTTTTGTGCCTCTGACCAAGATAGCAACAGGGCTGGCTGGCCGATGTGCGGAAATACATAAAAATATGGAGCTGCTGCTCAGTAATGTGATGAACTGACGTCATTAGTTGCCACCGCCATGGGATTAAACAACAAAAAGACTGATTACTGAGGGAATATTGATTATAAGGCACAGCAACTTCGTAGTTAGTTGGCGATGTCCGACACAGTGCATCACGCTCTGCTTCAGCCCAGCAGAGTTCTGCTCGACACCTCTTTTGGTTCTGCTCGGCCCATGCCATTTCTGAAAGCTCCCATCTGAGCTTGCGTTGCCTGATTCATCTGTGATTTGTGACTGGCTAGAGGAAGCTTAAAGATTGATCTGTGCAGAGCTGTCTTCTGACTATGCCTAGAGAGATGTTTGTTACATGCATGATGGTATGAATTAGAGTGAAACTGACTGGGAATGACATTTAATGTTGCATTGATTTACTCACTGAGATTTACTCTTCTGCTCAAAGTTGTTCTTCCTCTTGACGTAAACAGCTTCCTTGAACCCTCTTTCTCAAACCATCTGCCCTTTCTGTCTAAAGTATGAACATTTTGAAGTGTTCCTTACCCCTGAGGTGTAGGCGGACAGCTGAGCCTTGTCCTGAAGAGCTAGCTCTGTGTCCAGTGGTATAGCGCTTTAATGACAGAAGGTTTGTGTTTCAATGGATGGTGAGACTCCCAGAAGGTGATGATCTGTGTGAGTTGGTTTCCTCTAATCCTTGATGGCTCCCATCTCTTTCAGTCTAAAAGAGGCAACTTCTTGTGTTTCTCTGACATGTGGATATCCTAACTGGGCTTTTTGTTCTGGGTTCTATAATACAAACTCAAGATGATTGATATTTTTCATCTGTGCTCCTGAGCACCCCGGGCAGAACCTGTCTATTGAAAGGCTGTAGCTTTAATATTTGTAACCCTATTATAGCGGCTCTCTACAAATATAACACTGTTTACGGCACGTCTAAAGGATCGCTCACTCTAATTTTCTTTCATGTAATGACCTACTTGTATTGCTTTTATTGCTTTTTTTCACTTTGTGCGCTGGAGTCCATCTTAAATTAAATTTAAACCAGATTCTTTAGAGTAGGATTTATTTGGAAACAAAAAGTTTTTTGTGTTTTTAACTTGAGGTTTTGTGCCGTATTGAAATGCACTGAATGGAGATACAAAAATCACCATAAGATGTCACAAAAAAAGACAAAAAAATCAGTTTCTGTAAAAGTTGAAATAATCTCTATTTTTCCACCTGCAGGTTTCGGACCTCACCTGACTCTGAGCCGATCCAGCAGAACTCAGTCAGGCCAATCTGAGCCCGATCCATATCAGTGAAAATGGCTCCTGCTGCCACCTCTGAGCTTCCATATTCAGTCACCTCCCTCCGTTCATCCCATTCCTCTTCCTCCTCACTGCTCTGCCTCCTCTTGTCCGTCATCGTTCTGTTGTCCTGTCCTGCACTGGTCCACGGGAGTTCCTCAGGGAACTGTTCTGCAGGTGGAGATCCCTGTCAGGAAGGTGGGTTGATGGTATCTTCATGAAAACAGCTGTTTAATGCAAATTTGACTTGTCACAATGGTTAAAATGTGTTCCAACATTAAAATTCCAGCTTTAGAGGTAAAAAGGCCTGAGCTTTATCAATCCACCTCGTCTTTTCCTGAGCATGGTACAAAAATAAACAGCCATCAACTTATCTGAGATCCATGTACTAATTTTGTACTTTTCAGGTACTCTGATCTATTGCAATAACCTCTCAAAAAGTAATTATTGGATGTACATCTATAGCCAATTACCTTTTGAGTCAACCTGATTCACCACAGCTATTCAACTTCAGCATACACTTTACAGATAGAGCTCAGATTATGTCTTGTAGTAAACAAGAACCATCTTCATCTTCAACCGCTTCTCCGTTGTTGGGTTGTGAAGGTCATAGGTCCAAGAGAGAAACCCAGACCTCCCTCTGTTCAGCGACACACTCCAGCTTCTCCTGGGGACTCTAAGGTATTCCCAGACCAACGATGGTATAAAGTTCCTCCAGTGAGTTCTGGGTCTTCTTTAGGGTTTCTTCCCAGTGGGACATGCCTGGACATCCGATACCCGAACCCCCTCAACTGACTGCTTTCGATGCGAAGGAGTACTCCGAGCTCCTTCTGGATGATGACGATCACCCTATTTCGAAGGCTGAGCCGGTCACCCTACAAAGGAAGCTCACATTGTCCACTTGTTTCCACAATCTCATGATCCAAACCTCATGATCATAGGTGGGGCGTTTGAATTTAGAGAAATCAACCTTTTGATTCAACTCTTTCTTCATCACAACCAATTGAAGCAAGGTTGTTATTAGGATGAGGCTCCAATCTGTCGATCCATCGGCTCCATCCTACCATCACTCATGAATAAGACGCCCAATTACTTGAACTCCTCTACTTGAGGCAAAGACTCACCTCTGACCCAGGAGGAGGGTTCCAGGGTTGTCAAACTCAGTTATAAAAGGGGCCAAAAGTAGCAACTTGGTCCAAACCATGGACCAATTGCCGTTGATACATTACCTCAAGTCAGATACCCAACATCTTTTCTTGGTTGCAGGTTAATCAATTGGTCTCATTTGACATTCTCTGTTGCTCTTTCCACATCAAAATCAAAGATTAATGAAAAATCCAACCTTTTTTTCTGGATTCAAAATTAGCTGTCATGAGAAGTCTGCACTAAATGAAGTATGCTCAGCTTTTTCTAAGTAAAATGTGAAGCGATGAACATTTAACATTTATAACATAATCTGCAGAGACAGATAAGATGTTAACAAGCGCCATATTTGGCCCTCGAACCTTGAGTTTTACACATGCTGTAAGCACTAACAGGTGTGCACAATGTTTAAAATATTAATTTAAAAGTATGCGTTTCTTCAAGTTAATAGAATTACTGTACTTGTGTTGTGGATTCAACAATGCGCACTTAGCCAAAAACAGCTTTAATCACTGAGAGTGCTAGGAGCTCTTAACTGCTACGCTTCAGATTTGCCAGCTGCTAATGAACAAAGCCAGCAGACAAAATCAACACCCACATATATGTACACCTCACCACAAGTTGTCTTTCAAAGACAAGGAAAAAAGGTGCTGACTAATAAAGGGATTGAACCAGCTTAAATATAAATATCTAACATTTGGCTTTTTCTTTTTTCATTTTACTAGCAAACAAATAACTTAAACTTACTTGACAAGGCTGTCTTTGTGTTTGCTTCACATTGTTTTCAGTGACCGGCCGTATTAAATTAGAAGCACAAAATGCCTCAGGGCTGTGTACTCAGTCCACTCACTATTTACACAAGACTGTACCGCCAAGCACAGCTCTAACATCATTCTCAGGTATGCTGATGACACCACCATCTTGGGACTCTCACCAACAACGACAAGAATGCCTACAGAGATGAGTGAAATCACCTACTAGCTGGTGTCAGGAAAATAACTAAGGATGAACAATTTTTGGCCAATATCTGATATGTCAATGTATTAAAACTTATTTTGCCGATAACCAGTACCATTACCGATATTTTTTATATCCTTTCCTTTCTCAGAACATAGCCCTCTTATTTAGGCTTATTTGCTACAAAAATTGTGTAACAGCTGTAAGAGCTGCTGACATATATTCAGTAAAAGCCATATGCGTAGCACTTTAACTTACATTCAGGGGCAAGAGGGGGCAGGCAGGGGCAGATAAAATAAGAATTTTTTTCTTCAATCTGCTACCTTTCATTTTATATTTGTTTTTTTCTTATCTTCTATTTGTATATACTGTATTGTATAATTCATTGTTATAAAATGAATAAATAAATAAATAAATAAATAACAAATAACAAATAAATAACATTCACTGAAAAGTGTTAAATGTTATTTATTAGTATTAGTCACCTGGGATGCCGTCTCACTTGTGGAGGTTTGTTCTGGATTCCTAGCTGCAGTGTGGGATCCTCTGCACTCCTGTGCATGAAGGACAGCCTTTTTAAGTTCAACGTTTTTGTCTATCTATTGTTCCATAAGACTAATCATGCTAACACTTGACGTCCAAATGTCTGTGGTAAAACTCACCTAAGTGCTATCGACTATTAACTTTTCAATGATGTTGGAAATGACGGCTTGTAACTCGGGTAAGGGTATGTTGGTAAAATATCTCTGACTGGGGACGATGTAGCGAGGCTCAACATAGTCCAAAAACCTTTGGAATCCAATCTCCTCAATGAAAAAAAAAAACTTAAGCTGACATTCTGACTTCTTGCTCTTTGCCATGATCAGATCATGTAGACACACGTGACATCATCACGTTGTGCTGGCGCTGCAGGCATCCTTGTCACTGGGTTGTCATACAAAAACAGCATTTTATATCGGTGAGACAGAGGGTGGTGCAACCAGCAGAGGACATCACTGGGAGCAGTCTCCACACCATCAGGACACCTAACACAGCCGATGCCTGCGTAAAGCACACGGTGTCATTAAGGACCACACCCACCCAGCACAAGAATTCTTCTGTCTACTACCCTCAGGCAGATGATACAGGAGTCTGTCATCACGTACAAAAAGACTAAAGGACAGCTACTATCCACAAATTGTCAGATTACTGAACTATTGACAACACTGAACAATTGGCAATAACATTGCACCAAGTCACATCTGTGATGAATAATATGGCTAATATTAGCTTGTGACAGCTAATATGTTTATTATTTATTGCTGCTGTACTATGTAGGCTGTATCATGTATGATATAGTATCTATGTATCTACCTTACCATCATAATTCAATCCCAATGTCACTACCTGTGCAATAACCTGTCACACAATCTGTGTAGTATATGTTAATTATATTATCATTACTATCTCTCTTTAGAACGTTGTAAATATTAGAATTACTTTTTCACTTTTTGGTACTTTATTTTTGTACACTTATTGCTTGCTCTAGTATTTCTTGTTTGTTCTTTGATTTTTTTTTTTTTTTAGCGAGTCAAATCGGTTCTTCTCATGGTAAACGTTTCATTGTACCGTTAACCTTGTGTTAACCTTGCATATGACAAATAAACACAACTTGAACTTGAGCAACTTGAACTTAGCTGCAAACATATGCAACCTCTTTGCTCTGTTGTTGATAAAACAATGTTTAATTATTCTCCTTTTTTTTAATTCCAGGAGTCGTACTTCCTGTATGGAACCCTCAGAACCCCTCAGTAGGCGATAAAGTGGCACGGGCCATCGTTTACTTTGTGGCACTTATATACATGTTCCTGGGCATGAGCATTATAGCAGACAGGTTCATGTCGTCCATAGAGGTACGTCAATCATAAACTCCTACGTTAGTTTAAAAGGAAATTTGCACGCTTCTGTGTAACCAGTTTCCACTCCTCTTCTTTGCTCTTCTCTTCTCTGTAGGTCATCACATCCCAGGAAAAGGAAATCACCATAAAACGGTCAAACGGTGAGACTACCACGGCCACGGTCAGAATCTGGAACGAAACGGTTTCCAATCTCACTCTAATGGCATTGGGTTCCAGCGCTCCTGAGATATTGCTATCAGTTATTGAGGTTGGTACAAAATAAGTTTATGTCTTTGGATATAAACAGTGACAGGGTAACAATCTGATTTTGACACCATTCCCCCCACGCAGGTTTGTGGTCATGGCTTCGAAGCTGGCTCTCTGGGTCCCAGCACCATCGTAGGCAGCGCTGCCTTCAACATGTTCATCATCATAGCCCTATGTGTTTATGTGGTTCCTGATGGAGAGACGCGGAAGATCAAACACCTTCGAGTGTTTTTTGTCACAGCAGCTTGGAGCGTCTTCGCCTACATCTGGCTCTACATGATTTTGTGTGTCTTTTCCCCCGGAGAGGTGGAGGTGAGGATAAGCTTGGACACAAAACAGAAACAAGGAAAATGATTGAACATTTAATTCATTCTCTTTTCTTCTGCAGGTATGGGAGGCTGTGCTGACCTTCCTTTACTTTCCCCTCTGCGTGGTCCAAGCCTGGGTGGCCGACAGACGCCTGCTGTTCTACAAATATGTCCGCAAGCGCTACCGTGCCAATAAGAGTCGTGGCATCATTGTTGAGACGGAAGGAGGTCCAGATGGAGATATTGGGGTCATAGATGGAGGAATTGGTGGAGCTCTGGGTCCGGGCGGTTTCACCAAGATGGACATGCTGGAGCTGGATGGACAGATCGCACTGAACTGCCACAGTGGGATGGATGGAGGGATGATGGGAGAGGGTGGAGTGAAGGATGAGGAAGATGAAGCTAGGAGGGACATGGCGAGGACGCTGAAGGATTTAAAGCAGAGGCATCCAGATAAAGACATGGAGCAGCTGATTGAAATGGCCAATTATCAGGTAAGACAGCTGTGTCAAATGGCTTTATTAAAACAAGTAAAAAAAAAAAAAAGAATGAAAGACGTATTTGAATGATGTTCAACAAATTGTCCTTTAACAGTCTTTGGGGAAATTGCTGCAGTTTGTAGAATAGGAATGAAAATTTAATGGAAGAGTCAAGCTAACACCTGTTCAGAGTCAAGCTAACGCCTGTTCAGAGTCAAGCTAACACCTGTTCAGAATCAAGCTAACACCTGTTCAGAGTCAAGCTAACACCTGTTCAGAA
>JARVGS010000001.1:25134011-25149698 GCA_031762315.1 Hypsolebias antenori | reverse complement strand
GATCGAGCTACGAACGGATCGACCTACGAACGGTCCTTAGGTCCGGAACCCGTTCGTAACTCGAGGACAACCTGTATAAGTTTGTTTGCAAAAACGAACATAGTTGAATGCTAAAAGATATTTATGTTGTGCCACTTTCTGCAAAGTTCATAAATCATGTCACAGACGCTTTAAGCTCCTAGAACTGGCAGGAAAGTCGCAAATAATCCTGAAGCTTCTTGAAGCTCAATTATCCACGTGCACATGAATCTGGACAGGGCGGTGGGCTTCATGCTGCAGAACCGTTACCGAGCTGCTGCTCTGTAGAGCTGGTGAGTAAAGTTTTGCAGTACTGTCCAGTACATACAGTCCACTATGTGGATGTGTTGCTTGTGGGACTCAGTTTGTCGTGGCTCCTCAGACTGATGAAGTACTTTGGATGAAGGATGAAACATCTCAACAACAACAAAAAAGAAACCGTCCAGATGACCTGACTGAACTTTGTTGGATCTTCTACTTGGATTACTGAGCATACATATATAAAGCCTTAAACTATAGAAAAACTAAAATAAATAGTGTTCTACTTCGCGGTTTTTCACCTATCGCTGGGTGGGGGGTGGGCGTAACCCTTGCGATAATCAAGGGACTACTGTATTCTTAATTTAAAATTTTTTTTTTTTAAATAAGTTGACAAAAACCTGCATTTTATTAACGGAACTCAAGGACGTTTAATTGAAACATCTTGGACAAAATCATCGAAAACCTTTGGATTAGGACTGGCTAAAACTACCGGTTGCGTTTCCAAAATCAGACTGAATATTTAAGGCCCGTGATTTAACTTTCTTTTTTTTAGGATAACAAATTTATAGCCAGTTGATGGAAAAAATAAGCCATATTTCTAAAGAGTATTGGGAAGACATATTTTATAGAGCGTGCTAACTATGCTACAAAAAGAAAAAAATCTGAAAGATGTCTTCCAGATTATCCGTCTTGAAGAAAAGTATTTTTTCCAATTCTCTCTGTGACCCTGTGATTGCTTTAAATATCTCGATTTGGCCTTCAGGACACAAACATGTTGCCCACCTCTGGTTTAGACACTCTTACCGTTGGCGGGTAACGACGGCTCCTCTTTGCGCCGTATGCTGCCCTTGCTCTTGGGTTTATGCTTCTTCTTGTTTTTAATGAGAATCTTTCCGAGCAGATCCTGCGGCGAGGGAAGTGGCTGTTCTTTTTTCAGCTGAAAGAACATAAATGGTAGAGTTTGATCTAGAACTAAATGATAGCAGGACCGAGTTTTAGTCCTCAGAAGGTCCTTTAACTTTGTGACAATAAGCGTTCCTCTGGAAAACTCAGCCTCCACACATAACTGCTTTAAAATATTATTGTTTCATATTTTTCCCACAATAAACTAGTCAATCATTTAGAGGTATCTCAGCTTGAAATAAAAATATCAAATTTAAACGACTTTCAAAAATTTTACTCCCTAAAGGTGAATTTTTTTAAATCAATCCCGGTTTTTTGAGAAAATCTTTATTTTAAGGCAATTTTCTGAAACAAAACAAAACAAAGTTTTCCCCATTAGTATGACTAAAAGGACTGTTTTGACTTAAAAAAAAATAATAATAATCCAGTCTGGAGATTTAAGAAGACCATCTAGCCCAGAGCTATTCAACTAAATGGCTCAGGGGGCACAGCTCCTGAAAGCCAAGAGTTCAAGGATCTGACATCTAGTAGTTATTGTCATTAAGTAAATTTGTTTTACAGTTTAAAATCTAGTTTTATTAAAAATGAACCCATTCGTGGGCCAAACTGAGCTCAGCCCACGGGCCACCATTTGAATAGCGCTGATCTAGTACATCCGACCCTCCGGTAACATTATCAAATGTTTAAACTGACAAACTGTACACTTTTTTAGAGCAGGAGCAACAAAAGTCTGTAAAAGAAAGTGGTGCAAATAAGAAACTGTTGGTACATTTTTCAACTACCGTATTTTTCTGACTATAAGGTGCACCGGATTATAAGGCGCAATATCAATGAATGAGTCTGTTTTCATACATAAGGCGCATTAAGTGAAACCAAAGCATTTTGACAGATTTTTGAACGCAGTGTAGCACACAAAATCAGTTTGAGGTCAGTAAGCACGATCAGAATTAATTCATAAGGTGCACCAGATTATAAGACTCACTGTTAGATTTTTGAGAAAATTAAAGGATTTTAAGTGCGCCTTATAGTCCGAAAAATACGGTAATTATGTTCATTGGCGTCAGTAAGGGAACAGGGTATAAAAAGAGCATTTTAAAAGTAAAGATGGGCAGAGGTTCACCAGTCTTGAAAATCAGTGTCTAAAAATAGAAGGAACAAGTTCAGAATAACGTTCCTCAACAGAAAACTGGGGAACACCTTCAATCTCTCATCATCTACAGTTAATATTATCATCAAGTAATTTCAGGAATCTGTAGAAATCTCTGAGCGCCAAGGACGAGGCTGAAAGTCCACATTGGATGGTCGTGATCTTAGGGCCCTCAGGGGCCACTGCATTACAAACAGCTCTGATTCTGTTCTGGACACGCCCACAAATCATTGTCTGAAAACGCAGTTCATCAAGCCATCCACAAATGCATATTAAAGCTCTATCATGTAAAGAAAAATCCATATGTGAACACCGCCTTCTCTGGGCCCAAAGCTCATTTAAAATGGACTGAAGCTAATGGGTTTTACAACAACACCCCCATCTTGGGACATGCCCTGAAAAAGGGGCATGGTAAACGGTAAATGGACGCACCTTTCTAGCCAACCAAGCTACTCAAAGCGCTTCACGACACATGTGGCGTCATTTATTCGTCTACACATGTTCATACAGAACTCTACCAATCAGATCTGATTGAATCATTAATCAGTGCTTTACACCACATTTATACACAGATGGGGCACGTCTGAGGCAATGAGGGCAGTGTCTTGCCCATGGACACTTGGTGACATGACTGTATACTGGTGGAACAAAACCTTCAATTCTCTTGTTGGAGGATGACTGCTCTAACCATTGAGCCACACTGTAAGGTGAACCTGCCTTTTAAAGATCCTATCGTCCCCAAGTGGAGACCTCTCTGTTAGAAGGTAAAAATGACCCTAATCAATTAGTTGACCAATCTACCAGTGTACCTACAGGTTCTTCCTGAAAGGACTGGATCGTGAAATAGCTTGTCTGGTATCCCCCCTCATTTGTAGAGTTGTGCTGTCTCAGATTAGACATACAATAAAGTCTATAAAGTTAAGTTTGTCCTCTTCGCTCTTGTGTAGGAGTGCTACAACCTTTACTGTGCATCACAGACCAGATTAGGCTTTAAAAATGGTATTTTGTCCAGTCCATGAGGTCATGAGCTGATCTACGTATCACAAGGAATTTTAAGGAATCCGATACGCTGAACGTTAATAACAACATGAAGACGAACTTAGCTGCAGCTTGGATAACATGTTCCGTCTTACCGGATATTTCTCCAGTGGCTCAACAAGCAGCGCGTCTCCAAATATGGTTTTGCAGTATTCCGCCATCTTGGCCTGCTGTTTTGGGCTGTAATGAGAGCGTCAGCTGAACTAGTGCTTCTGTCAACAACGGTTTAGAATGAAGTACTTAAATTCTTTAAAAAAAAGGCTAAATTGCATTAATGAAGTTCATGCAGCGATGGACAAACATGCTGAGGACAAACGTTGCGGTGCACAATGGAGACACGACTTACGACTCAACGTGGTTCTCAAACGACAGGATGACGGGGTACGGCGAGGTCTTGAACGCACTCTCTGCGATCGCTTCCAGAACTTCCTGCAGACCAGGAGAGCAAGGGGAAAGTTAGAACATAAACAAGGCAAGTAGAATGGAGTGACACACAATCACGTTCCTACGTTTCCAAAGTTACACTTTTAGCTGCGCATTTTTCAGGAAAGTTTTATGCTTTATCCATCGATCTAGGATGGAATAACGACAAAATGCAGAGCTTCAAAGGTTTTCAAGGGGTATCTGACTACTTGCACATATTGGCCTAATAGTTGTTTGTGACGTGAAAACTTGTAATTACTTTAAAGCAAACGCTATCAGCTTCTGAGCTAATGTTATTAGCTCTTGAGCTAACGCCATACATATTAGCTCTAAAGCTAATGCTATTAGCTCTTGAGCTAACATCATACATATTAAATTTAAAGCTAATGCTATTAGCATTAGAGCTAACACTATTAGCTCTCGAGCTAACGCCATACATATTAACTCTAAAGCTAATGCTATAAGCTCTGGAGCCAACTCTATTAGCTCTTAAGCTAATGCCATACATATTAGCTCTAAAGCCAATGCTATTAGTTCTTGAGCTAACATCATACATATTAACTCTGGAGCTAATGCTATAAGCTCTGGAGTCAACTCTATTAGCTCTTGAGCTAACGCCATACATATTAACTCTAAAGCTAATGCTATAAGCGCTGGAGCTAACTCTATTAGCTCTTGAGCTAATGCCATACATATTAGCTCTAAAGCCAATGTTATTAGTTCTTGAGCTAACATCATACATATTAACTCTAAAGCTAATGCTATAAGCTCTGGAGCCAACTCTATTAGCTCTTGAGCTAACGCCATACATATTAGCTCTAAAGCCAATGTTATTAGTTCTTGAGCTAACATCATACATATTAACTCTGGTGCTAACGCTACTTGCTCTGGAGCTAACGTGATATATATTAGCTTCTATAGTAGATTTATGGCCTCATTTTAATACTGAAGTCGTGGAAGTCGGCCGAAAGAGACAAAAAAAATATTTTGAGTCGATTTATTCTCAACATCTTCCAACATCAAGCTCAGGAGAAACGACTGAATTACAACCGTTGAACTACTCTTTTTATATTCTGTCCCTTTCACAATAAGAGCACATTCTGAGGTGAAATACTGTATATACATTTGTGCCCGCCACAAAGTAATTATTTATCAAACAAGGTCTACTGTTCCAACTTGGAGATCCTTAAAAAATATATATAAAAAGGAACTGGGAGCACAACTTTGCATTTGTTGTAGATTTTATTCTTCCTGCAAAGGGTCAGAAGTATGCATACAGGTTCAGAGATATAAACATAAACCCTCACTGACATTTGATTAAATATCTTTTGGCAGGTGTCACCATGCCATGAACATTTTGTATACAGGGGTGCCACCAAGGAGGATCCAAAGGAGCAATAACCACCCCTAAACATTGGTGACCACCCACCCCACCCGACAGGCTTTTACCTATGCATTTTATATTTCCTCGTTATTTGGAACTATTGAAGACTCAAACATGAAAACCAACATTGTTTTTGAGCGTTTAATTTAAACACAGTCCACAAACGGAAGCTCAACGTTAGCCTGCGTCGTTAAACCAGTCGTGTGCTTGAGATCAAACCCAAATGTGTCCAAGCTTCAACCATCTGACTGCTGATTCAAGGTAAAAGCTGAAGAACTTGGAGGTAGATCTTCATTTTTCCATTCACTTTTTTTCAACGCACAAGTACAACAGCATGATGCTACCACCACCGTGCTTGATAGTTGGTGCAGTAATCTTAAAGTTTCAAAGACTCCCTTTGATTATTTTAGATGTTTTTCTAGTCATCGTGTCCAAACAGCTCAATCTTTGTTTTGTCTGACCAGAAAGCTTTTCCCCTGCCCCTCTCACCTTGAAGGAGATCTCAGTGGTCATGGTGAAGCCGTGGGTGATGTACGGCTCCTCCTCGTTTGTTCGGCCTTTCCAGCAGTCCAGCTCCACGCAGCGACAGCCGGTCAGCAGAACCTGCCTGTACATCTCGACTGATGACGGACCCGCCAGCTGACCCACTAAAGACGAGCGGAAACACAAATGTAAAGTGAAATCTGAAGGAATCGACGCAAAGTTGGGCGAGAAACGGAGCGTTCCAGCAGGAGGAAGCTTCAGTTCAGTTTAAAACTGAAGCCTCCGCCTCTGTCGTGGCAAGACACGAAGAAATCTGTGCAGAAACTGATGTTTGTCAACCTCAAAAATCAAAGTTCTGTAAAAAAGTTTAGGTTTGTTGCACAAACACCATGACTACGTCCTGACCTTAGAGCAGAACAGAGCGGGCTTGTTCACCTCGACTGTAAATGAGCCGTAAACATTTTAGATTCTCCCCGAGAGCCTCTTACTTGTGAGGTATGTGTTGTGAGAGGAGTTTATGAAGTAGTGGGACAGCGGCTGGTTCATGTCGTCGATGAGATCCAGCCTTTCTGGAGGTATGATGAAGTTCTCCTCTCCGATCAGATAGTTATTGAACGCCTGCATGCTGATCTGATCTGCAACAGAGAACAAGACGGGCAGCCATCACAATCTGTCATACAGCAAGCTGCAGCAATGGCTCCGACAGGCAAAGAGCTTAACTGTCTGAATGTTTATGAAGCATTCACACTATAATGAGCCATTTTTCTTCTGCACGCTTTTCAGCACGATTCTCGTTCGGCAGTTTTCAAGCTATTTCAACGAATCATGAATCAAAATGTTCAGCTCTTTCAGGACAATCCTGCTATGACTTCTGGTATTGGTGCAACTTTAGCTTTTTGAAACATTTAGCCTTTTCAGACATCTTGTCATAGAAAATGAATTGAGCTCATTTTACATCCTTCAGATCTTTAGATCTGTTTACAACCTTTTACAGCGCCTTTCACATTTTGTTCTGCTTTAGCTACTTTCAGCTTCCTTGTGCAAATTCCAACTTTTTTTACAGCTATTTTCATCTACTTTCAGCTGATTTTTCAGCTGTTTTGTGTTCCTTTCAGCTTCTTTCTGCTAACTACATTTTTGTGCTTCTAACTTCTTTCTGCTAATTTCAGCTTGTTATGCTCTTTTCAGTTTATTTTTTGTTGTTGCAAGTTTCAGCTTTTTCTGCTATTATAGCAATTTAATTAATTTTAGCTTTTGTTAATTTTAGCTTTTTCAGCTAATTCCACATACAGTATTTGCACACATTTCAGCCCATTTCAGCAAAAATGTGTTCTCTATATCCTTCTGGTAATTTAAGCTTCTTTCTGGTTTTTTTTTTTTTTTTTTTTTTTTTTTTTTTTTTTTTTTTAGATACTTTTCAGCTTTTTTTTTTTTTTTTTGCTTATTTCAGCTGTTTTCAGATCATTTCCATCTTTTTGTGCTCATTTCTGCTTCTTTCAGTCTAATTGGTCAAACATTATTTCTGCTTTCTATGCAAATTTAAGCTTGTTCTACCTTTTCAGCTACTTTATAGCATTTTTTTATCTAATTTCTGTTGTTTTCAAATAAATTCAAGTTTTTCATGACGATTTTTGCCACTTTCAACCTGATTAACTTCTTTATGCTAATTTCAGCTTGTTATGGTCCTTTCAGCTTTTTCAGCAATTTCCGCTACTATTTAGCTGTTTTTATGCTGATTTTAATTTTTTAGCTCATTTCAGCTCTTTCCACTTCATTCTGGTAGGTTAAGCTTCTTTTCTTCCTTTTCAGATACTTTCAGCCTTTTTTTTAGCAAATTTATAAATTTTTGTGCTCATTTCTGCCAATTTAAACTTAATTTAGCAAATGTTTGTTCTTTCTGCTTTATTCTGCTAACTAAAGCTTGTTCTTCCATTTCAGCATGTTTTAAGCTAGTTTCAGCAAGTTCTTCAGCAATAAGCATTCACACTGCATTTTATAGCAGGAAATGCAATTTCTTTTGTTGAACTTGATTTGAGAACTTGACCTTGGAGCTGGGGTGATGGAAAACACTCCGTCTAGTGATGATGAATATGAAAAAAATTAAATATTGAGCGGATCAGAAGTTACGAGTGGAACAACAGAAAGTCTACATACAAACGGCAACTGTACCACAATATGTCCAATGACGGGCATGTAAAAAATGATCCAGACAACAAAACATTTTATTTAAATATCCAAATAACATTCAGGTTCTGCAGCTACTTTAAATTACCGTTGAAGCAAACAAAAACAGCAGCACATGCGTGCAAATATTCCCAACTATCTTTTTTTTTAATTGAAGCCTAAAGCGGCTGCTCACCTCGGTCCAGCCGGCTGTGGTTGAGCTCGTATTTTTCCATGATCTGCCGAACCTGGTCCTTCTTCAGCGGAGGGTACAGCACCTCGTTCAGCCTGGGGTCTCGCTGCTTGTGGTTGAGGAACTCCATGAACTGGTCCAAAGTGATAAACGGCTTCCTCTTAGAGCCACTGGAGACAAACGTTTAACAACAAGCGAGAGTCAGAGCTCTTAAATTACAGCTACAGCAAAAAAAAAAAAAAAGAATAAATATAAAAGGCATAGATGAACGCTGTCATGAAAAAAAAAACGTGAAAATATTTAAGAAAACGTAGTCGGTTTACGTATCACTCACCACTCTTCAAAGATCTTTTCTAGTTCAGGCCGTGCGGTCAAGTTGTCGAGAAAATCCATAAAAGATTTAACCGTTAAATTCTTTGCTTTTACTCCAGTTAGCTGCAAACAGAAGAGGAAAAAAGGGTTGTGTTGCAAAATACGAGAAAAATGCAAATAAATAAATACATCTTTACAGTTAAATTTGGCTAAAGAACGGGACATAGGTCTTGGACTGATTAAAATCATACATTTAAACAAAAACAGATTAAGATATCTATTGATCAATCTTATATCTAGACAATGCTGCAAGGAAAAGTGATTTCTCTACAGCGTTAAACATTTCATCTGTTCTAGTTTATAACCAGCAGGAGACACCAGAGTACAGCAAGTGAGGACAAACCCAGACAGTCTGCAGCATCTGATCGCTGTCTATAAGAAACGTATCTTACAACTCAATTTAAAAACAGATTACATCGACTCCAAAAGACAAAAAAACACCTGGTTAAAAAACAAAACAAAACAAAGATTTCTTAAGATATGCAAAAAAATGATTATTTCACTGGATTCTCAGGGTTAAACGACTCAATGAATACATTTAGTTTTATATTATAATAGAATAATCAGTTATTTTTGTTCTGTTGCACCACAACAACTTCTCTTCCTACAACCGTACAATCTATAGTTATTTTCTCAGACATCTTGTTGAAAACTTTGCCTATTTGGTTAATTTGGTTTGAAGAGATGTATGCTGAGTAAATATCCTGCTCCTAGCTGTAAGGTACTTGTAGAACCACCAAGTAAGTAAAAAGTATCTGTGTTCACTGTGGATCCTGGTAAAGTTTTTAATGAAAAATACCTGAGGTCATTGTCCAGTCAGCTGTTGGATGGGCTTGTTGCTAATAATAACTGGTGAAATTGCATTTCCTGGGAAAATGCGGTGCGAATGTTTGTTACAAATTTTTTTTTTTTTTTGCTGAAAGCTGCTGAAGAAGCTGAAATGAGGCTGAAAATGTGATTTTAATTTGACCACCTGACATTTGCTGAAAGCAGGAAAATAAAAACGTAAAGCGGAACAGAAACAGCAGAAATGTTTCGAAAAAGTTGACCCAGGCAGAGAGAAGCTGGATATTTTTAAAAATTTTTAGAAATTAGATAAACTGACAAGAGCAGAAAAAAACTTATATTACTGTAGATAGATGAAAAGATTAAACAAAGGAACTAAAATGAGCAGGAAGAGGCTGAAAATAGCAACCAAAAAAGTTTTCATTATCAGAAAGAAGCATAAAATGTGAAATTCTGAACATTTCAGAAAAAAGGCAAAAATTAGTAGAAAAATACTTAAAACCTTAAAACTCACTTTTCTTTCTCTTGCATTAATTTGTTCTTAGCCTGTTTGTTCTTATTTTTATTATACTTGTGATTTTTAATGTTTGCTCTTTCATTTATTTTATTGCTAGATTTCCTGTTTGTGAAGCACTTTGGTCAACATTATTGTTTTTATATGTGCTACATTAAAAAAATGACAGTGACATTAAAAAGTAGCTGAAAAAGCTGAATTTAGCAGAAAGAAGTTGAAGCAGAACAAAAGCTGAAATGAGCAGTGAAAAGTTCTTGACGGATGCGGAGAGAACTACATTCATTTTCAATGAGGAGAAAATGGTTGAAAATGCTAAAAAATAAAAATTACAAATTAAAATTGCACAAATACCAGAAGTCAGAGCAGGACTGTCTTGAGGGAGCTTAATGTTTTTGATACATGAATTGTTGAAATGGCACGAAAAATTGCAGAAGTGATCAAAATTTAGATTTAAATACATCCACCAGATACTCAAATGTTTCTGATTTGGCAGTTTTGATAAAGTGGAAAAACGTAATAGATTTTAGAGTTTAGTAGCTCTCATGCACCTCTGATCAGTGGGGTGCCTCAGGGGTGTGCACTTGGCCCTGTTCCATTTTCTTTGCATACGTTCCATCTGAGCCACTTGACAAAACTTCAGCCTGCTCTGTCATTATGCTGATGATGCACAGATTTACACTTTCTTAAATCCAGGTGCTTTCACACACATTATTCTACACAACAGCTTGGCATACAATGAAAACTGGATGTCTTCAAATTTTCTTTAGCAAAATGTTGAGAATAACTGAAACTATGCTGATTTTTTTTCTCAAAATCAAGCTTGAATATTATAAAATCAAGCTTGAATATTATAAAATAGAGTAATTAGCAACAAATTCAGAGTGTCTTTATTTTAATAACCTTTCTTAGTCTGGAACGGTCTTCCTTCAGTAGTCCAGACAACAATACTTGTGCTGTGGGACCACCTTTGCATTGTTTTACTGTTCTGCTGTTTTACCATCTCAAATGTTAGTTTTCTGTAAATCACTTTTGAACAAAGTGTTCAAAAAGTTAAAGCTACTTAATGTAGAGTTATGAGGAAAAGGAAGTACACCTTTTAATTCTAAGATATAATGTAAACGGGATGATACAAAACCACACAACAAATTCCACTGTCATTTTTATCAAACAAAGATGAGACCAAAATAGAGTATTGAAAAGTACACCTCCTGATTTAATTGCTTGTAGAACCAACTTGAAGTAGGAGTTTTGTTTATACTTTAACATCTCTCACATTGTTGTGGAAGAATTTGGCCCTCTATTTTACCAAGTTACAGTTCATAGAGGTTTGCAAACATTTGTTTTTATACAGTTATCCCAAGCTATAGCAGTTGGACTTATCACCTTAAAATTGGACTCTAGGGTACTTTGACTGCAAGATGTCTGGGTGCTGTGGTTGCAAAATGAGCCCAGGTCACCACCCTTTCACCACCATGCTTAGCATAAGGTGTTTGTGCCAATTTGCTGTGTTTGGTTATTGGCAAACATGATGTTGTGAGTTGTGGTTAAACATCTCAACTTTGTTTTTATCTGTTCAAAGGACATTGCTCCTAAAGTCATGTGGTCTGTTTGTGAGCTTTTGTGTGCATGTCAGAGCTGTTGAGTCCTCTGTAGCGCATATCACAAATGGAGTACCTCAGGGTTCTATACTTGGCCCTCTTCTGTTTTCCCTTTATTTACTCCTTCTAGGGTCTGTCTTCCAGAAGCATGGTGTCACTTTCCATTTTTATGCTGATAACAGACAAATATGTTTCATAAAAAATAGGCAATACTTGGTGAACTAACTCCTGTAATGTACTGCAGAAGGCAGAGCATGGACGTTGCTGAACTTTTTACATTTTAATATGCAAAACACTGAAGTCTTATTGTTTAAGCCCAGTAATGCTTCTAAAGCCCATGGTGATTTGGGTCCTTTAACTCAACATCAGACTCAGACGGCAACTAACCTGGGTGTGAGGCTGGACGATGATTATAAACTTGATGCACAGATTGAATCAGTGATCAAGTCCAGTTTTTATCACTTGCGACAACTGTCCAAGGTCAGATAACTGAGTTCACAACCTTATTTTGAGATGGTAGATGCGGAACAAGCTGCCTTTGCACATCAGACAGGCCGACTCACTTCCCGTCTTTAAATCTTCTCTTTAAACACATTTTTTCTTCTTAGCTTTCAACTCAGTTTGAGATGTTGGTTTTTAATGTTTTTTTTAATCTATATTGTTCTATAGTTTGTTGTTTTTATGAGCTAATGGTTTATTATGCACTCAAACTGTTTATTGATTTAATTGTTTTTATGTTTGCTTTTATGTGTTATCAATGTACTGCACATTGGCCAATGGTGTGTTTTTTTTAAGTGCTTTATAAATAAAGTTGTATTTTTCATATGCAACATCAATAAGATGCAACAAGATGTGATTCTAATGCAACAAGAATCAACGTACCAGTATGTTGACTTATGTTGACATATTGTTCATATGCAACATAAGTCAACATACCAGTAAGTTGATTATTTTTAAAGAAGAGGCTTCTTCCTCACAAACCATTCAAGCAGGCCATACTTGGCAAGTCTTTTTCCATTCATACTGTCATGAACTTTTAACCTGCTAACTGAGATCTATAGAGTTGGAGAGGAACTCTTAGATACGTTACTCTTTGATATGTAAAACTCCAAAACTAAAAGAGGGTGGATTGCTGTCTTTCTCCGACTGATCTGTACTTGTAAAATTCAGCAAAAGTGACACTTTTATACATGAAAAAGGTAATTTGAATAAAAATAAAAACACTTAAAAGTGCATGTTTCTGGTTTCAGCCATTGGCAAAGCTTACAAATTATATCATCTGACGACACATTTCTGAAAACTTTACTACTTCTTTGATTAGAGTTTTCATTTGCAAGGATGTGCCGAGAACGCAGTTCTGTCCAGCCCCACCAAGAGCCAGAGACAAAGTTCCTCTTATTGCTCTGCATGAAGCAATACTTGTGTCGTGATCGTTGATTTCCTTCTAAGAATACCTTGTTGACGAGGAGCCCACACTGGTCCAGGGATTGTTCCACCCGTCTTTTATCGGAGAACAACTTGTGAAAACTGGAAAAACAAAAAGGAGTTTGCTCAGATCACTTTTACACGCTCAAGCTGTCGGCTTTAAACTCAAGTCTGCCTTTTAAATTTATGGCTTTCTGCGTGAAGCCCAAACCAGAAGAGAAAAGCTTATGATAAATGCCGAAGAAAAGGTATGTCGACACTAAACAGACGGAACGAAAGTGGAAGAGAGACATGAAAGTGGAAAAGAAAGAAGTGACTTTAAACTTCTGTGCAAAGATACGAAGGTGGCGGTTGAGGCTTTTACTCACTGCTTCAATAAAATATTCCCCTCCTGATTTTCATAAAGCTTTAGCTTGACATACCTGAAACACAAAAGGTGGGAGTTCAATTTAAAATAGAAAATCTGCATGATTTTAAAAGACAAGGCCCGCACGAGTCTTACGCTTTGTATATGTAGTTCATACGGGATTCATTGCGGGAAATAATGTTTTTGGTAATTGAGAAGAGCTCATCTGCCCAAATCTGAAACACACAAGTAGACAAAACAAGACTGACTGTTCGTTTGCCGTCAAAAGTACGAGTTACGACATAAAACCCACACACATGCAGGCCATAATGCTTCTATACAACTCGTAAACACATGTACCTTTGTGTCAACATCGTAAAGTGAACAATCAGTTTACGACTAAAACTAAGCTAGGCAGGAAGGAGGAAACAACATAGCCATGCCTATTCTGTGAACATTACAGGGTGCGGGTTTCCATGGTTACCTTTGCTGTTTCCTCCTGCAGAGCCAGGAAGTTGAGGAACGAGACGTTGACCAGGTCGGAGCCGTACACGATGGTCAATAGCCGCCCCTCTGGAATCTCCTTGTTTAAGTCCAGCAAACCCCTCGTCTTCTGGTCCTAAAGGAAACAGAAAACCAAGAAGATGTTTGAACAAACTCCAAAGCTGTTTGTGTCTCCTGAGATCAATGAATGTGATCCACACAGTGCGGCGCTCCGAGCTAATCAACTAAACGACACCTTCCTCCATCTTAGCTCACAACTCTAAGTTATACATCAGTCTGTCTCCATTAGAGCAAAAATTCTGATTCTGAAATCCACAAAGATTTGAAACTTTATAGTGGTTCCCAACCCTGGTCCCTGAGGAACACCACCCTGCATGTTTTAGCTGTTTCCCTGCTTCAACACACCTGATTCAGGGATTTAGTAACTTCGGACCATCAGCCTAACGACCCATCATTAGGTTGATGGTCCTCCTTGATCATGTGAGCAGCTGGTTTCGGCTGTCAGCAGCAAACTGGTTGATCCACTGTGAGAGGGTGCTATTTATAAGACTGAGCTGAATACAGCATCTCAGACTGAAGAAGTCTTTCGGATGAAAGACGAAACGTTTCTACTTTTTTGTTTTGTTTTGGTTTTTGAATGTCCAGAGGACCAGAATTAGCTTTTCTTAGTCGGAGATTCCTTTAAGAGGTCTTTTCTTGTGAAACCGAGCCCCAACAAAACAGAGTTCTGCTGCATTTCTGGACTGACAGAAACATTCATAAACAGTAAGTGACGTTGAACTTTAAATTTAACATTTTATGCAACACTTTGGCAACTAACTAACTATGCTCTCTCTATGTTCAGTTTCCAAATAAAAGCAAATAAAAATAGTAAAACTATGGAGGGGTTCATCCAAAAACAATTATTTCTTGTTTTTGATAGTCTGCTTAGTGATAATTATCACATGCCAAGAAAAATATGATTAAACCTCTAAAGTTAAAGCCAATTTTATGTATTTTAATTCTGAACAAATGACAAAAATATATATTCACTCTGGTCAACTATCCTCACTACATAACAATCCTCAAACATTTGTCTTTACTACTTAAAATTCAGATCATATCTAAAGTATTTCAGTTGCTTGATGCTTTAAGGATTGTTTTTATCCATAAAACATAAAACGGACCCAGTGTTCATCCACCACTGTTGTATTTTAGACATCTCAGATGGTTTAAAAGCTGATTTGTTTCCAATATCCCAGTTTTTACCTCTGATAGTTATGTTTTGTTTACTCTGTATAGGCTGTTTAACTTGAACTGAAAGCTCTATTAATCCCAAGTCGTGAGATCACAGCAACAACTCCTGAATGTAAACAGGAACAGCCCACTTAGGACCACGAAACAGTCGGTAAATCACAGTTAGCACTTCAACAGATGGTTTTAGTTGAAGCAACTTACAACCAACTTTTAGTGCAGTTAGAGAGCTCTGTTGGACGCAATGCAGGTGAAACAAGACGAGAGAGGAAACTAAGAGCAGCTTGGAGACATGTGGGGAGATGTTCCTTGAAGAAATCTGTCTTTAGGACGACGTCTTTGGACGCGTCTGCTCTGATAGCAGTTGATGGCTCATTTCTGCCATCGCTGAACCACAAATGCAAACAATCTGAACTGACACTGCCTCGTTCATGTTAATTAGTACCAGCCGACGTTCCCGAGGAGAATGCTGCTGCCAAGAAGGAGCAAAAAGTCTGGATGATGGAGCAGGCGAGACTTAAAAACCAGAGTTGATTCTACCAGTGAGCGGAGGTCACTGTTAGAATTTAGTAATATACAGGTAGTCCTCGGGTTACGACAGTCTCGAGTTACGACGTTTCGTGCTTACGACGCATCTCCCTTATTCAAGTTACGCGGTTACGTCGGTTTTACGTCTGTTTTTACGACGTTAAACGTCGTAACGCGGCGGCACAGCGGCGGAAGAATACAGTTACGCGGTGCAGCGGCGGAGGAATACGTACTGTACGGAGGAGCACGGCATTTCTAGCATCCCGGTTGGCCATTAGCTCTTCATTATGACTCCCAAAATGCAAGGAGGACTCTTCTGATGGCAGTGCATCGAGGAAAAGGAAGGCCATCACCATGGACTTACGTCG
>JARVGS010000001.1:25074076-25087520 GCA_031762315.1 Hypsolebias antenori | reverse complement strand
AAAGAGAGAGAGAGAGAGAGAGAGAGAGAGAGAGAGAGAGAGAGAAAATTGGTAAATTGCTTGTGGATATTAAGCCAAAGGCAGTAAAAACAAAACAGTGGTGTTGGTTTTGGCTAATTCCAAAGGGAAGGGTTTTTTAAATAAAACTTGGAAATGGGTGAATAGTAATAATAGACCTGGCATCTACTTCCTACATGACAAAATAATTACATAAAATGTTTTTTTTTAAATACTTCCAATTTTTAAAAAACCTCTTTTTATTTATTTAAAGATAATGTGAGTGTAAGATCAGAAACGTTGTGCAAAGACCATAAAAATGCTGCCAGCGACATATTGTTTTAAACAAGGGCCAAATTTTAAAAAGCTGGTTTTTATTTTAACATATACTACAAGATGCAAAACTGATTTTCCCCCTCAAAATAAATAAATAAATACTTTAATAGTAGCAAAACCTCATCATAATGTTTTGAAATAATTACTCCCTGGATGTTTGATTTTCAGTTTTGTGTGGCTCTCATGTTAAAGCTCTACAGGTTGAACTTCAAATAAAACTGCAGGGAGTGTGCGTCCTCTGTGTCCCCTTGTCCATCACACGTCCTCATTTGATCTATTGTGTCCATTCAGCCTCTGCATTTTATTTTTTTTGTGTTTGGATGAAGGGATGAAACTGAAACTAGGCAAGAAAAACAAAACGGCAAAACTAAAATCACTGTCCAGAGTAAGATTTAGGAAAAGAGACAAAACATGTAGGTGCAGATCGAAACAAACAAACAAAACAAAACAATAACCACAGATGTAGAAAAGAAAGAACGATAAAAACTCCCAACCAGTCAGTCAACTCTGTCTTTTATCTTTCTGTCCAGCAAAAACCAGATCCTTCTCTCCAACGCAAAGCCAAGGACCGACAAAGACACATTGTGCAAAGACAGACATTTTCACTGTCTGCCCTCCACTCCACACACACACACGTTTGGCTTTCTATCTTTACAGGGACTTTGCATTGATTTCCATTCATTTTTCATTAATTTATAGCCTAACCCTGACCCTTATCCTAAACCTCATTACCAGTACATACCTAACCCTAAATCTAACTCATCCTTAATTCACACCTTAGTCCTAAACCTGACCCCTAACCCACCAACGACACTTGAACCTTATGAGGACCGGGCTTTGGTCCCCACAGAGCATTTGGTCCTCACAATGTTAGCATGTGTTGAAAAATGGGCCTCACAAAGTAACATAAACAAGTACACACACACCTTTTCTTTACACACATATCCAGTGGACACACTGGTTTCAGAGGCCTGACTCAGTCAACACCAGCGATAAAACTTCATCAGATTTCTCTCAGCTGAGATTCATGGCGTGGAGCCACTGATTGACAGTTTACAGGAGACTCGAGCCGTCTGTCTCCAGAACACTGAAGGGTTAGGAGGTTTCTTATTATTTACATTATTATTCTGTACTAACTACTTGTGCTATTTTAGTACATGAATCAAAAAGTTCAGCTCCTGTAGGAGATGAGCGCTGTGACATTTGTTTTTTTGTAACTTTATGAAATATTAACGTCCATTTAAAAAGGTTTTCCTCCTAAAACACGTTGAGGTTCCTTGCAATAAAAAAAACAGATCTCAGCATACTTTATTTTTATTTTATTATAGTTTTTAGCTACTTTTCTGCTACTTTTTGCTTTTAGCTAGCCTTTTGCTATCATGCATTCTAGCTAATCTTTGGAAACTTTTAGGTACTTTTTTTTACTTTTAGCTAGCATTTAGTTACTTTTAATGTTTAGTCAGTTTCAGAGTACTTTAAGCTATTTGTGCTTTAAGCAAATCTTTTAAACCTTTAGCTATAATTTTGTTAGCTTTACCCTTTAGCTAGCCTTTTGTCATAATGTATTCTAGCTAATCTTTGGGAACTTTTAGGTAATTATTTTACTTTTAGCTAGCATTTAGTTACTTTTAATGTTTAGTCAGTTTCAGAGTACTTTAAGCTATTTGTGTTTTAAGCAAATCTTTTAAAACCTTTAGCTATAATTTTGTTAGCTTTACCTTTTAGCTAGCCTTTTGCTATCATGTATTCTAGCTAATCTTTGGGAACTTTTAGGTAACTTTTTTACTTTTAGCTAGCATTTAGTTACTTTTAATATTTACTCAGTTTCAGAGTACTTTAAGCCATTCGTGTTTAAAGCAAATCTTTTAAAACCTTTAGCTATAATTTTGTTAGCTTTACCTTTTAGCTAGCCTTTTGCTATAATGTATTCTAGCTAGTTTTTGGAAACTTGTAGGTACCTTTTTTAATTTTAGCTAGCATTTAGTTACTTTTAATATAGTCAGTTTCAGAGTATGTTAAGCTACTGTATTTGTGCTTTAAGCAACTCTTTTGAAACCTTTAGCTATAATTTTGTTAGCTTTACCTTTTAACTAGCCTTTTGCTATAATTTATTCTAGCTAGTCTTTAGAAACTTTTAGGTACCTTTTTTTGTTTTAGTGATTAGCAAGCATTTCATTACTTTTAATGTTTAGTCAGTTTCAGAGTACTTTAAGCTATATTTGTGCTTTAACACCTATAGCTATATATTTTTTACGTTTTAGCTAGCCTTTTGAAAGCTCTAGGTAACATTTTTCTAACCTCATGCTACACATAACTTTTAGCTACCCATTTGCTACATTCATCTGTTGGCTGGGCTTTTGCTATATTTATCTTTTAGTCAACCTTTTGCTGCTTATGCTAGCTAGCCTTTTGAAACCTAGGTAGCTCTTTGCTCCTTTTGCCTAGCTTTTAGTTATTATCAGTTTCTAGCTAGCATTTTGATAAGGGGGCGTGGTGGCACAGAGGTTGGATAAGGTGAGCCTGTGATCGGAAGCGTTGCCAAGTCCGCTTATTGCAAGCGAGTTTAGGCTTGTTTTGTTCTAAAGTCTCTTGTAAATCATGTGAATCGCGGGTTGAGGGTTTTTGGGCTTGTTTTTGAACGTGAAGTTGCTTATTTGGGCTTGACTTTATTTCCGAGTGAAACTAGTTGATTATCTGCCAGCTCCGAACAATAAAGCAAAAGACGAGTGGCAGTAGGTAGTTCGTCCCTTCCACGCCCCCGTTTCCTGTTTATCGCTCCCGCCCAAGTTGGCGAGGCGACAGGCGCACACCCAAACAAACATTCATACTGTGGTCGACCACTAGGGGGCTCCACTCAACGCAGATTTCCGAAACAATACGATTTACATATTTGTTAGATATGCAAAAAAAATTTAATAAGAGCTTAAAAGTATGTTATTAAAAATGTTTATCATAATTTAGCTGTTTACGCGTAACATCATAATAAACGTAATACTGTTTAAAAACGGCCTCTGTTTTACACAATGTGCTGGGTTGCCAGTGGGGCTTTTTTTGTCTTGTTTTCATGGAGCTGGTTGCTTGTTTCTATCGTGAGACCTGGCAACACTGATTGGAATGTTTCCGGTTAAACCCTGCGGACCGACAGCATCGAAGGTATGAGTGGGAAAGGTGAGGCACCCACACCTGCCTCCACCCTCATTCTTCCCCACCCCCACCATATGCTCCCCGGACGCCCAAAATGGCAGCCCTCTGCTCCACAGAGGGCTGTGGTAGCTCGGTGGTCTGTGGTTGTGTCAGGAAGGACATCCGGATTAAAAACAATTGCCAAGTCTTTGTGCGACTGTAGTGACCCCTGAGGAAGGGAGTAGCTGGAATCAGAAAGAAGCTGGCATTTTGATGCTTTTATTTTGAAGTAGCTGTTGATTGTTTTCACTTGTTTTTTTGCTTCTAGCAAAATATTTGATACTTTCTCGCTCATTTCCCCTACTTTTTGATTTGAGCTTATCTTACAATAGTTTTAGCTAGATTTATTTGCTTTCTGATTAGCCTTTTAGCTAGTGTCTCACTACTAATAGCATTTAGCTACCCTTTTGTTACATTTGGCTTTTATCTAGCCTTTTGCTCTCTGTAGCTTTTAATCAGTCTTTTGCATATGCCTTAGTTTGACCTCAAGAAAATTTACCTTGTCGTTTATTCCTTTCACTTAGCATTTTGCTGCTTTTAGTAAGTGTTTTGCTTTATCAACTCAGGTGTAGCTACTCCAGTAAATCTCAGCTGTCACTCACATTTTCTCTCGTTTTTGGAGAAAACACATGACTAAAAAAAGTTTGATTTACAGTCACTGCGGTCGCTTTGATCGTTTAAGCTGCAGTTAGTTTCAGTTGAGCTCTTTTACTCATTCTAATAAATTGTTGCTCGAGAAGGAGTTATTTATTTTGTTTTTGTTATTTGAAGATTATTATTGTTTGAATCAATTTTTTTTGTAAAAAGGGGCAGATATTATAAGATTTTTTCTTCTTTCTGCTGCTTTCTATTTTATTTGTGACTGTATTTTTTATTTTATATTGAATTGTTTTGTTGTGTTAAAATGAATAGACTTATAAATAAAAAAATAAAATAATAGTCTATAATGTGTTTTTCCTGCTCCTAATGCTGATTTTACTGTTCATATTATCTTACACTGCCATCTAGTGGCAGCACCGAAACAGCACTTTTATTATATTTGTGTGCAACAGGAATGTGGATGGACTGGTTTTAGCTGAGTTGGAAAGGTGTATAACACAGGTTGTAGCCTTTTATTACACACATATCAACCACAGCTTTATTTATTTAGACATGAGTCGTGGTCAAATCACGGTGCAGCGGTGATGGACTCTGAACCCAAGTTTCAGAAATTATGTGACCCCCAAGCACTATATGTTGGTGGACATTTGAAGAAAAGCTGGTCTGGTACAAATACACGGAGATAAATGTTTCATTTTGTTTCATACAGTGCACTTTACTGCAATGCACTTGTATAACAGCCAAAACAGTCCAGCATCTCCCTCTTGTGGGTCAGAAACATCATTGATGATGGCAGTTCTATCCATCCATCCATTATCTTTACCCGCTTCTTCCTTTCTGGGTCACGGGGGTCACTGGAGCCCATATCACTGTGAGAGAGGTGGGGGACACCCTAGACAGGTCTCCAGTCCATAGAAACAAATGAGACAACCATTCACTCTCTCAATCACACCTATGGACAATTTAAAGATACCAGCCTGTTTTTGCAGGTGCTCAAGCACCCCTAAATTTTAATTCAGCACCCCTGAAAAAAAAAAATATAGGATTTTGTAAGGAAACTCAGTTCTTAAACCTTAGATTCACCAAAATGCTGAATTCATTTGGAATAAATGATGACAGTGTTAAACGGGTCAGCAAAATCTGAATTTTTTTGCATGTGTCAGATCCTCAACGCCACCTGTCAATCAATCCAGAAGGCTCGTCAGCAACTGACCAATTGGCAACCTCAGTTTTTCCTGAAGGTAAACGCCCCTTACCTTCAAGAGCTCCGCCCCCTTTCCCTCCGACAACATGGTTGTGTTTTGCATTGTTAATGCTTTGTGATCAGACGGATTTCATGAAAAATCATCTGGAAAAAAAAAGGTTTACCTTGAGAGTTTAGAGCAGTGGAGGGCAACATATTTTCCCCAGGAGCCAAATAAAGCTATTTAAATTAATCAAAACGCCACATAGAGGATTGGAAAATTAATTTTCTTTAACACTGATAATCTGGAAGACCTTTTGGGGCTTTTTTGTTGTTGTTGTAGCATAGTTAGCATGCTTGATAAAAGTATGCGTCTCTGATACTCTAGGAATATAAGACTTATTTTCTGTAAACTTAACAATATATTTGTTAATCTAAATATGAAAAAAAAATGTAAATTTTTGTTTTATGGAGTAAGGTTGAGTGTAGATCTGGAAACACACCTTTAAAAGAAGTTTTAGCCTATCTTAAGCTAAAGGTTTCCTGTGTATTTGTCCAAGATGTGTAATTTTATTGTCTGTAGGTTTACAAAGTAGTTAAAAAAGATGCTAGTTTGCATCAACTTATTTAAATATAGGACATTGGGGGCCAGAAATGTGGTCCCAAGGGCCACTTTCAGCCCTCGGGCCATATGTTGCCCATATGTAGTTTAGAGGGTGCAATTCAGTTTATTCCATTTCCAAAACCTAAACAGAGTTTGGAAAAATGTAAAAGCCTGATAAAGGATAAGTAGCTTAGGGATAAAGAGGAAGTACCACATGTTCATCTGTACGAAGGTAACGGCAAGTAAATCCTCCATTTTTTGGGGGGGGTCATAATTGTATGCTTAATGGTTAAATTAAAGGTTAATGCTTAGTTCTGCTTTGCTTTGTGTGTTTTATATGTATGTGTTGTTTACTATGATCCTTGAAAAGTCCTATTTGTGACTGTATTACTTGTTTATGGCCACACCACCCTGAACTTGCCTGATCTTGTCTGACCTCAGAAGCTAAGCAGGGTTGGACCTGGTTAGTACTTGGATGGGAGACCACCTGGGAACATTTGCACTTCTTACAAACGACACCAGGAGGAGCGTTGCTCAACGTCAAGAGCCATTCTCAGGTACTGGTGGCTAAGCGCCCCTAAAGGTCAGATCCTAGACTCGCCCCTGGTTGCCAATCAGCCTGACATGCATGTTTTGGGTCTGTGGGAGGAAATTGGAGAAAACCCACACATGCACAGAGAAAACATTCAAACTCCACCCAGAAAGGTCAGGCGACCGTCCCGCGGACTCCGAGGCAGCATCGCTACAAACGGAGCCACCTTGCCACCAATAGGGAACACTTGATTATGTTAACTGTTTTTTTTTTATTTCAAAGTTTTGTTTTAGTGGTGACGTATGTTATGATGTAAACAATACATGTGTGAACTTTACAGTATGTTAAACAAACGTCACAAAGTAAAAAGAAAAGGTCAAAAGATTTCTTGGAAATTAAACATTAAACATAGTTACATGGCGAGTTATTTCATATGAAAATATAAGATCATTTTGTTTTCGTTGAAAATTTTGTTTATTATTATTTTATATGTGCAAATGATAGAATGTTCCAGCCGCCGTGTGTAGAAGTGTGTGTTGTTCTGTCTGTGCTTACTCGACTGTAAGTTTCAGACGTGCTCACTGAATAATTCAGGTTTTATGTCTTGTTGCCATGGCTGTCTGTGCACACACACATATTCACACATTAATATGAAAAGGTTGACACGCACACATTCTCCCCCTGTACTTATTGAATTCTTATTAAAGCTTTAGTTTTCAGCTGCCTGTCCAGGGTGTGTGTGAGAGAGAGAGGTGGGGGTTTGTGGTATAGTCCCTGCAGGTCCAGTACAATGAACTGACTGTGGAGAAATGCAACTGGTTTCCAAGAGCTTTATCTTTAGATCAGTGCCGCCATCGCCTGCTGATGAATCACAAAGTTCAATTTCTAACCAAACACTAAAAACTAGAAAATCCTGTTGCTCCCGCTGCTTCTTACTTGTGGCATGGATTGAAGTCAAAGAACGGAAACTCTGTTTATGATACGCAAATATTTGGAAGGCATTTTGTGTGTCTGTTTGTGTGTACAGGATTATATTTAGATAAAGTGTGTTGTACGCATAAACCACTTGAAGCATTTCAAAGAAGCTCTCAGAAGTGATTGGATGTACATCAACAACTGATTAACGCTCGGAGTTAACTCAATTCAAAATCCCTGTCGCAGCTGGTTAACCTTAGCAATGGCTAAAACACAGTAATTTTTTTTTTTTTACAGAAATTGAGCCAAAGTTTGACGGGGTAGTAAATGAGGATCATCCACAATACCTAGCACCACACAATGTTGCAACATCTGGCATTAGCATTTGGAGTCAGTCCTGTTTGGACAACAATTAATGAAAGTAGCAGAAAGTAATCATTAGATGGACTTTCACAATCGGTTGACTTTTGGAGTCAGACTAATTTAAATTGTCCACCACAGCTAATTAATCATACAAAATACATTTGAAAAGATCACAACTCTTCTTTTATTACAGGGTTTTAAACATTTGCCATATAAAATGGCAGGGAATATGCATTATTCAAGGAATGCTATTAATTAGCATTAACCATTACAGATGGTGAGTGATTCCATCCATGTTGACTAATGTTTTCAGAGTTCTGGAGTCGGGTTGTGGACAGCAGGTTAAGCAGGGAGGCCCAGACACCTCTTTCCACAGCCACCTCTTCCAGCTCTTCTGGAAGAACACCAGGGCATTCCTGGGCCAGATAAAAGACTGTCTCCAGTGTGTCCCGGGTGTTTTCCAGGGTCTCCTCCCAGTTGGCCATGCTTGAACACCTTCACAAGGTGGTGTCCAGGGAGCATCCTTACCAGATGCATGAACCACCTCAACTGGCTCTTCTAGTTGTGAAGGAGCAGCAGCTCTCCTCCGAGTCTCTGCTGGAAAACTGAACTTCTAACCCAACAAAGTTAGGTCAGGTCCTCTGGACTGTTCCTTTTTTGTTGAACCGTTTCGTCTTTAGTCCAAAAGACTTGATCATTCCGAGGAGCCGAAACAAACTCAGTCTTATGAATAGCACCTCCTCATAGTGGATCAACCAGTTTGACGGTGCTCGGGTGGTTGCTGTAGTCCACCCTTTTGCCCACCGCCTGCCCCAAACTCTGGAACTAGTCCAAGGAAATCATGGCCAAAGTGGTTCAAAACATCATCTTGAACTTCTCACCCTGTCTCTAAGGGAGAGTCCACCTACCCAGCAGAGAAAACTCCTTTAGACCATTTGTACCTGCCACCCATTCTTTTGGTCACTACCCAAAGTTTGTGACCATAGGTGAGGATCATAGATCGACCGGTAAACAGAGAGCTTCGCCTTGCAGCTCAGATCCCTCTTCAACACAAAGGACTGGCAGAGTCCCCAGTACGATCTCACTCTCCATTCTTCCCTCACTTGTGAGCAAACACCCAAGATACAAGTATAATATAGCATTTGTTAAATAGCCTACATGTAATATTAGAGTCAAAATCCTCCTTTGGATTTTGGTGTACCACTCCAAGAATATAGTGACTCTCAAATGGTCACACCTTACAGACACCCCTGATTATCACCTCTGGGGACAACTTCAAGACTCTTCACTTGAACCCTGACATTGTGAACCTATAGAGAACACATTGCATACTTATAGTAAAAAGACAAACCTCCATTCGGATGGATGGATTCATTCATGCAAGAATTTCAGAGATCTCTTGCGTTAATACTTGGAGTATGTGTTGTGAACGATCCTTAGCAACTACCACTTCAAATTTTTGTCATTTGTAAAACTGACCAATTTAAAGCCATTTTGCTGTTGTCTAAGGTCAACTACTGTGAACCATTTTTAACAAGTTGGACTCCATTGCTTAATCTGCTGTAGATGTTTATTAAATTACATGACAGAATACATTCTGAGAGTTTCTTTAAGTACCATAAAGAAACCACAGAATGGGATGAAGATCACTTTTCGCTATACATTTCAGCTCATTGTCTTTCAAACTGATACATTTGTAGCTATTTTTGCATTGATGAAGGTCGTTTAGATGTGGTGGCCATTTTGAATAGGGTTGACTCCAAAAGATAGGTTTTTTTTTAAGATGCGCATTTTTTTTGTGTGTGTTTTCAAAGTTGGCTGTGGACGCCATCTTGAATCGGGTGGACTTCAAAAGTTTATCAAAGTATTACAGTACTGTACTGTACTTTCTGGTAGTTTAATTTAAATCCGTTCAGTGCTTTGTGAGAAACAACAACAAAAAAAGCTGCTAAATTTAATATTTTGAACACCTAAGATTAGGAGATGTTGGTTTTGTGAAAATCTAACGGTTGACTTTTAAACTAAGGGGAGGGAGGAAAAAATGGCGGTCTACGTCAGCGGCGCTCGAGCCGAAAGTCGCGCGCATGCGCAGTCGTGTAGCATGGGAAACGGAGCGGAGTAGCGAGGGACGTAAGATTTCTCCTTCTTTGTACTCAGTGAAGAGTTGAAGCTCGGCACTGCCTCTGCACTCGTCTCCATTTATTTTTAAAATTTTTTTTACATAAGTAGGGTTCGAAGCAGTAAATAGCCCGATAAGCCGGTGACTTTGTCCATTTTCGGTTCGTGGAAAACGGTCAGCCCGACCGTCAGTGTCCCTTTGAGTGAGCGCGAGGCTGGACAACAAAAGCTCCGGAGTCGTTCGCCTCAGGGGGGGAAGCTTTTTAAGTCGCACACCTTTTGTTTTTATTTACTGTATTTTTTAATAACAAATTAATAAATAAATCGAGGAACCGCAGATATTCCCGCTCCATTTCCCCTCTCATACCTCGTGGGGGAACCTTTTTTTTTTTTTAAACCAAGCCGAGCGACCCGCGATGGCCGCTGTAACGAGCCCGGAGACGAGCCCTCAACCCCGGGTGTATTTCCAGACGCCGGCCGGCACCACGGAGGAGCCGGAGACACCGGTTCGGAAGCAGGGACGTGTCACCGTCAAATACGACCGCAAGGAGCTGAGGAAGAGGCTGAACCTGGAGGAGTGGATTATCGACCAGCTAACGGACCTGTACGACTGCGAGGTAAAACAACACTCATCCAAACCGATCGATTATCGCTTATCGATGCTGCTGAAAACATATTTATAAAAGCAGTTTCTCTGTCATTTGCTTCTTTTTTTATGGGGCCTAGCTTGTTGCACTGCTCAAATCATTTACAGACGGTGCTACAATGCATGTAAATAATGGACGCCAACGTTTTATTATAATTTATTTTGTTTATTTCCGTCGGGATGAAGCTCCTCTTCCTCCCCCACAGTTTGGCTAAATGTGGCACATGGTGCTTTTATAGCCTCATTACTACCCAGGCAGCCGGGCTCTTTGTTCTGATTGGCTGAGACGGATTTAAAGCACACCTGAGAGCTATTTTATTAAATTGAGTGGATTTGACAGAAAAAAATGGCCGCCATTTTTAAAAATTCATTATGTTTTTTTGTTTGTTTTGCTGATAAAATAGAACATAGTAGGTTTTTTCCCTCAAGCCGTGCACATTTTCTAAAAAAAAAAAAAAAAGTTTTATAATTTAGGGCACGGGTTTACAACGTTTACAATACAAAGAGCCATTTCTGCTCCTTCGCTCACTAAATTAAATGCCACTTTACCACCTCATTTTATCTCTAAATCTTAAAAGTTGGCTGAGTTATAGCCATTTTTGCGTCGGCATTGCCAGTTGGTTGTGGTAGACTATCTTGAATTGGGTTGACTTCAGCTGTAGCCATACATCCAGTGACTCATGAGAGGTTAACAGCTGTTTGTTGAAGACCACAAGGATGGAAACGTGTTGAAAGACAGAGGGAGGAGAGAAAAGTCCAGAGTGTAGGCCTGAGGGTGGCAACTCTAAATCTGAGGACAATAACAGGTAAAGAGCTGGCTGACATGATGCAGAGAAGGAAGGTAGATGTTTTACATCTGCAAGAGACCATGTGGAAGCAGCATTGAGGACTGAGAGATTAAGGCTGAGAGGCCAGACGGAGATGGTTTGGCCATGTCCAGAGGAGGGACAGTGGGTATATTGGTAGAAGGACGTTAGGAATGCAGCTGCCAGGAAAAAAGACAAAGAGAAAGTTCAAAAAGTAGTTGTCTGGATGCAGTTAGGGCAGATGTGGAGGACGAGACTACTGAAAAGGTAACAGCTGGAAAGAAGAAGTGCACATCCAGTGATAAACGTGCGCACAGACACAGAAAAAACCCCAACATCGCCTGCCTTTGGAAATAATTAAAGGAACCTAAGAAGGGTCCGGTTTGTCCCACCTCACATTTTTCTGTCTTTCCTAACTTTTAATCCCAGCCGAAGCCGAGTCATGGTCACGGTTCATAAAGGTGACGCTAACAAGGCTCGATAACGGCCCATTCATGCGCGTTGACTTCATAATCCGTTTGCTCGCAGTGCTGACTGGGCGCAACCAACAGCAGCTGCGGCAGCGGCTATCTTTAGACCTCCAAGAGCTCCTCTTCAGACTCTCGGTCCTGGCGACACACGTGGAGCCGTGCGGTTCTTACGCGGCCCGGCGGCAGCTGCGCCGTAGCTGCTGGCGTCAGTACTTTAAGGCTCGTGTCAACACTGAGCTGCCATTGACCCACATTCTATTCCGAGCACAGGGGGGGAACACTTGGAGAATTTCTCGCAGTTTGAACGTAAAGGCAAGAAAGGATTGCACTTTTAACTGGGAATGGTGTTGTGATGCAACCAGCAGGAAAGCTTCTCTTCTGATGGTCCGACTGGATTTTATTTACCCCCAAAAGACTTGAAGACACACTGTTGACTCACTATAACGACTAGCACCACTAGTCCTTTGGCGTCCCAACACTTTTTACATCTGCTTCTCACAAACCAGTTTAACAACATGCAAGCTGTGGTTGATTCACATAAATTCAGTTTCCCACATGACACCAGTTGAAAGCAGGAAGTCGTGACCTCGTCAGCTCTGCTTCTGATAGGGTCTAATACAAGACTCAAAGTGAATGATGGCTGATTAAAAGTGAAGGACAAGGATCCAATTGGTGGCAGCAGTACTGAGGACCGTTTGATATTTTCTGCACAGAGAGGAGGATTGTTACTTTAAAAAGTGCATTTGAGAGTAATTTAATTATTGTCCCTTTAAGATGTGGATGTTTAACACGAGGGTAGAGCAACACTTTTTCTTTTAGGCGAAACAACACGTATACTTTGATGGGCAGTGCGTGAAACTATTGACATTTGCTAAGTAAACCCTTTTAAATACAACTACAGTAAACTTTGAAGCTTTCAAATGCTCTGTCAGGCAAATAATTATTTATTGTCACTGCTGATCAATTGTTTATTAGCATATTTTAGAAGAAAAACTTCCATAAGTTGGTTTTATTTAGCTGCTTTGGCTCAGTCATGAGTGTTCGTAACAGTACACTAATTAAATTGTTATAACATGAAGTAACATCTGTCAAGGTGGGTTGAGCAGCTGTTGAAGCGCGTTACAGGAAAAAGTGATTGATGTGGTTTAATATTAAAATGAGTAAAGTCCCATTATATTACCTTTAAGTAGCTTCTAACTTTCAAATACCTGATGGTTTTAATACAGTGATGACTTTTATACAAACTCTCACTTTTTATTTTTCATTTAGAGAAGTAAACAAAAACGCAAAGTGGTATTTTTTTTAATTTTCTGTAAGTCAAAACACATTCAAGTGAGTGAGGACACTGCAACTTTTTTTTTTTGACGCATGGAGCATAGACTTTTTAACTTATTATTTCATAGAGGTGTAGGTAATTATTAATTCAAGGAAAAACTAAAAGCTCATTGTACAACTTCAGAAATCCAGACTGATGTATTTAATGGCTCTGTCTTCAAATGAGCTGTCTGACAGATTGGACATGTCCTGTAAAAAGACACCTCAGACTAAAAAAAAAAAAAACTAGCAGAGGGGATTAGTGGATCTAAAGAGGATTTTGAAATCAGCATGCTTTGATTCAGTGCCAGTATTGGATTAATATGGACAGTAAACCTCACTTTGTTAAAAAAATACATACATACACCAGTATATAT
>JARVGS010000001.1:25050549-25063136 GCA_031762315.1 Hypsolebias antenori | reverse complement strand
GTCGGTACCGGGGCTTGAACCGGCGATCTTCCGATCACAAGCTCACCTTCTTAACCTCTGCGCCACCACTCCCACACAAAATAAATAAATAAATAAATAAAAATGATGAAGAAGGTCTAAAACAAAAGAAAATCCCCTGCAATTAGGGATTTGATGCAGTTCAAAACATTGGCATTGTGTGGAAGAAATGTTTGTGCTTTAAAAAAATATTTAACAGAATAGTGAGTGAAGAAGGCCTTTTTACCCTTTCAAGAAGAAGAACGGACAATCTGAGTCATCTTTATGTTAGTTGTTTACACCCAGCCTATTCTGGCATTCTTCCAAAGCCTATTTATTCCAGCTAAAGAAAAACATTAAAATCTGATCTTAACAATACACTTTCTCAAGGGGCTAGATCAATGTCAAAACTCCTTTACACTGCAGTTCTTATCAATGGTTTGTGTACTCATTGTGTTGCAATGAATTTAATAAATGGATGAAGTTTTAGA
Source organism: Hypsolebias antenori (assembly GCA_031762315.1). NCBI lineage: Eukaryota > Metazoa > Chordata > Actinopteri > Cyprinodontiformes > Rivulidae > Hypsolebias > Hypsolebias antenori. The sequence continues at coordinate 25,062,648 of JARVGS010000001.1, read as the reverse complement.
TGTTAAATCAGTTGTACTGTTTGAATGCAGTGCTGCTTGGATGTTTGTGAAGCCATTAGAATTTTCTATTTCTGCATAAACATCATCAGATTTTTACACAAGTTCTAAAAGTAGATAAAGAGAACCCAGTTAAACAAATGAGACAAAATATCATACTTGGTCATTTATTTATCGAAGGAAATTATCCAATACATACTTGTACACAAGGAAACATTAAAGGATATTGTATGAATTGACTTCCTTAAAAGAAACCACTTTGCCAAAAATCATTAAAACTGGCATTTCTTCAATTGTTTTTATTTCGGAACCATTTTTTTTTAGATTTGTCTTTCACTTTTTTATGTTCACTTTTGAACTTTAGTAAAGCTGTTGTGATCAGGACAAAATAACCTACAGTTTTTAGTGACAAACTATTTTTGTAGGGGCTCAGGCGTCACAGTTTTTCCAGCCAATTGACACCAATAGGTGTTTTTTTAATCAGACAAAAGAGTGAGCTCAAATCACACCCAAATATTAGAATCAAAGGTAAAATGCACAGTACTATCGCATAATGAAACTACACTGTCATAAAAAGACTATTAGACATTGTTGGTCCTAAAATGCTTGCCAGCTTCTCTTCAGCCAAGTAGGATCAGAGGAAACAAACTCAATATGTGCTCTTCATTTTGTATATTGCACGTTTGAAAGCAGACTGCTCTTTTGCTGCTGAGAGCACGGTATAATTATGCTCATCACAATAATTAGCCTTAATATTTGCTCTGTATCTTGCCTACTTCAATATTCTTCTTTTTTGCTATCTGTATCTGCTCACTAGGCCACTTGCAAACCCCTTCCCACTTTCTTCACATCTCATTTGTCTCTCCTCTTTTCATCCTGACTCATTTATCTTCTGCTCTCTCTGAGGCATAAAGACCATATCCTCTTTATCAGTGAGTCGCAGCAGGAGCTTGTCACTCTCCCTCCACCCCTTACTCTCATCATCACTCCTTTCCTCTCGTCATCACTCAATTTATTTTCTTCCACACAATTCCACAGGTTTCATAGTTTCTCCTATGCATTTTTTTTTTTTTTTTGCCATGATTGGAATATTTAGTATGTGTACCATCAGGTTGGCTTACATTCGTGCAGATTTTTTTCTTCTCTCTTTTTTCCGTCTTTCAGGTGACCCCCTGGTCAATTTTCTTCTCTCCAGTCTTTACGTCCTAGTGTATTACATGTATTGTAGGCTCACCTCTTACAAGGCCAAAGCAGTATTTCTTCTTTGTTATCATTGCCTTTTTATCTGCTTGCTTTGTCACTATGTTGCTGGTATCTTTTTTATATTTCATTCAAATATTCTTTCCTTCTGTTTACAATACTAAATTTTGTAGAAGGCAACATTTAAAAAAGATAACTTGGCTTAAATAACCTAACCTAACTATATGAACTATGAAAACTATTAGTTAGTTAAAATGCTCTATGCTTTTAGTAAAAAAAAAAAAAAAAAAAAGATTAAATAAATGTACATTTTAGGGATGCACGATATTGGATTTTTGGCTGATATGTTAAAACTTATTTGGCCGATAACCGATGCCGATACCAATATTTTATATACTTTCCTTCGTCAGAACACAGCCCTCTTATGTAGGCTTATTTGCTACAAAAATTGTGTAACAGCTGTAAGAGCTGGTGACATATATTCAGTAACAGCCATATGATATGCGTAGCTCTTTAACTTATATTAAATGAAAAGTGTTAAATGCTATTTATTAGCATTAGTCACCTGCGATGCTGTCTCACTTCTGGAGGCTTGTTCCAGGTTCCTACTGCAGTGCGGGATCCTCTGCACTCCTGTGCATGAAGGACAGACTTTTTAAGTTCAAAGTTTTTGTCTATCCATTGCGCCGTAAGACTAATCATGCTAACGGGGCTAACACGACATCCAAATGTCTGTGGTAAAACTCACCCAAGTGCTATCAGCTATTAGCTTCTAAATGACATCAGAAATGACAGCTTGTAACTCTGGTAAGACTACATCAGAAAAATATCTCTGACGGGACGATGTAGTGAGGCTCAACATACCGGTAGTCCAAAAATCTTTGGAATCCAATATCCTCACCGAAAAAAATCTTCCACACCACAGACATTTTGACTTTTTCCTCTCCGTCGTGATCACATCAGGTAGACACGCGTGACATCATCATCTTGTGTTGGCGCAGCAGGCATCCTTGTCCCTGGGTTGTCATTCCAAAACAGCATCTCTTATATCGGTGAGTTATTTTGATGGACTGTCCGATATTTAACTTTAACGCTAATATCGGTTGATACCGATACCATGCTGATAATATCGTGCATCCCTGCTTTTTGTCATATATGAGACAATAAATGTTTGGAATGTGTAAATTTGTCACAACGAGATCACTGCCATTTCCGACACACAATGTCCAATAACAAGCAAATGAAGGGAACATCCCTACGCTGCCCGGCCGAGGTGTACTCCCACCCGGCCAGCACAGCCATGGAAAGGCGCTCGTGCCATCTCGCCGTCTCCTCTATGCACAATAATTGTGCTATCTCCTTCCACAAGTTCCTTGGCTACGTTTATGTTTTTCCGGTACAGTTGTAAACTGCCTAGAGGTTTTCTCGGCATGCCCCACTAGAAAGAGGCCCTGGGACAGACAGGAGTTCTTGATTTGCTTTTGTGAATTGCTGTGCCGGCTGCAGATGTGTTTTTATTTTTTAAGTTTTAGGAGCTCTAAAATAGGTATTTTTTTTCTTAGAAAATGGGCTCCAGGGTGGAAAAGAATCTTGTATCACCATCCTTGCATTTTTATGTAGGCAGCAAAATCAGCCTTTTGAAAGCAACGATGTCTCAGCCCCACTTCTAACCGAACCTACGACCCCAAGCATGGCAGGAGTAACGACGACAGATTACACATCTGCCTTTGTGCACAGAATCTTTCAGTCCAATCGTAGCAGCGTTGTCTGGTCTGTAGATGTAGCATTGTCCTGCTGTGTATGAACCTGTACCAATTATTACTAGTTGACAAAAACAACTAGAATATTTATTAAAGGGTACTATATCCAATAACTGCTACACACCTACATACCATCTCAGAGTCTGGAGTGCTCAGGTCTTTTTCTACTGCACAAATGACACGCTCAAGAGGAGATGGAGGGTGGGAGTGGATGAGACACTGCCTTGTTCAGATTTTCAGTTTGATGGATTTTTGTCCCATTAGCAACCAGATAAGACAGAGAGGTAAATGATCCTTGTGTTATGGCAGCTATAGGATTGATTCGTTGGATTCAGAAGTTAAAAGTTTGCAACCAAGTGTTATTTGTGGCTGTAATTGTCTCTTATAATATTCAGTTAAATTTTTTTCCCACAAATTTAAACTCATCTGATAAATGCAATATAGACAAAACAGATTGTTATATTTTATGTTTTTTTAGCAAGAGAAAGTGAGATTTTGTTTTGTTCAGAAAGCCGATCTTTTTTTGGTCTCTTGGCTCCATGCTAGATGTTTCGTTAAAATCATAATCATTTGAATACAATTTTAAACAAATCTTCGCAAGTCCCAGAAAATTAATTTGATAACATTTCATTTAGTGAATTTGAAACGATTTTTTTTCTTCTAAATACTGTTCAGTCTGCAAAGAAACAGGAATAATCTTTGAAATACATTGTGCTGGTTGGATCCCTTGATAAACACGTTTAGGCAGTGATTTATGTCATTACGTCTCAGATTTGTTTGACGTATCTTTGTCTGATGGATAAATGTAAACCACAGTTCCACACGGTGCGATTTGTTCTAAAATTCTCCGAAGCGCCATTCTTGGTTGCTACAGCAGCACCAGTTTACCTGAGGCTGGTTGAGTCCTCGAAGGACCAGCGGAGCGTCTTGGCAGAGAGACGGCTGCACACAGAAACCACCATGAACGAGCCCTAACAAGCGTTTGAATCGCTGGTCTGTACAGAGAGCAGACAGGACTTCAGGCAGCGTTCGGATGGGTCAGAGTTGGTTTATAGACTGTTTTGACTCAGATTTTTATGTGCATGTGTGCGTTTGAGCAAGGTTGTTTGCTAAATGGCGTCACAGTGTTTCTGTGGATGTTTAGACAGAATCAAAACATATTTGGATAACAAGCGCATAAAAACTTTCATTTGTGGATATGCAGGCTGATCACATGCTCATATCTTATTCATGGCTTTGGGTTTATAAAGACACCATCTTCTTTACTGGGAAATCACTTGACTGTATCACAGTTTACGTCAACTAGTCCTATATTTGTACGACTTCGTCTGTGTGGTCGTCACTTGATGGTTGCACACAAACAGCTAATCTTCACAGCCCGTATCCCAATCATACAGATGTTTTCTGTACTTGGAATCTGGTTGGTTTGAACCCAGACAGCACAGGGTCATTAGTGCAGGTCACATGAGCATCAAGTGGAAAACATGTTGGATCATTTGTCACCACAAATAAAAGTTGTTATAATGCAGCAGCATGTGGAGGATTTTTATTACAATCCTGTCAGCTTCATCAGGACCAACATCCCAAAAAACCAACAAGTCTGATTCAGTAAGCTAATGAGGAAGTTGGATGGTAGACACAGAGAAGCTTCGTGGCCGCTTTGAATCCACAAACTGGACTAAAGAATCAACGTACGGCGTGTACGGGTGCACAGATATGTTGACGACATGCAAATTTCTGTTAAAGTATTTGCATACCAGGAAAAGCACAGGTGACATGGCAATACAGCTTTGTTGGCAAAAGGAGGTGAACTATAGAAAAGGGGATATAATCCTCTTTAAAATGGTAAAGTAGAAAAGAAAAGGATTAAGAACAGCAAAAGGGAGAGTACTGTATTTAAGCCGTCTCAGTTTTGGGAAAGTCTTCAGAAATTACCTGAGACAGAGTGAGTAAACCCCTCTTCACCTGATTAACCAGGTTTCTTGCCTCCAACCCAACCACCTTTTTTCCACCCACTGTCCTATTTCCTGTAGATTTCTACACCAAAGAGCTGGATGAAGATAGTTGTTACTAAGACAATGTGAGAGAAAATCTTCAGGTCTAGATATTTTTTTTGCATCCACCTAGGATCATTAGTGAGACATTTTCAACAAATTTCAGCAATACTGTTTTGTACCTAAGTTAAGGAGGACTCTCAGTGGCTACCACAACGTATTTTGGCACATCTGTAAAACTGAAAGAGTTACAGTACTGTATATGGATTTATTTTATTTTTCAAACATGGCAGTGCAGTACAGGTAGTCCTCGACTTAAGGCGCCTTCGACTTACGACAACTCGGACTTAAGAACGGGTGTGCGGCACAGCGTTAGCATACATTTTACATGTATTTCCTTGACTTACGGCAAAAAATCCGGACTTACGAATGGGTTTGCGGCGCAGTATAATGAGTTCCGACTTATGGCAAAATCGGGTTACGAACGGTCTGTAGGTACAGAACCCGTTCGTAAGTCGAGGACTACCTGTAGTTAGAGCTGTCGCTTCACAGTAAGGTTGTACCTATATTCTGACCCAACCTGAAAACCGTCATAGATCCTTTGTCAGATCAGCTGAAGTTTGCATTTTCTTATAAATGTCTTTGTTTCATCACATAAATTTGGCCCTGCATTTCATCATGTAGACATCCCAGAAACCCACACCAGAGTGTTTGGACTTTTGCTCTACTTTTAACACTAATGCATCACATTTGTGCCAGAGTTCATCTGCTGTAGGGTCAACTGATTTGCATATCCCACTGAGATCATCGCAATCTGTAGCAGAGTTCAGACTTTCTTACAAATACCAAGATATCCAAACGATCAGAAATGGAGTACCACAAGGTCGTGTTCTCTCACCACTTCACTTCAACTTTTACACTTTTTTTTTTTTTTTTCAAAACTTGTAGATTCTGAAATCTTGTTGTGCTTCCACTGAGGGTAACCTTATAACTACTGTTAGGTGTCTGCTTAAAAAGAAAGATTAAAAGAAGACAACCACATGTTTCAAATCTTACTCATCATCTTGTGTTACTTGTCAGTCACCGGCGCTATGACAAATCACACATCTTGTATTTGTAATGTACTTTCTGGTGAAAAGGACCCACATTGCTATCTTTACATTCTATGTTCCTGCTTTTTTGCATAAACGTTTGCATTTTATCTGACATGGGATCACATGAAGTCTAACCGGGCTGTCAAGTCCAGATGGAGGCACTGATAGGATGTGCTAAATAACGACTGCTTGTTTTTTTTTAAATAAATCAATACAGTTAAGGGATTGTTTGTGTCTTAACAAGAGAAGCTTGTATAACACTTAAAATACATTTTTTATACACAATATTCTTCCTTCTGGTCAATGAGCACAACTCAAAGTAAGAACAGACAGCAAGGTCCAAAAGAATAACAAAATTAGGACTAACTGAATTAATGAAATTATATTTTCTAGTTTCTGTTCGTGCTGTAAGCTGGTTATTGAGGCCGCTTCTGTTTGGTCTGCTGCTCATTCTATCTGCTTTTCATACAATTCAAAACAGGACCTCAGATTCTTCCTGTGAGGAAGTACATGCAGCTGATTAGATGAGCAACAGAGATGAAGATTGGCTGCGAGCGCAAACCGAAGGTGCACGACGCTTCAAACGCACAACAGGATTAAAGTATATTGTTTTGATTATTGATCGCTGTGGTTTACGGTTCAAGGCTGGCTGTTTGAGGCTGTTGAAGCAGCCAGCCACCACTTAGATTAATTATGTGCACACACATACAAGTGTTGGTGATGTCGCTCAGTCAAGTCTGAGCTCTTCAAGCGTGTAGCGGAAGAGAACGATATCATTTCTCTTCCCCTCCCCCATTATCTCCCAAGGTTCTGTGCCCAGACAGGAAGTAGCTGCTTATGTTGAGCCCTTTTAGTGTTGAAGAGCACATGAAGAGACATCAGTAAAGCTGTAATTTCTGCTTGTAGAGAGGAGATCCTGGGGGAAACAGGCAGTAACAAGGCTGTTTTGGTTGTAAGCCCTGCAGATTCCTGATTAGTGACCGAAGGAGATATAAAGGAGATGGAAAGCAGCAGGAAACAACTGACACAATGCATCCCTGATCTCTGCACCCCCCGTTGACCTCTCAGTGACAACTCCCATTTTCCTCACTCTCTCATGAGTGGTTTATTCCTGAGGCGAGGTGCCCCAAACGCCACAGAGTTGTCTTACCAGCACACCACGCGTGAATCTGGACAACGCAACAAGAAAGGAGAGGTATAAATGAGATGCAGCGATGAACAAGTGTTGTAAGAGAGGAGAGGGCAGGAAGGTCAAAGCTCAGTGGTTTTCCACCGTTTCCTCTCTGGCTTTTCCCTGTTTGATCATTAACTGGTATACTACACAACCAAATGAGTCACGCTGGACCTTGCGTTGCATCAAGTTTTAATTTTTAAGCTTCTGTTCTGTCAGTTCAGCAAAAAATGTGCAATGGTTGCTAAAGAAATCTCTAAATACACTTCTTATTCATTTTATATGTTTGGGCGGCTGTGGCTGAGTGGTTAGAGCAGTCGTCCTCCAATGCGAGAGTTGGTGATTCGAATCCACCAGCAGTCACATGCCAAAGTGTCCCTGGGCAAGACACTGAACCCCTCATAGCCTCTGATGTGTGTCCCATTGGTGTATAAATGTGATAAAGCACTGATTAGTCTCTTTAGAATGATTTGTTCAATTAGCTTTGAATAGATCTAGAGTGCTGTATGAATGGATAAATGAGAACACAGCGCTTTGAGTGTCTTGATCAGATAGAAAGGTGCTATAAAAGTATATTCCATTTAACATTTAACCAGTAGTTAGCCTGTTGGTTAAATTCACTCTAAAGAACAAACACAACAAAACTCTTGAGAAAGTAAGACAAATCCAGCAAAGAAAGAACTCCTTTTGTCGTTTAATTTATTGAATTTTGTCTCAGCACCTTGTTCTGCTGCACACCTTTGCTTGCTCAATAATTCATTTTATCCACAGACCTGCACATGCATTCGTTGTGGGAGATTGAAGATATGTTGACTGTTTGGGGCTTTGGGATCCTTGGTTGACTGTAAAATCTAATGTGCATGTTTTGTTGAGCAATGACAGCAACACATTTAGACCATTAGAAAGGCTTAGGACTTGAGCCAGTGACTTTCAACCAGGGCTCCTCGCCCCCGAAGGGGAATAAGAATCAGTTTAGCACAAGTACAAAATTAATACCATGCCTGATTATCAACTGTCTCTTTAAATAATCAAATATTGTGGTTAACCAAAGCTGTCTTGTGTTTAGATGTTTAGGATTCTTAATTTCCTCGCATAGTTCGCAAGGCCTTGTTCTTGTCTCGCTGCAATTTTGACGACGTTCGTAAAAGTGTGAAAATTTTAATCTCAAAACAGTCAGAGAGTCTTTGCTGTTGTCTGGAATCAGTTTCAAACCCTTCTCAATTTGATTTCTGCAATTTTAGAGTCATAAAGTTGCAGTTTTTTGTGGAATATATCTGTGAACCCCAAACACATTTTGGCCCACATTTTGCCAATTGTTTGCGTAAATGTGGCATACAATGCGATTCCAAGTTAAAATATATTTTTGTATCTCCAACTTTTCCCTATAAACGCTTTGCCATTGATAAGTACGACTCCACTCAACTCTTATCTTATCGGTTCTTCTCAGGTATAGATGATTTGCCACTGTGACTTGTTTCCCCGATTTTTGGGCAGTATCGTAACAGGTCATTGTGTTCGAGCCACTTTGCCTGTTGTGTTCCTTAATGGCCCTATAATCAGACTTCAATTTCTTTAGCTTATCCCGGTCCTGGTGTAGCCATGCTGCGCCATCATCTCCGATATTTCTCTGGAAATGTGCTTATTTCTTGTCTGTACCTCATCAGCACTATTTTTGGAGCTTCCATACCAGAAACTAGCCAAAACAAGACACACTTATGATCAGAGAGGAAATGGAGGTTCAGATGCAGTTTGCAGTTTTGCTTGGCGGTTCATCCAGTGATGTAACTCTGCTGGTCCATCAATGGCTACTGTCTGTTTATGTAAAAATCGTCACCTCGGAGCAGTCCACTTATAACCATAAACAAGGTGCCCAGAGACCGGGCTGCGGGAGGGTGGGTACCAGCAGCGGGCAGACCCTTAACTTGTGCGGTGTGGTGCAGAACCGATGAATTAAGACAGTGACAAAGCACCAAAACAGTTGTAGCCCAGTAAGATACTACCTTATGTGAGAGCCCAATGGTGCTGAAGATGAATACAACCTCTCCGCAACCCTAATCAGAAGCAAGCGGGTAAAGAAAATAAACAGGTAGAGCCGATGAACCTTCAGAACTTTATACGTCTATTAATAAAAACAAAAGCCTGCTGCTAACTCTCCAACCTTGGACAGGAAATCAGTGAAAGGTTTTCCAATAAGCCAACTGGTTTCGACCATTTGACTTTGAGATGAGCCTAGCACGGAGAATGAGGTCCAATTTACGGATGACCGTCTGCTCAACCGTCAGTTTGAACACAAGGTTTATGTGATACGAATTTTGTAATTCTGTTCATGAATGTCTGCCAAGTTCCTCTGCATGCAGGACACAAGTTTTTGATCAGTTGGACTGTGTGTATCGACAAATGTCCAATAATAAAACGTCCTATCAAATGGTGACATCAAAGACACAACACAGGAAGACGACCATGTACCTTTTTTTTTTCTTGAGAAACCAGTGCATTATCACCCCCTTAATAGACAAAAGGGAAACTCTAACAAATGTGTTTAAACCCTGGGGTCCAGTTAACCCTACGAATAAATGACATAGTAAGCACGTTGACGCTTTCACGGTCAAACTTTTACTGATGCCAGGCACGTGCTTACATTGGCAACAGAAAGGCTTTTCATATTTATCTTTCAGCTTCTACACATAATCTGTACCCATTTCTATGACGATTCCATTCATACAATGAAAAGAGGAAGCGGTGTCACGAACTCTTCATTTAACTAAAAAAATAGTCTGTCAGGCTGTAAATTTTTCAGTTTTTAACACACTCAAGGGAGTTCAAGTAAATATCATTGTTTAGTGCCACACGACCCACTTTTCCTCCTTCCTGACACTCCAGCCTCCAACTTCTCTTTGCTTTCAGCCCCCCCCCCCCCCACCCTCCCACCCCCGCCTTTGTCCCCATGTCGGACTCAGCCAAAGGACGGCCCGTGTGTTTTGATGCAGAACGGACATTTAGCCATCCCGTCGTTGGGTGGTTATTTTTATCCAGGTTTGTTACAGAGGCAGCAGAAAGGCTAAAGTGGCTAATTTAGCATCCATGATCGGGCTCTTTCTTCAACCTGAACCACGTTGTGTGTTTTTTATTTTTTAAACACGATACTGTGGCTTGTTTGTGTGTCAGCGCACGCTTACAGACATTTTCCACAGATCCTATGAAAAAAATCAGAAACAGGAAGTGTAATCCTCGTAGGTGGCCGTCTGTGACCTACTTACACTTTAACTCAAAGACAGATCTGCAGGAAGTTCTCATGCGTTATCTGAGCAGATGAGGAGGATTTCCATTTATTTATGGTAAATCAGCATTTCAACCCAAACTCGCTTTATTTTTGTCTTGTGCTTCTTTTAGCTAGTTTTACTTACCGGTATGTTAGCTTTTAGCTGCAATTTAGCTCATTTTTACTTTTAGACAGTAATTTGCTCATTTAAGATTGTGGCTATAGTTCAGCTAAATGAACTTTTCAGCTATGGTTTTGTTAATTTTAGCTTTAAGCTACAGTTTGTAAATTGTAGCTTCAAATGACCAAATTTTCGCTTTTAGCTAGTGTTTTCCTAATGTAGTCTTTTTGCTATAGTTTTGCTCATTGTAGCTTTTAGCAACGGCACTGCTAATTAAAGCTTTCGGATATATTTCAGCTAATTCAAGTTTTTAGCTAATTTTGTTAGTTTTAGCTTTTAGCTATGGTTTTAAATATTTAGGCTTTTAGCCACAGTGTAGCAAATTTTAGATGTTTTTGCTAATTTAAGAGCTTGGATACAGTTTAGCTTATGAAAATTTTGACCTATGGTTTTTGGTAATCTTAACTTAAAGCTACAGTTTTGCTAATGATAGCCTTTAGCTTTGAATTTCCAAATTTTAGCTGTACGCTATAGTTTTGCTCATTTTAGCTTGTATCTACCATGTTGCTAATATAATATTTTGACAATTTTTAGCTGATTGAATTTTTAGCTATAGTTTTAGTAATTTTAGCTTTGAGCTAGTTTGGCTCATTAAAACTTTCAACCACAGTTTTGCTAATTTAAGCTTGTGGATACAATTTAGCCACAGTTTAGTTAATTTTAGCTTTCATTAACAGTAATGTTGTAGAATTTTGCTTCATTTTCCCTAATTTTAGCTTTTAGCTTTGATGTTTTTAATACAAGCTGCAAGCTATGTTTTTTTGTCCAGTTTTAGCCTCTTTGCAGATTTTTAGCTTCTGTTCTGCTTGTTTGAACTGAAACAGCTCAGCCTTCAGCAGATGTTCAGCTAAGAGGCTAAACGTTCATGCTTCATTCCTCCAGCAGAGCTCATAAATCACTCGTGATGTTTGAGGTTTTATTCAGTGAAACTCGCATAAAGAAACTGAGTCATGCTAAATAATAAAACTGCAGTTTTGTCGTTGTACGTTCTCGTTATGTCCACAGATGTTCCCACAATGAGTTTCTTGATTTTACCTAAGAACGCAACCCACGAGGCAGGGCGTGTGTGTGTGTGTGTGTCCTTGTTTATGCTACTTTGTAAGGCCCATTTTTTCCAACTTATACTACATTGTGAGGACCCACTGCTCCTTATGGGGCCCAAGCCTGGGCCCCATAAGGAGCAGTCCCATTAGTTGGTTAGGAGTTAGGTTTAGGACTAAGGTGTGAATTGAGGATGTGTTAGGTTTATGGTTAGGTATTTACTTGTAATGGTTACGTTTAGGGTAAACGTCAGGATTAGGCTATAGAATGAATGAAAAATGAATGGAAGTCAATGCAAAGGCCCCATAAAGATAGCAAAACAAACCTGTGTGTGTGTGTGTGTGTGTGCCATAGGTTTTCCAGGTGAAAGAGTTGTCTAGTAGCGCCATCCGAGCATGGTCA
>JARVGS010000001.1:25035199-25045695 GCA_031762315.1 Hypsolebias antenori | reverse complement strand
ACGTTGCTGCCAGTTTTTATCGACAACGGGAGCAGGGGGGTGTAGTCATGTCTGTATTGCCCGCCTGCTAGCTTAGCTCTACGTTGCTGCCAGTTATTATCAATGACGAGAGCAGGGGGGTGGAGTCACATCTGTATTGCCCGCCTGCTAGCTTAGTGGGACGTTGCTGCCAGTTTTTTATCAACGGCAAGAGCAGGGGGGGTGGAGTCACATCTGTATTGCCCGCCTGCTAGCTTAGCGCTACGTTGCTGCCAGTATTTATCAACGACAGGAGCAGGGGGGTGGATTCACATCCGTATTGCCCGCCTGCTAGCTTAGCGCTACGTTGCTGCCAGTTTTTATCGACAACGGGAGCAGGGGGGTGTAGTCATGTCTGTATTGCCCGCCTGCTAGCTTAGCGCTACGTTGCTGCCAGTTATTATCAACGACGAGAGCAGGGGGGTGGAGTCACATCTGTATTGCCTGCCTGCTAGCTTAGTGCTACGTTGCTGCCAGTTTTTTTTATCAACGGCGAGAGCAGGGGGGTGGAGTCACATCTGTATTGCCTACCTGCTAGCTTAGCGCTATGTTGCTGCCAGTTTTTATCGACGACGGGAGCAGGGGGGTGTAGTCACATCTGTATTGCCCGCCTGCTAGCTTAGTGCTACGTTGCTGCCAGTTTTTTATCAACGGCAAGAGCAGGGGGGTGGAGTCACATCTGTATTGCCCGCCTGCTAGCTTAGCGCTACGTTGCTGTCAGTTTTTATCAACGACAGGAGCAGGGGGGTGGATTCACATCTGTATTGCCCGTCTGCTAGCTTAGCGTTACGTTGCTCCTGGTTTTTAGCGACGACAGGGGCGGAGTCACGTTTGTGTTGCCTGCCTGCTAGCTTAGTGCTTTTTTCTGCCAGTTTTTATTGGAGGGATGTCACATCTTGAGTATAGCGCTACATTGCTGCCCATAATTGTCGACGATGTGGGGGAGCGGGACGGTACATCAGTAACATTTTTGCTAGCACCTATTTGTCTTGCACCGCGCGCTACATCAATACCAATAGTTGTCGATGGGGGGAGGTGGGAGTTCGGTAGGCAGGGCGCTCGATTCTGTTGACGAGGTGAGGCACCACACTTGTATTATAGTAGGAGAAACACTGGTGTTATAAATTATTGTAATGGCAATGGTGGATGTCCGACCCCTGAGCTGTTGGCTTCCAGTAACTGAACAGTTTAGCTGAATAGTCCTGGTGTGGGAGTTGAATATTAGCTAATGCAGCATTCTTTCACATCAGGAAGTAGATTTTGAGTAAAGTTATTTAGTTATTCAGAAAAAAACAACAACATTAAAAAGGTCCCTTAGCTTAGACTCGACGATGACTCCTGCTGTTTTCTCCAAACTCTGTGCTCTTTGACTGATTCATACGGCAGAACATCACTTCAAAAATCACCAGATTATCCCTTTATCATCTTACCTGCTGTAGATTGCTCTTTGAACGACCTCAGTTTAGAAACAGAAATTATTTAATTCTGTTAGTTCGTTAATCTGGTCAGAATTTAACTTAATTTCTCCAAACCGAGGTCGTTCAAGGAGCTATCTGCAGCAGGTAAGATATTACCTGTTCATAACCTTTCCACAAAACCCAGGTTAAAATGTCTGAACCATCACTTTAAGGCTTCTCTGCCATGATTTTTTTTAATTAATACCTATTTGTGTCAAATATGTATATTTTTAGGTGCATAATAAACAATTTATAAAAAGAACTATGCGTAAACACAGACAGCACTAAATAAAGTTGTTGTTTTTTGTTCATCGTAAATAAATGTTTTTAAGAACTGAGCACGTCAGTTTGTTGGTAAGACGTTGAGTGGGCGCTTCCTGCCCTCTAGTGGTCAGCCGTGGAGACATTTTAGAGACAAACGAAAAATTAGGATTTGTTTTGAAGCGTTTTTGAAGGGTTTGATTCCCGTTTTGTTTTGTGCAGGAGGAGGCCATCCCAGAGCTGGAGATCGACGTGGACGAGCTGCTGGACATGCCCAGTGACGTGGAGCGAGCCGCCAGAGTGAAGGTAAAATAAATAAAATCACATAGAGACACAGAAACCAGCAGAACAACGAACAAATGGTTTCACTTTACTGTTTCAGGACTTACTGGTCGACTGTTTTAAACCCACCGAGGTATTTATCTTAACTTCCTGGAACTGTTTTGTTTTATTTTGAAATCCGGGCCTCGTGTGATCCGTTTCTCTCGTCTCCTCGCAGGACTTCGTCTCAGAGCTGCTCGACAAGATCAGAGGAATGCAGAAGCTCTCCACGCCTCAGAAGAAATGATGGCGTCCCACACGGTCCCCTCTTCGGCCCTCTCGTCTTCCTACTTTTTTTTATTTTTTTATCCTTATTATTGTTTTAATTTAACATCATTCTTCCTTCAAAGATCTTGAATTGTTCTTTTGTTTGCACCTCACATTTTTCTCTCCGGTTGCCTAGATTCAGTTGAGTCGTCATTTTTAACTATTTTTGGTAACTTGATGAGTTTGGCTTTTCTTGATTCTTAAAAAAAAACAAACAAAAAAAAAAAAATCAGTAAAAAGGTTAAAAAAGCGCTCTCCATCCCCCCATGCTCCGAATCACAGACAGCCCTTATTCAGCTCTTCTTCCTCCGATCTGTCAGAGGAGGAGTCGAGACCTGTAATTACTAAAGAAGAATAAAAAAACAACCGGGGCGTGGGAAGAAGAACAAGGGACAGAAGAACCCACAGACATAAATAAACGAGCGGAGTGAAAATCCGAGGAGATGGAAGGAGAGCTCCATGTGCACCGCCGAGATTTATCATCATTTTAAATTGTTTTAACTTTCAAACAATCCAGCTGCCACTTCTAAATCTTTTTTTTTTTAGTGCTTTACTTTGAGGGCTTGATTAGTTGAATCACTTTTTTATTTTGAAACCTACTTTTTTAGGTGCTCACTACAAACTACCCCCTCTTAAACAGAGGCACTGCTGCAGCGTTGCATTTAAAGACCGTCGTCTTTTAGTGCGTTTCTTGAAAAAAACAACGTGCACTGTGTCATTTTGGTGAAGAAAATCTGATCCTCTGTGAGTTTACTGCAGCGAGGAGGAGAAGCCGTCGTTTCTTTGTGGCCAGGCTAAAAATAATACTTTTTTTTAATAGAATAAATGGGTAGGACGTCTTTCCTGAAACGTGTCGTCCAGTCAGTCACAGGTTCTGAAGCGGCTGCTGTCTGGTCTGAACATGCAACATGTATGTCCGTGTTGCTAAACACTAATAGTGTGTGTTGCTACATAATGTACAGCAACATCTGTCTTAGTTGGGAGTGTTTTTGGGCCTGTATATTCTGCTGTTAGCTAGGACAGATTTGTTTTTATCGCTATGGGACTGGTTCCCATTTTTTAATCGTTATCACACACTGACAGAACAGAGAAAAACTGCCTTTTTTTTTAAATCACAGCATCCCCATTTGTCATATTTTTATAGTTTTGTTCATTTTCAGAGCTCACTTTGCTCTAAAATAGAACAGGAAGGAGATGTTTCAAACTTTTTCTCGCTTACTTGCCTGACCTATTCTCCATCCACGCCCATCATCTCAGAGAATAAAGCCATCAGGTTCTGATCTGACCCGGTTAGAGACCGAAACTTGCTAAACCCATTAGAAAGATCGCTGAGATTCCTGCAACCAGCTCTTAAAACTCCTGCAAACCTTTTTACCGTCTCGCCTTCGTCTCTGCGCTCATTTCACTTTTCGCTCCCATCTTTTTGCATTTTTGCTTTCCTTTATTTTATTTTATTTTTTATAAAACAGATGTTGCCTTAGGTATAATTTATGTTACTTAAACCAAAAAATAAAATAAAAAAACAGGAGAAAGTCAGTTTTTTGTTAACAAAATGGTGACTGAAGTTACGGCGTGTGGAGAATCTGAAAATCTTCTGCCGCTCCTCGTTTTGAGATTCTTTTTTTTTTTTATCGTTTTTAGAGGTGTTTGATACTTTTAGGCCTTGATTCAAGTGGTTCTGTTTAGATCTGGATACTGCTCTGTTTTTATTGTGACCATGACACCTGGGTGAACCTGTACGTTGAAGAAAAATCCATTCCGATGAGTTCTGGTGCGATTGCTTTTGACTTCTTCTTCTGAGTGTTTCCGATCAGGGCAGAACGATCACAGGAGCTGAACTTGAGCGGATTTTTAAATGTTTTTTTTCTTTAAATCCCGGTTTGGATTCTACCTACTTAGACTGTTATTGACAAGCCAGATGTTTGTTTTGTTTTTTACTGTTCGCAAAAACATTAAAAAAGAAGAAAAAAAACAAACAAACAAAAAACAACTTGACCCGTTCTCATCGAGGCTAAACTCAAGAGCTAAACCGTGCAGATTGGAGTGGAGGCGTTTTGTTTTTTGACAATGATTAGAAAAACAATTGTAGCAATATGAACAACAGGTTTTGTTTTTGCCCAATTTTGTTACACTTTTATGCAACTTTAATAAAAACATTTAAAATAAACACTGAGTCATTCTGTATTGTGCTGAGTCAGCAGATCGTTTCCTCTGCTTGATTTTTGCAAACTACTTCAGCGCACTTTGTGCTATTTTAACCGTTCATGTATCAAAACTTTCGACTCGATTACTATTAGGGGGCTGTGATGTTTACTGTTTGCAACTTTTATACTTTTTTGAATTATTTAACTTTATTTACAATTATTTTCCCCATAGAAAAGCATTAACGTTATTCAATTCCTTAAAAAACAATCTCTTTGGAGTGAATACTTGCTTCATTAGTTAATCTCAACTCCAACTGAAATTATTTTAGCTTTAGTGTTGCTATTTTTTTTTTACTTCAAAGCTACAGTTTGTCTAATTTTAGTTGTAGCTATAGTTTGTTTGATAATAGCTTTTAGCTTCTGTTTAGCTTTTTTTTTTTACTTTAACATTTTAGTTTCATATTCAAATTCAAAAATATTTTATTAATCCCAGAGGGAAATTAAATAATTCTTAATAAATAATAATAATACATATAATTAATAATAATTATTATTTAATAAATGTCAGCAGCCATTTATCAGTCAGTGGTCTGACTGTCTTCTTTTTTACAACTCTTAATAATCTTCAGTTAAAGCTTTATTTTTAAATATACAGTTAAAACTTGTTTTTTGTCCCGTTTTAACTTTTTGTATGTTTTATGGTATGAATGCCCATGGTTAAAAAAAAAACAAAACACTTTAAAGTATGATATATAATTTTTATCTACTGAACATAAACGTGGCTTCTGATTGGTTGGCCGGACTTGCTCCTGCATTCTGATTGGTCAGACGGGTTCCGGGGGGGCTACTGTTTCCTATTGGACAGCTGACTCGTGGCGCTCGGCGCTGATTGGCTGAGCTCCCGGGATTGTTGAGTCCGGCCAAAGTGTCGAACTGAAGAGCCAGGCGAAGAGGAAGCACTTTTTCAAACATGGAAATACTCAAATAAAAATCAAACTTCTGCACTTCAACAACTAAAGAAGGTGAGCAGCTTCGTCCTCCGGCTGCCAGGCGGGTGTTGCGACGTCGATTTGTTTACAAACAGCACCGCCTGCCCGCACGGACGGAGGGACGGTGTTTAATCCGTGTGTGCGGTGAGGAAGACCAAGATGAAAGATGCTCCGGAGACTCTGGCGTCTTCATTGACCTAAAACACAGCTTTTAATGTTTTGCATCACTCGCCCCATCAGTTTGAAGGAAATATCTCAATAAACAAGTTGTTTTAGTCTGTAAACATGACGAGCAGGCAGCCTTTCCCTCGCCGTGTTGGTCCATTCACGTTAGCTAGTGTTGCACTTGACTTCGCTGCCTGTTTGCCGCTATTTTTTAAAATAAAAACAACGAGACGAGCTTTTATTTACAATTTTAGTGTTTGTAAGTTAAATGTGCACTCGATCGAGCCGCCTCCTGTCTAATTTAAACGCTTAGTGAACTCTAAACAACCGCTGTTGCTCTTATCGTTTACGATTGTGCGAATGACGTCACGGAAGCCACAGATACTGTCGGTTTAACGACAAAATAAAAGTCCTTTAAAATGTAAAATTAACTTTGACGGATTATTTTAATTTTTACATAACTGTATTTTCACAAGGCTTGAAATGTATAAACAAATGTTTCTGTGTATTTTTTTACGCTGAGGTTATGAAAAAACACTACTTCCGGTTCTAATCTGAAGCGCATTCACTGACTAAAGTGTAAAATGGTTGAGTTTTTCCATAGTTTGCTGCTTATTCCAACGTTTTCCTCCATCACAGAGTGAGACACACAACTCTGTCCTTCACACACACACTTTAATGTTATTTTCAGGTGTGTAAAGTTTTTTATCCCCTCATGCCAGTTTTAATAATTGGAGTTTTTCTCTTTTCCTGTAGATCATTTTGCTCAGCAGTGGATGTTTGTGTAGGTTTTATGTAATTGCCTAATCTCTTAAAAACATAACAAACCTAAATTTAGGCCTTTTTTAAAGTCACTAGGAATTTATTGAAGATCCTTGAATTATGTGGACCCTTTAGGTGGGAGAAAGTGAATTATGTAATTGTACGTGTGCTCACTATGAGTTTTGATTGTTGTTTATTTTAATTTCAGGGTGTTTTTTTTATGACGATCACATCTGTGTCGGCCTTCCAGCTGTTTCTTTCTTTTCTATATTTTATGGTAGTCTTGTTTCATAAATGTTCAAAATAGTTTTAATTTCATAAGACTCAACGGTGAGCTGCCTGAGTCATTTCGTACCCTCATGCCTTACCCATGCGTTACCATTTTGTACCCTCGTTACTGTTTTGTTATTTTATTCCCAACCCCTAATTTTAACCAGAATTGTCCAACCTTTGTTTAAACTTTAATATTGTGGGGTTATTTTAGCCTTCACACGGTTGTGATGCAGTTTTCTTCCGTACGTTTTTCAGTGCAGTTCTTGTCCCGCAGTTTTCAAGCCATTTAATCAAATCATGAATCAAAACGTTCGGCTCTTTCAGGACAATCCTGCTATGACTTTTGGTTTTGGTGCAACTTTAGCCTTTTGAAATATTTAGCCTTTTCTGCCACTTTTGTTTCCTCATGGGAAATGAATTGAGCTCATTTTCCATCCTTCAAATCTTTAGATGTGTTTACAACCTTTTACTGCTCCTTTCTTTGTGCAAATTTAAACTTTTGTTCAGCTAATTTCAGGTGTTTTGTGCTCCTTTCAGCTTCTGCTAACTACAATGTTTTTGTGCTTTGTCTAACTTATTTTTGCTAATTTCAGCTTGTTATGCACCTTTCAGCTTATTTCTGCAAGTTTCAGCTTTTTCTCCTATTTGAGCTACTTACTATATGCTGTAGCTGTTTTCATGCTAAATTCAGCTTTTTCAGCTAATTCCACATTTTTTGCACACATTTCAACTTTTTTCAGCCTAATTAAGCAAAAATGTGCTCTCGCCACTTCTTTCTGCTTTTTAGCTACGTTTCAGCTGCGTTTTGTGTGTGCTAATTTCAGCTTTTTTCAGATAATTTCCACTTTTTATGCTAATTTCTGCTTCTGTCAGCAATGTACGTGTGTATGCATTCTTTATTTAAACAGGAAACATAACTAGAGATTATAAACCTGTTTTCCAAGTGTGACCTGGCCAAGACAGCAGCATAAAACATACAACAAATACAAAACACATAACCAAATACAGGTAGTCCTCGACTTACATTCGAGTTCCATTCCTACGCACCGATCGTAACCTGATTTTAACGTAAGTCGGAACTCATTACACGTGGCGGTTGCAAGTCCGGATTTTTGCCGTAAGTTGGAAAAATAACTGTTAACGGCGTTTTAAACACGTTTTTTTCAACGTAACACAACACCAGCGTACATTCTGTACCTTAAACATGTACAGTACTGTATTTCCAAGCAGTTAGCTAACACAGTACCCTCAAAAAAACATAAAATACTGCACAGAAAGTCAGTGGGAGGTGTGATGACGTCACTGGGGAGGGGGTCGTAAGTCCGAGTTGCCGTAAGTCGAGGACTACCTGTATTCAAAATACATTCCCAAGAGAAATGTGTTATTTCTACTTTCTTCTAATTTAAGCTTGTTCTACCTATTCAGCTATCTTTTTAGCTAATTTATGCTGTTTTCAGATAAATTTAAGTTTTTCGTGGTAATTTCTGTTACTTTCAGCCTAATAAACTTCTTTCTGCCAGTTTCAGCTCCTTTCAGTTTTTTTATGATTGTTTCAGCTTTTTCTGGTAGTTCAGCTGCTGTGTAGCTGTTTTGTGCTAAAATTTAGCTTTTTTGGCTAATTCCACAGATTTTGTGCTCATTTCAGCATCTTCTGCTTCCTTTTCGAACTTTGTCTTCCTGCCTTTTCTGCTATTTTTCAACTATTTTTTGCTAATTGCAGCTTTTTGTAGCTAATATCCTAATTTTTGTGCTCATTTCTGCTTATTTAAAACTAATTACCATATTTTTTGGACTATAAGGCGCAATATCAATGAACTGGTCTGTTTTAATAAGGCACTCTGGATTATAAGGCGCATTAAGCGGAGCTAGGCCTGTCACGATAACTAATTTTGCTGGGCCATTAATTGTTTCAGAAATTATTGAGATAAACGATAATATTGTTTGAAATTTAAAATCAAATGTTTAATTTGTGTGTAGTACTTTTTTTGGACCACTGGATGGCAGTATAAGATGTGATTTTGGACAGTTAAAACAGATTTTAAAGAGAAATAGAGGGGTCAGAGTCATCCAGTGTCTTCAGTAGAAAGAGACATGAAGAAATGATAAAGCCAAAAAATTAAAATGAGGTTGATAATTTTCCATTTATCATGAGATTAATTGATTTATTGTTTATTGCGACAGGCTTAAACAAAACAAAACATTTAGACAAATTTTTGAGCGCCATGTACCACATAAAATCGGTTCGAGGTCGGTAAGCACAACCAGAATTAATACGCAAGGTGCACCAGATTATAAGGCTCACTACTGATGTTCGAGAAAATTAAAGGATTTTAAATTTAAGTGCGCCTTATAGTCCAAAAAATACGGTAATTAAAATGTGTTTTCTTTCTGCTTTCTTCTGCTATGTAGGCTTGTTCTTCCATTTCAGCATGGTTTTAGCTAATTTCAGCTGTTTTTCAGCAAGATTTCTGCAACACACATTCACACTGCATTTTCTCAGGAAATGTAATTTCTCCAGTTAAAAATGATCTTGAAGGAGTAAAAGGGTCAACAGTCACAGCATTTATTTTAATTCATTTTCCTGACCCAGTGATCCCAGTCCTAATCCCAACCGAATTATGAACACATGAGTAGATTACAGGGAAATGGATCACACCATCAGCTGTGGCTGCTGCGAGCCGATTGTTTTTCCTTTTAGCTGCCTGATGATTGACGTGCTGATGATCGAGTTTAGAATTTGTAGGCCGATTTAATCAGTAATTATTGATTAATTTTAAAACAGCTTCAAATTAAGGTATATAAAGAACCGGGGTGAGAAAATGAAGGACCGTCAGCTGATGACTGAATTGGAAGGTTTTCAGTTTGATCTGAATCGCATCAGCCACAAGAACTCCTGATAAAACTAAAAACATCAACAATGAAGGGGGCGGGGCTTAATCCTGGCGGTGGCCGTCGGGAGTCGCCTGCATCACAAGTGGAGGATGTGGCGTTCAGGTGCACAAACAGAATCAAACTGAAAGTGGCCGTCTGACCTCGTGTCTCCAGCCCGCCATGCCCGCCCAGCCCCCCGAGAGGGAACCGGAGGAGGAGATGGAGGCGAACGGAGAGTCGCAGCTCCCTCAGGCCAACGGAGAGGTGGAGGAGGCTGAGCGGAGAGGAGAGGAGACCATGGAGGAAAGCATGGAGGAGAGGGACAGCGACATGGAGGAGAGTGAGGAGGTGGAAGAGGAGGAGGAGGAAGAAGAGGAGAGCTCAGGTAAGAAATTAAATTTTTTTTTTAACATTACTAAACAAAATAACTTTTTCCTTCTCTGAAGAGATGGACGATGAAGACTGTGAGAGGAGGAGAGGAGAGTGTCTGGACGAGATGACTGATCTGGAGAAACAGTTTCAGGAGCTCAAAGAGAAGTAGGTTCAAGAAGATTACTTCCTTATTTTTACTAATCCACTTTTTATTTTTAATCTCTGCTGCAGTTTAATAGTTTTGGTGCAAACGATGCGACAAACTGACCCGAACAGAGGAAGAAACAGAAAAATAAAATAAAACGACAGCCGTCAGTCAAACCCCTGACTGGGTGAATGTTCATGAAGCTTCCTCACTGATCCATTTTTCAGCTTCGTTATCGTTCCACAGTTTTCATCTGTTTCAACAAGTCATAAATCAAAACGTTCAGCTGTTTCAAGACAATCCTGCCATGACTTTTGACATTGGTGCAACTTTAGCTTTTTGAAATATTTAGCTTTTTCTGCCATTTTTTTTCCCTCATAGAAAATGAACTGAGCTCATTTTACATCCTTCATGTCTTTAGATGTGTTTACAACCTTTTACTGCTCCTTTC
>JARVGS010000001.1:24972595-24989423 GCA_031762315.1 Hypsolebias antenori | reverse complement strand
TCAGAGGGTTCCTAGGGTTCAGTCAGAGGGTTCTTTTGTTCAGCCAGAGGGTTCCTTGGGTTCAGCCGCAGGGTTCTTTTCGTTCAGCCAAAGGGTTCCTTTGACTCAGCCAGAGGGTTCTTTTTGGTTCAGCCAGAGGGTTCCTAGGCTGGTCCAGCAGACCCCCTTTCACTCTAATACTCAGAGGTGGTCTGTCTTTATTTATTTTTGTTCTGAGCAATACAGACTGAAACAAATGGGTTCTTAAGAAACCCGTTTACTGTATTTGTTTGTGTCATTGTGCAGACGCACCTGGTGTGGTGGACACACACTTCTCAGTGTGGCAGTGGTGATCCTCACCTGTGACACCTGTCCATCAGTGTTTTTGTTTTAAATGTTGGTCACCTGAGCTGCTGACAGGTCTGAGACCGGTGCGGGGTCGATGGAGTCATCCAACCTGTGAATGGTTCTTCCACCTTCATCAACGCTTGAGGATGGAGGATTCAGGATTTCAAGGCTCCTGGTGCTGCAGCTCTGACCCTTAAAGATGGCTGACGCGTTGGCTGCGTTTTTTCCTCACACTCATTCGTCTTTGCAACTTCCTGGCTTCTTACCGTACGGTTGGATCAGGAACCGTTTGCTCTGAGTTGCAATATTTGAAACTCCTCGTCCATGATCGTTGGTTGGTTGTGAGGCTGGAGGTGAGGTGGAGGCCGGTCTCTACCTGGTTGAAATGATGAAACATCTCAGGTGTTAGGAAGAACTTTTAGGTTTGGGCTGCCAGGACTTTTCTTCTCTGGAGCATCGTCACGTTTAGATTCACGCTTCAATTCCTCATGGATTTATTAAGAAAAGTTTGCCCGCCGCCTCGTGTTCTGCTGTTTTGAGGGCTTATCAGCGTTTAGCCGTCTCTGAAGCAGCCTGCAAAGTGACACGTTAATCCCCCGCAGCCTCCGCTTCGGCTCACATTTAGCTGTCAGCGCAGCTGTGCGGTGGGCTCTGCTTCTGGCTGTTAATAGTAATAGGACGATCAGAGGCTCCTTCCAGGCGTTTGCAGCTGTACAGGTGAACAGAGCAAAGCAGATGCTTGTCTTTGAGCCGACCTTCACAAATATTTAGGTTCAGATGTGGAACTGTCTGTTTAATCCAACAGGAAGTGGTAGTTTGAGTTTTAAACACTTCCTGGTCGTGCTTGTTGTCACCTAATCTGTGCAGACGAACCTCAAAGCTTTAGCCTCTGACTTCTAAATCCTTAAGAACGTGAAGTTTTATTCATGTATACGAGTTAAACATGCGGGTGTACGTGTAAATTAGTAACGATGAGGCGGCGTCCTTCTTTTATCTTTCTAAGATCAGTTTGGAAAATCCACATTAATGTAGTTAGTCCAGTTTTGTGCATCGTAAACATCACAGGGTTCTACACATTAACCTTCTTTACTCACGTTCCTGACGGTCACCGAATGAAAGGAAAGCGTATCGCCCGCCACCTCCCACATCTCGTACCATCTGTTAGCCCTCGGAGTCTGTGCTGGGGAAGACTCGGCTACTACCACACCAAATCTTAGTCAGTATCTGTAAAACCACAAGTTGTGTGAACGTTTATGAAGCATTCACACTGTTGTGATTCATTTTTCTTCCGTACATTTTTCTGCATTTTTCTCGTTCCACAATTTTTGTGCTATCAAATCATAAATCAAAACGTTCGGCTCTTTCAGGACAGACCTGCTATGACTTTTAGTATTGGTGCAGATTTAGCGTTTTTAAATGTTTAGCCTTTTCTGCCGCTTTTATTCTAATAGAAAATGAATTGAGCTCATTTAACATTCTTCAAATCTTTAGATCTGTTTACAACCTTTTACTGCTTCTTTCACATTTTGTTCTGCTTCAGCTTCTTTCAGCTTCCTTGTGCATCTTTTTTAGCTACTTTCAGCTGTTTTTCGTCTGTTGTGCTCCTTTTAGATTCTTTCTGCTAACTACATTTTTGTGTTTCTTTTAACTTATTTCTGCTATATTCAGTTTATTGGGCTCCTTTCCACTTTTTATGCAAGTTTCAGCATTTTCTGCTTTTTCAGCTACTATTTAGTTGTTTTTAAGCTAATTTTAGCTTTTTCTGCCAATTCCAAATTGTTTGCACTCATTTCAAATTTTTCTGCCTAATTCAGCAAAAATGTGCTCTTCCCACTTCCTTCTGGTAATTTAAGCTTCTTTCAGAAATTTTTAGCTACTTTTCAGCTATTTTTTTGTGTTAATTTCAGCTTTTTTCAGACTATCCACTTTTTAATACAGTGCTCATTTCTGCTTCTTTCAGTCTAATCAGGTAAACATGTTCTTTCTGCTTTCTTCTTCAAATTTAAGCTTATGCTACCTTTATAGCATTTTAGCATTTTTCAGCTAATTTAATCTGTTTTCATATAAATTCAAGTTTTTTGCAGTAATGTCTCTTTCATCCTAATTATCTTCTTTCTGCTAATTTCAGCTTATTTCAGCCGTTTTTACTAATTTCAACTTTTTCTGCCTTTTCAGCTCCTTTTTAGCTGTTTAGAGCTAAGTTTAGCTTTTTCAACCAATTCCACATTTTTTCTTAGATCATTTCATCTCCTTCCACTTCCTCCTGTTTTTAAGCTTCGTTCTGCCTTTTCAGCTACTTTTCAGTATTTTATTTTATTTTATTTTTTTTTCAATTTTCAGCCTTTTTTTAAGCTAATTTTCTAATAATCTGATCCTTTCGGCTTATTCACATCTAATTTAGCAAATAAGTGTTCTTTCTACTTTCTTCTGCTAACTTAGGCTTGTTCAATTTCAGCTATATTTCAGCATGTCTTTAGCTAATTTCAGCTGTTTTTCAGCAAGTTCTTCAGCAATAAGCATTCACACTGCATTTTCACAGGAAATGCAGTTTCTCTAGTTGTTTGCTAATATTATCTGCTGCGCTTAGAGGCCAGTTTAAAGTTGAGTTATATATTTTTTTTTAAAGTTAAAAACAAAAACAGCTGGACTTTATTTAGTAGCTGAAGATGTTTCACTTCTCATCGAGGAGCTTTCTCAATTCAAAGAATAGAGAGTGTGCAGTTTCAGTTACATGCTGAGGTGTTCAGGTGAACATTTTGTTCTTCAGATGAGTGTCCCTCACCCTGGAGGTGCAGGTGAACCGCTGAGTCTTGTCCAGAGGAGGTGGCTCTCCTGTGTTGAGCCATGCGCCTGTGGAGAAGCTGTTTGGTTTCTCCAACGTAAAGATCTGGACGACCCTCTCTGCACTGGACTGAACACACCACTCTGTGTTTGGGCATTTCGTCCTTACGATGAGCTATAATTTTGTCTGATAGCAGCTGAGCATCATCCCAACACAAACTCTGATTTACATTTAAAACTTTGGCGTTATCTGTTGGTGTCGATTGTCTGTTAGCAAAATATCTCCTGAACCACCGGAGGGATTTTAATGGATCTTTTAGATCAATTTGCTATGGCTTTTGTTTATTGTCGGACTGGGTTCAAACCAGTTCTGCTTGTTTTCATCTGGCCCACATAATAAAATGATAAACGGATAAACAACCTTTTCGGGACTTATCTAAACCAAGATGGCCGCCACAGCCACAAAACGTGCTCAGTCAATTTTTAAAGGTCTTGAGCCAAAGCTCGGTGTGGTAGTAGCCGAGAGTGATTTACAAAACGTACTCTAAGCTCAACACATACGAGACGATTGGGCTCAGAACTTTGGCCGTGTCTGCCTGTTAGCAAAATAACCCATAAAACCCTGATTTTAAAGAATTTCTCACATAGTCAATAGATCTTTGTAGAGTCAACTCAATCCAAGATGGCCGCCACGACTTTGTAAGCTGTTTATTATCAAACGTGTTAAATCTGTGTTTAAAAAAGGCAAAAAGGTGAATAAACATGATGAACGTGAACCAGCGGCTGAATTTGAGGTTGACGTTTTATTTTTTGTCGCCTGAATGCAACATCTTGGAGAGGGGAAAAAAAAAAAAAGATAAAGATTTGAATCACTTTAATTGATTTAATATTGGAATTTTAAGCTCCGGTACGTTAAAACCACCTCTGCTCAGAGTTTGTGCAGATCTGCATGGACGTGTCGACAAACCGCCTCACGTTGAGCTGGAACGGTGTCACAGCGGCCCCCCGGGCCACAAACGACCCATTATCTCTCTGCCACAAACGCACACGTGTGAGCACTTATTGCTGAATGATTTTTTTTTTTTGCAGAAAGCTGCAGAAGAAAGACTGAACAGGTTTCATCGCTAACCTGTTAGCGAGTTGAGTTTGAACAGAACATTTGCTGAATGCAGGAAAATAAAAGCGGAAAGCAAAAAAAAAAAAAAAAGCACAGAAATGTGGAGAAAAAACTGAAATGGACAAAAAGAGGATGGATGGATTACAAAAACAAAATGAAATTAGCAAAGAAGAAACTGAAATGAGCAGAAAAAATGAAATTATATCAGAAGGAGCTGAAAAAAATAGTTGAAATTAGCAGAAAAAGCAGAACTTTTTTTAATTTGGCCGAAAGAAGCTCAAACAAGCTTCAAAATTTGAAATTAGCAGAAAAAAATGAAAGAAGCTGAAAGAAGCTAAAGGGATCTGAAAGAGGCTTAAGAGAACTGAAAGAAGCTGAAGGGAGCTGAAAGATGTTGAAGGGAGCTGAAAGAAACTGAAGGGAGTTGAACGAAGATGAAGGAAACAAATAAGCTGAAGAGAGATGAAGGGAGCTGAAAGGAGCTGAAGGGAGCTGAAAGAAGTTGAAGGAAACTGAAGGAAGCCGAAGAGAGATGAAGGGATTTGAAAGAAGCTGAAGGGAGCTGAAAGAAGCTGAAAGGAACTGAATGAAGCTGAAGGAAACTGAAAGAAGCTGAAGGGAACTGAAAGAAGCTGAAGGGAACTGAAAGGAGCTGAAAGGAACTGAAAGAAGCTGAAGGGAGCTGAATGACGCTTAAGAGAGCTGAAAGAAGCTGAAGGGAGATGAAAGAAGCTGAACGACGCTTAAGAGAGCTGAAAGAAGCTGAAGGGAGATGAAATAAGTTGAAGGGAGATTAAAGAAGCTTAAGAGAGCTGAAAGAAGCTGAAGGGAGATTAAATAAGTTGAAGGGAGATTAAAGAAGCTGAAGGGAGATTAAATAAGTTGAAGGGAGATTAAAGAAGCTTAAGAGAGCTGAAAGAAGCTTAAGAGAGCTGAAAGAAGCTGAAGGGAGATGAAAGAAGTTGAAGGGAGATTAAAGAAGCTTAAGAGCGCTGAAAGAAGTTGAAGGGAGATTAAAGAAGCTTAAGAGCGCTGAAAGAAGTTGAAGGGAGCTGAAAGAAGCTGAAGGGAGCTGAAAGAAGTTGAAGGGAGATGAAAGAAGTGGAAGGGAACTGAAAGAAGTTGAAGGAAACTGAAGGAAGCCGAAGAGAGATTAAGAGAGCTGAAAGAAGCTGAAGGGAGATGAAAGAAGCTGAAGGGAGCTGAAAGAAGCTGAAGGGAGCTGAACCGAGATTAAGGAAGCTGAAAGAAGCTGAAGTAGAACAACAGCTGAAACGAGCCATAAAAGGCTTGAACAGCACAAAGAGTTTGAAGAGTTTTATATCGCTTTATAATTTTGATGTTTTTGTTTCGTTTCTTTTTTTAATATAATTTTCTTCCATTTATTTTTCAAGTTAGGGGCTTTTTTACGACTGTCCACTGTTGTCATCATTCTTTGTTAAAGCAGGCGTCTCTTGTGAACGAGTCATCGAGGCTCAGTGAGACTAACCTGTGCAAATAAAGGTCGAACGAGTGAATGAATGAAGGACGTGACGAGAGCTCAGCCTCTGTCTGAGGGTCCTGCTAGGATGTCGTGTTTGGAGTTTCTCAGATAAAACAAATGGGATGATGTGTTCGAGTTTGTTCTTCTCTTTGGGTTTCCGCTCCGACAACAAAAGCCCAGTTATTGACGCCTGTCTGTCCTTTCTGTCCTCGTGGGGACGTGTAGAGCTTTAACGACAGGAAGTTCTTGTTCCCGTTGGTCAGACTCAAACAGAAGGTGCTGATCTGTGTGAGTTGGTTTCCTGTAATCCTCGATCCATGTCCACCATCATACCAATACCAAGTGTCACAGTTAAACACAATCATCCCAACTCAAAAGTCATAATCAAAATAGGACACTAAAACGAAACACACCAACTAAATCTGAACGAAACAACCGAAGCTAAACGCTCTAAACCCAACATGCTTCTGACTCACTGCTGAGTGCGTCCGGGTAATTACGTCCTCCAAACGCCCAAAACACCAAATCTAATCTGAGCACGCTAATGGGCACAAACGAAACCACTGATATGGACGGACGAGCGGAAGCACCGGCGCAAAAGAGACAAGAGCCGGTTAAAAACCGCAGAGACATCAGGGACGAGGCGGAACAAAAGAGACGGGGACACCAACACGACCGCAACAGATTGAAGAGGCAAATCTGAGCCGAGCTAATGGACTGTGGAAAACCACAGAGACTTAGAAGAGCAAGAAAGAGGCCATTAGGAAAGAGAGAATATCAGAAATCAACAAAAGAGGGTGCAACACCATAAAGTCAACGATAAATCGACTCAAGTCGGATCATCGAACCGCCATCGTAGTCTGATTCAGTCTCTTTGAACGTGTGTTTTCCTGATTAGTTTGTGAAAATGGCAGAGTCCATACAGCCGATGTGCTTCTGTGCGTTTCTGCATCTCACCTGGTTGGGGGGCGCGAGCCAATAGAGGAAGAACCCGTTGTCATCGACTTTCAGGGTAACGGGAGAGGGGAGCGCTATCCCATCCTGCAAGGAAAACAGAAAGACACATTTTTTTTAAAAAAAAAGGTATTCGGTGCAGTCAAGATGGCCGCCACACCTAATCAGCATCAGCCAATTAGAAGCTTTTTCTATGGCCGATGCTGATCTTTAGGAATCAGGGCAGGCCATGTCCAATACAAAGTGTTTCTTTAGCCAATACACGTTTTAATTTAACAAAATAAAACAATTGCTTAACTTGTTTTAAAAAACTGTATTTTAATTATCAATGTCTAGAACTACACATAAAAATACACAAAAAGTGAGGAAATTTGGGTTTGGTTGATGTAAAAATACTTCTAAAAAATGTATACCGTTGGAAAGCCTGTTTATCTCCCCTTAAACGGTGCCGCGTTCGTAAGACAAGTTTGCCGTTAAAAATTCTCCACCAGACAACTTCCTTTGCTGTCGACTCTTGTTTTGAAGTTCTGGTACCCTGGACCTGTGAGCAACCAGAGGTAGACCCAAACCTTCAAAGCCTGGAACTGAACTCCATCCTTCAAGATGACGACGCTCACCTGCACAGGGCGGGGTCTAACCAGTCTACCTTCAGAATTTGGCAGTGGAGAGAATGGATTGACCTGCCCACAGTTCTGATCTCAACCCCACTGAACACCAGTGGGACCAGTTGGTTCCAGATTGACCAACACAACCACATTGGTTGACAAATGCTAGTTAAAGGATGGGATACATCCCACGTAGTATGAAGAAGGCAGGCTGGTGTGGCTGTGTATGGTTCTTCCGCAAATGAAAAAGTGATTTTTTGTTTTTGTTTGTTTGTTTATGGTCAGTGAATGCACCACAGATCATTCCAGTTGTTCTATTCCCAGTCTGCAAGTGAACTTGGTGAAATTGTAGAGAAATTAAGTTTTTTTTTAATCATGGTTTCGTGCCTTTTATGGAACAAACGTAAAAACACGCAAACAGACTGTGTGTGTTTGCAGTGCTTGTTTTGTAACATCATAAAAACCACATGTTTTTTTTTAGCAGACATGGCGATCTGAATCATGAGCAGCGTAATGACAGCTCAGGAGCTCAAAACATCGCTTCAATAACATCGACACCACACACACACACACACACACACACACACACACACACACACAGACAGCTCCTGGCCCAGAGATGGCGGAACACATCCAGGTTGTTATTAAAGCGTCTTGAGCGTTAGCGTGAAGACGAGCAGCGCCGCAGAAAGCAACAGTTGTGGAACACGTCGAGCTAAAATGTGATCAGGAGACGGAAAAGCTGAACGTCGAACACCTGAAGGGTCTGTCAGGACTGAAGTCCTTCAAAAGAAGAGGAGCAAATACAATATATAAAAAAAGTTAAAATAAATCAGAACAAAATCAGCAAAATGGTGGCTAAAGGCTAAAATCAGAAGAACAGTAGCTAAAAGCTACAATAAGCAGAACAGTAGGTGGAAGCTACAATTAGCAAAGCAGTAGGTGGAAGCTAGAATTAGCATTAGCTTTAAAATTAGCTTTAACAAGTTACTACTTTTCAACTAATTTTAGCTTCTGCTAAAACTGAAATAAGCAGAACAGTAAATAAAGCCATAAAACATTAGCTAAAGGGTAAAATTAAAAGAACTGTTGCTAAAGCACGTTTCAGCGGAACAATGTTCTGTTAATTCCAGCTACTGTTCAAATTACCTTGAGCTAGCTAATGATTTTAACTATATTCCAGCTTATCTCAGATTTAGCAGAACAATGCTTTGATGAAGCTGAAATTAGCAGCACAGTTAAAAACCAAAACTAGCTAAAAGCCAGCATAAGCAAAACAGCAGCTAAAAACTAAATTTAGAGGAACTGTGAATAAAAGCTAAAATGCTCAAACAGGAATTAGAAACTACATTTAGCTAAATGGAAGGAAAACAAATCAGAAGCTTAAAGCTAAGATTAGCAAAACAAAGGCTTAAAGCTAAAATTAGCTAAACAAAAGCAAAATCCTAAAACTAAGAACTGTAGAAAAAGCTAAACTTAGTTGGACGTGGATAGAAGGTAAACTTGTCAAACAGGATTTAGAAGCCAGAATTAGCAAAACAGCACATAGAAGCTAAAATTAGCTAAACAAAAATATTTAAAGCTAAAATTTGCAGGACAGCAGCTAACACCTAAAACCATTAGTACAATCACTAAAAGATCAAATTAGTTAATTGTGACTGAAACTTTTAAGTAGCAAAACAGTGGTTAAAGGTCAAAATGGGCAAAACAGTGGCTGAAAGCTAAATGTTGCAGGACAGTACGTAACAGCTAAAATTAGCAAACAGGAATTGGAAGCCAAAATTAACAAAACAGTATCTCAAAGTTAAAATGAACAGAACAGAAAACATCTTAAACCATCAGAGCAGTAACAGAAAGCTAAAATGAGCAAAACAGAAGCTAAAAGCTTAAACCAAAACAGAAAAAAACAAAAACCAAGCAAGTATGCAAAAGTTAAATACTGACTCAACATTCATTCAGATATGTAACCTGGTCAATAATCCTCGAATCATAAAGAAATAATTTCTCTCACGTCATATGACCTTCAGACACTTCTCATGTTTTAGCCTATAACGCAAAGCCAGCAGCTAAAGCTTCTAGAAGATATTCGGTATTTTTCTGCAAACTTACCTTCAGTTTAGGCTCCAACGTTGGCTAAAGATAAGTAAATGTTTGGATTGGCAGGAGAATGAAGAGGACAATAAATAAATGAAGGTTCAAGAAGGAGACGATGAGGTGTGGAAGAGGAGGAGGGAAGGTTGAAAAAGAAGAAAACAAACGTCAGAAGAAAATCGTACCCCGCGTCTAGAACTACACAATCCACAGTAAAGACATTAGCCAAATGCTAAATCAAGTGTTTAGCATTCCAAACATAAAAGAGTGAACCAAGACACCAAGAAATAAAGATTCTGAGAACAAACCAATCAGTCGGTGGTTGAATGGAAATAGCCAGTGGTTAATTTGAGCCGGATCCTGCCGGAACAAGATCCGGGAACTCCCTCATTCTGACCGACTGTGTTCTGGCAACCACTTGGTCGGATCTGGCAAATCTCCGCCCCTAAAAGTCCAAAGTCATCACGCATTTTTATTTTGATTATTTATTAAAAATACAAGGAGAGGAGACGTTGCCCAGTCTGTGGAGTGGATGTTCCAGCCGCACTACGCGCACCAGCTCGTGCACACGCTCCTCCCCAGCAGAGACGTGGACCGCACGTCTAGCGGGGAGCGGCTTCGTGCTTCAGCTGTGCACCCTGCAGACAGTGCACGTTTAACGCACAGGAGCGTCTCCAGACAGCTCTCCAGAACGCGCACAGTCGCTGATGTGTCGGAACTCCTGAACATAGACATACACACACAGCTGAAGGTGGATGAAGACGCTCCCCGTGGGACATGCGGTCCGTGTCTCTGCTGGGCAGGAGCGTGGTGCACGTGGTGCATGTGGTGTGGCTGGAACATCCACTTCACAGATTGGGCAACGTCTCCTATTGTTGTATTTCTAATAAATAATCAAAATAAAAATGCGCAATGACTTTGGACTTTTCGGGGCCGAGATTTGAGTTGCCGGGGCGGGGTAGGACGTTTGACAGAATTGGAGCTGCTCTATTCACAGGCTTTTCTTCTTGCTCTCTAAAAAACAATTTCAATTCAACCTTTATTTTTACAGATTATTTGTCTAACTGAGTCTCAGGGACTCATTTACAAGAAAGACCTGTTTTTAATCAATTTAATCAAATGTTTACAGTAGGTAAACTAAGATGTTAAATACGTTAAAATACACACAAATGTAGGAAATGGCATCTCTTTTATTCAAAATTTTCTGGGGGAGGACCCACAGACTCCCCACCGCCACCAACCACCCCCCCATTCACCCTGCCGGACCACTAACTATTTGTGTTCCAGCATCAATCAGTTTATGTGACGAGACAATCTGACACCATTGTCCCCCAATGTATCACAATTATGCTGATAATTTACACCAACAACTACATGTCCGTGTATCCAGTGTACGTATATGCATATCCCAGTGCCGCGTACTACACCGGGTATTTTCACTGTGCAGTTTGCGGAACTTTATTCTAGGCCATGCAAATCATTTCACCGCCCACATTGTACCCACTTCACCTACTACTTTGTGCCCACCTTTGCAGCTGCCCTCACATTAATGATTTAATCCACTTGAAGTACACTTTTCAATTGAAAATAGGTAGATTGGGACCAGTTTTTAACCCTCTTGCTGTCTTGGGAGGAGGTTAAGTTAGATTTTTTTTTTACCTGGACAACAGCGCTGTAGTCTCAGATGTTTTCTAAGGTGCCATTCAGGTGCCAAAATCCAGCTCTAGTGTCACAGAGTTGCAAAAAATAAATTGAGACAGATTCGAAATGGGTTTGAGACACTTTGGTACAAAATTAGTCACACAAATCTACCAACTGAGCCACTGTGCCACCCAGTTAGTAATCATATAGCTCAGGGCTAGAAGTTATATCCAGTTAGGCCTGTCAGGATAACAAATTTTACTGGGCGATTAATTGTCTCAGAAATTATTGCAATAAACGATAATATTGTTTGAAATTTAACAATAATTAATTGTCAAATTTTAGAAGAAATGTTGATTTGTTTGGCATGTGGTATCTTTTTTGACGACCTGATGGCAGTATGACTGAACCAAAGGATGGATAGTTGAACAGCGTGTCTCTAAGAAAAATGGGAGGAAGGGTCCTTGACGTGACATGGGCTGACATGGTGACATGGCAGATCTCTTTAGCATAGCAGTTTTCACATAAAGCTTTTGATAAAATAAAAAAATCAGTAAACAAGCTCTCAGCTTCTTTTTTTTCAGGAAAAACATTTTCACACAAAGGCAAAGGTTTCAACCGTGAGTTTTGGAGCTCGACAAGACGGAGGTTTATTCCCGAGGTTGGCCTGTTAGCTTAGCTCCTAGCTTAGCTTCTCAGCTTAGCTGCTTTTAACAATTCAAAAACGTAATTTTGGATGGTTAAAATGGATTTTAAAGAGAAAAGAGAAAGAGAGGGGTCAGCGAAGAGCGCCGGAGTTGAGCCGTGTCTTCGGTAGAAAGACAGAGACACGAAGAAATTATAAAGCCAGTAAATGAAAATGAGGTCAATAATTTTCATTCATCATGTGATTAATTGATTTATTGTTTATCGTGACAGGCCTATATCCATTTCTGCCTTTTGCTCCACAACGGAGGACAAAACTGCAAACAGTGCATTTTTAATGACTATCTTATCTGAATCTGGAGTCATACAGCCATTCTGCTCAATACCGGAGAAGCTTGAATGACCAGGATGATTTCAAACCCGTCACGAGATTGAGCAGCAGTAAGACTGATCTTTAAACAGACTGAAACTTTAGTTCAGCGTTGTTGATTTGGACGGCTGGCTGACGAGCCTCACCCTGAAGCTCCTGCTGTGTCCTCACCACTCACAGTAACATGAGTATAACCGTGAGGTAAAGCCGACTCTGCTCTAAAAATTACTGAACCTCTGACCTTGGTTTTCTCTCTGGGACAGCTGGAGAGCCGTCCGGCCCCGGCTGCATGCTGATCTTACCATCTTCAGGCTGTGACCTCATGTCAGAACCTCTCTTCAGCCGGTGATCAGATGACGCAACAGTTAGAGCTGCAGCCGAGCCAGAGCTGCACGTTTGTTTATTCTTATACACCGAGTTGGAGTTTTGAAAAGTCTAAAAAAGTAAAGTTCAGATCTGTACGGATTCTTCTAGTTGAAATGTTTTGTCTTTAATCCAAAAGACTCTGTCAGTCCAAGAAGATGCAATAAATTCAGTCTTATAAATAGCATGGTGGATCAACCAGTTTGCTGATGACAAACAAAACTAGATGTTCAAATGATAAAGGTGCACCGTCAGCCTAACAACCGATAGTGCCCTGGTGGCCACTTGATATTCACAGAAGGCTGAGTGATAGCATTGTAAGAGGTGTGCAGTTGAAGACAGAGGCCTCTGTCCCTATTTAATGATTGACTGGTATACATATACCAGTATAAATATATACACATACATACATACATATTCAGTAGTCCCTCACTTATCACGGGGATTACATTCCAGACACTCCCTAGATAGGTGAAAATCTGCGAAGTAGGGACGTTATATTTATTTTAGTATTTCTATATATAAAGGCTTTGTAAACCCTTCCCACACTCTTGCAATGTTCTTAATAATGTTCTAAACTCTTAAATGATCTACAAGAGCAAAGCAAAAGACAGCAGCCAATACTGAGCCAATCAGTGGCCGGGGGCGGACTGACCATCAGGAGCACCGGGACGTTTACCTAACATCCCGTCTCGGTTCGGGTCGCGCTTGATTATTTTAAATCAGGGGTGTCAAACTCGCTTAAAAAAGGGGGCCAAAATTAAAAACTTTGTTCAAACTAGGGTCCAATTTCAAAAACTACATTAACTCAAGTTAGATACCCAACCTCTTCTCTTGGTCACATGGTCTTCAACAAGAGTTTGATTGGTCTCATTTGACGTTCTCTGTTGCGCTTTCCACATCATAAGCAAAGATTAGTAAAATGATTTGTGACAAAAGTATTTTACGTTTAACATAGCATCTTGGGGGAGAGAGAAAATGTCAACGAGAGTCACATTTGGCCCCCTGGCCTCGAGTTTGACACGTGCTCACTCTGGTATTCGCCTCACTGAAGCTCCCACAGCAGCGCTTAACCCTTCAGACAGACCCCGCCCCCTCCTTTCTCTTTCTGAGGCTGTCACAGGTTGAGTGCCCGCTTGTTGCATTTCTCTGCTCTGCTGTGACGGACATCCTCAGAAAGAGAAAGGAGGGGGGCCCCTTTGCAATGACTGAGTGGCCAGGCCACCGGGAAACTGTGTACTATCTTCCAACAATTTTCAGTCAGGTCAACTGGACAATTTCTTTTTTTTTTTTTTTTTTGGTGCTGAAACATTTCACCTTCCATCCAGAAGGCTTCATCAGTCACACACAACACCAAACTGATTCTTCCCCCAACAGCTTACTCCAAAGTGGAATAAATCAGTTATGCTGGTGCTAAGATGGTCTCTTTGGCACGCCACCTCCTCCGGTGCCGGCCCTCTCTCTCGTCGACAGTCATGTCAAACTGGTTCAAAACCAACAAAGTCCATGCTCAATGATCAAATAATCAAATCATGCTCAATAATCAAATGTATTATTGAGCATGGACTTTGTTGGGTTTGAACCAGTTTCACATGACTGTCAACGAGAGAGAGGGTTGGCACCGGAGGAGGGGGTGTGCCAAAGAGACCATCTTAGCACCAACATAACTGGTTTGTTCCACTTTGGAGTAAGCTGTTGGTGGAAGAATCAGTTTTGTGTTGTGTGTTTCCTTGACTGATGAAGCCTTCTCTGGACGGAAGGTGAAACGTTTCAGCACAAAAAGAAACTGTCCAGATGACATGACTGAAAATTGTTGGAATCTGTCTTCATAGTAAAATTATAATATAACTGAACTATATGATTAAAACTAAATTTAAGAAATTACACTTTTGCTTTCCTAAAATATCTACTGCCTCTCACATCCAGTAACACAACTTCTGTTTTCAATTTAAAATTTGCAATTTTCAGATGTAACTAGAGGTTCAAACACATGCAATCAAACATTAAGGAAAGTTTGCAAAAAGAAACTCTGATGCCGTTTTTGTCAACTAAAATGAGGATTTCTGGCCTAAAGAGATGAATACTCTGATTTTTTTAACAGATTGAAAGCTAAGTCAATTTCTAATTATTTCAGCACCATTTCAAGACACTTTGTATAAGCTAGCATCATCTAACTGTGTGGTGATGGGATCAGTGCTGCTCAGTTACTAAATTACACCAATGTGATTATGACTAACCATCCAGTAGATTTGTATCTAGAACTGTTTTTGGATTATTTTACGATTATCCAACAATGTTCAGTCAAGTCATCTGGACGGTTTCTTTGTTTTGTGCTGAGATGTTTCTTCTTCCATCCAGAATGCTTCATCAGTCTGAGGAAACACCAAACAAAACTGCTTTTCCCCCAACAACTTACTCCGAAGTGGAAAAAAACAGTTATGTTGGTGTTAAGTTGGTCTCTGGGGCACGCACTCTCGTCCGGTGCCCGCCCATGTCAGACTAATGAAGCCTTCTGGATGGAAGGCGAAATGTCTCCGCACAAAAAAAAAAAAAAAGAAAGAAAGAAACCGTCCCGATGACCTGACTGA
This sequence comes from Hypsolebias antenori, assembly GCA_031762315.1. Lineage (NCBI taxonomy): Eukaryota > Metazoa > Chordata > Actinopteri > Cyprinodontiformes > Rivulidae > Hypsolebias > Hypsolebias antenori. The sequence continues at coordinate 24,974,458 of JARVGS010000001.1, read as the reverse complement.
AAATTGTTGGATGTTATACCTGGATTATTGAGCATGGGCTTTTGTATTCTATGATTATGTTAAGAAACGTATGTTCTCCTTTAAAGATCTTCATCCACGGGTTATAACTGTTTTAAAATGTGTTTCTTTCACAGATAATTCAGTGTGTCCTTTGAATTGATTTTTTTTTTCATCTCTAAATATTTATTTTCCTGAGCAGACTATTGTTTTATCTAATCTGTTGCTGTTGTTTTAGTATTCATTAAAACACACACGTATTGAATGCAGAACATTGTTTGTTCTATTTAATTAAAGCAATTATAAAGGTCAATTACGGCCTTTTCATAACCTTTTGTTGTGCACTTAACAGCCTACACATCAAAATATCTACCCACACAGGGTGATATGGTCCACTTTAATACATGGAAATTACTCCACTCAACTTATTAATCTATCAAAAAAGTTTGGAAAAGTAACAAAGTGATCCATAATTACCACAACATAAGTCAATTTAGAAACAAGTTCACCTGAGTGGATTTCTAAATTACAGGCCTCACAGGACTTCGTTAAAGGAATGCATATCATCCGCCTCCTTTTGTCCCTGAGTTTTAAACTAAAATTTTTATATGTTGAGAGATGAACTGTATTTGTTTTGGCCAAACCCTGAAATTAACTTTATACTCAGACTTGTCTAATGTTGCAAGATTTCATATTATTATTATTATTATTATTATTATTATTATTATTATTATTATTATTATTATTATTATTATTATTATTATTATTAACCTTTCTTTAACCAGACACATCTCACTGAAATCAAAAATCTCTTTTACAAGGGAGGCCTTGGCCTAAAGGCAGCCCAACGTACATGTTTGGACTGTGGGAGGACACTGGAGTACCTGGAGAAAACTCATGCAAACACAAGGAGAACATGCAAACTCCACACAGAAAGACCTTGGGTGCAAACCAGGGATCAAACCCAGGACCTTCTTGCTGTGGGGCAACAGTGCTAACCACTAAACTAATGTGCAGCTGTATATTCAGACTGTTGTGATTAATATCACTTATCACACCAAATGTAAGCTGGATTGTTGCAAAATTGCTGAGTCACAGCCATTTTTGCATTGGCTAGGGCTGATTAGCTGTGGCAGCCATCTTGAATCTGAGTAACAAAACATGGGTCAGGACCCCAATGTGGGTTATGAAATACCAACAGTGGGGTATTAAGCTGGTATACAGGAATCAGATTATTGTAAGAAAATCATTGTCAATAGTACATTTGGTCTGAACGGTTAAAACTGTGGTCATTAATGGATAAATATTGTATAAAAGTTAATGAGGCTATAATTATGTTCTAACACTTAAACTAGCAAAAGCTGGGGTTCACAAGTCACTTCCACTTTTATTTTGTGGTTTTAATTTAAGTCTCAAGATGAGTGAGGCAAGGTGTTAACAAAATAAAATAAAATTTACATTTTAATATCAAACATTTTATTTAGAGAGAGCCCAAAATGAACTCTCATGTTAACATACTCATGGACAAGAAGAGGTAGAATGACAGCTTTAGGCTATTTTTAAGGTTCATTATTGTTTTTCAGACATGATCATGGCAGCACTTTAAAACTGTCATGGTCATGGTTTTAATTGCCAGTAAAGTATTTTGTTTTGATACATCTATTTATGTTAGTTTAGATTTTCTGGCCCAATAGAGCAAAAAATTGCTGTGCAAATATATATTATTTGGTACAAGGCCAATTCATTGTCTACATTGTCAAGTTAGGTGGATGAAAAGAGGTATTGAGGTAGACTGCACATGTCTGGTGGAGATGGACATTTAATATCAAGCAGTCTTACTGAATGAATGATCAATAAAAGTAGTTT
>JARVGS010000001.1:24925542-24936798 GCA_031762315.1 Hypsolebias antenori | reverse complement strand
TAATTGTTTCGGCGCTATGAATCATTAAATCATAAAAAGCCATCAAACTAAAAATGGAACAAAACAAAATACTTAGCAGAAAATCAATTCTTAAAAAATAAAAAAATAAAAGTGTCAAAAAATGTGGTTTTACATAGATGACCTGCTGGATGATGATGCATATCTTAAATCCCCCCTCTAGTCCTCTTGTTTAATCATTATTATTATTATTTTTTACCTATACTGAACAAAAAACATAACACTTTTTTTTTTGCTTCCTTTTTTATTCAGCTGAGCTCAAAGATCTAAGAATTTTTCTATGTACTGCACACAATAGGTCTTTTTCTCTCAAATAATGTTCACAAATTTGTGTAAATCTGTTAATGAGCATTTCGTTGCTGAGATGATCCACCCACCTCACAGGTGTGGCATTTCAGGATGAAAATCATCATCGTCTTTCAATTAAAACTGAGTCAGCCCTCAGTCTGACAGCTCTCTTAGTCATATTTGACTTCATAGTTTGCTTTCCTCTCAAGTTTGTACTTATTAATCACCTCCTTGTTAGCTATTACTCATAAATTGTTGTTTCATGTAGTGGATGACAGGGCTGAATTATTTATAGTATGCATTTCTGGAATAAATCCCGTTGAATGCACTTTATTTTTCATGCAGCGCTGCACAGTTTTTAATACAAAACAACGACACGCTCATTGATTTGTGGTCCCAAACGTCATGCTGTAAAACATTCAACATCAGAGATCTGCAGTTTGTTGTCAATTTATGGGGAAAGAAATGGAGAAACCTAAAACTACCAATGTCTAAATTAGATTTTTCCTTTAGAGAAAATGTTTTTTTTTATTCCAACTTGCTTCTACGGTGTTAAAGTTACCATAAAGCACACCGGCAACACATTAATGCAGGCAAACACATACTGTTTGCTTTACTGTCCTCCCGTCCCTCCAGTCATGTTGTGTTTGTGCAGTTTTTAACTGGCTGCACTCACATAATGAACATTGAACACATGGTTGCTTATTCTACCCTGGTATCGATGTGCAAGCTGTGTTGATCTTCTTAATGAAACTGATACATTTACCGATCAAAGTCTAATTTCCCACCGTTACCGGCATCCTTCCTCTTATTTCACTTCTATCTCTTGTGTTTAACCATCTGTAGCTGTTTTTCTTTGCCCCATAAGATTTGATTTATGGAACGACCCAGTAAATGAGGACACACAAAGGGTGTGGGATTTAGTTTACTGAAGCAAATAAAACATGGATGGAGCCGAGGAGTCGAAGCAAAACGAGAAAATCAGGAAATAAATGAGTTGGCAGGACGTCTTGAATGGCACAGCAGCTTTCACCCTGAAAAATAAAGCTTTTGAGTCACTGTTAGCATGACTCGAATGAGGAGAAATTATTACTTTTGTAATCTGACATGCCGATACATTTTGAGCTCGAAATTCACTTGACTGCCAAAGTGTTAAACACAAGTACTGTACACGAACAAGATTAGTATCAAGTTATTAAATCTTGATTTAAAATACTTATGTCTCTATGTGGCCCTGTGATGGACTTGCAACCTGTTCAGGGTGTACCCCGCCTCTCGCACAGTGACTGATGATGGAAATGGGCACCAGTGACCCCCCACGAACCGAAATGGAAAAAGGATGGATGCAAACAAACGCCTCAAAGAACTTTAATTGAACTCAAACTGAAATAGACTTAAAGTAGCTACTGTATGCATAACATGCTCTACTGAGCACAGGCGTCCTTCAAGGATGTGTACTCAGTCCTTCAGTCTTTACAGGGACGACGCATGAGTGGCAATTCAGAACAGACCAGCTCATTAAACTTGCTGTGGACCCAACCGTAAAAATAAAGATGGCAAAACAATAAAACATTGATGTGTAACATCATTCATTCATTCATTCATTCATTCATTCATTCATTCATTCATTCATTTATTCATCCATTCATTCAACCTTTATTTAAACAGATAAACTAAAGAGTCTAGGCCCCTCTGATTGGTCCATAGACTTCCTCGGGCTCCCCTGTGAAATGGATCAAAAGTAAAAAATAAAATTTGGGTGTCCTCATCGTCGAGGCAGCACGGTGGTGCAGTAGTTCGAGTGGTGCCTCACAGCAAAAAGGTTGCACGTTCACCTCCTGGCCTTTCTGTGTGGCGTTTTCACTCCTGACGAAGCTCAGCAGGGAACTGAGTTTGTCAGGAGCGCAAAGTATGTATGAAGCCCGCAGCCATGAAATTGTAAAGAAAAATATAGTAATTTTTTTCAAGATCAGAAAGTTAAAACTCGTTTTCTACAATTATAGTTGTTTTTGTTTGTTTGTTTTTTTCAGATGCTCCCTTGATGTCACCACATCAATCGATTTGGCTTTTTTTTTTTTTTTTTTTACACAGGATGCCATTCCGATGTAACCACCGAGCTACCACAGCTACATGTGTGGAGCAGAGGGCTGCCACCTAGGGTGCCTGGGGGATGCAGGGGCGTGGTGATGATGTGTGTTCTTCACCTTTTCCACCGTTTACAGTCAGCAGGGGGGATTTGAACCTCTGTGTCACTACTAGTTCTCTACAATTATCGTAGAATAAAGAAAAAACAGGTGTCAAACTTTTCTGTTTATGAAAGGTAAAACCGCCAAATAATACATCCGGGGAAAGGAAGGGGCTGAGAGAAGACCAAGTGACTGTGAAATGTGGAAACAAGGCAGGAAAAAAACACCAGACTTTGCTGTAACTACAGCTGACAGCGTTGAACTTTGTTCTTGTCTGCCAGAGGAGGCAGCGTGAATAAGTTTATGAGGCTAGCCTGTATAAATAAAGGTTGAATGAATAAGTCACTCCTTACACTCGAACGGAGGAACAGGGAGACGGAAGAGAAGGGATGAACCAGAAGGCGAGAAGCCGCAGCGCCACAAACACAGGAGTAAGAGAACTGAAAGAAACTTTAGCAATTTCCTGGATTAGTGCCACCTGTTCACCCAGTTTGCATTGAGGACGTCCTGCAGCTGCTGGTATGTGGATGGAAACCAAAACCGAGACGGAGACCAGCACGAGTCGTGCCAGCTTCAGCCGACTTGTCTTGGACGGACTGATGTTGTGCACCGGAGACATGGAGCACTTGGATAAGTGCATGCAGGGTAGGAAAACTGCAAACCCAAAAAGAAAAAGAAAATTGTTAAAGTGAAAGGATTCCTAAAGTTTTCTGTAAAGACAATGAATTATAAGAAGTTTGTGTGAAATGACGATAATCATTCATAACTTATATGCTTACCTTGATGTTAAAATATGTTAATTAACACAACTCCCACTGAGAATAGTGCTGCACTCCTCCTTCAGCACGAATCATTAAAACCTCATTGTCGTTCTTTTGCAAAAACCCTGAACTGGCAGCCAAAGGATCCAGCAGAGAAATATGTGCTGAGCAGTGAATTACCTGTCATAACATCTAGGATTATTTGGCTGTTTTCCTCGTTTCCCCAGACAAGCCGTTTGTGATGCAGCTGCTCGTGTGGGGGCTGAGAGGGGTGAGCAGGGTGATTCTAGCCAACAGCCCGTTGAGCGGTGCTCTCATCCTGGCCACGTTGTGCTGGGCTTCCCCCTGGCAAGGCCTGCTGGGAGCTCTGGGTGTCCTGGCCTCGACGCTTACAGCTGTCATCACTGGACAGGACAGGTGGAGTGATGAGAATGTGCACAGAACTGCTCACGCATGCAAAACAACAGGCAACGGATGACTATAGAGAATATATATGTTATTTGATTGATAATCAGATGATGAAAAAGCTTTAACTCGACTTTGTGTTCATATGCTTAAAAAATAGTCAAATAAATCATTGACATCCTTGAATACAAAACCCAGTTTTCAATTCTTATTTTAGAACATTTCCTAAATGTAACAAAGTTAAATCAGGTCCTCTGGACAAATAAAAAAATAAAATAAAATAAATAAAATAATTAATTGTTTATTTTTATTTAAAATTGCATTAAAATGTTATATTTTTATTAATTTATTATTATTACCGGTATTATTATTATGTTTATTTATTTTATTATTATACTTTATTTATTTTTAATTTTATTAAGTTATATTTTATTGTTATTATTTTCTTATATTTATTTATTTATTATTATGATTATTATTTTATTATATTTGTTTTATTTTATTTTTTATATTATTGTAATTTTTTTAAAATTTGGTATTTTATTTTATTGTTTATTATTATTATTATTATTATTATTATTATTATTATTATTATTATTATTATAAAACAATCCATTCAGAGGACCTGACTTAACTTTGCTAGACTTTTTTTTTTTACCTGGATTATTGAGCATGAATCAGGATAATTTTACAAAGTAAAATATATTCCACCCATTGAGCAGTGTGCTAATATACCGTAGTTGTAGGAGTTTAAAAATAGCAGAGGTGCACAATGTTTTCTTAAGTTTGGCACACTGAATAAATTAACCTTCCCTTTTAGAGTTGCTGATCATTCAAATAAAACTTTTTGTTTTATGAAAATCCATAAAAATCTACATTTATGAATGTGTTAATCTTGACTTTTAAGATGATTTCAGAGTAACACAGGATACAATAAATCAAACATGCTGAAGCAGCTGTCTGTTTTGTAGCGCTGACGTTGCAGGAGGGCTTCATGGGTTTAACGGCATGTTGGTGTCCCTGCTGATGGGGGTGTACAGCTCCGCTGGAGACTGGTACTGGTGGTTACTGCTCCCAGCCTGTTTGGGCTCAGCTACATGGTGAGTTTTCCATACAGACAGACATTCTGTATAAACTTTTTCATCTTAAATAAGTGCTAATCATCAATTTTTCCATTTTCTATCCTCCAGTGTTTTTCTGTCCAGCGGACTCACCACGTTTCTGGACCACTGGGACTTGCCGGCTGCTGTGTTTCCCTTCAACATCATCATCGTCCTGTATCTCCTTTGCACTGGAGCGGACAACACTTATTTCCCACACCATCCAACTGCACCTCCAGGAGAATTGGACCACAACGCCACAAAGCTTGTTGCAGCACAGGTGAGAGCTTCGCCAAAACAAACCAACGTAAAACATTGTCCTGGTGTGCACATCGACCATCTAAAAAGCCTAAAAATAAGTGATGCAACCATGGTGGTATGTGCAGACATGTTCGAGCATTTACCAAATGCTGGGTGAAAATGCAGCGTTTTGTCATTCTGCATGGTAAAATGTAATTAATTACATGTTTTTTTCAGTCGCCAGAAGTTAATGCACCTTGTTGTGTGGGGCTGAAAGCTTCTGACTGATGGAAAGGTCACAGCTAGATGTTTAACCATTCAGTCAGAAAAGAAACATTTTCGGCAGCAGTAACCCTGACCATGAAAGAACATCAACAGAATATTATTTGTTTGTAAGGTTTATAGCAATACCCAGATATTAATTGATATAAAAGAACAAGACTTCAAGACCAGGACAAGTTGACAGTGGATGAAGTGATGAGTTGACTCAGCAGGGAGGGTCTGGAACCCTGGAGAGCAAGGGGCAGAGAGTTATAAGAGGTATAATGCATCTCAAGGGAAAGATAATGTCCAGCTGTAGTTTTTACTGTTGGAGTTAGTAGATGGTCGTGGAAGCAAATAATCCATTTGGTTCCAGGAATGTCTGTACAAGGAGGTAAGTGGTAGAAGGCAAGGAGCAGCTTGAGGAGAGCAAGAGGAGGTTCGAGTAGGGAAACCAGGAGATCCAGAGTGGAGGTGGAACACAGGAGCCAGACCATGAAGGATTAATTTTATAAATCACAAAGAGTAATTTATCAGGCTACTACCATAAGACAGACAATGCAACAGCGTCGGATGAAGTCACCTGCTGTTACTTAAGCCCTATTTACACGGGACTAGTTTGACCTAGGGACCACGTGTATTAAATAATTTACTCCCCAACGTCTGCTTTTTATGTGGCACATTCACACGAGATAAGCAAAGCCTGAGATTTAGCTGAAATGTACGGACATCTTCCAGATATGATGTTAACGTGCTGCATACTGCGTAACATCCACTTGGTTTATTTATTTTTTTGTTGTTGTTTGTTTGTTTGTTTCATCTGCGTTTGCTGGTCCAGGACACTAAAGGTTATTTATGCACGCCAATGCAGCCTCCAATACCAAAAGCAAATGAAAATGCACTCAGGAAGCAAAAAAAATGCCTAATTACGTACAGGATCCCGCCCATTTCTATCCAAATCACAGAGATGCCTATTCGCATTTGATTAGTTTTATCACAGGACTTCGGAGTTCAGCAAAATATAGTAGGTAATCTGCGGGAGAATTTTTACTTTACAAATTACTGACATGGCCGATTTGCATGGGATTAACAACAGAGCCCCTCTCCGTAATTATTACAAATAGCATGTGGTCCCTAAGTAAAACTAATTCAGTGCAAATAGGGCTTTATACTCCAGATGCTCATTAGTCCCAATAGACCTCAGGTGTGGTTTTGCTGACACCCTCTGGTGTAGGAAGAGCTGTGAATGAAGAAGCTGGGAATCCACAGTATTGTTGTGTGACATATTACCGCTGAAGCCACTAAATCAGAATCAGCTTTATCATCATTGCACTGAAGCACAACAAAATCACATTTCAGTAAAGCCCATCCAAGTAAAACACAAACAAACAGACATGAGGAAACGGAGGTGTCTGTGGCTGCGGCCTCGTGAGAGGCGCTGCCCTTTACGTTTAGATAAGAAAAGAGAAACATGAGAGGAGGAGGTGTAAAAAAAATCATATCTCACACTGTGTCCTTGACGGGACATAGTGTGAAAGTTGTTAAAAAAAAAAAAAAAACAGCACAGAAACAGCAATGCACTGATGACATCATAATACATTTAAGCATGAGGACGGCTGACGAAGGCAGTGAGTTTGTCTGTGGACTCTGCCAGATAGTCCCCATAGTCCTGATAAAAGATGGTGTCTATCAGCTGGCTCAGCTCTGACACAGGTCCACAGATGTCCTCGGGAAAGGAGCGGGTGGGGGTGGGGGATGGGGTGGGAGAGAGCAGAGCTTCTTGTTCACATAACATCCCGGAGAGTTTGGGACCGTTGGCCAATTCAAGGCCGACACGGGCGAACCAGATTCAGACAAGTTAATTTGGGTCTGGCCAACTCTGCTTTATTTCTGTCTGCCTCATAGTTCTACTGGTACGTCTCAACAGTGACTCCAAACAGCCAAATTTTGTGGTCAGCACTGCTGGGCCGAGCTTGTAGCTTCTCCAAGGTCAATGCAGTGCAGATTAGCACACAATTTTCTCTCCTTTTCCTAAAGTGCAGTAAAGTTTTTTTTTTTTTTTTTAAGAGTTTTATGGTAATGAGTCCATACCAACTTTATTTGAGAAAACAAGCATATCTAGGAAAAGTCAGAGTGTGAAACCCAAGAAAATGAGTTCTAATAAGAACTTGTAATGCTTCATTTCTCAAATACTTGTCATTCCAGGTGTTTTCTGTGCCATTTTTATGCAAAGCAGCAAAAAGTGGAATCTAATCTCCAGCTGTACAATACATATAGATTATATACATTCAATTGAAAGACTATATAAATATGTTTAACTCAATTCTGGGATTCACTGTTGAGAATCACAATATAGACTGATCTTTTTTTCCTCATTCCTACATTTATTGAATTTGGTACTTTTATGGTCCTTAAATTAACATTTGATTTTCTATCATCTGCTGATTTACTTTATATTTATTAAAATTACACACATTTTCATTTTTACAGAACTGTAATCTGTAAATGCAGATTAATAACTTTTTTAAACTATAAATACTTAAACATGCATTGTAAATTGTACAGGTAAATATGGGCTATAAATGTGAAAGTTAAAAAAAAAACTGCAATGTAATCTATGATTTGTTGATGTTTTACTTGAAGATTTCATTGGGACCGCTGTCACTGTGGGCACATCTGTGAAACCAATCTGTAAATGTGATTTTTAAACAGAGGAAGGTCAAATAGTTGTGTGAACATAAGTATATGACATATAGTATGTTTGAAAGAATAATTACACAACAGTTAAATGGTGTGGAAAAGGATGGAACAGAACTGAAGGTTAAATGAGAAATACATTTTACAAGAAATCATCTGCAGTAATGTTTTTAAACAAAACTGAAATGTTCAGCTTCTTGGGTTTTCATGATAATTTGGTTAAACTCTGTGTTTTGTGCTTGTGTGCTTGTTTGAATGTGAAATAGACAAGAACGTGTCCAAGAATTTCTGCAACAGTTACGACAGAGAGTAAAGTTTATTTTATCTTATTTAAGTCAAACAACAGTAAAAAGCATTAAGAAGAAAGAAAAGGCAACAATTAAAAGAAGAAATTGTTGAAGAAAAGTGGCATAATGAAGGGCAAGGAGGGAAAAAGAACTAAAAAAAACATTTTTTAATGGGGATTTTACAAATGAAGGGAACTGAATATATTAAACTCATTCAGGAGTGTGAGAAACAAAATGTATGACAAACCAAGGAACTGAACTGTCAGCAAAATATCACCATCCTGAGAAAACCAGACACAGAATCACAACAAAACAAAACACAACCAATAAATGATGAAAACAAACACCTTAATAAAACAGAAAAAGAACAAGCGGAGCTGAAGCCAGACGTTTGGCCGCCATGATTCACGGAGAGCCTGCGCTAATCATCTGGTCCGACTCACTTGTTACTAAGCAACCGTCACTGTTGGAGATCTTGCTTTAAAATTATATTTCTCACAAATTATTTTCTTAAATTACTTTGTACATGTTAGTTTGGTGACTGGTCCCAGTTAGGTTAGTGTGTAAGAGCAGAGTTAGTCCCTGAACCTTTGATTCAAGGTTCTTTATTGTCATTCACATCACATATGGCACATGAGGTGGAAAACAATTGTGTACTCCAGGTCCCAGATACACACAAAAAGAGCAAAAATATAAAGTATAAAAAAGTAACAGTATACAAGGATCTAAGCTATACGCTAAACACTAATAATGTAATTGTTTCGTCAGAAGTCCACGGCCGTCTCCTTAATTTTCTTCACATTGATGTGAAGGTTGTTCTTCCTGCACTAGCTCTCCAGATGTTCTACCACCTGCCTGAAGCTGGACTTATCGTTGTTTGTGATGCATCCAACCACCACTGTATCATCTGCAAACTTTACAATATGACAGCCTGGATGGGTAGATGCACAGTCATACGTGAGCAGGGAGAACTGGAGGGTGCTCAACACACAGCCCTGAGGACAGCCAGTGCTGAGGGTTATGGTGGAGGAGGAGAAGTTGTGGATCTTCACAGACTGCAGCCTGTTGACGGTCACTAAGCAGCAATCACTGAACCTACATGAGTGGAAGCCCTGTTGTTACTGCAGAACCAACTTTCACTAGTATTGTGCAATCACATACATGCATTGTACTCCACCCATTGTCAGGATCTGTGTTTTTATATATAATGTTTTGTGATTTACTTATTCTTATTATTTTTATTTATGTTGGATCTTATTAATAAACAAAGATCCTTGTGGCAGTGCTCCTAAAATTACAGAAATGCTTTCAAGGTATTTTTGGTCCCCTTTCTCCTCATTCACAGCAATCTACGTTTATTTCCCTTTGTTTGTTTCTGACTTTAGAAATAATTAATTTTCATTTCTGCTTCTTAAAAGACCTAAAGCTTCTAAACCCTTCTTTTAGTCTCTCCACCTGTCTTCATTTGGCTTTATCTCATTTTTTTTTCCTGAGCTATGCAGATCAGTTTCCTTCTTTCCTCACTTTCTGCATTTTCAGTCTTTTATTTTTCCATCAACATCTTTTTTCTTGGTTTCAACATTCTGTAATTCAGCAGCTAATAAGTATTTGATCAAATTTCTAAGCTGTATAAAATGCCAGGTATGATTCTACATTCTTTCTTCCTCCTTTTGCTTTCCCATTGCTCTCCTCCTCCCCCCTTCCATCCCTTCCATTTCAAATCTCTCCTCTGGTTGCCTCCAGAGATGAGGATGACGTCTGTCCTATTTATATTTAATGTCCTCAGCTTCACTCTGCTCAGGTTGGAGCCCCAGTTGCACTGACAGCTTCTTTAATCTCACACAAACGTACACATGCAGACAAGCACGTGCACACGTTGAGGTGTAAGGAGTAGAGGGGCAAATATACAATTAAAATACATTTATAACTTGTAAATATCAGCAACCGGCATGTCCACTTGTCATGTCGCCATGGAAACTCACCGCATTTGTAGAAGTGAATGAGCAGGAAGAAGAGAAGAAAATCTGATTTAGACTGAAATGCATGTGCTTTATCTGCTTCTGGAGTTTAATTCTTGGAAATGAACGTCAAGTTTTAGTTTCATTTTGCAAGTGACTCACTCAATTCTGCCTTAATTCCTCGTCTTTGCGCAGGTGATTTGTGGCATCCCTCTCGGTGTGGGTCAGATTTATGCCTGTGGAGCCCTTGGACCCTCCCTCCTCATCCTGGGGGCTGTAGTGTTGTACTCCCCGCTGCTGGCCATCCACGCTGTCCTGGGATCTGCAGTTGGAACATTAGCTGGTCAGTCTCAAACTTTGTGTGCAGTGCCCTTATGGTAGGAATGAGACGAACAATGATACTACAGTAGTCCCTCGCTACTCCGCGGTTCGTTTATCATGGACTTGCTCTGTCGCGGTTTTTGATTTGTGCAGTCCACACAGCTGATCAGCTGTTCTCCATGCCGAGCGAAGTGGGCGTGGCCAAAAGCACTTGCAGTTTGCAAAGAGCAGAGGAGGCAGGGAGCTGAAATCGTGACATTCTGTGCTCTTTTAGAGTGTTTAGAGGTTAGAAACATCGTTTAGAATATTGCAAGAGTGTGGGACGTGATTAAAACATCTTAGTATACAGTATATATTTATAAACAATACAATAAACAACTTATTACTTGTACTATTATTCCTACTTCACAGTTTTTCCACTTATTGCAGGTCTTCAGGGTACGGATCCCCACAACAAACAAGGGACTACTGTATGTATATATTCCCCGTGATAAATGAGGGACGAGTGTATATTGTATTTTTATAGATACCTTGATATTAAATAAAATGTATCTTAATCTTGTGCTTAATTTTATTCTTAAGGCTTTATGGACAGCTGTGCCTTATGTGCTTCTGGACTTGGTTTGGTTAAATCTTTAGTCCACTTCACAAAGGTTCTTACTGTCTTGGTGCGATTTATGAAAAGAAAACACCAAAGGCTTGAAGTCAACCTGCTACTGTTACACCTCAGAACT